>OX365953.1:48634916-49307416 GCA_947247005.1 Spisula solida | reverse complement strand
GAATAGCCAATAGGTATATCTACAATATGATGTATTATTTATTAAATCATAATTAATTTTAAGGTCAGGCAACTTAGTTGAAAATAGTGAAAAAACGGCAAAATTAAATATTCCCGACATTTTTTTTGGAAACTGGGGTATCTTCTCCGGGGTATTGTAGGTGCCCTATTACATGTAAAAATTATTAGACATATGGTATTAATAGCCAATAGGTATATCTACAATATGATGTATAATTTATTAAATCATAATTAATTTTAAGGCCAAGTAACTTAGATGAAAATAATGAAAAAAAAGACAAAATTAAATATTCCCGGCATTTTGTCGGAAAATCGGGTACCTCCTCCGGGGTATTGAAGGTGCCCTATTACATCTAAAAATTATTAGACATATGGTATGAATAGCCAATAGGTATATCTACAATATGATGTATAATTTATTAAATCATAATTAATTTTTAGGCCAGGCAACTTAGTTGAAAATAGTAAAAAAACGGAAAAATTAAATATTCCCGGCATTTTGTCGGAAACTGGGCTACCTTCTCCGGGGTATTGTAGGTGCCCTATTACATGTAAAAATTATTAGACATATGGTATGAATAGCCGATAGGTATATCTACAATATGATGTATAATTTATGAAATCATAATTAATTTTAAGGTCAGGCAACTTAGTTGAAAATAATGTAAATACACGGACAAATTTAATATTACGGGATTTTTTTACGAAAACTGACCACCTTCTGGTAGTCGCTGTCGGCATATAGGTACATGTAAAATTTATTTGAGACATTGTATGAATAGCCAATGAGTATATCTACAATATGATGTATAATTTAATAAATCATAATTAATTTTAAGGCAACACAAATTAGTTGAAAATAATAAAAAAAACGGGAAATATCAAGGGGGCATAACTCACTAACACACAAGGGTAGGGGGTCATACTTTAATATGTTGTAGCCCTGTACCCCCTCTACAAATACATGTATCATATAGTACCACAAGGGTATCCACTGGTCCCACAGGGGCGGGTAACCCATGACAATTGCTGTATTGTACTATAATTATAATACCATTATTTCATGTAGTTTATCTCCGCCAAGGGGAAATAACTCACTAACCCACAGGGGAAGGGGGGTCATATTTTAATATGTTGTACCCCGGTAGCCCCTCTACAGATACATGTATCATATAGTACCACACGGTTACCCCCTGGTCCTGCAGGGGCGGATAAGCCATGCCATATATGTCCAATATTGCTTCAAGGGGAATTTAAGCATTTCATCACCGTCAAGGGGCCATAACTACCTAACCCACAGGGGTAGGGGGTCATATTTTCATATGTTGTAGCCCTGTATCCCCTCTACAGATACATGTATCATATAGTACCACACGAGTGCCCCCTGGTCCCACAGGGGCGGATACCCATGGCAATCGCTGTATTGTACTATATAATACCATTATTTCATGTATTTTATCTCCGTCAAGGGGGCATAACTCACTAACCCACAGGGGTAGGGGGGTCATATTTTCATATGTTGTAGCCCTGTATCCCCTCTACAGATACATGTATCATATAGTACCACACGGGTGCCCCCTGGTCCCACAGGGGCGGATACCCATGGCAATCGCTGTATTGTACTATATAATACCATTATTTCATGTATTTTATCTCCGTCAAGGGGGCATAACTCCCTAACCCACAGGAGTAGGGGGGTCATATTTTTATATGTTGTAGCCCTGTACCACCTCTACAGATACATGTATCATATAGTACCACAAGGATGCCCCCTGGTCCCACAAGGGCGGATAACCCATGACAATTGCTGTATTGTACTGTAATTATAATACCATTATTTCATGTATTTTATCTCCCTCAAGGGGGCATAACTCACTAACCCACAGGGGTAGGGGGGTCATATTTTAATATGTTGTAGCCCTGTACCACATCTACAGATACATGTATCATATAGTACCACACGGGTGCCCCCTGGTCCCACAGGGGCGGATAACCTATGCCATATATGTCCAATATTGCTTCAAGGGGAATTAACTCTAACAGGGATCAGAATAATAATATTTTTATTATTATTTTTTAATCATATACCTTAGACATCCAGCTACACGCTCATGCAATTAGTATTTTCATATCTTAATTAACAAAAAAGATACAGGGGTTTGATGATTGCATACATACAGTATTTAATTGCAAGGGAACAAACTCGTACAAGACGCAGTTGTCCCCCTTATTAAAATTCCAATAATTGTAGCAATTTTACCATCAGTTTAACCTTGTTTATTTTAAAAAATACGTTTACTGTAATAATAATATATAGATATACGTTTAGTTTAATCTTATATCTGTCGATTAATAATATTATAGGTGTGCTGGACCCGACCTGGTCGGCTGGGCAGCTCGAACTTGGAACCCGATCCGACGGCTTAAATTACTTGTATTTGAAGCATTTTGTCGCCATAACTTTAACCCACACATGGGTAGGGGCTTGTAATGTTAGTATGTTGTACCCCCATAACAGCTCTACAGTTCCATGTACAATATTTACCCCCAGGGTACCGCCAGGGTCATCAGGGGTCATAACCCGGGGTCAAAACGACCAAAATAGGTTGTGTAAGAAATTTCTAATTGCTGTATAATCACTAAACATGCATATATCAGCTTACAAAGTACATATATACCTAGGTAATGATTAGATCTTACACACAAATCAAATTCAGTAGAATAAACATGTCTGTCCGTCCGTACGGACTCGAAAACCTTTCAAATTATGTCGTTTTAGCGGTAAAAATGGTACCAGGTCACCTTTAAATGGCTACAGGGTCTATAAATATGCTCCTATAATAATATATTTTACATTTCTAGAAAGGTATTAAATAGATCTACATACCTATAGCAAATAATATGAAATTAACTCGTCTGTCCGTCCGTACGCGCTAATAAACCTACAATTTTGAGGTAAAAAACAGTCCGAATACAGATCCAAACGGCTCTATCTTCCTGAATAATGCTCCTACATACCTATATTAGGTATTGTTGGAAAGATATTTTAATTACCTACACAATGGTACTACTTATTGATCAAACCCTCTCCAAATAAGGAAGTTATAGGAGTTTAAACAGGCCCTAGGGTTCAACCCCAACCCTAACCCTAAACCTATGTCAAATTATCTCCCCTTCTGGTTGAACCCGGAGTTATTGGACTTGATATAACAAAGATGGGGTCCATCCCTACTGATATACCAAATATGGTCATAATCCCTACATAGACAAAAACTATTTTCGTTTTTAAAATTTTTTGATTCATATGTCCCTAAACTCAATATTACCAAATTTGGTAATTTTTTATTTTTTGACCAAATATGGTATAGGGTTATGACAGTTACCTAATTACCTATATATATTCGACATATGGCTAAAATATATTCATAAATAAACATTTGACACCCCCCTAATTGAAGACACACATATGCCCGTGGCGTTTTTATATTACGTAATACTAAGGGCTATAACTCCGCCAAACCTATTTATTTATCACCCCTGATTCTTACATAACAATATTACATCATAACCTACATGCGTTACATCATAACTGGGGTAAGGGACACAAGATCACTCCCAGGGACACAAGATCACTTTCAGGGACATAAGATCCATTTGAGGGACATAAGATCCAATGACGTCACGCGCAGGGACATAAGATCATGTTCAGGGACATATGAAACATAGAAGTATAACCCTAACCCTAACCCTAACCCTAACCCTAACCCTAACCCTAACCCTAACCCTAACCCTAACCCTAACCCTAACCCCCTAACCCTAACCCTAACCCTAACCCTAACCCTGATCACAATGATCATCTTAAAAAAATCTAGGTCAAGTTCATTATTGGGTTATCTTGGGTCAAAAACTAGGTCACAAGGTAAAATCATAGAAAACCTTGTGTAGACACTAGAGGTCACAATTTTGGTCAATCTTTATCAAACTTGGTGGGAATGATCATCTCAACAAAATCTAGGTCAAGTGCGATATTGGGTAAAGAACTTGGTCACTAGGTCAAATCACAGGGCTTGCATGCACCATTACGACATGTGAGCGACCTTGGGCCCTTCGGGCCCTCTTGTATTATAATTGCCAGCTTCTGCGGCAGCAACGTCCCATTTTTCTTGTCTGGAGCATAACTTCGTCAACTTAACACTTGGTACACGTCTATTTTTAGAACTGGAAAAACTGTTACTCGGCACAAGTCTTGAATCGCGTCATTGCAGTTTCGGTGGGGTAAATATTTGTTGATTTTATATCTACTTTGTTGTGATCTATAAAAACCAAGTGGTGCAGCGTACGCATTAAGGGATTATTAAGGCTGTTATCATTTTGTTTGAAAAGATTTGTCAATTAAACAAAATTAATTGCCGGTACCAATTTTTCCTTTTTTACTTTGTACGTGGTTAAGTAACAAATGAAAAGTTGGTACCATCTATTTTGCTTATTTGGCGAATCTTTTCAGAGATAATGATGACAACCTGAACGTGGCACCCCTTAATGTATACGCTGTACCACTTGCGGTAGATAGAAAATCAAATATTTACCTCACCGAAACTGCAACCATGCGATTCAAAAGCCGTGCTTAGTAACGGTTTTCTGGTTCTAAAAATAGACGGTGTACCCAGCGCTTAAGTTCAAATGACTCAAAAATTGGTATGCATGAGACCGTTAACATGGGCGAGCACTTTCCACGGGAGGTAATCCTTGCCTTCTATATTTAATTGAACGGGAAGTAACTGAATAAAGGCGCCCCGTAGCGCTTTGCTTAGGCAACGGACCCCATGTTTCTTGCAATAAGCTGAAGTGCAGTGTACAATAACTATAACTCTACCTTGCATCATTATACCCCAAGATACATAGTATATGGGGGCTATATTGGAGTCATGCTTGAGGATGGTTGGTTGGTTGGTTGGTTGGTTGGTCTGTTGGTTGGTCCGTATAATTTTGTCTGCGCTATTTCTCTGTAACAATTGGGCGAATTTCATCAAAACTTTGCATGATTGATCAGTACCAAGTCTAGTTGTGCATATCGTTGGCATAAGCCAGTCGGATAAATTTTAAGGGAGTTATGGCCCTTGGTTTATTTACACTTAAAAATTTGTCCGTGCTCTTTTTCTGTAACAAATGGTTGGATTTCAATGAAACTTTGCATGAATGATCAGTACCAAGTCTAGTTGTGCATATTCTCGGCACATATTAGTTGGATAGATTTTAAGGGAGTTATGGCCCTTTGTGTTTTACACTTAAAAATTTGTCCGCGCTATTTCTCTGTTACCAATCATGCCAATGGTTGGATTTCAATGAAACTTTGCATGAATGATCAGTACCAAGTCTTGTTGTGCATATTCTCGGCACACATTGGTCGGATCAATTTTAAGGGAGTTATGGCCCTTTATTTTTTTTACACTTATAAATTTTTCTGTGTTATTAATTGCCGGATTTCAAGTACCAAGTCTAGTTGTGCATATCCACGGCACACGTTTATCAGATTAATTTTAAGGAGTTATGGCCTTTTGTTTTTTACACTTATGAATTTTTCCTTTGTTACCATTGGTTTGATTTCAATGAACATTTGCATGAATGATCAGTTCTAAGTCTAGTTGTTTCTCAAAGCACATTTAAGTGACTGTGTCAAGCAGTTTCTGGGGGTATTGATCACATTCAGTGATATTTCTTGTTTTTGAATATTTCCCTTTGATTGATTTTATTAGAGCATTCCTTGTCCGGAGCATAACTTTGGTACCATCAGGTTGAATGACTTGAAACATAGTATGCGTGTTTCTTACAAAAAGCCGAAGTGCAGTGCACAAGAACCATAACTCTACCCGCGTCATTTTTGAATTCTTTCCCTTTGATTGATTTTATAAGCATTTCTTGTCCTGGGCATAACTTTGTCACCATAAGTATGAATGGCTCCAAAATTGGTAGGGATGTTTCTTGCTGTGACATGAAATGCAGTGTTTAGCTCTTGCATGGGTGGCTAGGTACGCCCATAGCTTCTGTATGGCTTTGAATTGTCTGTGTAATATGGTATTTGCTGTACTTAGTCTTCAATCATTAAATGTCTTTACATTTACTGTTTCAGACTTCAGATACCAGTCAGTGGGTTCTGAGGACAATTGGAGAATAAGAGTGACATATGATTACTGCTAGTGGACAAACTACTGCTTGTAGTTCACAGACTGGTCTTAAAATTTGATGTTGAAGACTACGCAGCTAGAAATTTTCAGAAAACTTGTGTTATTGGTTGAAAGAGAAATAAAATTGGTGTACTTGTGATGGTGTACTGGTGATAGACGGTAGAAGTATTTAGCTATCTACCTGTTAATTGGCTTTCTGAATACACATCAGAAAAAGGAAATACAGTACAACTAGACCAGCACAACACTACAAACCCTTGCTATACTAGATAACAAGTCTTGAAATCACTGTTTGTTATCTCCGATCAACTGAAAATATCAATTTTACAATATGCTTAAGTTCCCAAGTACATGTACTTACTCGGATAATTATGTTACCTTTTGTGCATGTGAAGTTTGATCATGTGCTTTGCAAACATAAAGTACATGCAGTTTCCAAATAACGCTGACACATGGATATTATTTTCTAATTTATTTACAATTGTGTGTTATAATGAGGAAACAAATGAAGGAATTTTTGGTCTTTGATGGTACATGTATATATGCCGAAGACACCATGTTGGATGGTCTGAGGGGTGATCATTATTTAATGAGAAAATCCTTATTATTAAGCTATTACATTTTTTTTTCTAAAAATATTTTATGTGGTTGTTAACACATATATTAAAAGAAAACATACGAAAGTTCTCAAATATAAGTAAAAATTAATCGTTTAGAACATTTTTGAAACCAGTATACGGGGCAAGGTCATTTTTTGCACTGAAACAGAATTTAATGATAATCAATTTGATAATCACATTTTGTAGGTTCTGTATTCATTTTAAAAACCTTTTTGATTACCCTCCTTTGATATTTATTAATCTTCACCTACGCGATACAAAGTTGAAAAGTGACTCACATTAGTCATCCAAGGGACTTTCGTTCAACGAAGTTCTCACGTCGACATGATGTTACGCCCACTTTGCGTTAGATTACTAGCCCTTTCCGATCCAGTTTTTATGCCCCCCATCTTTGATGAGGGGTATATTGCTTTGCATATGTCGTTCCGCCTATCGGTAGACCAAATGGTTTCCGTTCAATAACTCAAGATTGCTTTGCCCTAGGACCTTCAAACTTTACATCGAGGTTGGTCATCAACAGTAGATAACCCCTATTGAATTTTAGGTCAATTGGCAAGGTCACTGACCTTTACCATTTCTGACTATTCAAATGGTTTCCGTTCAATAACTCAAGAACGCTTTGCCCTAGGACCTTCAAACTTTACATCGAGGTTGGTCATCAACAGTAGATAACCCCTATTGAATTTTAGGTGAAAGGGCAAGGTCACTGACCTTTACCATTTCTGACTATTCAAATGGTTTCCGTTCAATAACTCTAGAATGCTTTGCCCTAGGATCTTCAAACTTAACATGGATGTTGGCCATCAACATTAGTTGACCCCTATTGAATGTTAGGTCAAAGGGCAAGGTCACTGACCTTTAACATTTCTGACTATTCAAATGGTTTCCGTTCAATAACTCAAGAACGCTTTGCCCTAGGATCTTCAAACTTAACATGGATGTTGGTCATCAACATTAGATGACCCCTATTGATTTTGAGGTCAAAGGTCACTATGACCTTTACCATTTCTGACTATTTGGCTGCCATGGGGGCATACGTGTTTTATAAACATCCCTTGTTTAATAAGTAATTATGAACATAAATCGAAGCTTTTGATGTGGCATGATCACAAAATGATAACTGAATCTCACGCACAGTTTCATTATTAATTGTTTTCTTCAACACTAAATATATTATTGATAATCTTTTGTCTGCATCCATCAGTTTTGCTATTACAAAACAATAACACGGATGTGACGTAAAGTGACAATACAACCCGTGCATGACGTCACCATCAGTACAGTGAGTCTTAGATAACATTAACTACCAATTTTCATCACATGACTATTATTTAGATGAAAACGGCGAAAAAACCCGCAAAATGTCCCTCCTAAGCGTTTTGAGAGTTATCTTAGCAACTATAGTTTTTAGCATGATGTCGCTGTAATCATGAATATTCAGGGAAACATTGCCAATATATGTTACTACTTACATTTAAAGTTGGAGTAAAATCGAAACGATCATAACAAAATTATAAGCATTTTCGCATTATATATTGATCATTCCTCGTAGTCCTATGTGACATAATATGATATATTTTGCCATGGAAATCAAGATGGACTTTTTGGATGTTATTGTGTTGGGCTGGCAAACTATTCCTACATTCTGTTGAACGTGATGCCTACTTGTGTCTGACACAAGTATCGTAACTTACCCTTCCACAAGGGACAAGCAACTTTTCCACATGTGGAGTTAAATCGGCAATGTTGTCAAATTTTTATAAAAATGTGAGAACTGCTGCAACCAGAAATCAAACCCAGATAGCCGGCTTACAAATCCAGCATAGTAACCACTGGACCGCAACTGTATTGTTCACTGAATCTTAGTGAAAGTTGGTTGTCATGTTTGTCTTGAACAAATCTGGGTATGTCCATCCCGAAATGTGCCGTCTGTTAGTTGAAATTTTAAGTAATTAGGCTACAGTTATCAAACTTCATAGAAATATTAGTCAGTATGTTTTTTTGTACATCTTTATATTTATACCCTCATATACAAAATATGTGGGGGCTATATTGGAGTCATGCTTTAGGTTGGTCTGTTGGTTGGGCCAATGCTTATTGGCCGCACTATTTTCCTTAAACATTGGTTGGATATCAACAAAACTTTGTTGTTTGTATGACTTATCAAAACGAAGTCTTGTTGTTCATATTGTCAGTGCATCCTGGTCAAATAAATTTTAAGGGATTTATTACCAATAAAAGTTTTCTTATTTTCTTACACTTACAATTTGTCCATGCTATTGTTATACCCCTAGATACAAAGTATATGTTGGTTATATTGCAAGTTATAAATATGGTTGGCACTCAATGGTCAGATCAAATTTAGGGAGTTAGTGTCCTTTGATATTTTCATTTATGATTTGGTTTGGGCTATTGTTTATAACTGCAGCTGTCAACCAAACTTTGCAAGTTAGAAAGACTCCTCAATTCTAAAGCTAGACAAGGCATATGTGCATATCACTATAATATTAAGCCACTGTGTCAAGCAGTATCTGGGGGTATTCATCACTTTCAGTGCTATTTCTTGTGGTGTTACCAATGGTCAGATTTCAACGAAACTTTGCATGACTTATCAGTATGAAGCCTAGTTGTGCATATCGCTGGGGCACCTTGTCAGAGCAATTTTAAGGGAGTTATTGCCCTTTGTTTTACACTGATAATTTTTGTTCACGCTGTAACCATTTGTCACATTTTGATGAAACTTTGTATGACTTTCCAATACCAAGTCTAGTTATGCATATCGTTGGCGCCTATTGGTCCGATTACGTTTTAATGGAGTTATGGCCATTTGTTTTTAGACTTATCATTTTTGTTTGCCCATTGGTCGGATTGATAATTAGGAAGTATCGGGTAACTGCCCTTTGTATTTTCCATTTATTATTTTGTCTGCACTATTTCTCTGTGGCTTTTGGTTGGAGTGCATGACTTATCAGTACCAAGTTTAGTTGTGCACATCTTAATTGTTCTGTGAGCTTTTCACTTATTATTTTCTCTGCGCTATTTCAAATAGCTGCTTTTCAACGAAACTTTGCAAGACTCATCAGTGCTAAACTAAGCTTTCTATATCATTATAATTTGGATCTGATGTAACTGTCAAACAGAATCTAATGGTAACGGTATTCATCATTTTCAGTGATACATCCTGTTTGATTAGACCTGTATTAACAGAGTTGTCACCCTTGAAATAATGATATTTTGCCTTCGACGCTCTTATCCAAGTATTTGAGCTACTGTTGGTATGGTTAGGAGGAAAATTAGCTGGTATATTTAGTTGAGTTATGGCCCTTCTCGTGGTCAAATGGCAAGTGGGGGCATCTGTGTCCTTTGGACATTTTCTTATTTGTTCTTCAAGACTGGCAGCCATCTTGGGTTTATTCAATTCTCTAACCTAAATAATTTTCTTGTTGTAGCTACACCCGGATTAGATCCCTAAGAATCTAAGGTCTTGAGAAATATGTGGATTAACATTGTATGACATAATTTGTCCCCCTACCGGTTTTGACCAGAGGGGACTATATGTTTGCCCTCCGTCCATCAGTCAGTCTGTCAAAAGACATAACTGAACAGTTTCCAAACTAGGTTTATGAAACTTGGTATGTGGATAGGGGGCAATAAGGTGATTATGCACTTTTTTATTCTGACAAAAATTGTGTTTTCCATAGCAACAGAAACATTGAGAATTTTAAGGGTCCAACTTGTACGGAACTTCTGTATTGCTTGCAATTCTTAGTGACTTGTTTTTATATATATTTTATGTTTTCAATTCTTGTTGAAATTTTTTATTATATAGAGGATATTTGTTGATTTTGGTGTAAGATCGTATTTTATTTCATCGAGTGATCACAGAAAATCAATATTTTCACGAGTGACGTAGCCACGAGTGAAAATATAATTTTATGTGATCACGAGTGAAATAAAATTGATCTTTCACCAAAATTCGACAAATTTTCTGTTTATTATATGCTTCAATTTCTCTTAAAAGGGTACCGTAATTGGCTTAATTGGAAAAATCACGTCGAAATTGGAACGTCACGACGTGACAATTGTGACGTCATGATGACGTAACGTACATTTTAAAGCCCGGCGCTGTTGACGTTACGTTTCTTTTTCTGAACGATACTGGAACCAGCTTCTAAAACAGTGAAAATAACAAAGTGGTAATTTCACTGTTATTTTCACTGTTATTTTCACTCAAAAATCTCCGTTATTCATTGAAAGCAAATAATAAATGTTGTTATGATACTAAAAAAATAAAAGAATAACTGGTATCATTTTATTTACTTATATTATTGGTCATTATTAAACTGGAACTTACGGTAGGTTTTGAAACAGAATATAAATGTTATCTTAGATTAAATAATATATCTGATTGTTTGTTCTGTATCTGTTTTGTATCATAGTTCAACAGAGGGTGTGATGGTAACAGATGTGTGTATGTTCAACAGACTGTAAATTCACCCTATCCTTGAGTCGCAAGTCAGCTGTTAGACTCTGCTCTGACGGCATCCAAAGCATATTGGCTATTGGTATTCTCAGGTACCCATTCACACGCCTTAGTAACGAGTATTGTGGGGAGTGTTTTGCTCAGAGAAATTTAGCAATGTCACAGAAGAGGATCGAACTGGGACCTCTCGATCTCAAAGCGCACACCCTACTTCTTAGCCACTGTTCCAACTTTTTTGTGGAAAATAGTCGCACACTACAATTGCATTTATTGCACTCTTCGAAACTATAAAACAACTACCAGCTAGCAGCGACTTTCAACTTCAGATCTATTTATAATAAATGATGAACAGTGTTGTAATCACATCGCCTTATATAAACAGATGGACTACAAGATTTGAATCCTGCATTTGTCATCGGTATAGATCAAATGTTGATCTCAAACCTGCCTCTGCATTCGCCTTCGGGATAAATCAAATGTCAGACCTGGCTCTGTATTCCAACCAAGATCTGTATTCCCCACCTGATATAGCGAATGTTGATCTTGGAAATGGATCGGTATTTGAAACTGGGTCTGCATTCGCCGCGGGTAAACATCAAATCTAGATGTCGGACCTGGGCAGTATAGATCGAATGTTGATCTCGGAGCTGGATCTGTATTCAAACATGGGTCTACATTTGCCGCCAGGCTTAATCGATGTCAGACATGGCTCGTTATTCAAATGCAGACCAGTATTACACACCTTCAATTATTGTGAGCGTCGATCTCAGAGCTGGCTCTGTATTCAGACCTGGAGCCCGTTGCCTAACCAAACCGCTACTGAGTGCTACGCTAGGAAACGGCTTGCTTCTGAAAAGTTTGCTACGAAACGAAAATTTAAATGCTACAGGCGAGCGCTCGCGGATAGCAGACCGTTGCATAGCATAGCGCTACTGAAGCTATCAGTTTCATAAGAAAGCGCTCGCCTATCAAAGTGTTAAGAAACGGTGTGCTATCCGAGAGCACTGCTCGCTCGTAGCATGTCGTTGCATAGACGTAGGAAAGCGCTCGATAGCGCCTTTTGGAAGGAAGTGGCTTGGTTAGGCAACGGGCTCCTGGTTCAACATTTGCCGCCGGGCTTAATCAATGTCAGACCTGGCTCGTTATTCAAGTGCAGACCTGTATTACACACCTTCAATTATTGTGAACGACGAACTCAGAGCTGATCTGTATTCAAACCTGGGTCTACATTTGTTTTTGTTTTCATGTCAGACCTTGCTCTATATTCAAACATAGATCAGTTTTCACCCAACTTTTTTGCGAATCTCAATCTCACGAGCTGGATTGGTATTCGAAACCTGTGTCTGCCTAACTGCCTTAGGCCTTTGTCACCTTAAATGCTGACGTCACAGCTGGCTCTCAGTCTGTATTAGAAACTGGTTGTGTATTGAATGTCGAACATCGATTACAGATCTTAGAGTCTACTTCTCACACCTCTTTCTCGCTTCAAATACACAATATACAGATGAGTTTAAGCCGTTTATCATATGGATTAAAATGAACTAAGAAACTTACGATAATGCATCAGTCCGAAAATTAAGTCAACATTTCGAATATAATTTCAATACATCGTACCTCACTCATCCATAAGTGTTAAACTTAACAGTTTTGATAAAAAAAAAATGAAATACTTCGTACGGTAATCCTTAGTATACATAATTCAATATATTTAGTAGATCTGATCTCCGTTGTTAGCGCTTAATTGTTCATTTCGAATTCAGTTTTATTCGTGTATGAATTTACTTAAAGATGCATCAGTCATAATTTAGAAACTAATTAAATTAATATCATTTAAATAAGCGATAGTCTTTTAATATAGGCAATGAATCGAGCACACCTTAACGCCTCACGCTTATCGCTTTCTCGTTTTTCCCAATACACAATTACACGGTGCGCATGCGCAGATGGGTTCACGCAAATACACGTTTCACGGTGCGCATGCGCAGATGGGTTAAACGGTTCACGCTTATACACGGTTATACACGCTTTTTCACGCTGCGCATGCGTACTTGTAGTACACGGTTAACGCTTTCACGCTAACGCTTACACGCGTGAAACACTAACGCAAAACGGTTTCACGCGGAACCTTCACGCTGACGGTACTGTAGTGTCGATTCTGTGATAACTATGTAATAAAGTAATACTTTCCTTTTCAACAATCGTGTGGGAGAGATATTGAGTGTTGTGAACATCAACCGTTGCTTCTTTCTTGTTAAAATTTTCTGTACACCAAACACAAGATATGTTATGACAAAATGAAAAATAAAATTGATAACAAAGAATGAAAATTAACGTTCAACATTTTATTTCATATGTTTAATATTTCACCTGTCAAAAGTAACAACTCAATCAACAATCATAACATCTGAAGCAGTTTCGATCTCATTCCCCAACTGTCTATCATTGGTATACCGATATTTTGTAAACTGTAAGATATCGTCAATGTGCTGTTGTCTATTGACTTTTGCCACTTCAACATGAGATCCCCAGACAAACGAGTTTATGAACTGACGCTGGCTTTCTATCTTTGGAATACACGATGATATCCCGTCTCCTGAACTTTTTTACTACCCATAATGATGAAACAGTAGTCCAAATTGTTATCGGCGATCGTGTCAATACACGCAACTTCAGTATCGACATCGCGACAATTGTCTAATTCAAACGTCCAGCATCGTGATCTTCTTTGTACGCGTACTCTCTTTTTCATTTTCTTCCCCAGGGAACTGATGTTTACCGGGACAGTTTTGTCGACGTAGATTTTTCCATTCGGTCGGAGTCCATGATATATACTGTCAGGATTGTTGGCTTGAGCTAGACGAGGATCAACGTTCGACATCATTTTTTCTTTGTTTAATACGTTTGTTCGGAACGAAAGCCAAAACGATTATGACTGTAACTTGTTTTGCATCTGCATTTATCATACGATGATTTCAGTTCAGAAACCATCAACACCATTTCTAACAAACTGTGTAGTAAGTTCGCCAGCATTCCAAAATATTGAAAATAAGTTTAGAAACAATTTCTAACCAACTAACTGAGTCTGAAGTACCACACATTTGATTTTGCCATCCACCGTTTGTATCAACCCACTGTTTCACTCCACGGAAAGACAAGAAATTATTGACAGTCGAACTAATTTCACTTGCATCTCCAATTATATTTCGCAAGTGTAGATCTTTATACACCAAAGCAGTCATAGCAAATGCTGCATATATCCTGCCCCAGTTGATTTCTTCTTCGACTGGAAAATATTTTCCAAGCAAGTCTTCACAAAATCTAAACCGGTATTATAAATACAAATCTAACAGCTGCTTTGTATATTGTGTCATTTTTGTAACTTGTCTCTTTGAGTGTAAAAACAAGAATGAACATACATATAAACAAAATGACTAAAATACAACAAAATAGCAAATTCAATGTTCAATATTTTATTTTTCAAATGAAACAACCACATCAGTGAAACAACAAGTCAAACTTGCATAACAAGTGGATTCAAATCTTCAACAATAGCTCGACAAATTCCACATCTCTCATCCATTCGAATGGCACAATCCCAACAATATGCGTGTCCACAGGGCACAACAACACAGTTCTTTTCATTCGACACACAAATGTTACATTCGCTCATTTCTCTTCTAAGCTCATCTTTCATTTGCTCTCTCTTCGATATTGTTTCAGCAATCTGTCTTTGTTTTCTGTCCTCACGAAATTTGTTGACCATCGTATTTGCTTTTGTTTGATGTTCATACACAGCGTCTAAAAGTCTAGCACATATGTTCATCTCAGTGTTCAAATTTTCGTCTTGATATTTTCGATGATGCAGCGCTAGCATTTCATATTGTTTTTCAGCAATAAAGTGTTCATGAGTAACATCGGTTGGTCTATACTCGACTTGTCTGTAGTATTTGATAGACCGGCGTTACTGGTACATTTTGAAGTCTAGTATATGGTTTCGGTCTGCGTCGTCTTTTTATCACAAATCTATCGGATGGTCTTGAAACTGGTGTCGACAACTGAGGTGGTGTTGTAGGATCTGGAATATCAGGCAACTCATTGTCGTCTGACAGATAACCATTTAGAACTGTTACTGATATTCTGATTGACTCTTTGACAAACAAATCACGAATGATGAGTCATTCAAATTTTCGCCCCCTTTTATAGTGCTGACCGCTGCTGACTAACACACACTTTGTTTCAGAACGTTGAAAGTCAAAAACGGTTTTTGTCAGCGGTAGAGTTTTTGAAAAAAAAGTATTTAACTAAAATTACTGGTATTTTTCGCATCTTAGATAGGGAATTGTGTTGTTCTGTAGTTGGATAGCAATGTTCGATAGTCAGTTCAGTAAGGTTTTGGCTTCACGATTACACATTGGTACACACACAAATGAAATTCTAGATCAAAACAGTTCTGCCCCCCACAATGTAGATTGATATTGTCAAATCGCCTTCAATCTGATTTCAAAGTTGTTCAGTCGTGTCTAAGCAGCAGTTGATCGTAGCAGACTATCCCGCTTCTTGAATAGTAGAAAAAAGGATTGTTAGGTAGATATTTTGGCTGCTCGTTCGATTCATTGGTCTGGAGTGGCGTTTAAGCGAAACTCATGCTTTCACATTAGTATAGCTATATTAGAAATTCTATTTAAGATCAGGTCTGTCTCTCATAATGTAGAATAAAAATGCAACTTCGTGTTCCATAAATTTTTAAACTTTTCTATGAATATCGTAGTTTGTATAGTACTTTAAGCAATTCTTGATCAAATTAGTTCTGTTTCTCAGATTGAAAATCGTGGTGGTTCACACAGTACAGCAGTTTAAGCAATTTTTTAACTGATGAGTTTTTGTTTCACATGATGTAGAAAACTTCGATATGAATGTTTTAGATGTAACATCTACGTGTTTGATACATTGGATTCAACAAATATCGTGGTTTGAAATTTGTTTTCTTTACTATAAAAAAGTTTTGTTTGGATGAGTTTTGTTTCTCTCAATGTGAAAACTTCGATGTGAATGTTGTACATCAGATTTGTTAACATGTTCTATGCATTTGTCACGAATGAGAAGTAGGTTTGGTAAATATCTTGGTTCATGTTAGTTTTATTTCAAATCGCCACTGTTCTTGAGCATGCTTCTCTAATTTATATCTGTGAGACAACATTTGGTACTTTCGTTACTGTGTAGTAAGGTTGTACCAGCGTTTGTAGGACAATGTTCTGAAGTTGATATTGTATTTGTGCGCTTCGATTTTGTAGTGTCAGCAGAAATTTCAGTTTTGTTTCGTCTTATATTGCGGTTTGACATTTGTAAGACATTCTTGATCGAATTTGTTTTGTTTCTCATTAACTAGAAATCTTTCGTCAGAAAGCTGTAGACCAGTTGCGTTCAACTTGAGTTAAAGTAAGAATCAAAGTTTGACATTAGTATATTACGATTAGAAACTCTATATCAGATCACAGCTGTTCTTAATTATACAATCATGAAATTTACATTCCAGACAAATCAGTCGTGTTTCAACTTTCATTTATTCTGTATCGTCCTGTAAAACTAAGAGAATTCTAAAACAATATATCCTCACATCCATCAGTCGTGCTCAGCACGAATATTAACTTTTTCATAGTCTGTGTTGATGTTCTGAGTATTTGTAAGAATCAGTTGTCGAGAATACTTATGTTTATTACATATAGGTATGTACGCTCCCTACAGTGCGTTGGTCTTCACATAACCGTTACAATTCACGTGCTGCTCAAAATCCTAGAATATTGTGATATTTTCCTACGAAATCGCTACGAACCCTGATATACATTTTCATACAGTTCACACGCTGCTCAAAATACTACAATATTGTGATATTTTCCTACGAATTCGCTACCAACCCTGATACACATTTTCATTGGTTGGTGAAGTTTGAAGTATTTACAAGTATGTATTGCGAGCGAGAGAGAGAGAGAGAGAGAGAGAGTAGTATAAATATATACACACATACACACACTTTTAGATGGTTTAAAACATTGTTGGTCATTCATTTAAGATTTAATTGTTTATAAATCTATATCATCTGACTACATTTGTAGGTAATACATGTTTTGCAGACTTTGAGGTATTTCACGGTTCTATCAGATGCTGGATTCGTTATGTTAATATACATTCTCATGGCATATATACACTCTAACGCATTCTTAAACCAGGTACATGTATACTGTATTGTTTACAGTTTGTCTCTAGTCGCTGTACTGTATGCGACTCGTGCGATTGGTTAGTTTTAAACCCCCAGGATTCGCTAGGACCTACCACCAGCAATAGTAGGCGTACTTATCAGCTGGCGAGGTTTAACTTGTAGTAGAGTAATACTTTATACAGTCGAATCTGCTGTGGGGAAATATCAAATATACTGGGTTATTGTATCAAATGGAGTACTTGAAGTATAGACGAAATTTATCGAGCGTTGATGAATGAGAGTAATAAGGCATGATGATTCAATTAGAACCAATGAATGCTGTATTAGGTCAGATGAGTTTTATTCTCATATTGTAGAAACATTTTATAAGAAAAGTAGCTAGTGTTTCGTCAAATACCAAGGTGTAATACTAGTTATATAATATTTGAAAGTTTGATCAGATCATTTCTGCTTCTCATACTTTAGAATAGCAACAATCCAATGATCAAGATATTTCGAAACTAAGACCAGTTTTGTTTCAACATGCATTCAGAGTAAATATACTAGTTAGTTACTATGATTCTCCTTATGATACATCTCAGTAATAAAAATGATTGAACGTGGAATTTGATTTAACGTTATAGTGTATATTGTCTGTCTGAATATAAGAAATTGCCAGAAATACGAAATAAACTTAGAAAAAATGTAACTTTGTGTCACTGTTGTCTGAAAACAAACTACAGTATCAGATTGCAACATTTTATTTCTATAGCATAAACATACACACATAAAGTTAAATGTACAGTAAACATTGAGTAGCCTTTCATTCGAAAGCTCTGTATTGACATTGACAAGGATGTTCAATTTTGTTTTGATTTCAAATTCGTGAAATTGTCTGCACAATGATTTGCAAATGAAAGTTTATGAAAAAACTCAGTGACAAGGGTTTGTCGTTTTGTCACATCGATACGTCTTGTTTTCCTCCTGTAGTTTTTGTCAATATCAAAAGCATGTTCGAATCCACAACGCCGACAACGATTCGATGTTCTTCGACAACATGCTTGACAGGCCTGATATTTACAGCATAGGCATTTGCTCAAACTAAGTTTGGATTTCTTACATAATGAACAAGGCATGTTTGCTGTACTATTACGGATAATTCCTGTCAATACATATGAAGCGATTGTAATTCAAAAACGTCAGTCAGTCATCTCAAACTCGAAATCGTCTTTCCATTGTAATCTACCAAATGAACATTTGAATCTCAAGCATTTACAAATATTTGTCACTCCATGCGTATTTCGTTTTGTTTGAAACAGATGCCATATTCACATTGTAAGAAATGCTCCTTTTCTTGGTTTGCTGATTTTCATGCATGAAATCATTTTCTTGTCCCATTTCTTCGAAAGCATCTGCTCAATTGTTACAAGAAAAAATTTACAATGCCTACGATTTGTACAACGGTAAAAAATTGGATAAAAATGTACAAGTTGTATACATTGTAGAATTTCTTTTCTTACAACGAAAGTGTGCATTATTCCCGTGAATTAGGTTCTAAGTTATATGTATGTTTTCTTGATGGACGACAGGCTTTTGATAGAGTTTGGATTGATGGTATGCTATACAAACTACTTCAGAATAATATAGACACTACTACATTTGTTGCATTCACCGAACTATATCGCAACGTAACCAGCTGTGTCCGATACCAAGGCCTACATTCTGAGTGGTTTAAAATACTACAGGGAACCAGACAAGGTGGAAAAAGTTCACCATTACTCTACATCATGTTCATAAATGATTTAATTAGAGAACTTGAATCCAGCAACTACGGACTTTGTATGTATGACATGACACTGTGCTCGCCAACAATAGCGGATGACATGATACTTGTGTCTTATTCCTTAAACGGAATGAACAAAATGTTAGAAATTTGTGATAGGTATTCTAGACAATGGCGGTTTGAAAACAATTCTCAGAAATGCGCTGTAATTGTTTTCAATGAGTCAGAAAAACATGAACATTTGCGTGAATTTCGTCTAGGGGATAGTGTAGTCCAGGAAAATGATAACTATACACATTTAGGTTTACTGTGTGACAGATTTATGTCCAACAAATCAATGGTTGAAAGCGCCTGCTCAAAACTTCGTGGTACCTTCCTGAGCATTTGCAACAGTGGTGTTCATCCTATTAATATCAACCCATTAACATCCAAGACTATTTACAACTCTATCGTAATCCCCAAAGCACTATATGGTTGTGAGCTGTGATATATTGACACTTGAACGTTCGCACCGTCTTTGCATCAATTCTTTTTAAGGGCTTAGACAAAATACGTGCACTGAGTTTGCACTGTCTGCGGTGGATATGGATCCAGTAGAAGTCATGATAGATTATAGAAAGCTACAATTTCTAGGCCAATTGTGTAGGCTCCCTAATAAATATCTTGCTAAAAATATTTTTAACAACAGACTGATCAGATACTGTAATATCGACGCACAAACTAATGGATTTATACCCGATGCATACAGGCTTCTATATAAATATGGTTTACAATATATGTTACATAACTATATGTCAAATGGTGCATTTCCAGCCAAACATGCTTGGAAAACCCTTCTGTATAAACATGTTCTACTACCTGGTCGACAATCTAGAGCTTTAGCTGTTTCTAGTATAATGCCTATGGTAGATATTGACAATATTATAAAGGCAGGTAATCCGTGTGTTGTATGGCAATTATCTCGTAAAAGTATACACTTATCTCCCCTGTGTCACAAAATTATGCGCATAATAGGTCGATACTTGTCACGGGTATATCCAGAGAAATGCTCACTCTGTGATAATATTGTTGAGAATATTGTAATTCACCAAATATGTATATGTAGTGTAAACAATACATATAGGTATAGTTTATTGGATGTGCTAATCAAGGAAGGGATGTTTGAGACTTTTACCTCGCTGAACATACATGATCAATGCTCAAAGTTGTTGCGCATAGCAATTGAACAAGACGGTGTCGACATTTCTCTAACGGTTTTAAAAACATTGTGCCGTATGTGTGGATTGTAGTGGAATTGACATTTTTTCAATATATACCTATGTCTGACTATTTTGTGTAGATACTGTTTATTCAATCTTAATTTCAAGCAGTAATTGAACTACGTGTATTAAAGTACATTGACGTTTTGTTACAGGTACCTGTGCTATAAATTTAATAATCTTGTGGTATTAATTGCTGACGAGATTTCTAAATTCTTTCTTATTGAAATTTATGATTCAACCTCCGTCGTTCTCTTGTATTTCGTTTCGACAAGATAACGACTAAATGGGGTGAATTTAATGAATAGTTTTCTGATGTAATGTTAACATTTAAAGTAACAGGTTCCTGTAGTTTGATGTCCTAATATACTTATGTATGTTTTTTTTCCTTCAAATGTGTGGTTCCGATAAATGATTGTTTAGCTCTATATGCTAAATTCCTTTCCTGATCCTTGTATGTGTGGCTTGTACTTGTGCATTCTGCAGTTGTTTTTTCTGTGTATAATGTGTATGTAGTTTGAAAGTGCTGTACCTTGTGTTGCTGTGTTTACTAACAGATGTACATGTATATTATAATGTGGTGTCGTCATTTGTGATGTACTATTCGGGTTCTCATAATGTTTTTTATAATAATGATGTTCATATATGTTGTATGTATAATTGTGCTTATATGCTCTTCAGTAATGGAGGAAATAAAAGTTGAGGTGGTTAGCATTTCTTTCGAAAGCTCTGGTTGGCCCTGAAAAGGGCCGTTAGTGTTCTGACAGAGAGAAATCTAACGACCATAATCTGTCAAGAACAAGTACCGTCAGCGACCATATCCTGGATGCTCCTCCTCCTGGTAATCATCCAGACATGGATAAAATGCCAAATCTGGATAAATGCCTCCAACATGAAGGCGAACATCTGCTGGCATTCCATCTTCCTCTGTTGGTGCAGATGGTTCTTCTCTTGGAAGTGAATCCCAACGAGGTGGTACTGGTGGTGGTACATCTCTACTGCGTCTTCCAAACATCTTCGTCAAGAAAGCTCTAACCGTTCTTGTCAAACCCATTCTGATGAATGAATGACGAGTCTATCTGCGGTCGCTTTTTTATACTGAAGCTCACGGACGCAAAACGAAACATGAAAACCTTCAGATGGACAATTGTGAATGTATTCCTGTTGTATTCTCTAGAGCAAATTTCCTTCATTTCCGTAATCAAACTTATATTCTGTAAATCTTTACAGAAAGAAATTGAACAACTTGTCTTCGTCTTACACATGGTAGACCAGCAAATAACATGGAAGTATTTGTTACAGATTTTTATTTTCACAAAAGCAAACATAAGAAAACACAAAATAAGTTGCAATCGCTGAGTAGCATAACAAACGTCTAAATTATCGTAAAAAACTAAAATATTTGTTTGTCTCCAAAATTGTTAAAAGTGAGTTAGTGGGATGTGATCAGGTCGAATGTATCAATATGAAGATTCAGTTTCATATTCACGAAACACAACATTTCGTTCTGGCCTACCAGTAGTATCGAAAAAACCTGTAAAATTACTAGCATTTCCCTCAAAAGCAAAATATTCCTTAGCCAGCTTTCTGTACTGATCCAAACATTTAGTTACATAAGCTTTGTCCTGATCAGAATATCTGAGCATGTATTTGTCAGGAATGTCTAACCATTGAAAAACGTTGAATATTTTGTCAACAGCCATAGTACGCTCTCCTGTAGCAGCCAACATATCGATCAGGCTGTCCTCGAGAGAAAATTTACCATTATCAGGATCTAACTCAAGCATGGGAACACTTTTGTCCCTACTGCCGTCTTGTTTCAGTGGGTAGAAATATTCGGGGTGATGAGGATTTCCAGCATAGTGGTTGTGTAACGAATTGTCCCATTCCATCAGTTCAGCTTCAATTATCAATCGTCTCCAATCCACACTGCCGTCACCAAACATTATAGCGTAGCCTAGTACTTCTCTGTGCGTATATTTACTGAGATCATGTACTCGAACAAGTTGCGTCAGTTTGTCTGGGATGGTTATTCCAATCTTCTCAAGAAATTCTAATGCCATTCTGAGCCACTTGCGGTTGGATGTCACACTTTTTAAATGCCCCAAAACATTGACAAAGACGAATTCCTTGTAAACTAGTTTCATGTGACTAGTGGGTCTGTCTATATATTTTCTCGATGCTGAAGTCACATTTTCTGACTGATTTAATTTTTCGACATACATTTTCTCCCATTCGTCTGTAGGTGTGCCACATCCAACCCTTCCAGCCAACCAATCCGTTATTAATGTGTGTAAGGCTGCAATAAACACTGAGTATTCCCTTTTTAACAACGGAATGTGTTTCCTTGTTCGAAATTCTACTCCTTTTCTTGGTGTGTAAAGCTGGTCCATTGTCAAACGAATTTTGTTGAATAACTGTTACAAACTCTACCTCCCAGTTTTTATCTGACACATCACATCGCATTACAATATGATGGGTCAAATTTGTATTATTTTCATTGTGCGAGGTGGACGTGATTTCACGAGTGGGAACTATGTTGTAAGAACTCTGATGTTTTTATTACACTCAGTTGCAAAGGAAAGTGTACAGTGTTTATAATTGGAATTCTTTCGTCTGAGGTTGAAAGAAACAAACCAAAGGTTGATATTTACTAAATAGTATGTTAATCTGAGATTTTAAGATCAAGCGACAACATGTTAATAAAATCTCTTGTGGTAAACTGACATTATTTTGCGACTTAATGTAACTTTATTCGTGGCAAGCTCGAAAGCAGTTGTTCCCTCATTACCAAATCAAACTCGAATATTACATTTCATTGATTTTTCCATCAGTCACTTTGTTTAGAGATCAGAAAATCAGGAGATCTGTAATTTCTGTTGAAATGACACGTTGTACCTCTCAATACATTTTGAATCTTGTTACTTCAACCATGTTCTGCGTGGAAATATGTTGATGTATGGCCGGGGGTATTTTAGGGGGGGGGGTCTTTTCAGAGCAAGCCCCCCTCTTTTTATGCCCCCGTATCGATAGATCGGGAGGCATATAGTGATTCACCTGTCCGTTCGTTCGTCCGTCCGTCCGTTCGTTCGTTCGTTCGTTCGTTCGTCCGTCCGGTTAACCCAAATTAACCGTTTCTTCTAGCATCATTATGGCTTGCTACAAAGCTTCCATACTTGCATGGATGTTGTATATGAACACTCTCCACACGCCTGTATCACTTGACCCCATTTTGGCCTTCACCTTGACCTAATTTTGGACTTAGACTTATTTATGGACAAGGCTTCCACAGGGGGCATAAGCGTTTATTTGAACGCAGTCTTGTTCAAACTAAAATCAAAAATAATAACACAGCAATCTTCCGCAAGGCACCAAGAATCCGCATCCGAACTCCTGCCCATGTTTTATTCACCGATAAAATACGCGAACAGATTTTTATTTCTTAAGTAGATGACCCTTATTGCTTTAGACTTGGATGTCAGTAGGACGAAGGTCACTCCAACCTTTAACCAGAATATGTAGACCAAATAGATCTACCTGATGAAAACAAGGCCGGTCGGACACAGGTTCTTCAACTGTATTGCTATGTTGGTCACTATCAGTAGCTGACCCCTATTGATTTTGAAGTCAAGGTTGCCTTTGGCGTACATGTTTTTGTTAATTACAATCAATGTAGATCTTCCCAGATACATTTACATATATTAGATCTACTAGTACTAGTAGGCCTAGATGGTTTTGACAAAGTCAAGACAATGGTTTAATATTATTAGGAATTATTTTTAATTCTATAAAAACTTTTTTTTAAATTTTATACATAATACAGTTTTATGTAATTTACATTTGCAGTGAAACTAGCACATCAACTACTACTAATATCAACCCAAGTTATTGCCACTGTGTGGGACCAGTGTTTCATGAATGGCCACCAACCAGCCAATGCTGCCCTCCTCAGGTGTGTATAACCAAGTAACTGTATTCCGCCTTTTCACAATTATGTAAAAATAGCCCTGGCCGGTGCAAATGTCACTGAATCATAATGAATTGAGCAATGGGGTGTTACTGTGTATGACACCATTGAATTTAGTGTATAGTTGACAGCGTCCTAGGAGAGTCCCGTAAACGTTTTTTGAAGAACAACAATGACAATCATGTTCAAGTTCATCCAACACAAATAGTCATGATAGTGACTTTTTCCGGGTAAAGGTTTGGAAAAATGCTTTAAAAGTATAAATTCTACCTTGAAGAAGTCATTGAATTGGTGTTTGGGAATTGTGTATGAACCATGTATTAATTCATATCGTGCAGTGATGACTGAGAGGTAGGACGGCCACCCTATTTGCTTAGTTGGTAGAACACCGTACTAGTACAATGTACTCGTGTTTTGAGGGTGCCATGATTTCAAGCCTCAGAACTTACTTTAGATCACTTTTCATCATCGCACTTGTATAGCGATGTAATGTCAAAATGTTAAAATGACAATGCGATATGACAATTTGATATGACATATGCGAAAACGCAATACGACATTGGAATGTCATATCTCACTGTCGTGCAAGGTGAGGAATGGCATGGCGCTAAAACGGTGGCATGGTTATGATGTCCATCATTGCGACAAAACACAGCCCTTATTCTGTCAGGCATAACTCTGACACTCCTTTTATTACAGGACTTCGAGCAGAAAGAACTACTATATATACCGAGTATATGGTAAAATAAAAAAGACAACACAGACTTACTGTCTTTTACTGGTAGAATGATGTGTGACAGTGTGTGATGTAATGTTTAACCATGGAAAAGAATTGATACACTTACATCTTTACACTCAAAACAAGATTACGGATAATATGGTAATACATATTTCTAGTATCCGGTACATGTCATTTTCTTCATTAACATAGATACAGTACAACCTCTCAGAGAGACCCTCTGTAGATCAACATTCGAACAACCTCTATAACAACACCTTCGAAATTTCCCGAAGCTGCATGATATAAACTCTAAATTTAATCTCTGCAGAAAAATCAATCTACGTATAGCACAGAGCATTTGGCATGATCCTGACCTTTATGCATTGATAGCGAATACATTCCGCATTAAGTCAACATACGTGTCACGTGGTTTGTTCAGAGTTTGAATTCACTAATGGATCTGAAAATTAGTGTTACAGTCTCGCAGTCACAGAAAGATACTGAAAAATGGCCGCCAATAGAATAACAAAAGTTACCTAAAATGCGTTATTCTGTAGCTCACAAATTTTCTTTTAGATTTTAATGATGTTTAAAAATATTCCAAAAACTCTAGTAGGCCTATATATCTAACACATTAATAAGGGAGATAAATACTCTGTTGCTTCGTATAGCACTTTGATCGACCGCAATCTTGGAACGCTTCAAAAACATAGAGAAAACACAGAAATTTGTGACAGTCTGCAATAATCAGCTATTGATCAACTGATTACGCCTTGAAAGTACTTGTTTTAAACAAGGAAAGTCGTGTTTTATACACATAATCAACGTAGTTATACAGTGAACTTAAAGACGAAAGCAGGTTCGTATCGTCCTTCTTTACTTCGTACCCAAAAAAGTCCAAAATTTCTGACTGTACATTTATGTATCATATGATCAGCAACCATACTGTGCTGGATGATCATGTTACTAATAATAAAGGACATACGACAAGTGTGCTGAGTTTCAATACTGACATGTAGCTATGAGAATTGATCAAACTTATGAAAATGAACAATATAATACATAGTTGACAGACATATTTGCCTCGGTTCATTTTTTCTCTGGATAGTGCCCTGAAACAACACGAAATATGCTATATGTTTTCTAGTCAAATGTTTGATAATATATCTATGAACAAGACCGCAAAAATACAGACTTTGTCCATTGGTCCCAAGACAATTCACATACTCTGACAGAGGGTAGGCCTACACAAACCCAGGGCCTAGATCCGCGTTGATCATCCGCGTTGATCAAAGTTTCTGTCATACTGGTTAAACTCTGTCACTATTGCCGCATGACGGATGCGCGACGGGTCTTCAATGCAATGTTGTGGACTATCGTGCGTCCGCCATAAGAATGTCTTGGCTGCCTGGATTTGAGCCGTGGACATCCGGAAAATCTCAAAATTTATCTTTGTAAAACTGAGTTCAAAATAGGCCAACAATGAGTTGAATGCTATCCAATGATACCCCTGCTTCATGATGCAGATATTTACTACTTGTGAAAGATGATTGTTGATGCATTTTTCTGGCGTTTTTGAACCTCAACAACTTAGAATCGTACATGTTACCAAGTCTGACCAGAAAGTAATGACATTTCATAAAAACTTCTAGGTTAAATCAACTTGCCTTGTGTAAATGATTAATGTTATAGCTGAATTTAAGATATAATTCGCTAAAATAGGCTGTGCCTTAGTTCATATTATATTACAAGGTTCTTGCGATGAATATATAAATTTCCGCAAGCAAATCGTGCAATATCTGTCCTTTAGATTTGTGTTTGTAGATTGTCTTAGAGATACCACAGAAAATTGAAGTTCTATATATACAAGTCGGTCCAGCATACATCACTCTATATATATAGAGGATCTTACATAAGTGTCTTTCTATATTGAATTTATTAAACGAGTTGGATAACATGATAAAATGCGAGGCCTCTGCCGAGCATTTTATCACTTTTATTCAATGAGTTTAATAAATTTAATATGGAATGACACGAATGTAAGATTTTTTTTATCACATAAACTAAATACACAGTAAAAGTTTGTCAATAATGCACACACTTCTCCTTTAGCAAATAAACTCCATAGGAGTAAAGCGGTTCATTAAAAGAGCTAAGAAAATAGTGCAACAATGTATACTCCAATATGTTGATTTTTCTGCCGTTGAAAATGATATTTTTAGGATATCTAAAATCCTGCAGATGTAAAATTACGCTTTACAAAATAAATAATCAAATCTAGGACCGCAGTAACACAACCAATCCTGTTCCGTTCCATGTTCCGTTCCGGTTTTTAGTAACAACCAAGGACAGGGGAAGTAACTAGGTTTTCCCGCGTGATTTTATTCGCGATTCTGAATAGCCGAAAATATCTGATCGTACACGATGCAAGTACTTGGTAAGCAAGGAACGTCGTCTTTAATATTCAAAATAAACGGATTTATACAATGAAATCAACATCCGATGCCATGTGCTTGTGTAGATGCCAGATGTTTGGTAAGTACATTTCGTCCCGATCTTATTCGTACCCACGGTTAACGGACCCACCGTTATGTTTACTTACAGTTATATCTCTTATGTTCTTGAACATCTGTTACTGTGTGATTATAACATGCCCTAGAGGGCTCATAATCAGATATAAATTTATTCTATTCTAAAAATGTATTCTTTTACTTTTTTGACAACGTGTATGAAAAATGCTAGCCTGACTGAGGCTTGAATCTAAGACCCTCTGCTTGCTGGGTGAATGCTCTTCTGACCCTGTTGATGTACAGTACCCAGTTATATTATCCTGTCAGTGATAATGTGCGAGCCAGCAGTCAGTCTCTACGATACCACTTTTGTTACCGGGTCAGCCGTGAAAAAATGTGCGGCATTACTGGGAATTAAACCTTTTGCTTACAGGGTGAATGCTCTCTTCTGAATGAGCTATCCGATCACTTACATGCTGTCTCACCCATACTATGAGCAGACTCAGCAGGTTAAGACCATGACACTTAGTTAAACCAATCTGCTACACTCAGTAGTATAAAACTAAGATAAGATATACAGGGTGTCCCAAAAAAACGGGGACCTACCTAAATCCTTTTTAATTTGTAATGAATTTGACTGTTGTTTTGTGAGAGTGTATAAAAGTAATTTCTAATTTTAAAATAGGTACTTGTTAATAGGTTTTGCTTTAAAACAGGAAGTGACGTCATCATTTCACACACGGTGTCATTTCCTGTTTTTTTTTGCTGACTGGTCTTGAAAATGTCATCATTAGATAAGACATTGTTGCCTTGAGTGTTCATATTAAGAAAACAAAGTTTTAAAGCCACAAAGGTGATGAAAATATTATAAAAATCGAAGAACTTTGCAATGAAATAATGAAAGAGGGGAGAAAGTGGCAAGTTTATTAAATAAAAGTTAAGCAGACAACCTTCAAAATATTCATTAACAATCGCCAAAGAAGCAAAATATAAAGATTAATTTATCATTATTGAGAACAATCAACAAGAAAGCTTAATGAGACCCAAAGGTAATAATATGAACTTATATCCAAATCAAAAGTTCACAGATGTATATCAGAGTCATTTAGTGTGTCAGCATTTATAAGAAAGCAGAAACAACTTATTACAACAAATCAACAGCAAAATCTTGATATATTCGCAAGAAAGTACTGACATTTGACCTCATACCTTAGGGCAATTGGCCTAATTTTAGCTCGGAGATGGGCCCTATAGTGAATTTATTTGCCATACATGATGAACAATGGTATGCAGATTCATTATCCTTGACTATGAGACCCCTGAAATGTCATTTGGGATCGGCATGTAAATCTGTTTATGAACACGCTGAAATTCCCTGTTCACTGTATTCTAATATACTGAAATACGTGATTGAAAACTCTAGGTATTCGGACTAAATAATCACAATTATGATGTTGGTATTTTGAACGGTATTCACCCCTTCATGTTTTGTCATATTGACATTGTGCTATTTATAAAAGAGAAAAAGTTACGAATGTTTAGCCTAGGTCCCCGTTTTTTTGGGACACCCTGTATGTTGAGTCGGCAAGATAATCAAACTTGTAAGTAAACTTAAGCTCAAGTGAGCTTTTGAAAGTAGCTGCACAGGTCAGAAATTAATAAGCATATCAGCAAGCTTATATTTTCAACCACTCATTCGATGAACTGGCTAGCATAGAGCTCTAGCACGTAGCCCCAGTTTACTAGTGAAACACAGAGAATGGGACTAGAACTGTTTGTGTCAGTTTATCAGTGGGCTAAGTCCTGTATGAATTGTTGTACACCTATAATGGTTAGGGAATGTAGATCCCGATTTTATCATCATACCAACAGTTTACACTAAAATCATTTCTGGTTCGTGGACCATGTATTCTATATTTACTAAATTCAAAAGTATTTTATTGTTCATAGCTGATATACTCCCTGGGTGGACTTGTTATGGTGGAGCTCCTTTTTATGTTAGATGCCATCGGAAATAGTTTACAACTGACAATGTGGCGAAACAAGCATACACAATGGAGTAAGTAATATTTTATTTGGTGCCAAAGTTTATTCATATGGCAAGTAATAGTTTTATATTTCTACCTTATATTGTAAACATACTGCATATGATGCAAACTATACAGCTACCGAGGTTTAGCAAACATTGATCAACCTTTGAAATATCTCATTAGTATCCAATAATCACTGGTTGACTACAAAATGTACTTGCAGCACATAATGGGAAAATAAAGAAATAATGTGGTTGTAGCAAAATTGGCAAATTCATAACCATGGAATAAAATATACAATTGTTGAAATTCAAGTGCTTTTACAGGTACCTTTTTCTAATTCATAATTGTTAATGTTTGTATACCTACCAGACAGAGGGTACCTGGACTTCCTCCGCCCACTTTCGTTAATTTCCTTTATTTTCAAGTTACAGTTAGACAAATGTATCAGTGCATATGGGTAAATGTAAAATACACTGATTGTTGAACATGTATGATGAAGTGTTTCTTATTGCCATTCGATGGGTTGGTGCTTAGAACAGCCAAGGCCAGAAGGACGTGTATACAAGTGTAAACGGAGGTTCACTCATGTGTTAAATAAATGCATAGTCTTAGCCAATCAGGATGCAGGGATTTGCCGACTTTGGAATTATTAAAAATTTTAAGATGTATAACTTACTTAGAAAAGTTGTTAAGTAGGTACTAAATTAGTAAATATTAATGTTTCATTTTTGGGAGGTGATTACATATTATCCATTGATCTAGGAATGATATAAATGCTTGTGTCAATCAGACGGACGGTAATTGACATTTACACCCAAGATTATTGGTCAATATGTTCCTTTGTTAAACAAAATAAACACACTATGTATCTTATGGCGCGGTCGCTACATGGATTAATTTAATGAATCAAAACAAGTACGAAGAAGTACAAGGTAGGGTCATGGCCCTTAAAATCAATCATGTTTGTTTGTTGCTGATCTACACACACAAATCTAAAATAGAATCAGATATCAAGATTACTTTATAGAAGATCCATCAAGACGTCTGATTTGAATAATGTTCCCGGTCTGAACGTAATGCAAATGTTTATACAAAATAAGTCTGGAATAAGTATAGAATTGCTGAACAGATAGACAACAAATGTCCCCGATATTTGTATCCAATAATAAGATGATTAATGAAATTCCTAAACAGCGACAGTAATGATGTCATGTTGCCACTACAATATTTGTAGGGTCATGTAAATTGCCATTAGAGTTCATTATGTTAACTTATGTAGTCACATGACACGGGACTACTTTCGACCTCATTTTAACCAGTCACTCATGTCAAATGCTACCCTTAAGTCATTACTAGAGACTAGCATGATATAGCCCTATTGGAATTCAAAACAATATCTCCGATCAGTAAATCCGTTGAGTAAGGGGAACATTCGTAATGTTACTTTGAAGAAGCGGGAAACACAACGTACTTAGTGACTTCATAGCAACATTATAGTAGTGGTTGTTTCGATATCCTTACGCAGGTTCAATAGGTTTGTGTGTGTGCATTGTTATTTTATTTAAACGAAACTTGTTATCTACGACTGTATAATCTTCATGTCCGTTCTCGTCTATAAACGAGACTTGTTATCTACGACCGTATAATCTTTATGTCCGTTCTCGTCTATAAACGAGACTTGTTATCTACGACTGTATAATCTTTATGTCCGTTCTCGTCTATAAACGAGACTTGTTATCTACGACTGTATAATCTTTATGTCCGTTCTCGTCTATAAACGAGACTTGTTATCTACGACTGTATAATCTTCATGTCCGTTCTCGTCTATAAACGAGACTTGTTATCTACGACTGTATAATCTTTATGCCCGTTCTCGTCTATAAACGAGATTTGTTATCTACGACTGTATAATCTTTATGTCCGTTATCGTCTATAAACGAGATTTGTTATCTACGACTGTATAATCTTTATGTCCGTTATCGTCTATAAACGAGACTTGTTATCTAAAACTGCACAATCTTCATGTCCGTTCTTGTTTATATATGAGACGTGTAATCTAAAACTGCACAATCTTCATGTCCGTTCTTGTCTATAAACGAGATTTGTTATCTACGACTGTATAATCTTCATGTCCGTTCTCGTCTATATATGAGACGTGTTATCTAAAACTGCACAATCTTCATGTCCGTTCTTGTCTATAAACGAGATTTGTTATCTACGACTGTATAATCTTCATGTCCGTTATCGTCTATAAACGAGATTTGTTATCTACGACTGTATAAGCTTTATGTCCGTTCTCGTCTATAAACGAGACTTGTTATCAACGACTGTATAATCTTCATGTCCGTTATCGTCTATAAACGAGACTTGTTATCAACGACTGTATAATCTTTATGTCCGTTATCGTCTATAAACGAGACTTGTTATCTACGACCGTATAATCTTTATGTCCGTTATCGTCTATAAACGAGATTTGTTATCTACGACTGTATAATCTTTATGTCCGTTCTCGTCTATAAACGAGACTTGTTATCAACGACTGTATAATCTTTATGTCCGTTATCGTCTATAAACGAGACTTGTTATCTACGACTGTATAATCTTCCTGTCCGTTATCGTCTATAAACGAGATTTGTTATCTACGACTGTATAAGCTTTATGTCCGTTCTCGTCTATAAACGAGACTTGTTATCAACGACTGTATAATCTTCATGTCCGTTATCGTCTATAAACGAGACTTGTTATCAACGACTGTATAATCTTTATGTCCGTTATCGTCTATAAACGAGACTTGTTATCTACGACCGTATAATCTTTATGTCCGTTATCGTCTATAAACGAGATTTGTTATCTACGACTGTATAATCTTTATGTCCGTTCTCGTCTATAAACGAGACTTGTTATCTACGACTGTATAATCTTTATGTCCGTTCTCGTCTATAAACGAGACTTGTTATCTACGACTGTATAATATTCATGTCCGTTCTCGTCTATAAACGAGATTTGTTATCTACGACTGTATAATCTTCATGTCCGTTCTCGTCTATAAACGAGACTTGTTATCTACGACTGTATAATCTTTATGTCCGTTCTCGTCTATAAACGAGATTTGTTATCTACGACTGTATAATCTTTATGTCCGTTCTCGTCTATAAACGAGATTTGTTATCTACGACTGTATAATCTTCATGTCCGTTCTCGTCTATAAACGAGACTTGTTATCTACGACTGTATAATCTTCATGTCCGTTCTCGTCTATAAACGAGACTTGTTATCTACGACTGTATAATCTTCATGTCCGTTCTCGTCTATAAACGAGACTTGTTATCTACGACTGTATAATCTTCATGTCCGTTCTCGTCTATAAACGAGACTTGTTATCTACGACTGTATAATCTTCATGTCCGTTCTCGTCTATAAACGAGACTTGTTATCTACGACTGTATAATCTTTATGTCCGTTCTCGTCTATAAACGAGACTTGACTTTTCACTGATGCTGTGGTTTGATTCTCATACAGCATACAGCGTCCCCACCAGGCACGCTCTAAACATACTTCCCGCTCCTCGAACTCGAAACATTTGCTGCCCAGAATGTTAAAATATATTTTTCGGATCATATTGGCCATGCTTGAGACAGACTGTCGTAGACATCCCCGGAACCTGAAATATATAAACAATCGGATCATGTCGGTTATATGTAAAGCATGTACAAGGAGTAAAGTAGATCCAAAATGACAATGATGTATATACAAGGTATAGTTGTTCACGCGGTAATGACTACACCTACATCAAAATAAGAAAGAGAACATTCAGTCTCTAGATGCAATTCCAAATCACGAGCAGTATTACTTATGTGTATTCTAATGAGTTCTGAAAGTGATACTGTAAGTTATATGCATTTGTATTCAGACAATAACCTATTTTGGAATAATTATGTTTAATTAAACTACATGTACGACTATAATACTTCTTGTTCGTTCTAAAAGCAAGCGATGCACAATTGAACATATGCAACTACATCTTGTACAAGTTTGCTATTGGAACGTCAAAGATCATTATATGACATTATGTGTTCTTGAAAACGGGCTAGTTTGAGATACAATCTTAACCTCCGCTCCGATGTTCATGAACATGTAGGATTTAGATGTATGAATGTGCTGCTATAGAATATTGATGATTTGTTCATTTAAGTGTCTCTACTACTAGTAAATTGATTTGCCTATGTATGTTTTGAATGGCCCTCGTATGTCTAATTTTAAAAAAAAGACTAAAATACAAATGAAATTACACAAAACAGTTTACAGGTAAAGATGTAGGTCCTCCTACAGTGTCCCAGCATATTTAATAAATACGACATATTGATGTAAGGCTGACATTGATCTTGACGATGAAATATTGTCGGTTGACCAATCACATACGACGCGGAACGTTTCTACACGCCAATGACATACAATTTACCATGTTTTTACGACCTCAGAACACATGAAATGAAAAAATATGTTTTATTTGAAATTCATACATTTTAATACGTTGGATTATACTTACGTTAGTTTTACTATTAAACGATAAATAAGTTTATAGTAAAATATGCATTAAATTGTATTCTCAATTTTTCATCCAAGCCTCCGCTAACTAAAATATTTTGTCTTTCTCACCTATTACTCTCATGGTTGCATATTTTGGCTAAAAACTTTTCTTTTTGAACGTCGAAATTAGACTTAATGTGGAACCTACTTGAAACGTTAATCTAACTTGCCCGTATGTATGTATAAACACGTCGGTGCATTCAAAACTATTTCATGACAATCCATCAAAGTGTTCATAAAAAATACTTTCAAATGCCGTAAAATATACATTACAGATATTGCACTGGTCTCAAATTTTCGTGTTTTACTTGTCTAAAATTCTGAACATTTGCAACGTTTAACTTGCTTTTTATTTGGAACTTTTATACGTATTGAAGTACATTATACTAATTAAATATGCACTGCTGTTTTGATAAAGGTACATGTATACTAACAAAAAGTCGACATTTAAGACCCCATCCAGTTTATATATTTATTTATATCAAAATTTCTATCTGTATGATGATGTATTGGTGTACATAGAAATCATCGCTTGATTTTATTGCCACTTTAAAATATGTCAGCAATTAACATAACAGAGCATAAAAAACATTGCACACTTTGAAGAAAAATAACACAACTATGGAACGTTGTTTTCCCGACTGTAACTGACAAGCGTTTGTTCACTGATCTTACGTCACTACGAGTACAAGACAAGTAACATACAAAGTACGAGACACGCGTGGCTGAGTGGTTCTCGCTTTTAGATACCAATCTGGACGGTTCGTTCTGACACGTTAAAGAAACGAGGTGTCTATTGGTAAAGGGTTATGTTATCCCACCCGGATTCCTTGTATCACATCACTGTCTCCTTTAAAGGCTTGATGCCCCCTCAGCAAATCCCGTTGGAAATAAGCGTTAGCACTTTAACGGGTCTTCCTTGACCACAATATCTAAATGATTACAAGGCTAGAGGCTCCGAACAAAACAGATACCAACATGTAACTACCGTACAACTTATGTAGTACTTATGTCTGTTCAGTCCGATGACATGTTCTAAATATGTCCAAAACTTAAAAACGGATAGTACTGATATAACCAGCCAAGTAATGGATAATAAACGGAAAAGAAACGCAAAAAAACGTTAACGAATGTATACAGCCGGATAGCATATTTTGTCTATACTGTGTGTTTAAAACATGTCAAAAACCTTAAGTTTGAACAGACATAGCCTAACACATTTCCGAATAAGAAACAGATAGTTAACGTACACAGACGGTTTGATCTTTTTGTTATCCAGTGGCTGTCCGTTAGTAAGATGTGAATACAACATTTACCGTCCAGATATGAAGTAACTTTTGACAGGTTGGTTCAGACAAGTTAGTATCTACAGCAAATATAATTTACGGTCTGTTTTGTGGTGTGATAAATTTGATTTTTATGCGATCGTGTATCACTTATTAGTTTTGTGCGGTACGATATTGCCTGTTTATGACTTTATGGCAAACATTAAAAAAATGATTTAAAATGTTATCAATTAAACATTGTAATAAAAAACATGTGTTAATGCATAATCTCCACTTTTAGGAGCATTGCTGCTCTACTATATGTTAGTAAGATCTGAGTCTCAATGACTTGCTGTAATATTTAGTAGTTAGCCTATACTTGATATATAACATTTACAACGTCCAGTTAGTACCAGTGATAAAATACAAACGGTGTATTCTGACATGCGCACTAACCCTAATTTGGTACGAAACAACTACAATTTACACGTCATTGTTTTAATTGGCAATGTCAGTTCTTACACGAAACGTGACATAATGAAAAACAAATGTGTGATTGCAGGATTATACTATTTACAGTGATTATTATGTTTAGCGCGTTTGACAATTAAAACTAGAACTTTCAGCTTTTGACAACTGGACCTAGTTTTTTAGCGGGTTAGCTTCATTTTCTCGTTCAGTCTTGTATTGGAAATCATGTCATTTGATTGTGGCCTTTGTTTTTTCTGTGCTCGACGGTTTATATTGGGTGCTGTCTTCCCTGTCAGGTGTTGCATTATCTTTTTGTTCATGTGTATCGTATATGTGTATCGTATATGTGTAGTGTATATGTGTCGTATATGTGTAGTGTATATGTGTAGTGTATATGTGTAGTGTATGTGTGTAGTGTATATGTGTATCGAATATGTATAGTGTATATGTGTAGTGTATATGTGTAGTGTATATGTGTAGTGTATATGTGTATCGTATATGTGTAGTGTATATGTGTAGTGTATATGTTTAATGTATATGTGTAGTGTGTTCGTTTAGTGTATATACACTAGATGTATTTTACTCACCTATGATCACAGTCACAGTGAAGCAGGGAATGGAACCTATAGTTGAACACACCAAACTTACTGGAGAAAGGTGGTATAACATACGGACAACAATCATGATCTCTACAACACAAATCTAGCTCCTCATCTTCCCCTAAATCATCGTAACATTTCGCTAGATCCCCTTTCCCACACCACTTTGTTCCAGGGAAAATCAGAACACTGTTGAAATCGAAAGTTGACCGACCGTCGCGCCGGTCTCTTTTTAACGGCCGTATGGAACGTTTAATGACGTCATGTTGGTATGACGTAACTCCAACATTTCCGTTTTCCGACATTAACACTTTATTGAATTCGTTTAAATTCTCTGGGTCTGTGTTATCCAAAATATCTGCATATATGTCCGTAATTTTCCCATTTTTCACCTCTGTTTCAACTTCGGAAGTTGCATCTTGTAGAAAAGTGCGGCATTGTTTTCGGAGAGCTTGGATATTTATAATCTCGGAATACTCGTGTAAAGAGTCACCTGATTTAAAACTACAATGTGCAATCGTCACATTTGTTTGGGTAAAATTTGTATATGAGTTAGGGGAGAAAACATCTCCAAAATCGTTGCCATGATAATCGTGGGACATAAAACTGGACACAAAATCCAACAATTGATATAAATCTTTGGAATAGTCGCACTGTTTAAGTTCTCCACCTTGGTAAACGACTTGTATAATATGATAACCATTGGTCAGTTGTCGTAACGTCATGCCATATTCAGGTCTATTTCCACCCGGTAAGAAAGTCTCCATTGCTAGAATTTTCCCAAATGCTATCCGCAACTCCTTTTCATTTTGTGCATTAATTCGAACACTTACGAAATTTTGTGGATACAGAAGACGAGTTTGAATCTTCAACCAGTCCACATGATCTGCCGATCTATGTAGACTTGTGTCACATATAACACCTCCTATCAACATCATAAACACGACTAACATCATTTTAACACCTAACATGTCTTCATACAAAACTAAACCTTTGGTGAAACTATATAATGATGCTCTATTTCATATACAACGTATTTAAAAATAGTATACATCTATACACGAATGACGGACTCTAGATAGTACTGAAATAAAATGTTTAATGCCTGTTTTAGTACCTTCATAAACCCATATGAATAATTAATTGAAGCGCAATAATCGGGTACAATATGCACAGATTATATATAACACCTATTATGTTGATAATCCACTCGAGTTTATAAAGCTTATTAACCCTTCCTTCTTATATAAAAATATTAATCAAACACACACCGACCCGGTCATGCATGAATATCCAACTAGATTATACCAGATTAAACCTCTGACTGTCCAATCCATAAACTATAACCACACAGGCGATCTACAACATCATGGTGTGTAAACAGATCTACCACTCACCCGAGTGTTCTAATGTGCCGCGATCTCCAGAAACATCTCAATCTGAGCTCAATCTCATCTCAAATATTGTCAAATGTCTTAGAGTAAATTTCAACAGGATTCTGGACTCAAAATTAACACTACAAGACAGAAACATTATTATGAGTTTATTACGGTAAAATGTCAAAGCTGGAACTTCAAATTGATCGCAAATTCAGACTGTAATTTTTAAAAAATCTCAATTTCATGCTGAGATTTCTTATTGAGATGCTTCGGGAGATCGGGACCTGTTTTAGATAAGTGTTGTTAAAATGGTTTTATTGAGTTTTACTGGCATCGGCGATGAAAAATGCTATTAATGCGTATAAAAGTAGACCTTTTCTGATAGATACAACATTATTCCTTTTGAGCCAATTAAACAATATCACATACGTCGGACCTTTAACATAGTAATTTCCTAATGATGACGTGTGCGTATAACTTTTTTAATCCTAACATACACTTAGCAACTTTTATAAGTCCTCACTTATATTTTGGATGATAACTTTGTCAACCATAACTTTGTCAACCATGTATATTTCTCAATGAAAAATGGCTATAATATGCGTGTGTTATTGTTTTGCAGAATCGTACATCAACACGTTGATTTCGATATATTATATTTTTTGAATGAAAACAATCTTAACATTAAAACTAAATAAGTTTAAAGTCACAAATACAGATTTTGATGTCTTGAATGACCACCATGTAGTCTGAGTTTTCTGCTAGCTGTCACAGACGAGACTCGAAAGCATTGATGAACGAAAAGACTCGTTAAATACTGTCTGAACTCAAAGTGGTATCTCGTCTCCTGAGTAACCCTATGTAACGTCATAACGTCACTTCATATTGATAAACGATCTGACAACCGGCATTTTACGACAAACAACCAATAAAATTACCTTTAACTGAACACTCGAAAACATGTATATGTTGTAAATCATTCAGAAAATGATGTTTTAGGTAATTACTCTGACTTATCGACAGAAAATACCATACTGTACCGTACCGACGTCACGTCATAGTTTTCTGACATCGTCGGACGCATAACTGTGATATTAAAATTAATTTTCAAATGTTTTTCATACGTGGCGAGTCTTTGGGCTTAATTCGCAAGTGTTTGAAACAAATTCCGGGGATGTGTAACAGCGCGGAGGCAGGACAACACAAAACGCATGTGCGTCTAACAACGGTAAAACCACGTGACATACGGCCAGTTTGTGACATGGATTAGTTTGTCTGCCGCATACAAAAATCACCTGAGAAATTAAAACGCGTCACTGTTTATAATAAAAAAGTTGTTGATCAATGAAAATGAGGACTTAGAAAAGTTGTTAACAATAGCTTCACATATATCGGATCTGGAACTAGCATGTAGACCCAGAATCTTTTTTACAATGAAGTGCTGTGTTCAGTTCACAGTATTGATATCAGATTTTGTCACATTATCCCACATTTCGCAGGCGTATAGAATTATTGGCAGACTTATCTTAACATACAGTTCACATGAAATAAAAGGGTTTTAGCCGTATTGTTAAACATCTTGTGCAGTCATTGCAAATAACGCATTTTTCACTTTTGACTACGTTCCAATATTCTCCCGTAACATGTTACGTTCGAATCTTATCGAACCCCCATGTGGATCGCGCTGTTAGTCTGTGTGATGAAGTTACGTCCGTAGACAATTGCTACGTTTTGGTATTGCTTTTTTCTTACAGAATACAATAATTTCAGATTTTGTTGCGTTTGTGTCCATTTCCCACTATTTGCAGTATCGATACGCATTGTCCATGTTTATTGTAGATTCAGAGGAGACAGGCCTATTAGACTTATGTCGTCTGCGTTCACATGGTTACCAGCCTCGGTGTTCAGTACTGTGCACCCTTGGTTGCTATTCTCAAGGTTTCGTAACAGTTGATCGACGTAGAGTAGATTTCCGTGAGTGAATTTGGCTTGGATACACCTCCTTTATGTCTAAGCATTGAATCATCGCATGAAAAACTGAAACATTTACCGACGACACTTGTAAAGTATCCATTCACCCATATGATGGTCATTCAATATGTTCGTAAACTGGGTTCTAATTTTTAAGTTGATTGCGGGCTCTTCAGTTCAGCGGATGTTTACAAATCGGTGTAAATAAGACAGAATAGAAAGCGTCTGACAACCATGATCAGCATGTTCTCATGTCTCACAAGCGCGAATTTACAGCAAAGTTATTATTATGTAATACTATGATAAACTTGAGCGAAAAAAAACTTTTTTTTTGTAATTTATTGCAAATGTTTTAAACACCAACACTCGCGAACACTCGTGAATCCTAGCTACAACGAATGTGGAACGTATTATAATGCATTTATTTTAAAAGAATATAGACTAGTTAATGCAGAAGAGCCTATAGCTCTAACTGTGCTCGTAGTTAATTTTACACCCTTGTCAAAAACAAATCATTGCGAAAACTGGATGTGTACAACGTTTTCAAAACGTTGATGTATTTTTCAAACTATTCCGAAATCTTTATTTAAAACAAGAGGGCCATTGGCCCTAAAGCGCTCACCTGATGACTAGCAGTTTATGCAGAATCAGTATTTGTTATGATATATGACCTTAATATTTTATTTAAATTGTACAGTGAAACACTTTGTGGCCAGGTTTAATACAGATGAGGTAAATAACCTTGCGACCTATATCTTTACTCCAGATGACCTACATTCGACTTCGACCAAGAATTTACAGAGACAAACATTGTGACCAAGTTTCATAAATATTATGTCCAGAATTTGACCTCTAGAGTGTTAACTAGGTTTTTCTTTGCTGTGACCTGGTGACCTTGCATTTGAGCCAAGATGATATGATTTCAAACTTAACCTAGATTTTACAGATACATACATTGGGACCCAGTTTCATAAATATTAGGTAAAAATTGTGACCTCTAGAGTGCTAACAAGGTTTTTCTTCAATGTGACCTGGTGACCTAGTTTTTCACCACAGATGACCCAGTTGCGACTCGACCTAGACTTGATAGAGACATACATTTTAACCAAATTTCATTAAGATTATGTCAAAAATATGACCTCTAGAGCGTTAACAATGTTTTGCTTTGATGTGACATAGTGACCTAGTTTTTTACCCCAGATGCCCCAATTACAAACTCGACCTTGATTTCATAGAGGCAAACATTGTGACCAAGTTTTAAAAAGATTGAGTGAAAATTATGACAATTTTATGAATTTTTGGACAAGCCTTATGTTTACAAAGTGACAGCCAATGATATAAGTTAGAAAGAAAAACTTAACGCTTGGTTGTTTATTTTGTCCCGGGCTACGCCCTCGACAAAATAAGATAACCTCGCATTTGCGTTCTCTTTCTATAACAATGATAAAAATGACTTTGGACAGCTACAAAACACAAGTATGTATCTTACCGCATCCTTTAGGACGACCATACATTACGAGCATATGTTTAAAGTTTGAAATTCATGCATTTAATGCTGTTCAAGCTATAGAGATAAAACATGACAAATGTAGGCAGACGAACAGACATACGGACATACATACGGACATACAGACGGACACACATACGAACAAAAGGACGGGCTGACGAACAGACGCACGTACGCACGGACAGGGTGATTTCTATTGGGCATCGCAAAAAAATAACACCCTTTAACATATAATGATCAAAATTGCCTCGCTATTTAAAAGAAAATATACTGTTTTTATATAGTCAGAGGCACCGATGTTGATTTATTACTAACTGAAAGTCCCTAGCAGACTTTTAGAGTAGGGTGTCGGGTTTCTGTTACTGTGTCGTGTTCATTTTGTCGTGTTCATTTTATCTGTAGTTTTGTGTCGTTCGTGCTACGCTGTTTCTATTGAACGCAGCTCTGTGTAACTGATACTATTTATTTACGGTAACCATATATTTGCCCTTTAGACCAATGTACACGTTTCTGTAGCAAATGTATTCCTGAATAGTTTACAGAATTGTAAGACTTTCCAAACTTCAGTGAGTTTAGATTATAACACACCAGCGTATACGTGTAGTTTAAATGGTGAGGACACACTCGTAACGTAATAAGAACTATGACAGGGGAACCAACTCTGGAATAAATTCTAAAAAGTGTCGTGTATTGAGTATTGCCCTTTCATCTCTTGTAGTTAATCGTATGACATACATGTAGCATGATCTCTACATAACAATACAGGTAACATACCAATACATTACATCATGTATGAAATAAGTCGGGAACCAAACCTCGTCAATATGGTGGTTTTAGCAATTGCATGTATTTATTCATCATTGGGATTACTATACACTAAGTACTAAACAGTTGAAAACGTTTTTAGGAGGTTTTGCATCTCATAGTTAACATTGCCTATTGTCTAATGAATACTGAACGCCTTAATAAGGCTAAACAATGTGAATCCGCATTCAAGTAGTTCCAGAAACTGTCAGCATTTTAACTACTGCTACATATGTTTGTCCAAATGTTTATACTGATTTTCTTGAATCAGCAACTTTTAAGCCGATCAACAATTATTGTCAAACTATTGGTTAATTAAATCGATATTTTTGCAGACAATTACTGCGCTGGGGCTATATCGAACTTGTTCCGTAATATAAAAATGACGAGTTCATCAAATGTCCGACCTCTATAGCTATTTTTAGAATCTGTATGAAGCTATCTTTACAATATACATCAAGCAATGTTTACCAATTACAATTATTTATAAACGTCACATGCCTATAAAATCACATAAACCTATTTTGATATTTGACAAGATCGACAGTAAGAAAACGAAAATAAAACGTGTAAAGTAGGTCTCATAAAGTTTAGTTTATTGAATGTTCTTATTTTCAAATTTATGACTAACTTTGTTACTGGGCTAGCCAGGCAGTCGAAAGTCATCACGAACGATACATATAATATGGCAATTATAATTTTTAAAGCAATCATTAAAAAAAATCAGCGTTTTGGGCTGAAAATACCAGCATACGTGTCTTGTTTACGTTTTGTACTAAAACGCAAAAAAATGTGTCGAGTTTCAGGCCTAAACGAAGCACATTTCCGACAAACGAATGCATTTCTGATTTAGTCTTTAACGATGCACATACCTAAATTTTTTCTCTCGAATCGACGTTTTGTGCCGCCATGTCGTACACGAAATGTATCTTCGCGATCACGTGATTCTCCCCTGTGTTAATTAAAGAATATGATAGTTTTTTATTCAATATCACCTAAATCGCAGTTTGTTGAGATGAAGCATTTTGGGTATTCTTGCTCAGAGAAATTAAGCAGTAACATAGATGGGCATCGAACCTAGGATGTTTCGACCCCAAAGCGCGCGCCCTACCACAAGGCCGCCGCGCCCACACATTTGCATTCATTTAACAACATATCTAATTAAGAAAACCGAACAAGAACAATATATTCTAAAATTATTTATATACTGGCAGGCGTCCTACATCCGGACACTTTTGGCATATTTTTTACGATAACTCGAGAAATGTGTAAATCAAGCCATTGAAATTTCACCTGAATGAAGCTAGGTTCGTCTCTGAACTGAAGAGCTAATTTGTTTACTTCTAAAAATAGCTCAAGTGCATTTTTGAGGGCCATTATAGGGGTCACTACATCACCTCATTTTTAAGTCCAACAGGACCATCAATCCGGACAACGTGTTGTCGCGTTTTTTATTACGAAAAATGCGTTAAAAATAGAATTAAACTATGTAATAAATCAAGGGAGAGCACAAGTAAACGATTTGTACAAAATTTGTACGACTTATCTCCCGTGAATATTGGAAAAATATCGATCGAAACTTAGCGGTAAAATTTTAAACGTTCACTTTTCAAAGCGGGCATTTTGATACAAAATGACGTTGTACGATGCTTTTGAAACTCTGCACGTACTTTACTAAAGCTATATTTTCAGGTTTATCTGTTAACAAAAACATTGCATCGGCTTACCTCATATTTAGCATAAGGACCGCAGTTTACATTTCGGGGCTGCGCAGAAGTATTGCGCATGCGCAGTTATACGATTTTCCACTTCCCCCGTAATGTAAACAAGCTTCCCGAGTGCAGACGAAATAAATGCGACATTTCTTGTAAAATATTTAATTTTAATCGTTGCTACTTCGTAATGTTGACAAAAAGCAAGCGTCTAATTGATTGACAACAGATGATCAAAATCAATGGCCGCTATAAAGCGTTTTTGAGTCTGTCCGGATTGGTGGTCGTCCGGATTTGGTGGTCGCCAGCCAGTAGTATGCTACAGTCAGAAACGACGCCATTTTCACTTTGTTGCTTCAACATAATTATGATAAAAATCATACAAAAAATATTGACACATTGAGAAAGTTGAACTTTTAAGTTCGCTATTGAGTTCAATGATTTGTTACTCCCAATACGGCAGTGAAATACAAAAATGTAGTCTCACCAGGGAGACTCGAACATAGGTTTCCTTATGAAGTCCAATGACTAGGGGAAGTTAAAATGCCGACGGGTGGCTGAACGGCTGAAAGCAGCCCTAGAAAATTGGTAACGTTTTAACTTATTCATTTTCTCTGATATTAAGGTTCGAATACCGAGTCAAAGATTTAAACACATGTATGCTTAGATCTATGACCGGACTCATTGGCGTGTGTGTACCTACAGTGCTATTCTATAAATGGAATATCACTGAGAATGATTTTGTCGCCATATGTTCTGATAAGATACTTTTATCGGCTTTTGATCAGCTGCCGTATGCTTACTTTGTCGCACGATTTATTACTCCCGAAAATAGACTTGAATACAGCCAGACCGCTGACAAACTTACATATTGTCTGTTTGATAATGACAACGCTCAACAATTATCATAGTAAAACTCCGTTACGTCACAATGTCATAACGAGGACTTTCTCATACCCTCGTGGCGACAGATAACATCAGGAATGAGGTGTCGAGAGTGATTAATATAAGTTGGAAAAACTTGTTTCACGATCGACCTTAAATAAATTAGTATATTAAACTAAATAAATTAGTATAAACTAAACTACCGAGGATTTAGGCCTGTGCATGTTACACTTGCTTATTAAAACGATATTATTGTGTCCATCGTACGTTGTAGCAGGTAAATATTTTATATATGAATATAAGTATACGAAAGTTTTGTGTAATAATTTTCGCTATCCATGTATTAGTTGTTCAGCACTGTAGATCGCCCGTATAGTAAATGAACATAAAAATAACAATAATAATAACGACTTTATTTTAAGAGGCAACACAGTTAGGCAAGCCCAGTTTTTCCTGTGAACCTCTATATGAAACAGTTCTCGTTACGTTGGCAATACATTGTTGTATAATAATGACGTCGTTTCTTAAGTACTGTATAGACTGATATTTATAACCTCCATTAATCGAATTTCGTGAACTTTTAATCAAATTGAATCACCATACTCTGTATGGATCGCCTTAAACTTAAAGTTTAGTAGTTTAATGATGGATAATACAGTCATGTTTCAGATACATACAACTAATTAAACTAGTTGGAATTATTCTTCATGCAAACCCGTATGTAATTCGAAGATGTTTTCAAACACCCCGGTCCTTACGTGTCACATCTGACATCCGGGCAGCGTAAAAGCCGACGGAACGTATAACACTTTCTTTATTTGATATTTTCCCATTTTTCATTTCTCTGTTTCATTTTCTTTCCATGTAACTATTGATAATCGTCTAACTATTTGTTAATGCGCACTTAATTGATCTAGCAGTCGATGTCGAATAAATAAATATAATCTATGTATCTGTGTTAATTATAACTAAGGTCTATTTATAAACAATGTAGCCGATGTAATCCGATCCTTATTTATCTGTGATTTGTCCGGTACGGAAAGTGTACGGGGATTATATACAACCTATATATACTGGTCATCATCGATTCTCTCTGAGAAGTACATTGAAATAAGAACCAGACAACGTGGCACATTCAATATCCGGGTATTGACACTTCCTGTACATATGCTTAAGCCTAAACCCAACGTGGGAGGTTAATTCTAGCAAATATAGAACACCATTACACAATAGAAAAGGAGGGATGTTTAAAATGGTCACAATTATCGGCGGTTTAAATTGATATAAATCTCGTTTTACAGCTTCGCAGTTCCGGCAGAGGGTTATTTAGTTGTTCGATAGAGGCTAATATTACTGTTAAAATAAAATATCTTTTCGAAACAATCATGCTGCAACATATTACTATACTCAATCTGTTACAGACGAGATAAATACACATGTTTGTCTGAGTACTCAATCTGTTACAGACGAGATAAATACCCATTTTTGTCTGAGTACTCAATTTGTTACAGACGAGATAAATACACATGCTTGTCTGAGTACTCATTCTGTTACAGACGAGATAAATACACATGTTTGTCTGAGTACTCAATCTGTTACAGACGAGATAAATACACATGTTTGTCTGAGTACTCAATCTGTTACAGACGAGATAAATACACATGTTTGTCTGAGTACTCAATCTGTTACAGACGAGATAAATACACATGTTTATCTGAGTACTTAATCTTTTACAGACGAGATAAATACACATGTTTGTCTGAGTACTCAATCTTGTACAGACTAGATAAATACACATGTTTGTCTGAGTACTCAATCTGTTACAGACGAGATAAATACACATGTTTGTCTGAGGAATGCTTTAAACATGGACGTTTAATCCTCGATAACAAACATCATTGTTACATCCTGTGACTGGTACAATATTACCCATAAATAATTGTACATGTATACGAACTAACACAATGATTATAGGACTACCCGAGTTGTATATGTGCCTGTCTGCATTGTGTGGTCGGGTCGTGTGTGCACTGTCTTGTTTTAGTTTGGATTGTTCCTTGATGGCGTGGACATCGTATGATGCCACACCTATCAAGTTTTGTCGTCGACAGGCTCAAACACTAGTTTCTACAATCTAGTCTCAGCAACTATTTATGCCATGCAATGCTAGTTACTTATCCTGACTTATGATAACTTATGTCACAGGCCCGTATTGACATTGGCTTGGATTATTGTATTGTTAGCCCAAAACGGATCAACATCACCTAATAACATATAGTGGCAGTTGAAATCAGATTCCGTTGGCCTGATAATACATTGTGGCGGTTGAAATCAGATTGCGTTAGCCTAATAACGCATAGTGGCGCTTACAATCCGATTACGTTGGCCTAATGACAAATATTGGCGGTGAAATAAGATCATGTTTGCCTAATAACGCATAGTAGCGGTTGAACCCGGATAATGGCGGCCTAATAACACATAGTGGCGGTGAAATCAGATTACCTTCGCCTAATAACGCATAGTGGCGGTGAAATCACGAATAACGATGGCCTAATAAAGATTTGAGGCGATTACAGTCAGATTACGACGGCTTAATAACAAATGGTGGTTATTGAAATTTGATCACGTCGATCAAATCACACATTGAGGCTGAAATCTGGTCACGTCGATCAAATCATACATTGAGGCTGAAATCTGGTCACGTCGATCACATCACACATTGAGGCTGAAATCTGGTCACGTCGATCACATCATACATTGAGGCTGAAATCTGGTCACGTCGATCAAATCACACATTGAGGCTGAAATCTGGTCACGTCGATCACATCACACATTGAGGCTGAAATCTGGTCACGTCGATCAAATCACACATTGAGGCTGAAATCTGGTCACGTCGATCAAATCATACATTGAGGCTGAAATCTGGTCACGTCGATCAAATCATACATTGAGGCTGAAATCTGGTCACGTCGATCAAATCATACATTGAGGCTGAAATCTGGTCACGTGGATCAAATCATACATTGAGGCTGAAATCTGGTCACGTCGATCGAATCATATATTGAGGCTGAAATCTGGTCACGTCGATCAATCACACATTGAGGCTGAAGGCTGAAATCTGCTCACGTCGATCAAATCACACATTGAGGCTGAAATCTGGTCACGTCGATCAAATCACACATTGAGGCTGAAATCTGGTCACGTCGATCAAATCATACATTGAGGCTGAAATCTGGTCACGTCGATCAAATCACATATTGAGGCTGAAATCTGGTCACTTTTATGAATGTTATACCAATTGCCGAAATAATGAAGTTGACCTATATATATATATATATATATATATATATATATACAATACATATTATTACGGTACATTGAATGATATCCTTTTTGCAAGATTCGGTACACGATACATGTAATTACGATAACAATGCCAAAAAAGAGAGGCTTGCTTGTCTACTTATCCGAAAATAAGTATAATTGTTTCCGTCCATTTGCCTGAATTGTCGTAGAATGATAAAATACTGTCTCGCCTCTGAATGACTGAGATGTTGAAAGTATCGATAGTTTTGAATATTGAGTGTCCATTACTCGGCATATACATGAACTAGTTACTCGTCCGCAACGATCTACAGACGCGTACATCATTCAACATTGACTAGTTCAGTTACAGACGCGTACATCATTCAACATTGACTAGTTCAGTTACAGACGCGTACATCATTCAACATTGACTAGTTCAGTTACAGACGCGTACATCATTCAACATTGACTAGTTCAGTTACAGACGCGTACATCATTCAACATTGACTAGTTCAGTAACAGACGCGTACATCATTCAACATTGACTAGTTCAGTAACAGACGCGTACATCATTCAACATTGACTAGTTCAGTAACAGACGCGTACATCATTCAACATTAACTAGTTCAGTTACAGACGCGTACATCATTCAACATTGACTAGTTCAGTTACAGACGCGTACATCATTCAACATTGACTAGTTCAGTTACAGACGCGTACATCATTCAACATTGACTAGTTCAGTTACAGACGCGTACATCATTCAACATTGACTAGTTTAGTTACAGACGCGTACATCATTCAACATTGACTAGTTCAGTTACAGACGCGTACATCATTCAACATTGACTAGTTCAGTTACAGGCGCGTACATCATTCAACATTGACTAGTTCAGTACACTTCATACTAACACAAAGTCATGTATGACACGATACAAACTACTGTGACATATAACATTATAAAGTCTTTATTTCCGCCATTTTCGGAGAGAAAAAATAATGACGCAGTCACAGCAAATTACATGTACAAGTATAAGCACTCATTATCGGCACCTGACAACATCAATTTAGTAAGTACATGTATGTACACACGGTCACCAGAACAACATATTGGCCTCTGAATTGTGAACAGCGTAATTAAAGCAGACACGTTTTCCGATAAATAGCGCGCGAAAATAAGTCAACGAAAGGAGAATGCTTCTTATACAATTATTATGCATTTTCTCCAAATCGGACAATGCTCTTCCATTTCAAACAACTAAACCACGTTAGAATGGAAATGTGATAAATGTACTGTATATTCTCATTTTCGTAAACATTGTTTTCTGGTTATGAGTACTACATGCATATCATGGTATTCAACAGTCGTACTTGTTTTTTTGTAGATGATGTAAATACATGGGTGAGTGACTTGTTTCGCTTTTTTTAATTTGCCACTAACCACACTAAACATTTTAATTTGTCGATCGATATTCGTCAACATTGTCATCTTAGTGTCGTAGTTTCTATATTTGTTACTTCAATGTAAATGTTCTAATGGCATGTTATATTCCACACACTTTATTCACTATTTAAGTTCTAGGGTACATACTAAATAGTCAATTAGGCGGTTCTCGTGTATAATTGAATTTGTCTTTTGATTAATCCAGTTTTATTTCTCGTAACTACATTTTGTATTCGATCTTGAGGTGTAAACAACAAGTAGAAATGTAAGTCGCTAGTGGAAGTCGCTAATGATATTGGATAATTTCGACCATCCGAGAAAGTTAAGCAGTGTTAAGATGGGTGTTATTTGTTCACTCGGCGTAAATAATTGCCATTAAGACAGTTGCTTAACCAGTTAACTGTTTACATTTCAAATACCTACATAGAACGTGTATCAGAGTATTTATCCCTGGTAATCGTGCATCATGTATCAATCCAAAGGTAGTCATAAATCCTCTAGTCGCCACTGGTAGCAATGAATCATCTAACCGGCCCTGATAGCCATGAATCCTCTAGTCGAACCTGGTAGCCATTAATCCTCTAGTCGCACCAGGCAGCCATGAATCCTCTAGTCGCCCCAGATAGCCATGAATCCCCTAGTCGCCGCAGGTAGCCATGACTCATCTAGTCGCTGCAGGTAGCAATTAATCCTCTAGTCGCCCCAGGTAGCCATGAATCCCCTAGTCGCCCCAGGTAGCCATGAATCCTCTAGTCGCCACAGGTAGCCATGAATCCCCTAGTCGCCGCAGGTAGCCATAAATCCCCTACTCAACGCAGGTAGCAATGAAGCCTCTAGTCGCCACAGGTAGCCATGAATCCTCCAGTCGACGCAGGTAGCCACGAACCCTCTAGTCGACGCAGGTAGCCATGAATCCCCTAGTCGCCACAGGTAGCAATGAATCCTCTAGTCGACGCTGGTAGCCATGACTCCTCTAGTCGCCCCAGGTAGTCATGAATCCCCTACTCGCCGCAGGTAGCAATGAAGCCTCTAGTCGCCACAGGTAGCCATGAATCCCCTAGTCGCTGCAGGTAAAAATGAATCCTCTAGTCGACGCAGGTAGCCATGAATCCCCTAGTCGCCACAGGTAGCAATGAATCCTTTAGTCGACGCAGGTAGCCATGAATACTCTAGTCGCCCCGGTAGCAATGAACCCTCTAGTCGCCACAGGTAGCCATGAATCGTCTAGTCGACGCAGGTAGCCATGAATCCTCTAGCCGTCCCTGATAGCCATGAAGCCTCTAGTCGCCACAGGTAGCCATGAATCCCCTAGTCGCTGCAGGTAGCAATGAACCCTCTAGTCGCCACAGGTAGCCATGAATCGTCTAGTCGACGCAGGTAGCCATGAATCCTCTAGCCGCCCCTGATAGCCATGAATCCTCTAGTTGCCACAGGTAGCCATGAATTCTCTAGTCGCCACAGGTAGCCATGAATCCTCTATCCGCCCCTGACAGTCATGATTCCCCTAGTCGCCACAGGTAGCAATGAATCATCTAGTCGCCACAGGTAGCCATGAATCCCCTTGTCGCAACAGATAGCCATGAATCATCTAGTCGCCACATGTAGCCATAAATCCTCTAGTCGCCACAGGTAGTCATGAATCCCCTAGTCGCCACTGGTAGCAATGAATCGTCTAGTCGACGCAGGTAGCCATGAATCCTCTATTCGCCCCAGGTAGTCATGAATCCCCTACTCGACGCAGGTAGCAATGAAGCCTCTAGTCGCCACAGGTAGCCATGAATTCCCTAGTCGCTGCAGGTAGCAATGAATCCCCTAGTCGCCACAGGTAGCAATGAAGCCTCTAGTCGCCACAGGTAGCCATGAATCCCCTAGTCGCTGCAGGTAGAAATGAATCCTCTAGTCGACGCAGGTAGCCATGAATACTCTAGTCGCCCCAGGTAGCAATGAACCCTCTAGTCGCCACAGGTAGCCATGAATCGTCTAGTCGACGCAGGTAGCCATGAATCCTCTAGTCGCCACAGGTAGCCATGAATTCTCTAGTCGCCACAGGTAGCCATGAATCCTCTATCCGCCCCTGATAGCCATGATTCCCCTAGTCGCCACAGGTAGCAATGAATCATCTAGTCGCCACAGGTAGCCATGAATCCTCTAATCGCCACAGGTAGTCATGAATCTCCTAGTCGCCACAGGTAGCAATGAATCCTCTAGTCGCCACAGGTAGCCATGAATCCTCTATCCGCCCCTGATAGCCATGATTCCTCTAGTCGCCACAGGTAGCAATGAATCATCTAGTCGCCACAGGTAGCCATGAATCCTCTAATCGCCACAGGTAGCCATGAATCCTCTAGTCGCCACAGGTAGCCATGAATCCTCTAGTCGCCACAGGTAGTCATGAATCCCCTAGTCGCCACAGGTAGCAATGAATCCTCTAGTCGCCCCAGATAGCCATGAATCCTCTAGCCGCCCCTGATAGCCATGAATCCCCTAGTCGCCGCAGGTAACAATGAATCCTCTAGTCGCCACAGGTAGCCATGAATTCCCTAGTCGACGCAGGTAGCCATGAATCCTGTAGCTGCCCCTGGCAGCCATGAATCCTCTAGTCGCCACAGATAGCCATGAATCGCCTAGTCGCCACAGGTAGTCATGAATCCTCTAGTCGCCACAGGTGGCCATGAATCCTCTAGTCGCCCCAGGTAGCCATGAATACTCTCGCTGCCCCTGGTAGCCATGAATCCTCTAGTCGCCACAGGTAGCCATGAATCCTCTAGTCGCCACAGGTAGCCATGAATCCTCTAGCTGCGCCTGTTAGCCATGACTCCTCTATCCGTCCCTGGTAACCATGAATCCTATAGCTGCCCCTGGTAGCCATAAATGCTCTAGTCGCCACGGGTAGCAATGCATCCTCTAGTCGCCCCTGGTAGCCATGAATTCTCTAGTCGCCATGAATCCTCTATCCACACCTGGTAGCCATGAATCCTCAATCCGTCCCTGGTAGCCATGAATCCTTTAACTGTCCCTGGTAACCGTGAATCCTCCATCCACACCTGGTAGCCGTGAATCCTCTATCCAAACCTGGTAGCCAAGAATCCTTTAACTGCCCCTGGTAGCCGTGAATCCTCTATCCACACCTGGTAGCCATGAATCCTCTAGCTGCCCTGCTAGCCATGAATCCTCTCTCCGTCCCTGGTAGCCATGAATCCTCCATCCACACCTGGTATGCATGATTCCTCTATCCGCCACTGATATCCATGAATTCTCTAGCCGCCCCTGATAGCCATGAATCATCTAGCCGCCCCTGATATCCATGAATCCTCTAGCCGTCCCTGGTAGCCATAAATCCTATATCCACATTTGGTAAGCATGAATCTTCATGCCGCCCCTGTTAGCCATGAATCCTCTAGCCGCCCCTGATATCAATGAATCCTCCAGCCGGCACTCGTAGTCAAGACTCCTCCAGCCGCCCCTGATAGCCATGAATCCTCCAGCCGCCCCTGATAGCCATGAATCCTCCAACCGCCCCTGATAGCCATGAATCCTCCAACCGCCCCTGGTGGCCATGAATCCTCTATCCGCACAAGGCGGTCATGAATTCTCCAGCCGCTCCAGGTAGCCATGAATCCTCTAGCCGCACCTGGTGGCCATGAATCCTCTAGCCGGCCCTGGTGGCCATGAATCCTCTAGCCGCACCTGGTGGCCATGAATCCTCCAGCCGCACCTGGTTGCCATGAGCTGCCACCGTTATACACAGTCATGTCCTGTAACCACCCTGACATCAAAGGGATTCGACCCGATAAAATATCTTTCACATCTATACTATGAATACATAAGACAGGGGTCTTTCTTTATGACTGGCCCTCATATACCCAACTCAACATTATGTCCAATATTTTAAACAAGCCGAATACAATCATTTAATTTGTACTGCACACTTCAAGACAATATAATATTATACATAAAAAATACAACTTTTATCAATACACGTACACAATGTCGCCTGTGTCGAGCATAGAATGTTCACAAAATGCGTAAAACCCGGTTTGACGACATAACCCTGCACAGACAGAAACTAGAAAACGGCCTTCGATAAAGAAGAGAAATCATTATTTACACACGATCTCAAGAAATTAGTATGACGATTTGGTAGAGGAACATATTTGGATTAACTCACCGACACTCGTCCGTTTCTGTACAGCTTAGCTAGACGAAAGCAGCAATTCAACAACATTGACTGAAAACAATTCGCCGACTTTTGCCATTTTGACAGTGACAGCACGGCTTTTGTTACGAGTAATTTGATTGGCTGAAGAGTTGCATGATATTACCCGAACACCAATCATTTTCTATATTGTCACATGATTCGTCACGTGATACTACAATGGTCGAAATGAATGTAAATATTAGAAATTGAATATCAGTTCTCCCTGAACTCGGATTATCGTCTATTTAAGCGGAACAGAAACATATAGGTGGCGGTAAGTTGCAAAAAATATGTCCCACTATCAAATCGTCGTACTAATATCCCGAGATCGTGTGTAAATAATGATTTCGCTTCTTTATCGAAGGCCGTTTTCTAGTTTCTGTCTGTGCAGGGTTATGTCGTCAAACCGGGTTTTACGCATTTTGTGAACATTCTGTGCTCGACACAGGCGACATTGTGTACGTGTATTGATAAAAGTTGTATTTTTATGTATAATATTATATTGTCTTGAAGTGTGCAGTAAAAATTAAATGATTGTATTCGGCTTGTTTAAAATATTGGACATAATGTTGAGTTGGGTATATGAGGGCCAGTCATAAAGAAAGACCCCTGTCTTATGTATTCATAGTATAGATGTGAAAGATATTTTTATCGGGTCGAATCCCTTTGCCTGACATACATACATGTCTCTATGCGTGTATATGTTTATAAAGAATGTTGTTGTTTTCATTCCTGATCAACGAATGGAAAGTCTTTGCAGGGTTTCTATCTTCGACCAAAGACAAATTACATGACGAAGAATCAGTTTAAGTACGCCCATTATAACACAGGATTATACACGTTGTACCAACACGGTGCTATAGATGAACAGAAAACAATGGACTAAATCATAATGATGTAAGATGAAGTTATGTAATGTATTTGATATGTATTTTGCATGCATCTTTATTAAAAACAATAGTCATCAGTATTTCCTTGTTTTCTTTTTGTTTATTTTAGGAGTCCAATAGTTTTGTGTAGTAATATTGGACAGGAAGCCATTGATAACCGTCCAATATTAAATAGCGTAACGTCATAACAATGGTTTAAGATAAATTATGCAATAGCTACTTTTATGTCGTTTGCCATTTCTATGTTTAATTGCCATAAGAAAAAGGTTATATTAAGTCAGACAGGTTAGGCAGCACTCAACTTAACCAGCCGAGCACAGAAAACATTAGAAACACACAAAACACAATACCCAACTGAAAACACGGCATCCCGTCCCGAAAGTCTGCCGCCTCAGTCAGTCAAATTAAAACGGAACGAAAGCCATGCCTTGCTATAAACACCTCAAAAAGTGCTCAGAAATCGGTAAAATGGTACTTCAGACTGCCCAAAACGTACCAGATGGATCAATTATTTTCAAAACTATTACGGAGATCTTATTCCGCTGACTTTTAATCCATTTAGACCGCCCTTAACACAGTAAATATTGGCAAGTAGAGGAAGGGTTTATGAAGCATCAACAGTACTTTATTCCAGCTCGATTTCCTCGAAAAAAACCGGTTATCAGTTAACAGCATCAAGTAAAGAACGGGGGCTTCTCTGATAAACAATTTTGTATTCTAGCTCGCTTCGCTCGGTCGGGGATTCAACATTTACGCATCCTCCTAACACCAAATCCTGTACCCGCCCTGCACTAAGATATCAACCAGTACCAGTACCAATACATATACTGTAAACGTGGAGAGCATGTTCTTCCTTAACTTTGATACGACGATGACCTTGCTATACGTGCTTGGATGTATTGAATTCTTAACGTAATCAAATGTAAACATATACAGTTCACTTCATAAATAACGTATCACGACATTAAAATACCAAACACGCTCATAGCTTATCCACATAGCGTGTTAACGTCACATAACGTCGTTATATAAATGACTGTATTTTCTTCGCGTCCGGTATGGTTAAAACATGTGACAAAACCCTTCAGCTATTCACCGTTAGATGCATTTTCTTCCATCATCAAATAGACAGTATGAGATAAACACATTAATTATACTGTCAGATAAGCTCATACATTGTGTGTCTTTATTATATAGTAAGTAAAAACACAACAAAAAGGGAAGGTAGAAATACATTGCACAAGAGAAGCAGCACTTGATTACACAGTGAAGGGCATCAAGTACACAGCTCACTACAAGTAAACATAAACCAGAATATTTGGAAATACCTTTGACTGATTGACAGAATTGCAAAATGAAATTAACATTTGGCAACGAATGTACATTACAGTTTTTGTAATTGAAATTAATAATAGATAGTAGCGCATATTGGTAAAACTCATGCTTATGTAACTATCACTTTTTTGTGTTCGTTGACTTTCTCATAAATTCTACAGATGCACCATACAAGAACTGCGTATACCTCTGTATATTGTTATTTGGAATTGTCGACGTTCGTGTGCGTGTAATTCGCCGTAAAAGGATGTATTCCTACAGAGCACAGGTCTGTGGAATCTACATATAGTTATGAGCCTTTCTATTTGTATGTTTAGTGCACGATATTCTACGTGGGCGATCCAAAATTACGTGGGCCTTTGCTATAAAAAGTTTATTTTAGATCATATAGGTATGAAAGTTACACAAAGGCGACTTTTATCTATTATGGACATAAATCACAACACATTTTTAAAAACAATTATTTGCATTAACAGTAATACGCTATCATAGCAACACAGAAATGCTTTCGCGGATTATTACATATTTTTTTTTCAGTAAAATATATATGAGCCTGTCTCTATGAAAACCAGGCTGCTATTTTGACAAAAATATTGAATTTAAGATTTTCCATAGTGATTACAGGATAATGTTAAATAAACAAATTGCAAAAGAAATTATGTTAATATCTTGAGTTTTAAGGAAGTTACAGCTGTTTTTGGTAGAGTCCCTATTTGGAGCTTTTTATGTGACGTCGCAAACGTCATTCAAACGTTATTCGACGTATTACACCATTTAATCAATTCTTGACATAAACTGTTCAAAATAGTGCCAAATTCTATACCTATACTTATAAGTTTAGCAAGTTGTACTATTGTATTTGTTCTCGTGAATTTCATGATATTTAACAGTAGGAAAGTTGTTTAATCTTTAAGATCATTTCATTCCATATGGAATTCAACCATTTAAGTGAATGAAATTTTCATCCTGACGGAAATTCGTCACTTGTAAGGAGATAGGGGTCAATAAGAAAAACCACAAGAAATATGATGTCGTTTATGCCCTCCTTAAGGAGTCATTACAGGCGAACATGTTTGTCAATTGCTGTTACGAAGCTTTAAAACAACGGTTCAGGGAATGATAAACCATATTTAGTCAATGTTTGCTCAAGGTCATGCACATTGGATGGCATTTTATTCCTCATCTCCTCTACTCCCGAGAAGGACCAAGTTTTGTTAAATCGGCGAAATTTCGAGTGTGTTTGTTAAATCCATACGGAGATAGTAATTCTATTGCCTACGAGTCGTTATACGATAAAAATTGCCGAGGCAAACCAACCCTACCAATGACGTCGCGTTAACGGTATACGCCAACGTCAAAATGACGTCTATAAATTCTAGCGGTGGGTTTTCTTTTTCGGTCAATTTTATAACAAACAATAGTGCCGTTTACATTCCTGACATGAACAGCTAGCCGGTGACTTCACATGAATCTGTTAGGTATTGACGTCACTGAAATCGTAGATATTGCTTGTCTGTCTGAACATGGCACACCTTTGACATCTCCTGTTAGCGAATATTTAATCTATAGGCGACTAATGATCAATTGATTGTCATTAAAATGTTTTGCTTTGCCTCTTGCCTTCGTGACGTCATTCAACATTCCAATAGCCATTTGACGCCGTTTACCTTCATTCTTGGACCTCGAACTGTTGAATATTTTACAATTCTAACACCGCTTTATTTGGATGTGGCATAAAACTGACAAGTTCGTGCTTGTTTTCATCATTTACATGGGGTCATATTTCCCCCTGCACGTGTTACACGTTGTTTCTTTATAAATGACGTCATGGCTTCAAAAAACCACGAAAAACACAAATTGACAACTGAAATTTTGATGTATAACTCATGGCCGACAAGTTAAATCACATCATTTATGCATACATCGCCATACAAATAAAATTATTACACCTCACTTTTTTCTGCAATGCAAACGCCCAATTGCCCCAGAGAGAGACAGTATGACTGTCATTGACAGATCCAACCCATATGACACGTGATCGACCAAAAACTGACTGTCAGGTCATGTGATCGACCTGACATTTTCAATGTCATGCAAGGGCAAGTAACTGCGTCGATCTTAGTTCTTTGACTGTTGAAATATACAAGATTTTCTAAAAAATATACTGAAAGATAAAAAGATAAAGATAAAATATAAAAGAAGACAACTAAAACAAATCTGTATTCAAAACGCTTCCTTTATTCAACTTCACCAGATTTATAACACTTAATCGGGTTCCCTGGTGTAATCCGTACTCGCCCGTACTCAACTTACCCCAGGTAACGGCAGTTGTTTCGGGCATACTCGGACATCATCGCAGGGCAGTTGAAAAATGGCCACCGAAGCGTTGAAATTCGGCTAAAATTTGACATTAATTCCAGATTTCTTCAAATCGGTACCATGTCATGTTGCTCATTTTTAAAGTTAAGCTACATGATAATAAATACGTTCATTTAAAGTATTTTTACTGGATATATCGCTACCAAACGAAATGAGCAAGGTTTTTAGTGGAACTCACTACAGGCACTTAGGTAAGTCTAGACTCTAGTTTCAGTTTCGATATCGTACGTGTTATTGGTATGGATTGTGAATATTTTTTCCTGAAATTAAATAGATCTACCCGTGGACATGATTGATGTTGTGGTTTAAAATGTAGAATCTAGATCTTCAAGGAATGGTTAAAAGTAAACCGAAATATAGGATAAAAATGCACAGTCCTGAGCGACTTGGCAAGAAATCATCACCTAAGACGTCCTAGCTGTGTGGTTTAGAGGACAAGCTTAATTACTACCTTGGACGAATAACACAGTACATGTATATTGTTCCCAGTTACCACGTTGCTAAAAGATCAAACCTTGACCATGACTGGAGTTCCTTCTTATGCACAAGTCAATTGAAACCATGACCCCCCCCCCCCCCAGAGGACCACGCCACCTTCAGGGCCATGGATACAGTCCCCTCAAATTGCCCGCCATTTACCACACGGCTATGTTGGCAAAACAAAACCCATGCACTTGCCCGTCAGTGTGGGGACATCGGAAAGGTAAAAATACAAGACTGTTCCCCCTATCCCCACCTTCCCCGGGGCGTGGTTTCAATTGACTGGTGCATTATTTGGCTGCTAACTGCAATGACTGTATGCTAAGTGTAGTTGCCAGTTAAAGTCAGTAAATAAATAGTCCAGTACATGTTTTAGGTATGGCATTGGCCAGAATTTAAACTATAAAATCCTTTTTTACCAGTAATTTTAAATTGCAAATTATTTCTTCTTCTTCCTAATTAATATTGAGCAAGGATCTTGCTAGACCATAAGTAGCAGCTCTCAGCTATTTGAGAGTCAGTATTAGCCTTTTTTTGTCATATTGTCTAGATTCTATATTTATAGACTAAGATATGATATGTTTGTATTTATATAAATATTTTGTATTTCAGACAGAATGAGTGAGAAATCAGCTAGTGTGCTCTAGCAATATATCTGTCCATGAGATGCTTTGGATACAAAAAAACCTAGAGCTTAAACCTTGAATTAAAGACCAATTTTCAAGGGGCAACAGTGAGGTTGGTATTATTATTTTATTCAGACCTTACTATTCACCCGGATTGTACATTGTAAAAATTATATATCATAACACGACATATACAGTACAACCTCTGTAGAACAACCCTCTGTAGAGCAACAAATCTTTAACCAACATTAAAAATTTCCCAAAGTCAATATTTGCTATAAACTTAACCTCTGTAGAGCAACAACCTTTATTTACAACGACCAGTATTTGAACTTGCATGTTGCTTAACAAAAGTTGTACTGTATTAAAAATATTCAGGTTTTAAAGAATTTATTTAAAATAGAAAATATCAGTTTTGTTTCATTGCAGTGAGTTTATTTCACTGGTGTATTGTCACCCATACCAAAAATAACAGTTTAATCAGACAACATTTAGAAGTATAAAATTAGGTTAAGATAAAACTCTGTTTTTTTTGTATATATAAAATTCCGCCCCAAACAAAAACAAACTAGGTGAGAAATTCTGTCCAATACAAAATGTTACAAAATGAAATTCTGGACAGAATTTTCAAGTTCTTTGCCCAGAATTTAATCAATAACTATTGTGTGGTGGTGGATGGCATGAAATTTATGTCCGTCCAGTGTTGGTCCAGAATGAAATCAAATCCGCCCAATGCCACTCAAATTCAACCCAGAATCTGTGCCAAAATTTCATAGGGATCAATAAATAGTATTGTTAATGCAAACATCAAATATACTGCATGATTATGGATATATACAGCAGTCTTGAAATTTCCAACATACCATTTCTTTTCAGAAATACTTCATAGTACAGAAGAACCTCAATACCAGGACCATCTCTAGAATCCTTGAAAATTGGTTACATTGGTGAGTTGTTCTTTAACTTATAAATATTTAGCTTACTAAGGAAGTTAATTACTAATGTAGGACAAAGCAGTATTTTTAATGGGATTTTATTTGTTGGTGGCCAATTAAGTGTGGTTTATTTCTATACTAATTAATTTATTTTATACTATTTTATTTAAGGTCGATTAAGTTTTTTCAATTATATTTATCTCTCGACACCTCATTCATGATGATATTCAACCACAATGGTAAGAGAGGGGAGATAAGCCAGTTTTCCTTTTTTGCTGAGCGTCTTGCAAGGGAATTTCTGATACCATTTTTATTTCATCGTTGTTATGACATGACCTGTGATCGAACCTGAGACCTCCCTCACTTGAAGCGGACACTTAACCACTACGCTATCTATCTAGGAGGCACTGTTATTTTACTGTATTTATTATATGAGTTATATAAGAGCAACAATGAAGTTCATATTTTGTACTGTATCATTTTTAATAGATTGTATCAATAAAATCAATGGAATATGATTTTATGGATATGTGGGGGTACATTTCCTTGTCTGTTGGTAGGCAAACTGTTTCCAATCATCATGTCTACAACTGATTCTATTGACTTGACATTGGTCACAGCAGGTAATGCCCTTCCATGAAAATTTGCAACAATGTGGATATTCCTCCACATGTGGAGAAGTTGCTGATTATTTGTGGAAGGGAAAGTTTGTACTGGTTGATAGGATAGAGTCCAGGAAACAGGTCTGGTGAATATAGGAAAGGAGTCCCATCCCCCGGCGCCATGTATTTTGAAGAATCAAAATTATTTTAAGGAATTCTGTTGTTTGAATAAATTGTTGAAGCACATAATCATGGACGACAGACAAAGAGTGATCAAAATAGCTCACAGGACCTCATTTTGTTAAAGGACCACATAGTGATGATACATGCAAATTATCAAAGCTGCAGGCATTTTGGTTTCAGAGAAGAAATAATTTTCACTATATAACTCTATAGCAAATAAGTGACTCCTCGGCCCAGATTCTAGCATGATGAACCGTTCCAGGAGGCCTGAGAGAAAAAGGATCTACATCACTGTGACTGACAAGTTCTATTTTGATATACATGTATTTAATTTTATTCATTTTTCTTTTTAGAGCTACTCTGTCACTATGGCTGATATCTTCCCAACAGCAAAATATGTGGTTAAGTGCCAGATAGAGATGCAATAGGAATTCCAAGTTCCTACACTATCCAGTTGAATAGAAATGTTCCTTTATGTTTTGACCGCATAGTCCATTGAAGCAAAGGGTCACATAGGACACCAATGTGGTTCAGTTCATTCCAAGGGAACAGTCTTTATTTTTTGAATTCAATGTATATAGGAATGGTGTACATAGTTTAACCAGTCTTTTTAACAATTAATACATAAACTTGTAGGCATCTACAGAGTAAAGGGTTAATTGTGGTATTGTATAATACTGTATTCATTGTCTGAAAAAAATTCTGATTTTTTTTCTAGTTTTCATGAATTTGATGTATTGTAATAACCACTGTTGAGTAGGTTTTACTCTTGACAAAGCAGTGCATATTGAGAGTTCCTTGTGTTAATGTTCAATGTTGACTTTTAAGATCCATTTCCGCTTGTCAGTAGGTATGATACCATTTTCTATCTGCGACAGCACTCAAGTGGTACAGTCTACCTTCAGAGCAGAAGGTTACCAGACATTCTAGTCATTCTAGACCGATATATATAATAAATTAACCCGGTCCTCAAATTGTCTATTAGCATAATTTAACAGTTGATTGCTTGCCTATAATTTAACTCCCACCTTTGTTTTTATAAGGGGATAGGATTAGAAATGTGTACAAGGTGTACCCTGTAATAAAAATACTTCTGTACACTTTCGGCAAGGCATGACTTCCTTGCTAAAATTGATTTATTCAGCACAAGAAGATTAACGCCTAAAGGTCGAGGACCAGGTTAATTTGTTTGGGACTATAGTTTGTCTTTCCATATAATTTCTACAAATGGTTGTCTACCACAGCAACTATTAATTGATAGTAGCAGGCAGTTGCATTCAGGGGTTCCATTTTGACTCTGGAGTAAGGGTTTTGACCCTTGAAAGGTAAAAAAAAACATTTTGGCCCTCAAGGTTTTGGTTTGAAGGGTCATTTACTCTAAAAATCATGGGTATTTTGCCAATAAAATGGTAAAAAAAGTCAAAAGTATCAAAATAACCCTTCAGATTTAGAAGCTAGTGGAACCCCTGGTTGCATTGCAACTCACCGTGGTCTGGTTATAGTGCACCCAGACGAAAATTGGTGGAGTGTAGAAATATTTATTATTCTGTTCAAGTAGAATAAATCAACAGCAATTAATTACAACAATTGAAGGCAAATTTAATTTTGTTAAAGTACATAATTCTATACATGTAACGTTATAATACTGTATTGTAATATCAAACATAAAATATTACTTAAATTAATATTACTTTCTTTTCTTAGAGATTTTAATTTCCTGGACTGTTTTCTTACCAGTATTAACTTAACATTTGACAAGGAAACATCAACCTTTCCACATGTGGAAGAGAATCAACATTATTGGCAAATTTTCATGAAATTTTATGACCTGCCATTTCCTCCACAAGGAAGCACCAACTTCTCCACATGTGGATCAAAATCAACATTGACAATTTCCTGTCCAGGTTTAACAAATCAGGAAGGCCTGCTCATTCCGGGTCTCTCTAAAACTTTACATGGAGACTTTTAATGGAAATCACACCAGTACAACAGTTGAACTAAAGGTCTACAATGAAGTATTGGCTGAAATAAAGCTTCACACAGATTCTTCGATTAAAAACGATCACTAATTAACTCGACTGTGACTGAAACCATGTCATTTATTTCAACGTGAACAACACTTGATGGATTTGGTATAGTGGACTATGCCATTTGTTTATTGTCGTAAATTATCCATAACCATCACACATGCACCAACTTCCGAAAATATTGTCTGCTTGTCTGCTGGGTGACCAAATATGGGATGTTCATTCGTAGTTTATGGGGGTTGACACTGACGCCCATGGAACTGATAACACAGACTTTTGATTATAGTCTGACTGTCAAGTTGTGTCACTATGCTTGTACCAGCACTGTAGAATCTATATCTGATACACTGGTGCTTGTGAAATTTTGATCAGTTCCACTTCAGGTTTTGATTCCAAATCTTCCCATAATTTGTTGATCAGTACCATTGATCATGATTGAGCTTTCGTCATCACTGTATCAAGGCTTTCTGGTAGAAGTTCTGACTTGCAGGCCTGAAAATGTTAAAACATGGTGTAAATAAACTGAGCAAAGAGGAGTCCGGTAATTGTAGAGAATTATGCTGAAGAACAACCAAAGAACTATGCTGAAGAATAACCAAAGTGTTAGGTGGCATAGAGGCGACACAGGAAATATATTATTTATCATGTGCACACGTGTTACTACCATGTGGGCACATATCAGCTGTCAGGTGCGCACATATTAGCTATTATGTACATACGTGTTAGCTATCGCACGAGCACGTGTTGATATGACGTGCCCACATATAAGCAATCACAAGCGCATGCGTTAATATAACGTATGCATGTATTACCTATTACGTACACACGTGATAGCGAATACTAACATGTGTGCACGTAATAAATATGTGGGCACATATCAACTATCACGTGCGCATGTTATAGCTAATAGGTACGCACATGATAGCTAATACATGCCAACGTGGTAGTTATACATGCGCTAGCGATAAATAAATAAATATATATCATGCGTCCCCTCTATTATGCTACCGTACAAATAAGTTGACCCCGAATCATAAGACTAAGATGCCAAAGTTAGGGCCTGGGGGTCAACCTTTTAACCATGCATTAATTCTGAGGAATCTAATAAAGAAGTGCATGATAATCTGAGTGCAGATACTATAAACTGAGTTTATGACACAGCCAAATTGATAAAATTCATTTAAAGAATAGTATGAATAATCATAAACTGTAACAGGTTATATCAATAAATTCGATTGACAGTCTTTAAATCGTCTGTAGTAATTAATTAAGGCAAATGACAGATGTAAACAAAACGTTGCCACCCCCCACCAACTTCACACACAGTATAAAAATGATATTTCGTCATTTTGACTTTCAGGTAAAGTAATTTCGGCGTATTTTGATTGAATATATTATATTATAATCATATAACACAATTAAGCATACCTGAATCGCTATTTTGTGCTTATATCGGCGACTTTCTTGAGCCGGCGTCTAGGCGAATACAAACGACCTTGACCGGAATTCCAAGATGGCGACTGGCGTTACATGTTCTAATATTAGCTGTGCTATATATAGAACATGGAACACGTTCAAAGAACACTGTACACAAAACAATCATACAAGTATGTTAGACGTCATGACGTCATCAGCAATTACGTCATAACGTCAAAACGTTATAGATCTATACAAAAATAGTAAAAAGCTAATGTATTGCTTATATAACACAAGTTCTAGATAATTTCTTAAAAATGATCTATTAGTTGAAGAAATCGGCAAAATGCACCAAATGAACGTAGGGCCTACACATACAATAGAATGTGATATTGATACACAACATTGTAGGAAAACACCGTCATGCCTACTGTTTATAATTATGGTAATCGTAGCAGTGAACGTTTTGCTAGACTTATAATAGTGTTCGGTATAATAAAATAAATATCAGATGCCTGCCTGTGTGACATTGGTATTGCCATCCCTCGAAACAGAATGTCACCCTCGGCTTCGCCTCGGGATGACATTCTGCCCTCGGGTTGACAATATCAATGTCACGCAGGCAGGCATCTGATATTTATATAATGTCATTATAGCAGGTTTTCCTGGAGACTGGCTCATATCACTTTTGCTGAGTTTTACTGTGTTTCTTCATTTAAACATTCAGAAATAAGCATGGTGTTGTCTTATATCGTATCGACAACTGGGTGAAATTTCAATGTTAAATTTGGTTTATTTATCGTGTCATGTGTAACTGTTGTCATATCATATTTAACGCAAAAATGATGTCATGGGATTCCATTTACAGTCGCATCTGTATACAGAAAGAAAACTCCCCAACGCAGACGAAAGAAACGTTCGATAAATCAAGTATTATACCAAATGTGTCACCGCCACTTGTTTTTAGATGGCAAAAACGTTTTTAAGAAGGCCATAATGATGTGACATGCAATGAAAGTGGAGGTAAAAAGCCGACATTGACTGACGGTGCTTACCTTGGACAGAATATATGTGGAAACATATGATCTTGCATAACTTGTAACGGTTCAGTTCAGTAAATGTTGACAGGCTGATTAAATATGCATACGCCAAGAGCATAGTGGATTAGGGAAAATGAAGTTGAATAACAGTTTTAAAAGAATCATGAAACAAAATATACCAGATTTACATAGCGCCCTTTTCATGCGAACGCACTTTACATTGTTTTTTTGTTGCAGTCACAAGGGCGCATGTGCATCCTCTACCAGTGCAGATACAGCATGGTCTGACCAGAGGGACAGACTGAGAGAAAGCCCCTGAAGGGAGAGAGAGAGAGACGTTAGATACAGGCATGTCCGGCGCTGCAGAAGACGCCTAGCTCTTATTTCGAATAGACATCCTGGTTCTTTAATGTGCCCGGTGTATAGCACCGATACACAGCTTCCTGGCACTTCCAGATACTTTGTAGACCACCCGGCAGATATATTGTTCTATCCGATAGACCTGCATATAATTCTAGTAGGCGGATGGCTGTGGAACGAAACGGTAAGTAGCAAAAACAGTTCCTTTATTACACGAAACTCGATGGGCTTGTATCTAATTCTATGGTAATACTTACTTGCACTACCGTTGACATTTACCAATATCGTGACGATCACTATTATAGCACAGTTCTTGTATTAAAATGATATATGATAGTCCGTCGACTAAAAGGAAACAGGAATGGCAAAAAGGAACAACCATTAAGTAGTTTCCTCGCAGGAAATTTGCATTATTATAATCCTCGCCTAGTAAATAAAATTGCGAAGCGTGTTGTAAATTAAAGCTGGGTTCACACTCTAGCGTTTGGACCGACGTTTGGGCAAACGTTCAGCTCCGATAGTAAAAGTTACTAAACGTTTTAAAAAGTTGACGATCGTTGGTAAACGCTGAAGTTGTATTCGTTGAAAATTTATAACATGCAAAAACTTTGCCGACGTTTGGAAGTCAACGCTTATGTAAGTTGTGCTCCGTTTATAAACGTTCCTGAACACTGAATTAAGTTGATCAAAGTTTTTTTAAGATAAACTCTGTTGCCAAACGTCTGCTGAAACGCTGGTGGGGATAATGAATTGAGTCAAACGTTTATCTATCGGAGGCCGACGGGTATCCAGCGCAATGAACGCGGTAGTAACGCAAGGGCTGGCGTAAACCAACTTTTCCCAGCGCAAAAGAACGTTTGTCCAACGTAGGCCAACGGGTAACAACGCAAGTGGTTAGCGCAGATGAACTTTCAATAACGTTTCAGTAACTTAGGTAAACTTTTATCAACGGATTCTGGCGTTTGGCACCTCGTTCGTCTAAGTCGGACTAAGTTAGAGACCGCTACACATACGCTAACCTACGTTGGCAAAAATTCACCTACGCCGATAAAACAAAGCTCCAACGCAGGCAAACGTTATTAAACGCTTGTAACGGCTGCGCAGTTGAGCGCTGAGAAACGTTCCCAAAACGTTAGCGTGCGTTAGATACACAACGTTCGCAGTGTGAACCAAATTATTCCTCCTCACGAGCGTAATTTCACCGACGTTTTGGCTCATTTTTCTGACTTTTGAAACGCTGATGAACGCTTGTACAAACGTTCATAGTGTGAACCCAGCTTAAGCGTAATAAGAATGGATAAACGAGCAGTATAATAATGCCCTACCGCTGGCTCAGACCACTGGTGTTTAATGGATTGCCATAACGATAACATACTAATGTAATAACATACGATGAAATAACATACAAAACTTATAATCTTGTGTTAATTTCATGTATTTATTACGTAAACACTGGTTGTACATTACCCCGTGCAAGTCGGTTAATGGACGCCAATACCGTCAAATTACGTCTTCTATAAAGCCGTTCAGCGGCTGTATATTAGTAATTACCTGAAAGTTATATAGTATAGGTAAAAATGATTTCATTTGAAGTTTTTGAATCTTAAAAAATCGACGAAATGTCATAATTTCTCAGTATAGGTCATTTAGTCGAGGCCAATTCTATTGGAGCTAGGGTTTTTGTCTTCGCATTCTCTATTTGTCTCCTATCTGATTCGTTCATAAGTTAATACACGGTGCACAATCACGTGGTCAATGACGTCACATTTGGGTATAGCGTCAAGAAAAAAATCATAAACACACCATTGATTCAACGAAGAAAAATCGTACTTTATCTGTCCCTGCAACAATCCGAGTCTGGAACATACACTACCCAAAAGTTCTAAACCGCCAGAAATAACTTAGTTAATTCTGCACGTACTCTCATGAAATTTTGTATACCGATACTTGAAAAATACTTTTATTTAACTATTGATTCATTTCGGCAGATAAACGCCATGCTACTCGTTACAGGCGCGTTACGTAATGAAGTCTATTTTACAAAGTCACAACATAGTTCACCCCAATTGTTCATAAAAACGTGCATATTGCAACACAACAAGCACGTGTTAATTAACATTTAGCACAACCGATGACTGCCCTCCCAGAAAAACACGTAACTTGCCGAGATTGACGCAAAGCTAACTTGGATAAAGTGTAAGAATCTTCCAACAAAATTTCACTGAGCTATTTCAATGAAATATCAATTTTTCAAATTTTGGTTGAGAGCTGATTTTCAAAAATTGAAGGTTCCTGTGAATAAAAAAAACCCGGAAATAATCATTAAAATAACAATTACAAACGAAATAGAAAATCATTATTGTAATAAAAAGCAAAAGCAAGGGCCGCAACTTTATCCAACCTGATGACATCCCGACAGGTCAACCGCGTTCTGTTTGTGCCAACTTCAACATGTTAGGTATTTTTCGCGTAGGAAAATCTTCACTAACATCAAAAAGTATATGAGCACGTGCTTTTCTACGCGCATGCATTACACGTGTAAATAATGCTAAATTACGTAACAAGTCTAACACGGCGAATTAGACCGTAAGTAGGCCAAAATAAACACATATCTGGATTCCCTGTCTGACTAAATATTATCTTTTTACTTAAGATATTCATGTGTAATTAGTGGAATTTCGTGTTAATAAATGCATCATTAAAAAATATTTATAAAATAAAAAAATGGCAACTAAGAATTGTGTTCACAGTGGTATTGTATAATCTCATGGGTGTTCCTCTCCAGTCAATTTCAGCATTGTATGTGATTTTCAAGATGAACAGTCGTCAGTAATGCTAATGGTACTATTGATTCCATTCACAACACATTTTTATAGACAATGACTCTCATTCATTTTAATTAATACAGTTTTTATTACTTGGGGGATTTCCCCTAAGTATTGCTTATACATACAATCCAGAAATCACTACGATTTTAACCATGTAATTTCTCCACAACCAATTCATCCGAGCAAGAAACGAGTTCCAGCCAATCTCAACCAAAATCATAATTTTCAATCATTTTTAAGAATAGTTTCTCTAGCAATTGCATTATTTTTTATTTCTTTGTATTGCGAGATAATTTGGAATGTTTGTTTCTGTGAGTTAATGTATATGCGCGAATAAATTCCTACGCGCTGTAAAATGACTAATGAATTTTGAGGGGTGATAAAAATGTCACTGTTAAAGTAAACGGTTGAGCAGACGAAATTTACACTGTTTGGTTTCATAATGTTCATATAACAATTTAGCTAAAAACTCCTATTACAATGTGTGCTTATTTTCACTATTTACAATATTTTGCATTTGTAAATAGTATTGATCGACGTTTCATCCATTAAATTATTTCAGATATTCAGCTAAATATTTTGCGTCTATTTTTAGAACAACCCTTTTCCAAGCGCTGTTGTTTACACATTTCCCGCCGATATCGAGACCATACAGCTTTCGTCCCCATTCTGAATCGTTTGCGCTATTCGTACCATATCCAGTTCGTATGCAGCTAGAGTTTAAGTATATGGAATTTGGATTTTGTGTAGTTTAGTTGCTAGTTTATTTTTATTATTTAAGTGCCTCATGTTTATAGTTTCGGTCGACATTGTGTCAATTAATTTACCACATATATTCAGTGAAAAAGTTTGCGTATATCGTTAAAACAAGCCCATTCCATACAAATTTCCCTTCCAGATTCGAGTCCAGGTCTGTTGATTTTTCTTTCATCCCCAATCTAATTATTTCGCGCAATTCACACCATATGCGGTTTGTTTATAATGCAGCTGTAGAGTTATGGAATTACGACTTAGTGTAGTTTTTGTGCTATTTTTCAAATATTTTTGCGCCCATTCATCCGTTATCCAATTAGATCTACTTATATTAGTTTTGTTTACTAGCTACCGTCAAACGTATTTTGGGCAGCTGCATGATATTACCATTTACTGTTATTCTTAATCTTTGTAATACCTTTTCTCAGCTAAAACTAGACCGTTCAGTCCCCGTTTTACAATTAAAACTAGTTCATTGGGCTTTTTATAGGTGGGTTGCCTTTATGGGTCCGTTTGGTGAGATCTGAATGATGTAAACCATATATTATTACCAAGAATTGCGAAATCCCCCAAGTATGAGTACTTCAGTACTTTGATTATTTTCTGTATAAACATTCAACAATTGTCGAAAATCTTAAAATACACCGGAATCTATTTAGTTCACGGTCACGTAACATAACAGATGTACCCTGATGAAGGCTTTGTGAAAGCCGAAACGTCGGTCACTAATGAAATTATGATAACCTTAACCTGCGTTGATCGTGTAGCTACATTTACACGTCGGTGTCTTTGTTGATATATCTTTAATATTTCGAATAGACAGCCTGGTTCTTTAATGTGCCCGGTGTATAGCACCGATACACAGCTTCCTGGAACTTCCAGATACTTTGCAGACCACACGACCAGATATAGCAGGAAATATTATAAATATTTCAGAAATGTCATGTTCCGATGCCAGGGATTGTACCCACGACCTCTGGATTGACAGCCCAGTGCGTAACCACTGAGCTAAATCCGCTTATAGGGGATTTAATATACAGCGCGTCTACTGTAAATACCCATACCAGTAACATACACGTGCCTATGTTCTTCAGAGTTTCGAGTCGGTACTAATCGTTTTAGAAAAAGTTATTTCCGGTTTAGAAAATTGCGGAGTCGAAAGAAGTGAATAGTTGAAATTAGAAGTATTCAAATTACGAAACTTTTAAGTCCTAATATATTTTTTCATAACGTTTCGGCATATAAGCCTGATTCAAACTTGTGAATATGTTGAATTGAAATACAAATAGCAAATAAAAGACGAGTGTAAAAACTATAATAACTATTTATAGGGAATATCTGTGCAACCCGTCTCCTAGATTGGAAAACATTTTCTAAGCATTTGTTCGCCTGGTCTTCTATGTGTCTCTGTTGAGCAAACAAATTCCATAGTCATTTTTTTCCTCGATCAGATTATCAAAAAACCTGATGGGAAATCCCCGCTGGATGCAGTGCATTTGTTCATATTATTATAATGCATCGGTATGCGAAATTTCAGGTGAATACATTTTTACAAAACGGGAATAAAATATGAACTGGCGGTTTAGCACTTTTGGGGAGTGTACTGCCGTTTATAATTGTTTTTAAAAACAGTCTCAAAACACACAAAAGAAAGCATCAACCCTAGTATAATGTCGGTACCCGAAATAGACACATTTAAAAGGCCCTTCTCCGACGCTAAATTATTATCTAAACACTTTATTTGCAGCTGTGTCGAAAATGCCTCCCATTACTTACTTTATTGTCCTCTTTATAATCATGAAAGACAGCAGTTCCTGCAAATCTCGTTTGTTTATCAACCGTAGAGCTAAATATCTCCTGTTTGGAGACGAACATCTGAGCTTGACCCAGAACATAGACATCTTTCTAAGTGTTCAGAATTACATAATTTGTTCAAAACGATTTGACACTTACACGACAGTTGATCCTCATTCTTTACAACGGTCACCTCTTCCTCCTATCTAAGTCTTCCTTATTTCTTCTCCTCCTTTACCTATCTCCCTAGATTTATCCTCTTTCTATTCTGACAGTCATATACTCTGCATGTTACTATATACTCTGGATGTTACTGTATTCTCTGAATGTTACTGTATACTCTGAATGTTACTGTATACTCTGGATGTTACTGTATACTCTGCATGTTACTATATACTCTGGATGTTACTGTATACTCTGGATGTTACTGTATACTCTGGATGTTACTATATACTCTGGATGTTACTGTATACTCTGGATGTTACTGTATACTCTGGATGTTACTGTATACTCTGGATGTTACTGTATACTCTGGATGTTACTATATACTCTGGATATGATGTTACTGTATACTCTGGATGTTACTGTATACTCTGGATGTTACTATATACTCTGGATATTACTATATACTCTGGATGTTACTATATACTCTGGATGCTACTATATACTCTGGATGTTACTGTATACTCTGGATATTACTGTATACTCTGGATGTTACTGTATACTCTGGATGTTACTGTATACTCTGGATGTTACTATATACTCTGGATATTACTATATACTCTGGATGTTACTATATACTCTGGATGCTACTATATACTCTGGATGTTACTGTATACTCTGGATATTACTATATACTCTGGATGTTACTATATACTCTGGATATTACTGTATACTCTGGATGTTACTATATACTCTGGATGTTACTATATACTCTGGATGTTACTATATACTCTGGATGTTACTGTATTAGGATAGTGGCCAAGGGGTGCATTTTGGTCGGATACCCCTCCCCATGGTGGAACATTTCACAACCTATTCTTTTTTAAGAGGTCTTGGGGGAAACGATGGTTGTGAATCTGAGATCAATGTAGGTCATTATCAAAATCGGCTTTTTACGTGTGTTTTTTCGTGTTTTGAGAGGCAATTTTACGACTAATTTGTTCCATGTATAGACCATAATAGCTACCTTTTTATTCAGGAAAAACGATACACAGACATTATTATTGTTGAATTATATCACATTATGGGTGTCTTATAACATACTAAAAATCTAGTTCCATACTAGTTTGTTAAATCATATTTTTGGGGTTAAAAAATTAAAAAATATAAACGAAAAGTGCGAATTTTAGGAATCGGTACACCACAATATCATTTATCAATTTATTTACCACTGTCCCTCTTGTTAACACTATGACCTAAAAGTACTGTTGGTTTCCTGTAACATAACCGCACCTAGTCTTAAATCTTTGACAGTGATAATAGAGCGCTACATCAATAGCGAACATATGGAACATGTTCACGTGGCATCGCGCTTTAAAAATAGTCAAAATAATAAAACCTTGACAATATGCGCTATTGCACCTCATGAGGGTACATCTGTGAACGTTTCATCAACATTCCTGAAGAAATGCAGGAGACGTTGAACATAGAATATTTCTCTTAATTCTGCGTAGAAACAAACTAATCAAAAGCTATAATTCTGTCTAAAATTGCCGAAATTAAAACCCTGACGATATGCGCTAGGGTACCTCACAACTGTACTTTGGTAAAGTTATGACAAAATTCCTTGAGATATGTAGGGTGCTTTGCACTAAGAAGAGTTTATAAAATATCAAAAGGGGTATTACACCGTAAAAAATGGTCGTCTAAAACAAGTTTCATCAAAATCCAATAAGAAATGTAAAAGAAAAGACGGACGGACGGACAATCGGACGCCTAAAATTACCATCCCTTCATCTTAGGCGGGAGATTATAATCGACAGCAAAGAAGTGCTTTAGAGAAATGCCATCCTTGTTGAACATAAAAAGTACGTTCATCAAAGCAAATTGGTGGCACAAGTATGTAATATTGTGAGGCATGGCCTCAGATGTTTAGAACATCATATTATGGCCTCAGATGATAAGTAAAGGCCCCTATTTAGTCTATTTAGCTCCCAATGTTGTTGTGCTATTTTTAGTAACAATGACTTACATGTACATTTTTAGAGTTTGGAAATCGCTATTGTTTTTATTATGCTATGTCATGCCATAATATTATAGATATACTTAGATATTTATTAGATTTAACTATTTACTTTAACAATCAGATGCTAGATCGTTGCTGTATCACAATATTTGACTATATGTTCGTAGCATTCTGGAAAATGTGACATTTGTCCGCCATGTTTGTTTTTGGTAGTTGCAACTTCCGGTTAGTATTTAATCTCTAACCTTCAGAGTCAGATAATATTTTATTTAAAGCTGGATTGTAATAAGTTGGTATTTTCTAGGCATTAGTATGTTTAATTGTTTTATGTATTTTTGGTAATGTTATCTTAGTAATGTTCAGTCTGTTTACCGGCTCTATTGCAAGTTTTATTCTCTTAGCTCATTTCCATACCAAATTCGTTCTGCATCTCATTAGCATACCAAGTTGCTCATTAGCAGCGCTGGTATTTCTTCACATTGCCACTGTCCCCAGAGCAGGTCAGACGTGTTTCTGGAGCTCTCTATTTTTTGTTAGTATTTGTTAACTTTTATTCCTAATTGCTTTGGTTAGATTATTATTCTGGACATTATTGAGGTCATTATCTGTAATGTTATTTGACATTTGGCGGTCGTGTAACTTGGGCCTACTTTAAGCAATCCGTCGTCTGTCTGACTCTGGCTTCGAACTATCGTTATTTTAGTCTTAGTATTTATTTAGTATTTGGTCTGATACCCCTCTTGTCTATTTGTTAAGCCCTTTTACCTAATAAATTCACATTAAGCCGAAAGGAACGTCGCCTGTATTCTTTGAATTGATTATTATCTTGGCATTTGTCACGGTCTCGCACAGTTGTTAGCCGCTATCTGGTCTCTTGTAGCCAGTTAAGCCACTCTCAAGCTGTGATACACGCTACCAGTGTATCTAACCAGTTTTCGACCAGGCTATCGGTCCGAGTTGTTGTTAGACCTACGTCTATACTCTTGAGCATATCATATATTGATTGCTGTTGTAGCACCACAGGTGTTTGTGCACACACATATTTTGCACACAGGTACTTGAGTGCCTTTCAGTACATCTGCACAGTCACTCAGTGCAATCACATACAGTACACACACACACGCACGGGCGTTACAATATATATACCTGGTTCGATCCACGTCTGTTTCTATAGACAACAAATACCAACATTTCTTCAATTTACATAGGTGTATAAATGGTATAAATTAGAGACAATTAATCGAGATGCACAATTAAACAAACAACATAAAATGGTCTGGAGGCGAGAAATTGACTAGTATTTCAGAGGAAAGTGTGCAACAAGAAATAGCTTTTCGTAATTTTAAACCACTGACTTCATGAAAGCCAAATAGATACATTACGCATGTATCCAGATTTGTTTAATGTCATCTCATGAAATGAATAATTTGTACCAAAAATCACGTGACTCTTGAAATTATTCATGAAGACAGGAAAGGCAGCATTCAACAGAAACAGTAGAGCACGAATGGCGCAACAAGTAAAACACTTAAATTGCAAGTAAAGTACAAATCACAAGGGCAAACCTAAAAATAAACAAGTAAATTGAAACTGAATAACTACGACGTAGAAAATGAATATGACACGGTTTTGTCAACGGGTTGGCTTTTATGGTAATAATGTATAATTGTTACGGGCCTGGTAGTGTTTGTGAACAGTAGTTGGCACTAGTTCATTTGAACAAAAAACGACGCTTCGTTATGGAGAACGATCACGCATTGTTTTTTTGCATAATTGTTTTGTTTAAAATCTCTCAGGCCAACAGTATTTCAGACATAAGAAGACTTTCCAGACACAATACTGCTTGTTATCATGATAGATAGAAGTAGTACAAGCATTAACAATAGATGCAGTGTTGGTATTATCCATTTTGCTCAGATACAAGGCTAGAGGTATCTAAAATTGTCAGTTTTATTAGTAAACAAAGGCAAGTGTTATCGTTGGCTGACTGTACATGAAAATACAATACAACAATGAGCATCCAATTTACAACGAGGCCAGTACAAGCTTTATCAAACATATTAAATAAATGTCCCCCAAGGGTTCAGCATATTCATCTAATCCTGTTCGTATTATTTGATCACGGTGACTAGACGTCTTAGTTAATACATTTGTAAACTTCCGCACAAACGAAAAACGGATATTCACCTTAAACAAACCTAACAGAAAAAATCTGGAAATAATGTAAAGCAAGCTTACTGTGGAATTAATATCACATTTATATGCATACTACATGGCCGAGGTTTGTACATGATTAGAACACAACAACAACCTCAGTTCGTGCAACCGTAATTTACTGACAAGTTAATAGATTTTATATAACCATAATCACTATATAATGTCGTAAATCAATTGTCATTACACATATAAGAAAACAGAATGTTGACTGATGCAATTTTCGGCTCACGCAAGAAATGAACATTACATTACCGGATTTCTAAACTCGTTATGTGCGTCACAATGATGCAAACATTGTCATTGTTAGTTATACAGGGTGTTAATAATGTTCGTGCACATTCGATTTTGTGCAATACATTCCATACCATTCAAAATACAGTTTTGAAATTTGATATGGTTGTAGAACTATCCTTTCCCTTCATATTGTGTAAATTAAATGCTATCGTTTGCAAGAATACAAGCGTGTAACTTCCTGACGTCAACTTTGGTGATTTTGTAAACAACACATATGCCAGCAGTTTTATCTAAGGGCGGTGGTCTTGAAAAACTATCAAATACTTAGCTTAGGTTCACAGCTGTAATATTGTTTGAAGCTGTTTACATAGAAAGGGAAATTGCCAGTCTTCTTGGTAAATCTTTCGGTTGGGTTACTAGGTGGAGAAAAGGGGGCAACGTTCCATATAGATAGCGTTCGGGATGTCCAAATGTGTTCAATACAAGGGGGAAGAAAGTAATGGACAAAATCAAATATAAACGTTGTAATTCTAACATTGACAAATGCCGGAAATGATGTAAGCCATGTTACAGTGTGGAATTACTTACACAAAGAAAAAAACTGGTCTTCGTTTAAAAGCTCCACACAACCTTACCTGACTGAGAGACATCGTATGAAACGACTAGCTATTGCGCGGAAATATAAGCACAAAAATTATCTACTGAAATTTGTCTTTTCAGACGAATGTACATGTATTAAATATGCCAAACAAACAAAATGATGTTGAATGGGGATCGCAAGAAGATAACGTTCCATCTGTAAGCAGCGTCAAAAAAAGTACAAAACCCATGGTTTGGGGAGCCATTGACGAATTTGGTCTGACTAAGCTCCATAGCATCATGTTAGTAAAACAGTTACATCTGACTATTATGTGGACAACATACTTACAAAAGAGCTGAAACCAGCCATGATCAGAAAATGTTACCTTGGCAATATTACAAACACGTGCCTCACCCTGGATCCCAATTCGGCTGTTTTTGTACAGGATGGTGTCCCACCTCATACATCTGCAAGACTTGGCTTCCTGAGAATGTCTCCACTTTATCCCTTAAGAAGAATGGCCAGGGAACTCACAACACCTATATCCTATTAAAAACCTCTGGAATAGAAAGGATTATTACATCTACAAAGATCCAGTACCTAAAACAATGACGCTGTTTCGACGTCGTCAACATTTTGCTTAATGACTTGTGTCTTTTGAAACCTTAACAATCGCATCCATTCCACACCAGATCGACTTCGATATGTCATACACACAATGTAGGACATTTTGGTTTCTAAGGTGTCAGAAAAATAAGAAAATGTTAATTGAAAATAAATACCAGATAAACTACAAATGTCTACGAACTTTTTTAACATCCTTTATAATTATGGCAGAATTGAGTTTATTGATTTTCAAGCAAGATGAAATTGCAACATTTAAGGGGGTTGATGATATTGATCATGCAGCTACTGTTGATGTTGTTATTGCTGCTACTGTTGATGTTGTTATTACTGTTAATGTTGATGTTATTACTGCTGCTAATGATGTTGTTTTTGCTGCTACTGTTGATGTTATTACTGCTGCTGCTGATGATGATGTTACAGCTGCTACTGTTGATGTTGTTATTACTGCTACTGTTGATGTTGTTATTACTGCTACTGTTGATGTTGTTATTACTGCTACTGTTGATGTTGTTATTACTGCTACTGTTGATGGTGTTATTGTTGCTTCTGTTGATGTTGTTACTGCTGCTGCTGTTGGTGTTGTTATTGATGCTACTGTTGATGTTATTGATGTTTCTGTTGCTGGTGTTATTATTAGTGTACCTGCTGTGTCAGTAACAGGCCCCAGGATCACGAAAGAACTTAAGTTCAAAACTCAAGCTCAAACTCTAATATCTGACTCAACTGTTGGCTTGAGTTGAGTTCGATATTTGAGTCAGGACCACAAACATATTTTCAAACTTAAGTTTGAGTTTGAACTCAGAGTTGAGTGCAATATTTGAGTCTACAAAAAAGTAGACTCAACGTGAATATTTTGTCTCAAATTAGATGCTTTCAAATGAAATATTGAATTATATCAGTGAAATAAGTTCATTAACACTTGTTCTGCATAATCATTGGCACTAAAAGTGAAATAGCACCGTCTACGCTACCAGAACTACTTGGATTTTATCATCACACTTGAGTGATATTGGTCAGCAAAATGGACATAACTTTTTTATTATTGAACGGAAACAGGTCAAGTGGGTATTGTTTTTCTTGATTAGATCATTGCCTACCAGATGGCATAGGTTTCGATGCAAAATTCTATAAAAAGTTGTTTTTCACATTTTGGGAGTTTGGCTGGAAGAGTGATGTATTTGGCCATAGTAGACTTTTAACCGAACACAAGCTTAATGTTTACCCATATTTGATCTACTAAATACAAGAGAAAGGTCTACATAATGATAGAAAATGCCAAGATAATAATCAATTCAAAGGATACAGGCGACGTTCCTTTCGGCTTAATGTGAATTTATTAGGTAAAAGGGCTTAACAAATAGACAAGAGGGGTATCATGTATTAAATATGCCAAACAAACAAAATGATGTTGAATGGGGATCGCAAGAAGATAACGTTCCACCTGTAAGCAGCGTCAAAAAAAGTACAAAACCCATGGTTTGGGGAGCCATTGACGAATTTGGTCTGACTAAGCTCCATAGCATCATGTTAGTAAAACAGTTACATCTGACTATTATGTGGACAACATACTTACAAAAGAGCTGAAACCAGCCATGATCAGAAAATGTTACCTTGGCAATATTACAAACACGTGCCTCACCCTGGATCCCAATTCGGCTGTTTTTGTACAGGATGGTGTCCCACCTCATACATCTGCAAGACTTGGCTTCCTGAGAATGTCTCCACTTTATCCCTTAAGAAGAATGGCCAGGGAACTCACAACACCTATATCCTATTAAAAACCTCTGGAATAGAAAGGATTATTACATCTACAAAGATCCAGTACCTAAAACAATGACGCTGTTTCGACGTCGTCAACATTTTGCTTAATGACTTGTGTCTTTTGAAACCTTAACAATCGCATCCATTCCACACCAGATCGACTTCGATATGTCATACACACAATGTAGGACATTTTGGTTTCTAAGGTGTCAGAAAAATAAGAAAATGTTAATTGAAAATAAATACCAGATAAACTACAAATGTCTACGAACTTTTTTAACATCCTTTATAATTATGGCAGAATTGAGTTTATTGATTTTCAAGCAAGATGAAATTGCAACATTTAAGGGGGTTGATGATATTGATCATGCAGCTACTGTTGATGTTGTTATTGCTGCTACTGTTGATGTTGTTATTACTGTTATTGTTGATGTTATTACTGCTGCTGCTGATGATGTTACGGCTGCTTCTGTTGATGACGTTACTGCTGCTACTGTTGATGTTGTTATAACTGCTACTAATGATGTTGTTTTTGCTGCTACTGTTGATGTTATTACTGCTGCTGCTGATGATGATGTTACAGCTGCTACTGTTGATGTTGTTATTACTGCTACTGTTGATGTTGTTATTACTGCTACTGTTGATGTTGTTATTACTGCTACTGTTGATGTTGTTATTACTGCTACTGTTGATGGTGTTATTGTTGCTTCTGTTGATGTTGTTACTGCTGCTGCTGTTGATGTTGTTATTGATGCTACTGTTGATGTTATTGATGTTTCTGTTGCTGGTGTTATTATTAGTGTACCTGCTGTGTCAGTAACAGGCCCCAGGATCACGAAAGAACTTAAGTTCAAAACTCAAGCTCAAACTCTAATATCTGACTCAACTGTTGGCTTGAGTTGAGTTCGATATTTGAGTCAGGACCACAAACATATTTTCAAACTTAAGTTTGAGTTTGAACTCAGAGTTGAGTGCAATATTTGAGTCTACAAAAAAGTAGACTCAACGTGAATATTTTGTCTCAAATTAGATGCTTTCTAATGAAATATTGAATTATATCAGTGAAATAAGTTCATTAACACTTGTTCTGCATAATCATTGGCACTAAAAGTGAAATAGCACCGTCTACGCTACCAGAACTACTTGGATTTTATCATCACACTTGAGTGATATTGGTCAGCAAAATGGACATAACTTTTTTATTATTGAACGGAAACAGGTCAAGTGGGTATTGTTTTTCTTGATTAGATCATTGCCTACCAGATGGCATAGGTTTCGATGCAAAATTCTATAAAAAGTTGTTTTTCACATTTTTGGAGTTTGGCTGGAAGAGTGATGTATTTGGCCATAGTAGACTTTTAACCGAACACAAGCTTAATGTTTACCCATATTTGATCTACTAAATACAAGAGAAAGGTCTACATAATGATAGAAAAGAATGTAGATCTTAGATGGATCTAATTTCTTTTAAGAAATGTCTAAATGTGAGTAACGTAATGCATGACATCATATTCATATAATTATCAAAAACAAGTATGAATGTGTTTCTGTTGCGTAAAAGCCATTTTGACTATAGCAGAAGACTTGAGTTGACAGTTGTTCCCGTATTTTCACTATTTTGTGCCTTCAATTGAAGATTATATTGCTTATGTTGCTGATAAATATTAATAGTTGAGTCGTTAATTTGAACTCAGTTGAGATCGGACTTAAGTTCGTTTGTGAACCCAGACTTAAGTTCTAAGCTCAAGTGAGTTCAAAATCGAACTCAAAGGTTTACTTAAGTTTTGAATTGAGCACGAACTTAAGTTCTTTCGTGATCCTGGGGCCTGATGTCTGTGTTTTTGCTTATTTATATAATGATATGTTGTTGGAGGTACTGCAGCTGGTGTTTTATGTTATTTATCCCGGCGTGTACTTTATGTTTTGTTTTATAAAAAACGATAGTTGTAATTAGAGATAAACACATGAGATTTCAATGACAGCGTATTTTATAACACAAAACAAAACTGTCTGTATTTTACCATTAAACTATCAGTCTCTGATATTTTATACAGTTTAAGTCGTTGCATTTCCTCAGTTAACTTGGCACAGTAGCGCTGCCTCAATGATATAGACGTATATAACACTTACTGACCATACATCTGCTTTTAGTAATACGAGGGGGTAGGCTTGTGGCAAAGTGGTGCTCTTTTCACAACCTATTTTTATTGAAGAGGAATGGTCTTGTCAATTGGAAACCGCATTTTCCTACCTACCTATCACAGTGATTTATTATCACATAAAATGAAAAATGCCATTGTTATCGACCGATTCCAAACATTCACTTCGATTGTCACTAGATCGTTGATATATTAAACTACACGTAACTACTTACCTATCATTAGATTTTATTTAAAATAAATTGGTAAATAAAAAAGTGTTGTACCTATTCCCAAAATACGTATTTTTCTTATAATTATTGTGTGTAATGTTTTAACTAAAAAAAACGGATTTTACAAGCTAGTACAGATCTAGAATTTTAGGATGTTTTAAGACACGCATTCTACAATAATATTGCATACATGTGCATTGTTTTTCTTGAACGAAGCGGTATCTGCCCTACATGGAACAAATACTTCGTAAAATTGCCTCCTCAAACACCCACAAAACACACATAAAAATCAATTTTTAACTCCCAAGACCTTCCTCTTACCAAACAACAGGCTGTGAAATATTCTACGAGGGTCATTCAATATATAATGCAAACTATGAAATTTCTTTAACATCCGGCAAGATAGTTAAACGAAATATTTAAGTCATTTTCGTTTTGTTCAGACCTTTACGTCGAAGAATGTAATCAAAGCGCGCCTTCCTTCGATGTCACTAAATACATCATGGACGCGGTAACGTCACAAGGCTAACGTAGTTAACATAACAATCGAGTGCCGTCGAAACAAAAGTTCCCCAATTTATTATTGCCTTATCAGAGTCTTGTGTTAAAACTTCCCACTTCATATTCCGAAGTGGTGAGACAATCAAATTAAAATAACATCGGCAAAATTGCAATCAAAGAATACCAATGTGAAGGGCAGTTTATCTATGCAACCACCAATACTAAACAGCAAAACATGAGATAAATTTTAAAAGCAGACAGAATATTCACATGCGAAAAGAAAGACCAGGAGTAGTTTTGACTCAGTTCATTCGCTTTTGCGGAATAGGTTAACGATGTCAAAGATTGCGCTCGGTAGGTGCCCAAAGTTTTGACGTCAGAACAGGCAGAGCGTCGCGTCAAGCACGTTACCGGCTTGCTTTAGCGCTTTATTGTGGAAGGGCAAAACCTTCTATCCATAATTTTAACTTAAGATGAGACGTATATACGTTCATACCAATTAGAAATGAGACGAATGTTACCTGGATATTCAAAAGCCAGATTTACATCGCAATGAGTAGGCTGAGGCCATGCGGTTAAGAGAGTAGGTGCAAAGTTGCCTAGCAACGCGATTAGAAGACCTGTCGAAATGATGGCAGCTTGTTATTGATCACATAGAAGGTCAATTTGAATGGTTATGTCCATGTTTTAATGATTAATATTGTATATAAAATTGTATGTGTTAGTTTGCATTATATATTGAATGACCCTCGTGCAATGTGGAGGGATTGCACCTTTTTTAAGCCCTTTTTAAATTTTGGCCACTAGTCTAATGAGATAAATCGGTACTTGATAGGCATATTTAGCCAAATTACATGTATAGCCATTTATACCCATTCTTCTTTTAAATCCACAATTCTATCCATGAGTAAGCTGATTACATTAATAGTCCGATTACTCTTATTATACTGTTTACTCGTAAAAACTGTCATTGGTGAGAGAAAACAGGTCGCTGTAGTGATATAATAAATACATGAATATTCAGGATTACGTATTACCTTCCGTTTTTTTGGGTGAAAAAACGCAAAATGTAAATAATACTTTTTATAGGTTATCTGTAAATTATGGGATCAAGTGCTTATCTGGAATATGTTTACTGTAATATATACACGTACACGCGAACATGAGCGTGCAATTGACAAGAAGCATGTGTAAAAAGATTATATTAAGTCAGACAAAGAAGGCAGCACTCAACTGGTTGATAAAATAGGAAACGCGTGCCACGAAATCGCTTTTTGTTATATAAATTAAATGTAATCGAAAGTGTTACTAGAATTTATAATTATATCAGAATTTTTAACTAAGCTTGTACTTTTAGTTTTATTTTAGTAATATAAAAACCACTATATAGCGATCACGTAAGGTTGTTGATGTTATCACTGATACGGTTAAACCAACTTTCTCACGTTTTTCATCGGCTTTCAATTGAACTAAAGTGTTTTTAGTTCACAAAGTAATTAACGCTGTTCATAGGGTTGCTTTTTGACAGGTTTCCCTAGATTAAGAACATGGAATGAATTGTGTCAATGTGTTGCCCGTCAATAAGGGCTGGGTAACGCCGTGAAAACGATACTGTTGTATATCACAGTTGTTCCTCAAATGCCACGGTATACCATCAACTTTATTATAAGACTTGCAGCTATGGTATAGAAGTCAGAATATAATGGAAAACACTCGGACAGACTTTTCTTAAGAACAACGACAAAGACTCGTAACTTTCCTCGAATTAGAAAAATAATAAAGACAATCTAAAATAATAACTTAACGGCTGATAAGGTACGCTTGATCCTGGACTCTACATAAAGCAACTAGGAGAACTAAGTGGTAGCATTATGGTATAGTTTGCTGTTAAGGCTGGTATCTTCAAAATAATTAAAACTTTGACAATGTCAATAAGATACTGGTGTTTTGGATGATAATGCAGTATCGTACCATGGTATATAAATACCACGGTTACCGGTATTCAGGTAATACCGCGTACCTCTACCGTCAATAATGCAGTAACACGAAAAACAAATAGGCTTACACCCAGTATGTAAATATTAAAAAGAAGCATCTTGCATTGACAAAACCTATTAGCAAACTAGATCTATATTATTTCTTAAATGACATAAAAATGTGACAAAAGAGGCGTTGTTCGCTATTGAAGATAGAATTGTGTCTCACACAACGACCCAATTACCACGTAGCAGGGTTGTTCATTTAATACTCTGACGATCGATTGTGCTGAAAAAACTGATACAAATTTACACTCAAATTGATGAGAACGCACAGTTATACATTAACATCATTATTCACATTTAAAAATTAAATTGCCACGACGAAGGTTCACATAAACTTTGCATTTTAATAAGTGCCTGTAACGTGTACCGACAATAGTCATCGCTTAATATTGTGACATTACTCGATTGCCGCACTTATAACGTCAGCATTGGTCTCCATGTGAGCGGTAACATACATTCACCATTCCGCGCTGTTCAGGAGTAATGTTATACTGCCTCAACAATAATCACACATTCACTCGCGATTTCTATAGCATTATATTTCGATTTGTGTCCCCTGTCCATCAGGTCTATCTTTGACGACACATTGTTTTATTGCTGACGTTAGGTTGATATTCTGCTATGATGCCTAACCGATTAAACCCCCTACGTCTTTTTTTAAAAAGCATTCAGTTAAGAAATGAATACACATTTTCTGCAGAAAATGTATATTCAATTCTTATAATTACAATAAAAATTAAAAAGTGTTGTTAATTTCCATAGGGACTCAACTGTTCCCTTCGTGATATGTTTAGTCGTGGCGTAGGAATTCGTTGTCCCCAGAGATGAACGAAGCTAAATTAAGTAACAACACCACTGAGGCACCAACGCTCCAAACGGACTCTTCAGGTGCCAGAACGCGAAAAACATGCGTTAACGCTATTTTAGAATATAACCAACATTATAACTTCCATAATTGTGTTTGTAGTTCAAACTAATAACAGTTTTCCGGGAATTTTAAGGCGACGTCGCGTACGTTACGCCGCAAAAACAAACGTTACTGGTAGGGTGACAATCTCAGGAAAAAAAAGTTGGGGTAGGACCGCTCTGTTAACAAGACATGTTATATACCAAAATGTTCGGTATAGTCTGTAGTATCTGGGACTGCCGGCATAAATTGCCAAATGTGGTGGCGTTCCGAGAAATCCAAGATGGCGTCCAAAATGGCCGCCATTTTTGTCATTACTAGCTCTGCATAGACACTTGATAATTGCAGGAATATGATACTATTCTATGAAATAACTTTCATTAATTATTATAGACACAACCAATGTCTTTACAAATACACCCTGTTCAGAATCTTCAAAGGTCAATGTCAAGGTCATTTCCCAGTAAAACCACTGAAAAAACAGCAAAAAACACCGTTTTACTTGATATCTGTTTAATTTATTTACCATTGATAAGTTACAGCTATCTAAAACACATATTTTAACATAGTTGTATGTTCCCTTGATCAAATAAAACTGATTTGGAACACTTTGGAGTTAAAATAATGGAGATATACCGCTTAGTAGATCATATATGAAATTCATACCCCACCCACCAATTTTATACAGGGAATCTGAATCAAGTATTTGGAAAGTTTCAGAGAATTAGTATGTCATTATTAAGGGTAGTAATGTCATAAATGGAACTTATTATGCATTCATGGATGTGTATGTCTAAATTTGTTCAGAAAAAAATCAAGATGGCGTCCAAGATGGCGTCCAAAATGGCCGCCTTAGTATGAAAAGTCCATTAATAGGCCAGTAGAATAGTTGAAAGCTTGAGAAAAAATTCTGATGTTAACAAACTCTTCGGTTTTCTACTCTTTAAAGGTCCCAGAACACCAGAAAAAAAAGTCTTAAAGAATAACTCTTGGGGAAACTTTTTGACGACATTTTTTTAACTTTTGCATAATAACGCGTCTAAAATAATATTTGGGGATTTATTTTTAAAAAAGGAAAAAAGTGTCACAAAGTGTATCATGTAGGGTATCAAACTGACCAGTGAGAAGCCAGGAACTTAATTCAAGTAGAAATATTAATTTATATGCAATACTTAAAGATACGCACACAAATGTATATTTGTTGCTTTAGAATGGCCATTTTTTCACATCTCGTTCAACTTACCTATTAGTCCTGTCAAATTAGCATTTAAGGAAAACTAAATTGCAACATACACTTGTTCGTGTTTTACAGAAAGGTAACCATATGCTGATCAACAGAAACAAGACTGCGTTTAATAAACGCTTATGCCCCCTGTGGAAGCCTTGTCCATAAATAAGTCTAATATAAGTCCAAAATAAGTTCAAGGTGAAAGTCAAACTGGGGTTAGGTGATACAGCCATGTGTGAGTCTTCTTTTACAACATCCATGCAAGTATGAAAGCTTTGTAGCAAGCCATAATGATGCTAGGAGAAACGGTCCATTTGGGTTAACCGGACGGATGGACGAATGAAAGGACAAACGAACGGACAGGTGAATCACTATATGCCTCCCGATCAATCGATACGGGGGCATAAAAAGTCCTCAAAAGTATGAGGGGACAGGTCTAAATCCAAGATGGCGCCCAAGATGGCCACCATGTATTGCATAATAAATATATATACCATATTTAAATATCACCCTTTTCATGCGAACGTACGTTCAAAGGCCCGTCACATAGACTGTTACAGCCACTAGGACACAGGTGCAGCCTCTACCAATACAGATACAGAATGCTCTGACCAGAGGGACAGACTGAGAGAAAGCCCCTGAAGGGAGAGACATCAGATACAGGCATGTCCGGCGCTGAAGAAGTGCGCCTAGCTCTTATTTCGTATAGACAGCTTAGTTCTTTAATGTGCCCGGTGAAAAACATCGATATGTACACAGCTTCCTGGCACCTTCCAACAAATACTTAGCAGTCCATAGGGTTAAATATAGCGGGCAATTACTACTGACAGAATTTCAGAAATGTCAAGTTCCAATGCCGACAATTGAACCCTCGACCTTCGGGTTGACAGTCCAGTGCGTCACCACTGAGCTATCTCCGCGTATATAACTACATTTTGTACCAAAAATCAATGTGGTACTTTCATACTAGTATATAGATATAATGATGCTTATGGAGGATTCCATAGCATTGGGAATTGTTATCCTTAGGTCCCTATCGGGGACCCACCAGTGTGTATGGAACTGTCTTCCTAGACCCTATCGGGGACTCTTCGGTATAGGGAACTGTTATCATATGCACTTTGGGGGACCCACAAGGGTAGGGAACTGCCACCCTTGACCCTATGGAGGATTCATCCAGGACCCTATGCGGGACTCTTCGTTGTAGGGAACTCAATCATCCTAGACCCTATGGATGATTCACTCACCAGTGTAGGAAACTGTCATCCTATGCTCTCAGTATGGAGGACTCATCAGGAAACAGTCAGTCTATGTCCTATGGAAGACTCATTAGTGTTTGGAACTACATCTTAGGTACTATGGGGGGACTCACCATTGTAGGTAACTGCCATCATAGGCCCTTTGCGGACTCTTCATTGCAAAAGTCATTCTTGGCCCTAAGGGGGATCCGCCAAAGTTGTGAGCTGTCATCCTAGGCCCTAGGTAGGACCCACAAATGTTGGGAGCTGTCATCCTTGGCCCTAAGGGGACCTGCCAATGTTGTGAGCTACCATCCTAGACCCTAAGGGGATCTATCAGTGTTAGAAGCTATCACCTTAAGCCCTGAGGGGGAGCCATCAACGTTGTGAGATGACATCCTAGGCCCTATGGAAGACCCACCAGTGTTGTGAGCTTTCATCCTAGGCCCTAAAGAGGACCCACCAGTGTTGTGAGCTATCATCCTAGGCCCTAAGGAGGACCAACCAGTGTTGTGAGTTATCATCCTAGGCCCTAAGGAGGACCCACCAGTGTTGTGAGTTATCATCCTAGGCCCTATGGAAGACTCACCAGTGTTGTGAGATATCATCATAGGCCCTAAAGAGGACCCACCAGTGTTGTGAGTTATCATCCTAGGCCCTATGGAAGACTCACCAGTGTTGTGAGCTATCATCCTAGGCCCTAAGGAGGACCCACCAGTGTTGTGAGTTATCATCCTAGGCCCTAAGGAGGACCCACCAGTGTTGTGAGTTATCATCCTAGGCCCTATGGAAGACTCACCAGTGTTGTGAGCTATCATCCTAGGCCCTAAGGAGGACCCACCAGTGTTGTGAGCTATCATCTTAGGCCCTAAGGAGGACCCACCAGTGTTGTGAGTTATCATCCTAGGCCCTAAGGAGGACCCACCAGTGTTGTGAGTTATCATCCTAGGCCCTATGGAAGACTTACCAGTGTTGTGAGCTATTATCCTAGGCCCTATGGAGGACCCACCAGTGTTGTGAGTTATCATCCTAGGTCCTATTGAAGACTTACCAGTGTTGTGAGCTATCATCCTAGGCCCTAAGGAGGACTCACCAGTGTTGTGAGCTATCATCCTAGGCCCTAAGGAGGACCCACCAGTGTAGTGAGTTATCATCCTAGGTCCTAAGGAGGACCCACCAGTGTTGTGAGTTATCATCCTAGGCCCTATGGAAGACTCACCAGTGTTGACAACTGTCACCCTAGTCCCTATCGGTGACTCTTCGGTGTAGGAAGCTGTCATGCAAGACCAGCGGTGGACTCATTAGCGCTGGGGACAGTCAATGAAGGTCTTATGGGAGACTCGTCAGTGCTGGAAGAAATCATGCAATGCTCTCTCAGGGACTCACCACTGTTTATAGCAGTTGTCTTATGTCCAATGGGGTACTTTTCAGTCGTATTTGGGTATATTAAGGGCTCATCAGGGTTGTAAGCCGTCATCAAAGATCCTTTGGGGGACTTATACGCCATGGGGATAATCAATGAAAGCCATATCATAAGGCTTATGGGGATTCTTCAGTGTTGGGAGAAATCATACAATGCCCTCGCAGGGACTCACCAGTGCTGGAAGCAATCGTATTAGGGTCTATGAAGGACTCATCAGTGTTAGCTACATGCACAGCCATGCCCTTTGCCATATGGATGACTCATCATAGTTGGCAGCAATCATCCCAAGCCTTATGTGGGACAGTAATCGTAGGTATTATGGGGGGCTCGACAATGTTGGACCTGTCATCCTACGTACTGAGGGGACTCATCAGTGTAGGTAAAGTCATCCTAGGTCATATGTGGCACTGTCATCCTAGGTTTTATGGGACTCGGCAATGTCGGGAACAGTCACCCTAGGCACTCGGGGATCAACAAGCATTGGAGTTATTAACTTATAGTCATCAGTGCAGGGATTAGTTAACGAGTAACTCGCATATGTTGGGAATTGTGATCATAGACCCTTCTTGGGACTTACCAGTGTTTGAAACAGTCATTGTAAGTGTCATTAGGGATACACCAACTGGTGTTGGGAACATTCATGTTAGCCGGCCATATTTATAAAGGACTCATAAAGAATAATAGCGACAAGTCCCATAATTATCATATAAAACATATACACATATAAAATCAATGGTATACATGAATATTTTGTCACATTATAACATCACTTTATCTCGGAAAAACAGGGGAGGTCCCGTAAGGATAGTACACGTACTTACATAGAAACTGCAAGGTAGCTAGGTATTATCAAATCATAATACATTGTTTTGTTTGGCCTTCAGTTGTTGCACTGTAGGTCCTTATTCAAAACTGAGAGCCTTTATACGGTCGTGTGTTATTTTACTAAAATATGTACTTTGCGCATTATGATTTACAGCACGTATCAACGTCATGATGAACTTATTGAGCGAAATAATGCATTAGAAACTATGTTTTGTTCTTGAATGGCAATACTGTATCAGTATGCAAATTACAAAACCGTGTACATTAAATTTTGTACATGTATATTTTTCCGTTTTAAAGTACAGAGAAAAATCAATTTATGCTATTAATAGACATGGGGTATCTTTATATTAATTGTTAAAAAACGTGATTGATGATATACCAGTCGCTTTGCGTTTACGGAATCATTTTTACCCCACCTACTTTCGAAATATTGGAAACAGATTGAACAAAAGTAGTTATAATTAAAGTTACAACATTTCCTTAACATTTTCTGCACAATCATGTATATTGAAAAATATGTGTTAATTATTGCAATTAAAAATACTTAAAGATGAAATAAGTGCAAGTGTACCGTCTTATATATTATAGCTATATGTAAGGTACTTTTCATACTATGGCGGCCATTTTGGACGCCATTTTGGACGCCATCTTGATTTTTTCTGAACAAATTTAGACATACACATCTATGCTTGTATACTCATTTACATTTATGACATTACTACCATTCATATTGACATACTTATTCTCTGAAACTTTCCAAATACTTGATTCAGATTCCCTGTATAAAATTGGTGGGTGGGGTATGGATTTTATATATGATCTACTAAGCGGCATATCTCCATTATTTTAACTCCAAAGTGTTCCAAATCAGTTTTATTTGATCAAGGGAACATACAACTATGTTAAAATATGTGTTTTAGATAGCTGTAACTTATCAATGGTAAATAAATAAAACAGATATCAAGTAAAACGGTGTTTTTTGCTGTTTTTTCAGTGGTTTTACTGGGAAATGACCTTGACATTGACCTTTGAAGATTCTGAACAGGGTGTATTTGTAAAGACATTGGTTGTGTCTATAATAATTAATGAAAGTTATTTCATAGAATAGTATCATATTCCTGCAATTATCAATTGTCTATGCAGAGCTAGTAATGACAAAAATGGCGGCCATTTTGGACGCCATCTTGGATTTCTCGGAACGCCACCACATTTGGCAATTTATGCCGGCAGTCCCAGATACTACAGACTATACCGAACATTTTGGTATATAACATGTCTTGTTAACAGAGAGGTCCTACCTACTCTTAAAATAGAAGACTTTTTTGGCAATAGTCACCCTACCATACGTCATACCAGTTTTTGTTATGAGCGTCGACTTCCGGGATCGGCAAATACCACGAAAACATAGATAATGCGGGTTTGTTTAAATTTATCATTTAAATCTTATTGAGAATTATTTAGTTGTTACAAATAAAATTGGAATTACAGTTCATATGACGCTGAAGTACATTGACATGGCCGAGATGATGAACGAAGCTATATTTAGGATGAATGAAAAAGTAGTCCGTCGATTGATTTGCATACGGAGGCTGCTTCATCGGGATATGAACGACAGGTCACATGACCGTTTTATCCAATCAGAATGCAGCATTTATGTGATTGTAATTATTAGTGTATGTCAAATGTATTAAAACATAAAAACATTCTTCAAATTTAGTTTTGTTTCAAACAAATCCGTTTCCTTTGCAACATTAACGGAAACACAATCCTCGTCATATAACGCAAAACTTCGATACGGAAATGACATATTATACGACAGATTAACTGCCTGTATCGTATTTAAGTTGGTGTCGGATAAATACTGTGATATTTGCACCAACAATATATAGAGGATATTTGTTTGTTTTGATTGAATATGGTTTATATCTCATCGTGTAGTGAAAAAATTCAATATTTTCAAGAGCGCGTAGCGGGAGTGAAAATATTAAAATTTTATCACTACAAGATGAGATATTAACCATATTCAATCAAAACAAACAAATATTCTATTTATTTAATGCTTTTATGGTGTCAAAACTGGTACTATTTATGCCAAATTACCACTGTAGTTAGGCTACGTATGAATATGTTATTCCATTCATAATTTTCACTTCAAAATCCGCCATCTTGGATTATGGTGAATAGGTGAAAACGACTTTTTTGAGAATTTTGCATTAAATCATACACCAACTTGTAGGAAATGGTCTAAATAAGAATAAAAACCCCCACATGACATGTTTCCGTTCAGTAATAAAAAAGTTACAGACATTTTAGTGTTGAGGTTTTGGTAAATTAAAGTAGTCCCTGTGAGGGGCGGAGCTTATATCAGTCACATTGTAGGTGATAACCAGTGACTGATATAGGTTTTATTTCACTGATAGAACTCCATATCTCATCAGTTGGCATTAAATAAGAAGTGGCATATGAAGTACTCATTATTGGCTTGAGCGTGAAAAATGTCTTGTTGCAATGGTCTGACTTAATATATTTTTTTCTTTAGGAATAAAATAAATACGATTGTTTTAACAATATTTTCACATCTTGTGTTAGCCACATTTTACTTGGTATATCATCTGGTATGTTCACCCTGTATTAGTTATGAAATTTTATTACAATTTTATGTTTCAGACAGGCGCTTTGGCGATCATTCGGGTATTAACCCTTATCGTGCTTAGCGCGACTCAGAGTCGCGCTACACGATACTTTCCACCACTGCTGAGCGCGACTGTGAGTCGCGCTATACAGTTGCGCTAGTGGGTTTGGCGTTAAAGCCCCGTTTCACATTGCTTGTAGTATTCATGAATGAAATTAAACTATAATTTATTCAGTAGTAAATTACGAAACTATTTTTAAAAATAATATCAGCCAATGAACTACTAAATACGTTAAAATTACCGCCTAACATTTGTTGGAAACTCCGAAACTAAAATGCCTGGCGATCGGCTAGGAATGTGCATTTCGATAATTAACACCATTAATAAGATACTAAACAGAGTCACTATCAGATGAGATTTTTATCTCAAGTAGACTGCTAATATAATTCAGCACTGGTCAGCTGATAAGCCCACTGGGAATCTAGCACGATAAGGGTTAAATTAACAACCCTGGTATGTCATATTTAAGGATCAGTTCAGCGTAACCTTGTAGTTCTGTAGCTGTTGGAGAACAACTGGCATAACACATCAAGGATTAACGTGGTAAAATAACCATAACACATCAAGGATTAACGTGGTAAAATAACTATAACACATCAAGGATTAACGTGGTAAAATAACCATAACACATCAAGGATTAACGTGGTAAAATAGCCATAACACATCAAGGATTAACGTGGTAAAATAACCATAACACATCAAGGATTAACGTGGTAAAATAGCCATAACACATCAAGGATTAACGTGGTAAGATAGCCATAACACATCAAGGATTAACGTGGTAAAATAGCCATAACACATCAAGGAGTAACGTGGTAAAATAGCCATAACACATCAAGGAGTAACGTGGTAAAATAGCCATAATACATCAAGGAGTAACGTGGTAAAATGGCCATAACACATCAAGGATTAACGTGGTTAAATAGCCATAACACATCAAGGATTAACGTGGTAAAATAGCCATAACACATCAAGGATTAACGTGGTAAAATAGCCATAACACATCAAGGATTAACGTGGTAAAATAGCCATAACACATCAAGGAGTAACGTGGTAAAATAGCCATAATACATCAAGGAGTAACGTGGTAAAATGGCCATAACACATCAATGAGTAACGTGGTGAAATAACCATAACACATCAAGGAGTAACGTGGTAAAATAGCCATAACACATCAAGGAGTAACGTGGTAAAATAGCCATAACACATCAAGGAGTAACGTGGTAAAATAGCCATAACACATCAAGTAGTAACGTGGTAAAATAGCCATAACACATCAAGGAGTCACGTGGTAAAATAGCCATAACACATTAAGTAGTAACGTGGTAAAATAGCCATAACACATCAAGGAGTAACGTGGTAAAATAACCATAACACACCAAGGAGTAACTTGGTAAAATAGCCATAACACATCAAGGAGTAACGTGGTAAAATAGCCATAACACATCAAGTAGTAACGTGGTAAAATAGCCATAACACATCAAGTAGTAACGTGGTAAAACCACCAAAAAGTATATGTATATTACTGACAGCCGGATTTGAATCTTTATATATTGTGTATTTTAACTAGTAATATAAATCGTTGATGATAACGCTGATTGATTGATGTATGTTTTGCCCATATTGCATGTTTGAATCCATTCCATATCGCCTTAATTGTGATTGTACGGCACTCTTTGACTTGTAAATACATAAAAAGGTGAAATATAAAATAACAGTTGAATAATAGATTATAGTAATTTTCTTTATGCTTTCTTTTCTAAAACAACTGAGCAGAAAAGACGAACATTCGAGAATTTAATATTCCTAACTGAAGGTTTTCTGGGGGCCCTGCGTATTCAAATTATATAATATGTAAACAAGTAAGTCAAACACTGATTAAATCATCAAACCATGACCAAGGCACGACATTTGGCATGTGATTATTGTTTTTATTAGTGCCCCTTTATGTGTTGTGACTTTCGTGTTCGCCTGTTCCGTTAAGTAATGCCTTCCCAGGCTGATTTGTTGTTGTTTAATCATTAAATGCGCACTTGCTAAACAAGAATGAACACAATGTCGGCGTGAGTACCGGGTAGTTAATGATTTTAAATGCCCCACGCACGCTTCAAATCGGTATTCAAATTCCTTAAAGTCAGAGCATTTTACCAAGACACTCATCATCAGTATTATAATATATACTCAGTTTGATCTACCTAAACAACCATAGTCTCTTTTAATTCCGAACTACAGATATAATGTTACAATATATCATCTTCTAAATTTTCCAAGTTGTATTACAAATTGATGATTGTACGTGGGTTGTCCAAGAATAGCGTATAATCACGTTATATCATGAGAACTATCAAGTATTGTATGTCGAAATTATAATAAACCTTTAGATAATTCATTTCTTGACATATATTCCAGTAAGGACATGTGACAGTGACGTTGCAGTTTGTGTGTACGCAAAACTCACAATCATTGTCTAAACAGGTAGAGCGGAGTTTAGTATGTTCGTTTAGCATTGCAGTTATAGTTGTTTGTACAGTATAAGCCTTTATAATTGGTTTTACACTGTTATAGTGGACTCGACCGCTGCGTCACTGGAGTTTTATTCTGAATCTATACTAACAAAATTTCATTACAAATTATCAAAATACTTACAAATTGTGTACATTTTACGAACGCAATGTGACGTCGAGTGCGCCACAGAACGTCAACACTCGCCTACGACGTCATGCTATCACAGTTCTCCAAAGAACTTTCCTTCGTGAGCTACACAGTTTTCATAATATATGCCGATGTTGTAATAAACTATTGGAGAACTTTATTTATATAAACTATCGAAATGTCATTAATCGCTTTTTAAAATGGATAACTTTAGTTGACGACTTTTGTGGATAGTGTCGGTAACGATCTGAAGTAAGTGTTTGCTCAGCTCTGTCGGTATGCGCTACTTCATTGCCCTGCCCTCCTGTGCCAAACAAAACGTATGTGTTGTATAAAAACAGCTACTTAATTATGCTGCTTTATTGCGTTCACTCTACCTCATAAATCGTCTGTCCTGGTATTATACTACGCTACTCATTGTATAACGCAATGCTTAGAAAACAACAATCGTTCCATAACGTCGCCTGACGTCATACATTTTATAGTCTGATTATAACAATGTTGTTATATTACGCAAAACCCCGCCATATACGACGTCATTACTACCAAACAGCAACTAGAAAAAACATGCCAACTACGCTTATACATGTTTGTCTGGATGTGACTAACAGTACTTAAGTATTATTGCCATTAAATATTTGAATTCATTTCTGAAATAATTATATATTTTTTTCGCTGACGCACATACTTTTACCATTGGTTACAAATTCTTCCATTTATCATATGCAACGTCTGCTGATATAAAATAAATTAATCAAATGTATGTGGAATAGTTGTAGAAATGCACATGCGAAATTCCAAAGCTGTGCAATTATGCTGCATTAAATAAAGCAATAATTATAGGCTATTCTGGGACACCCAAGGTATAGTTTTACAAGAAGTGTTGATGAATGTAGATAGTTTGTTGTAAATTTTAATGGTCTCTAAATCCAATAAACAACACATCGAATGTTTCCTGAGAAGAAGTCATTATGTTGTTTTTGTTGGGAACTTTTATTGGCTTACACGTTTTATAAATGTTCCTGCAAATATACTGTGACGACATATGGAACTAAATCAATACAAACAAACAATTAAATACGGAATAATCTCCTTTGTTTGTAGCCTACGTTGATGACATTGGTGGTTTGAGTAAAATCCTGAACCAATTTCCTTTTACGACACTTAAAACATACACTGACTAAAACACAAACCGATATTTTATATATATTATCTTTGCTTTATACAGAATGTACCGAAATATATGTCTATTTTACAATTGATAATATTTCTTCACAGTAAAACCACACATACTTTTTAGTTTGGGTATCATTTCTTTCGTTTCATCGAGCTCTTTCATGATACTATTTTAACGATGTCTCTGTGAAGTGCATCGGTTAGTTAGATAGTAGTTTGTAGGTAGTTGAAGCCTGTTGATAGAAGCTTGGTAGTACCTCTATATACGGAATCGTCCTACTCGGAAGGATGCTCGATTGGGCATAGATGGTACTGCTGGGTTTTGGTAAGTCTAGTTGAGGTTGGTTGTGTTGTCTTGGTTCGAACTTGGTGATATCGCTATATACGGACTCATCCAACTCGCAAGGGTGCTCGATTGGGCATAGATGGAACTGCTGTTTTCTGTTAGACTAGTAGAGCTTGTGAAAGTTGATTACACTGGAAGAATGAAGTAATAATTCTTTTGGACCAGCGTTTGTCCCTTGTTGTCTGTGTAGTCAGATTAACGTGACGTCTGAGAAGCAGCATAGACTTTTGTGAGTGTTTGGGTTAAAATGTAGCTGAAAACGTTACTAGGTCCCACAAGGTATTTCTTTGTTCAAGGCTTAGTCATACGCGAGCCGGTGGTAGATTCACGGAGGTTGTTCTACTTGTTTGAAGTTGTATTGTCGAACTACGCGGCTGTGTCCGGAGAATTTGCTTAATCGAACAGCTGTTTCTCTCTGTTTGCTAATTCTGTTATAAGTATTATACACCACGGTACGTTTGAACTGTTGACTTGTTTAAAACTCTTAGCTCTAAGGCCTATGCACGGCAAGGTTATAGATCCCACTTGTATTAAGGTGATTCGTTGTATATATTATAATGAATTAACTAGTGTATTGTATCTCTACTTTCTGACGAGTTCATATAGGGCCCTGCACGTTACACACAGATAAAGAACGAAGTGTTGCATTTTGGAACTAACTTTCTTTACGATAATATTCATTTCCATCCACTCGTTCAATTATTTTTTTATTATCAAAATTTCTATTTCGTCGATTATTGTGACCTGTGACGGTGACCTGGAGCACAATAAATGTTTATCATTTGTCAAAATATATTGACACAGTTTTGGATGTAAGTACCCTAAAATGAAACACACGCTACTGTCGCCAAGTTAGATTTTAAACTGTTTGAGCTTACTACATATATGTAATAGATACAGTACTAGTTATTCGTCAAAAGTGTCTTCTTACAAGGGTTATTGTACAGTTTTGTGAGGACAAAGAACATAATTGTCCGAGGCGAAGCCAAGGATAACTTGTTGTTTGTCCTCACAAAACTGTACAATAACCCTTGTAAGAAGACACTTTTGACAAATAACTAGTACTACATCTGACTTATACTCCGACAAAAACAAAACGATCACCAGAGTGACAGTGATTATCAAAATCTATTCTGGCACAATTCAAGAACAGAAGATGTTCTGCATTTTAGAACATATAATTATAATGTTCAAAATAAGCTTGGCCTAATGATCCTTAGGGATTATCTAACTGTCCATTCATACAGTGCTGAGCATTTATTAGCATGTGAAAATTTACTGCGTAAACATCAAGTGTACCCATATGTTATTACACCCACCATATAAAAGAATACACATCTATAGGTTTCCACATTAGTGACTGATGATACAGGCTTGATGCACAAAGGTACATATCTGACTTATACTCCGACAAAAACAAAACGATCACCAAGGTGACAATGATTATCAAAATCTATTCTGGCACAATTCAAGAACAGAAGATGCTCTGCATTTTAGAGCATATAATTCTAATGTTCAAAATAAGCTTGGTCTAATGATCCTTAGGGATTATCTATTTGTCCATTCATACAGTGCTGAGCATTTATTAGCATGTGAAAATTTACTGAGTAAACATCAAGTGTGCCCATATGTTTTTACACCCACCATATAAAAGAATACACATCTATAGGTTTCCACATTAGTGACTGATGATACAGGCTTGATGCACAAAGGTACATATCTGTGCATATTATTTGTCTTTTATTTTGTATTTAAAAATAGACAATTCATGAAAACATTTTCAAACAGGTTCATATAAAAAGCTTCTAATAGATTGTTAACTGTTTTGTGAATGTTAAGACAATGTAATTGATTTATACTTGAAAAAAAACTGATTGTATTATGATATGATCCTTAACATAATGACATATTTTCTAGTTTAAACATACTTTTTTCACATGGATTTATTTATTGATAAAGTGTTGTATTGAAGTGATACTTTATGGCATCACCAATTCTCATGAAAAAAATGGAAAAAAGGTTGATGTTCTAGTATATAATTCCGGTTTCGTGCAATTGATTGTCAATTTGCACAATACATGTTTCAAGCTTACAAATGGTTTGTAGTTCTGTTTCAATTGCTACCGATAATAATACTGTAAACTCATTCAATTGAGAGAAGTTTTACTCTGGGGATTATAAAAAATAAGCCATTGTTGTATAGTTGTTTGGGTGTAGATAAATTGTGAGGATTGAATTGTATGATATAGTTCAACCAAGACATTGAATATAATTTACCACCACAAACTTGATGTTTTTTACAGTAATGCAGCATATTAATCCATGCTGTGTGATAATACAATTTCCTAGCTCCAAGTTTTATGCTTTAGGCAATCAGTTACTATGTCGTTTATTTAACTGTTACAGATTTGTCAGTTTTCGTCTAATTGACCATTTATGGCAATTATTTCATGAGTGAAACAGTTTTCTTATAGCTCACAAAAGTGTCCGCTTACGAAAATAATGTACACTTTTTGAATGGAATCAGTGGGCGTGTCGGAGTATAAAATCTGTTTTGGGCTGCACTTTTTATCTCCCGATTATAATGTACCGTATTTAGTAAGCTTGTTCCTGTGAAGGCAGCTTTATATTGAATGAAGTTGATGTTAAGGTACCAGTTCAAAATGTGTCGCCAAATTTGTTAGTAATTGCATAATGTATCTTTCGATGTATGTGACACTCGTTTGTAGTGCATTTATTTCAATTATAGTTTCATCAAACAGTAGTTTAAATGCTCCAAAATGATAAAATATCAACTTTAGGATGTACACTAACCCAATTTTGAAAATTCGTTAAAAATCAACAGGACGTATAAGACTGAAACATACGTTACCATAGTTTTAGAGAATGTATAGTGTTACATGTTATCAACATTATAATAAGAAGATAAGGCCATCATTACACCCTATTGGGATTTACACTAGAAAGCATCAGTATGGTGATGATGGAGGGTTGAAAAGTTGCAAACAAACATACGTTACGAAACATATGTTACGAAACAAATGTACTGAACGAGGTTCCAACGCTCAAAACAATGATGTACGAGTATTGTTCGGGTACTGAACGGTGTGTTATGACAGGTGAATGGCTGTAATGTTTAAACTAGATTGGGTTGACAATATTATTGATTGTTGACATCTTTGAAAACAATGTTAACCATTATATACCAAATGTCAAGTGAGTGCTCCTTGTGAATGTTGTAGATCACTGGATCTTTTACTTTTATTTTAAACATACATTTCATAGTATGCTTATATCAACATACACTGTATATTTATATACATATTCCAGTGTATACATACAAAAGTCTCCAATCTGATCTGAAGCATATGTTTCATTGTTCACATTTGTGTCTATAGCAGCTTTTATTTTATGTATCGCATCATTTGTGCTTTGGAAATAAATTATTTACTACAGTTATCATATTTAAATAACTAAACATTGATGAAGGGTACGCTTATGAAGATATGTTTCTTCTTTTACAAAAAAAAGGATCTGCTGAATGAGCGTGTTGTCTTGAAAAGGCTTATTTCAGTTAATAAAAGGTGGTTCTAGTACATATATATTCATATATATGTATACTTAGTAGATCTATTATTCATCTCAGTTTTGCACAATTACTGATATTATTAAGGGTTTTACAACATAATACATGCTGTAAATGTCTAAATAGATTAGTAACGTATGTTTCAGTTTGCCATTAAGCTTTCAGCTAAGACTAACCTGAATCGATGTCAATGCAACTAGTTGTACAGTAAATTGTTTTCTGTGTGAAGACATGGCCTTATATAAGGTTTCGGAATGTTTTGAAGTCAGCAAAAATATAACTTAAACAAGATGCGTTCTAAAGAATAAAGAAACAAGAAGCACACCAAAAAAGCAAAGTAGACTAAAGAAAATTAAAGAGATTTTCAAAGTCAAAGTAACGAGGCATTCAAGGTAAATACTAGTTATAATTGTTTGAAGTTGTACATGTATTATGTGCACAATGTTTTGTACAAATACACATGTTTCAAATGTTAAACTGTCGACTACTGCTCACACTTTCACATTTTGTAGTGCTGGTAAATATAACACTATTCATCTTGTAACATACGTTACTCACCATATGCATTTAGATAACTCGGATTATACAATACTATTTAAAAAAACTAATTATAATTTGGTTTCGTTTGTTAGTTAAATGTGTAATATTGATGTCTTCCTACGCCAAATCTTCCTTTATAACAACATAGTGAATGTATGTGATCAAACAAAACATATTTGATTCCTATTTCACAATGTATGAGACTAAACTAAAAACTACCATGTTTGACTAGGTGCGATTGTTATATCAGCTAAATGTGACGTCTCAAAGTCGTGTTTTTGGAAGCATAATTACTATGCTAAATAAATAAATAAAACAACCAGTGTGCCCTACTTTAAATAAGTATTTAATTTCCATGGGTATGTATGTAGGTACAACGAAACATACGTTACTGATATTTTGCAGTGTATGTATTGAGTCACTTAGTTCTAAACAACAAAGTTGGAGATTGTTAAAATCATTTTGGCAAATGATTCAACACACATGTCGCTAGTAAATGGCGTGGATTAAATTGAAAAAATAAGTAGTTGATTTTACCATGTTTACACTTTCCAAATGAAACTTTTTATTGAGAAACAGCGATAACGTATCATAGGATTGAAAAGTTCAATTGATACTTTAACATTGTCAATGTTTTCTTTTAAATGTTTATAGTGTCCAAAATAAATACCATGTGTTTAAATACCATATGTATTAGTTTATATTATAATACTCCAATATGTAATTATTTTTCCGAGTATTTACTCTAAATCCGATCTATATCCTCAGTTAGAAATAGCTGCCACTAAAACACGTCTTGTCCCATTTAATAAATGTACTTTGAAATCATATATATCAAGGACATTGTATGAATAAATATTTTATAGTATTTATGTGTTTCTTAAGTCAACGAATTGGATTGCTACTTTGAAATATAAATGTTCTGACTACTATAGCAGTCAACTTTATAGAAAAATGGTATTATACATTGTCTACGAGGTGTTGATATAATTTCCCTTCACTTGCTTTTAGTTACAGATATTTCGTAATAAGACATAATTTGAATTACAACTCTTAGGTTAGACCGTCTGGGCCAAGGTTTTTACTAGTATTTAATTTCATTTAATTTCCAAAATTTTTACATTTATCGTTTGTTGGCATTTATTCGCATACATTTGTGTCTGAGCCAGTTGATATATATTCTAAGATTATAGTATCTAAGTACTCACTTGTATTTGTATTGACATTTAATGTACACAACCCACGCATGTAATTTTTTATAGAAATTTGTATCTGCGTTTAGTATATCAGATGGATAGGAAATGTGTTTATTATCTACCATTACGGATGTGATGTGGTAGTGTTCTATTTATAGTAACATATGTATTATGGTAGTGTTCTATTTATAGTAACATATGTATTATTGAAGTATTCTATTTCACTGTTATAAAGTGACTTAATTTTATTTTCGATTTCAATTATTATGAGATAAGTCTCAATATAGAGGTAACTAAATTGTTTTTCTAATGTGTATAAATGCTCGTTTTGCTTTTCCCCCTTTATTTTGGAGTATGGCAATACAAATGTATAACAGTATATTATGCATGTATGTTCATGCCGTATTTCATATTTACATAATTCCTATATCAGTTGGTTGATTTAAATATCAGATATACCATACAGTGTTTGATTGTTTGATTATATTGTACTTAATTTTAAATTCTTCATGATTCTTTACAACTCCAAACTGGTGACGGATACGGAATAACGTGTCGTATGATATAGCGTCAGTAAGGGTTAAAGTACGATCACTACACAAGAATACTAAATGTTAAAATAGAGATAACATATTTTGCGTAGTTAACCCCAACATTATGACATCATCCTGACTATATATGATCTGTCTGATACATTAATACAGGAGTGACACAACAAGCCGTAGTATAGGTTTATGTTAATTTAAAGCACTATTGAAAGTGTGCGAGAAATAATGACTAAAACATTGTTGATACAAACGACGCACACACGACACAATCACTTGCGCAGGTTTATATGTACCCATAGTGTTAAATTAGCTTGCACAAAAACCTGTAACTTATTAGGCGACTTCCGCTGCATAGTAATACTACTTATAAATTTACATCTTGTCTCGCACACATACGGCTTCGGTGCATAAATTAGATGTTGTGACTTAAAAATTGAATGATCTGGAAGATAAATGTCACTAGTTAAAAATTAGGAAAATAATCATATAAGCTATATTCGTTCCTAGTTAAATGTATTATGTTTCAGTCAAGGCAAATTATCTTACATAAATTAACCTTAAAACTTATACAGTCATCTAACTTTTCAGGCTAAATTGTACAAAAATCCAATATTGCGTAGCTACTTCGAAAGTGAATATACAAATAGACTTATGAACAGTCCTTATAATTCATTCATTTGAAATCTTGTTTTTAGAAAATATATTACAGATCGACTTTCAAATAAATAAGTCTCACGACATATCAAAATTTATACCAATGTAACAAGATATGTATGTACTGTCGTACTTTCTATGCAAAAATTAGTTACGTGTTAAAAAAGAATTTGAGAGTAAGTTTATAACCCTTACTGGGGTCCAGTTTTTACTTAAGTTTGACCTTGCGTGTTTTTTAATGTATTCCACGAACAAAGTTTTGCGTTCCGCAATGTGTCTTATTCTGATGGCATTATTTAGCCTTGTAGCCTCACAATATGAAAGTTGTTTGGTTAAAATGATGTAATTGATTGCTGTACGATTTCTATAGATATTTTAAAGCAGTTAGAATTCTTGATAAAATTCATGTCATATGTTTTCGTGATTCGTCTTTTGTATCAGTGAGGTTTTGTATCCTTGATTTAGTCAGCTTATCGCTCACTTTGAGTATACACTAGTCGAATGTTCTAAGTACACACTTTGTATTTTTCATTTAACTGAAAAAATATTAGACCTATCTGTGAATCGAATATACCATTGGAATCAGGAAATTATTTTCTATCACGTTGAGTTAATTACCATTCTAAAACATAATAACAACATATTAGAAAACGACCATTTAGTTCACTGCTTAAAACAACGAAGTCGCACATCAATATCGTGTATGACCACAGTCTGCCCTGTTGATAGCCTGACAACTCTGAGGCTTTGAATTGATAAAGATGTGTACCAATTGCTGCGGGAGTGCATTCAGTTCAAGTAAAGGGTGCGTTATGAGTTCCTATACGGTCTGGTGTTGTCGTCGTGCTCGGATGCGACGCCCAAACTCATCGCAGACGTATTCTATCGGATTTAGGTCCGGGCTACAAGGCGGCCATACCATCGTGCAACCTAATTAAAAAATTGCATTAAAATCAAAGTCCATGTGTTGAGAATGTGTTCGTATCTTACAAAAGACATGATTGATAGAAAAAGGTGAGTTTTGTTAAACTGTAGTAGTAATTCGGATGATAAATACCTATTGAAAGTTACTTCCATGCTCAAACTCAAATTGCTCCATACAAATAAATGGACATATTCTGTTCAATTCAACGATTCCACCTTATTTCACGATCTTAAAGTGATACAACTATCAGTCAGATGTTGTCATAATCATGTTTTGACGCATTCAACGACTAAATATAAATGACGTCATGTGACGTATCAATTTTTAATCGAGTCAATATAAACATGCATTTTATTCGTGAGTTCAATGCAGCTACCATAATAATAATTATGTGCATGAGTTAAGAACCCCAAAACAGACAATAAATGGATTAAATCGTACCCGTCTTATTGACATGCCGGTTTCAAGCATTCCTATCGCACTTGCGCACTCCTCAATCGTCATTTACGTCATATAATACAAAATAATTTTATGGCTTTATGTTTGGGGGTCGAACGTTGGTCGTGTAGTTAATGCTTTGAACAAATCTACACATATTTGAGATGTGTGCACGAGAAAAATGTAATTTTATCATTTTCGTCACGTATCAATGATTTTTACGTAGATCTTGATTTTTCTTCTTCTGTATTAAAGACAATCACCCACATATGATATCTATACAGTTTTAGTGAGTTAAGATAATTATGTTCCTGATTTATTCTAGTTCTAAAAGTGTGTACTTAGAACATTCGTCAAGTGTAGTGTAACATTAATTTGGTTAACTTAATCATTTCTTCGTTGTTTGCTGATTGTTGTTGTACCATATATCGTTTTACTAGTCTGATTCCATGTTGAAGAGTTTTTACCTATTACTATTCATTAGGACCGACCCAGTCTCCCGAATAACCGACAAGGACCGACATGAACATACTCGGTCTCCCTAATAATCGACAAGGACCGACACGAACATACTCGGTCTCTCTAATTAGCGTGAAGGACCGACACGAACACGTGAAAGTTTTAAAGCATATTTGTGTAAGAATTACATTAAATGATACCTACATTGTATGTAACCTTTCCAACATGTTTATGTTTTGTTAAATTCTTAATGATATTTGTGGTAAGTTTTACAGTGTAATCATACCTGTCTAGTCAGTTGCTTATTAGTCTTATTATTGTGTTTCAGACTTTTACCAAATTAACATGATGGTGAAACAACCACATTAAAGGTTAAAACTTCTTGCACGTTTCGTTTTTCTATACTCCGGACGCAAGCCATTACAAGGAGCTATAGTCTAAAGATGTCAGTCGAGGGCGACCCGCTTGTGGTTCAGAAGTTGAAAGAAGAAGAATTGAAGTAAGTTTTGAGCATAGCTTCTTCGAGTCATTCATCTTTTTCAAGGAAAAGAGTCGAAGCACTAGTGACTAAATCCAAACTTATGTTTAAATTAAAAGAGGCCGAGGTTCTGCGCAAAAAAGGCGGCGTTAAAGGAAAAGTTAGATAGAACTGTAGCTAAAGCAACGAGACAAAATACAGAATTCGAAGTAGATCTTGACATTATTAAATTAGAAAGTGAACATGCAGCTGCGGTTACAGAAAAAGAAGCTTTGGAAGATTTGGCCAATGATGAACATAGCATAGTTGATAGAAAATAATTCACAAAACCGTATGTTAAGGAATTATCTGAGGAATCTAGTACCATGCGAACACCTTTACCACAAGGACTCAACATATTCAGCCTGCCTAAAGAAATACGCGTAAATAGTACATGTTTAGTGACATACCGAGTTTAAATAATTCAGAAAAACTCGCAGGTCGGGAAATTTCAATTGTAACAATAACACAAGTGAACCAGGTTGAACATCATAACCAACAGCAAGTACATCATCAGTTGACAAGAACATACAGAACTGAATAACAGTGAATGCTATGGTAATCCGTTAAATCCAAATTCAGTGCCATTCAGTGAAAATAATGACATAATGATTCAAGTTATTGCTCAGCTGAGACTGCTATTTTGTATTTATTATATGACTACAATTTTAGTCGTGGGATGTAGATTGTTACCAGAAACTATGTATTTATTGCAAAATAATGATTTAGTTGGTGATTTTTGTATGAAATGCTTATGGAAATTTAACAGTTATGAACAATAAAGAACTTAGTACTTGAGCTTGTTATAACAGATTTAATTTTTTTCTTTAGATGTTTTTAACTTAAAACACTATTTTCTGTAAAAATCTGACTTGGTATGTATTGCTCTTTTAAATTGGCATCTAACTTTGATGACGCAATCCATACAAGTATACATGAAAGTCATTTACCAACAGAATATGTTTTTTGATATAGAAGTCTCAGCTGAGCAATAACTTGAGTTTATTCGTGGAATCGGGGCCTAGTCTCTCATAATTTCTGCTGAAAAAGTAGATTAACTTACTTCGATGATAAGCCAGACACGTTTTTTGCATGGAAGGCGCGCTTTATTAACATTGTTCAGTCTTTGAATCTTTCACCTCACGGGAAATAGTTAGTAAAGTACCTAGGACCAGAGTCTCGCAAATTTGCAAATAGCATGAAATCTGCAAATGCCTTTGACCCTCAAACTGGTTTGCTAAGAATATGGTTCCGTCTTGAAGAACGCTACGGTCGTCCGGAGACAGTTTAAGCATCAGTGAAAGAAATTGATTAATTTTCCGAAATTAAACAATAAGGACCTACAAAGACTATATGAAATCTTAGAAATTCCGTGTGAAGTGTAGTTACTACAGTCAACCCCTCAGTACATTAAACTTTTGACTTATTTTGACTCGTCGTATACCACCTATTGTAAATAAACTCCCTTATGGTATCCAAGAAAATTGGACATGTAGAGCTACTAAGTACAAAAGGGACAATAGTGTTCCCTACCCGCCATTCAGTTTATTTGTTCATTCATACGTGGAATAAGTGAAACTAAGAATGACCCAGCATTCAAGTATGACGTGAATCAGAATTACAAATGCCCAGAGATATTTAGTCGTAAGGTGCAGAAAGCGTGAATTCAAGTACATACATGTCCACTTCATCGAGCAGAACATTCACTTAACTCTTGTAGAGGCTTTCTGGCGAAATCAGTTGAAAAGAGGAAGAAAATCTTGCGTCAAAATCGTGTTGTTTTCGATGTTGTGATTTAACGTCTCATATTGCGCGAAATTGTAAGTCGGTGCTTAAAGGCTTTCATTGTGGTAAAGGACATGCAGAACAGAATGTGATGAAATTCCGAATGAAAAGTCTGAAATTCCCACTCCAAAAGTGGCCAGGGTATATAAACATTTGAGTCACTAAGCAGATCATATTCCTAGCCTAGATCCAAATGCTGACATTGAACTGCTTATAGGGAGAGAACTAACCGAAGCACATCATGTTGTAGATCAACTAACTGAATCCAGAGGACCACATTTTGTCCAAAAGTTGTTGTTAGGTTGGGTCATAATCGGTGAAGTGTGTTGAGGACAAATGCATTCCCCGGAAAAAGTTAACGTCATCCTATGTAATGCCTGATGTACGTGCCGCTATAATGGAACCCTGTCAGTTTAACTTAAAAGTCAAATATAGTTATGATGCATGGAATACACCAGCCTACAACTCGGGCATAAAATACTCAACCATGATTTATTAAAGGAGACTCGGTTTTCCATCGGATGACAGAGGATAATAGAGCCGGGTTTTTCGTAGAGGTTAGATAGTTTCTGCAGCATATGCATAAAGAAATGAAAATAGCTAAGCATGGTTTCTGGACTGCACCACTTCCATTGAAACAGGACCAACCTAGAATACCGCATATTAGGGTACAGGCATGACACCGTGCACAAAATCTAGATAGGAACCTTAAGAACGATCCGGTCAAAAAAGAACATTTCGTTGCATTCATGAAGAAGGTTGTCGATAGTGGAGCTGCGGGAATAGCTCCAATAACAAGTAGCGGTGAATGTGGGTACTTGCCGTTGTCTTAGGTTGATCACCATCGTAAACCAAATAAGTTGAGAGGTGTGTTTGACTCTTATGCATCATACCAAGGCTTTTCCTTGAATAGTGTGCTAATGTCAGGTCCAGACTTCTTGGGATTCTACTACGTTTTCGAAGAGGACGAGATAAGATCGCCATCACGGCCGGTGTGGAACAAATGTTTTATGGGTTTCTTGTGCCGGAATGTAATCGGGACTTTCTTCGTTCGTTTAGGTACAAGAACAATGATACAAGTGACGTTTTGCGTGAATATAGAATGTGCGTATATGTTGTCAGTAACGGCGCATCCTCTGATGTTGCCACACATGGATTACGCCAAGCTGTACAGAATGCTGATTAAAACATACACAAGTGTGTATGCAGAGACTTTTATGTAGATAATGCATTCATTGTCTTCGCAACATGATGTTCACCGAGCTATTGATCTGATGAAGAAAACACAGACAGTGCTGACAGAAGAAGGAAATATAATTTTCAAACAGTCTTGAAGTGATGTCTGCTTTCTCCAAAGAGGACCTTGGATATGAAATCCATGGATCTTCTCCAAGATACATTGCCTGTACAACGAAGTCTAGATGAATCCTGGAGAGAATCAGTAATGAATCTACAGACAGTGGCTATCCCTCGTATATTTACAACAACGTCATACAGTTCGGCTGTAGAGTCATCAGTATTCATCTTTTATGATGCTTTAGAAAAAGCTATTGCTGCTGTGTCATATTTGAGATTGAAGAGCACATATAGCGTTTACAGCTGTGGTTTTCTTCTTGAAAAGGCTAAGTTTGCTCCTTCAAAGGGACATACAATCCCAAGATTAGAACTATGTGCATTTGTGCTTGGCGTGGAACTATCTGAAGTCATCTCGGTGCAGTTATGTATTCCATTGACTTCCATGACTTTCTATTCTGACAGCAAAGTTGTCATTGGCTACTTGTGCAACAAAACTAGGAGATTTTTACCTATGTTAGCAATCGAGTTGAAAGGATTCTCAATGTTTTTTCCTCTGTCCTCTGCACAATGGAGGTATTTACCCTCGGAACACAACCCTGCTGATTTCGTCACGAGATGACTAACGATTTGTGAAGATCAAAAATCCTTGAGGATATCAACCCCCACGCCAAACTGCCTACAACCTTCGACCTTTTGGGACCCGACGAGGACTGCGAAGTTAGTCCAGAGGTTAGTTGACGTATATGACATCACAACAAAATTTGAGAAATTCTCAACGTGGAATTCCCAAAAAAGAGCCATTTCCGTGTTGAAGAAGGCACGCGTGACTTACCATTCGGAAGGGAAAAACGTGACAAATCATGATCTTCTCAAGGAAGCTACGCATAATTTTATCCTTAAGAGTCTTCAGATGACTGCATTCTGTTTTGAAGTACAGATGCTTTCCAAAAAACAAAATGTTTCCAATAAGAGCAGTATTTCACCTCTTAATCCCTTCATAAACAAACAAGGTGTTATTTGTGTTGGTAGACGTATTGGTAAAGCCCCAGAGTCGGGCATCAGTAAACATCCTGTGTTAATACCAAAGAAGTCTCATGTAGCTTTGTTGCTAGTGAGACATTTCCATGAGAATCACATCATCAAGGCAGGCTCATTACAGAGGCTGCACTACGTAATGGATGTTTTTGGGTTGTTGGCGCTAAAAGATTAGTCTCCAGCACTGTTCACAAGTGTGTGTTCTGCTAAAGGCTACGTGGCAAGTTCATAAACCTAAGGATGGCAAATCTGCCTTGCGAAAGATTGAAGCCAAGCGCTCCCTTCACTGTTGTAGGGGTTGATATATTTGGTCCATGGAATGTAATAGCAATAAGAACCAGAGTTGGGTTCGCAGAGAGTAAAAATTTGGCCAAACTCTTCACATGTTTAAGTACAAGGTCCGTCCACATTGAAGTGATATAAGAAATGAGTAGTTCTTCTTTCATAAACGCTTTGAGACGTTTTGTAGCAGTACGAGGTCCCGTAAAAGAATTCTGGTCAGACAGAGGCAGAGGAGCTAATTTCGTTGGAGATCTAGACGACAGTAATTCTTTTGGAATTTGTGTGGAAAATGGTCATGAAACATTTACAAGATTCCTGTATCCTTTGGAAATTTAATCCCCCTCACGCATCGCACATTAGTGGTCATTGGTTTAGCCAGACGAGTTTTAGATGCTATGCTGCTAAGAACTCACGCTTAGAAAATAACTCATGAGGTTCTTTGCAAGTTCATGTGTGAGGTATGTGCAATTATCTCACGTCCTATTCATCCCATCTCATCCGACCCAGAGAAAGCAGCAATGTTATTGCCGAATGTTCTTCTAACACAGAAAATAGAAACGTTAGTTGGGTTATATTCATCTTTGAATACGAGGGACATTTATAAATCACATTGGAAATACGTTTTGTCCAACTCATTCTGGAAACAATGGAAAAATGGTTATCTTCACATTTACAGAAACGCAGTAAGTGGACAAACTGTCAACATAATCAGGAAGTGGATGATGTAGTTCTTGTCAAAGATGCATATGAACACCGTAATCATTGGCCTGTTGGAATTGTTGTGAGAGTTTTCGCGAGTGATGTAGATAATCAAGTTCGATCGGCTGAAGTTCACGTGGTGAAAAATGGAAAATGCGTCAATTATGTGCGACCAATTACGGAGTTAGTACTCCTTATTTTAAGCAGTAAACGCGTTCATGGTGGTGTAAACTAGTCTCAGTGTAAAAGTAAATGTTTGATTCTAAAAGTGCCAACAAAACAATGTGAATGACATATTTGAACTAAGAAGAGCTGTGATGATGATGAATAGCATTTTCACTGTGTTTAACTGTTCAATTCAATGTTCATGGCCAACAATAAAACTAGTCATAGATTGCATTTTACAAATACCATAGTTATTAATTACTAAAATACTCAGTTTTAAGAATGTTTGTATTTTGATAGCTTAGGCGTGATGTGTACTGGAACCAGCACTTCAGAGTAAGTTTATAAACCAGGGTACCCTTACTGGGGTCCCGTTTTTACTTTGATATTGTGTGTTTTTAATGTTTCTTTTTACGGTACTTTCGGATTGTTTTGGGTTTCCGCAATGTGTCTCATTTCGATGACATTATTTCGCCTTGTAGCCTAACATGATATAAGTTGTTTGTTTGAATATGATGTAATTAGACATAAGCCTTTGGGGCTCTTTTGTATGGTGTTGGACTGAACTTATAGTTTTACATACAATTAATAAGTTACTTTTGATCATAGGATTTAGCTTTGATCATAGATTGTGTCATCTGGAATCAAATGTTAGATCATAGAATTTCTTACATATGTCAGTGCGGGTCTGTGGGACAGAGGAGCATTTTATCTACTGATATCTGCACATATTTAAAGGAGCTTGTCAGGTTGTTTCTTAATACTAAGCTGTGGGGAGATGCCAGCATCCGACAGGCAATGTTTTTGCAAGTCCTCAAATGTGCATTTTATGACCAATGTCCCTGTTGTTAACACTATGACCTAAAAGAAGTGTTTGTTTCCTGTAACATAACCACATCTAGTGTTAGATCTTGTACAGTGATACATCAATAGCGAAAATATGGAACATGTTCACCTGACATCGCTTTAAAAATAGTCGAAATAATAAAACCATGACAATATGCGCTATTGCACCTCATAAGGGTACATCTGTGAAAGTTTCATCAACATTCCTGAAGAAATGTAGGAGACGTTGAACATAGAATATTTCTCTAAATTCTGCGTAGAAACAAACTAATCAAAGGGCTATAATCCTGTCCAAAATGGCCGAAATTAAAAACAATGCGCTAGGGCATCTCATAACTGTACTTTTGAAGAAGTGATGACAGAATTTCTTGCGAAATGTACACAGAAAAGACGGAGGGACAGAGGCACGGACGGACAATCGGACGCCTCCCATTACCATATATCCTCTTCGCCTCAGGTGGGAGATTCAAAACGACAGCACAGAAGTGCTGAAATTATTTTTAGAGAAATGCCATCCTTGTTGAACATAAAAAGTACGATCGTGAAAGCAAATATTTGATATTTAATATATATACCTGTTTCGATTCACGTCTGTTTCTATAGACAACAAAACCCCACATTTCTTCAATTTACATAGGTGTATAAATGAGTACCTGAGTTGGTCAAAAGCCGATGTGATGTGTTAACGGCCGACTTGAAACTCAGTAGTCGGGAGTATAATGTACAGTTTGATGAACAGACACACGTCTTCAATATACTTCAATAATCGAGATGAACTATTTTAAAACAACATAAATGGTCTGGAGGCGAGAAATTGACTGGTATTTCAGAAAAAAGTGTGCAACAAGAAGAAACTTCTCGTAATCTTATACAACTGACTTTGTAAAAGCAAAATATATACATCACGCACGTATCAAAATTTTGTTTTAATGTCACGTGAATCTTGAAATTATTCACGAAGACAGAAAAGGCGGAATTCAACAGAAACAGTAGAGCACGAATGACGCAACAAGTAAAACACTTAAATTGCAAGTAAAGTACAAATCACAAGGACAAACCTAAAAATAAACAAGTAAATTGTTACTGAATTGCTACGACGTAGAAAATGAATAGGACACGGTTTTGTCATATACGGCTCACTTGTTACGCACACCGAATGACCGGCCTGATTGGTATTTTGTTATTTTAAACAAAATACGACATAGAGCATCTTACACGAGTGTCTTTTATTTTAATTTATTAAACGTCTTTAATAAATTCACTATGGAATGACACGAATGTAAGATTCTTTTTATCACATAAAGTAAATACACAGTAAAAGTGTGTCAAGAATGCACCCACTTTCCCTTTAGGAAACAAACTCCATAGGAGTAAAGCAGTTCCTTGAATGAGCTAAGAAAATAGTGCAACAATGCATACCCAAATATGTTAATTGTTCTGCTTTTATATTGTATATTTAGGATATCTAAAATTCTATGGATCTAAAATTACGCTTTACAAAATAAATGAACAAATAAATCTAGGTCCGGAAAGATAGCTTATTCGGTCCGTTCCGTGTTCAGTTATGGGTTTAAGAAACAACAAGGAACAGGGGAAGTAACTCAGTATTCCGCGTAAATTTATTCATCGGATAGACGATATCAGTTAAATAACTGATTACAACACGATGCAAGTACTTGGTAAGCAAGGACAATCGTCTTTAATACTCCAAATTAACGTATTTGTACAACAGAATCAACATCCGATGCTGTGTGTGTGTAGTTGTCAGAGGTTTCGTAAGTACATTTCGTCCCGATCTTATTCGTACCCCCGGCCAACGGACCCATCGTTATGTTTACTTACAATTATATCTCTTATGCTCTTGTACATCTGTTATTATGTGATTATATATGTCCGAGAGGGCATTATAGGATATAAAAATTTAATCTATTCTAAAAATGCATTCTTTTACTTTTTTGACACCGTGAATGAATACATTAATATAGTAACTCACACTTGTATATACCTCATTTGCATGTTTATTACACTAGTGTAATTCGGTTTTTATGTAATGGGTTAAACTCCCAGAGCATATTTTATGTGATAAAATGTGTTAAGAAGAGATCCTAAATTACAACGAGCACGTGTTGGTTTTTGTTGCTTAATTGTTTTGTTTTAAATTTTACAGGCCAGAAGTATTTCGGACATATGGAGATTTCCCAGACACGATACTGCTTTTATCATGATAGATAGAAGTAGTACAAGCATTAAATAGATGTTAGAAATGCATTTATAGTCCGCCGACTAATACTAGCCTTTGTTTACAAATGAAAATGACAAAATTAAATACATTTCCAATGTCCATTTTGTTCGATATCGTGCGTTATCACTTTTGATTCGTATGCGAGGGTGTCCCAGTATTCTACACTGATAACGTATGCGAGGGTGTCCCAGTATTCTACACTGATAACAAGCGATCAGTCGACTGTGCAGTGTTGATATTATTCATTTTGCTCCTATATAAGACTAAAAGTCTCTAAAATTGTCATATTTATTAGTAAACAAAGGCAAGTGTTATCGTTGGCTGACTGTACATGAAAATACAATACAACTATGAATATCCTATTTTCAATAAGCCTGTACATATTAAATAAATGACCCCAAGGTTTCAGCATATTCATTTTAAGCATGTTCGTACTATTTGATCACGGTGACTAGACGTCTAAGTTACTGTCATTTGTAAACTTTCGCACAAACGAAAAACGGAGATTCACCTTAAACAAGCCTACTGTGGATTTAATAATACATTAATATACATACTGTATTGCCGAGGTTCGTACATGATTAGAACACAGCAACAACATCAGTTCGTGCACTGTATTTTACTGACAAGTTAATAGATTTTATAATAACCATAATCACTATAATTATAATGTCGTAAATCAATTGTCATTACACATATAAGAAAAACAGAATGTTGACTGATGCAATTTTCGGCTCATGGAAGAAATTAACATTACATTATACCGGAATTCCAAACTCGTTACGTGCGTCACAATTATGCAAAAATTGTCATTGTTAGTTAAACATTGTGTTAATGATGTACGTGCACATTCGATTTTGTTCAAAACATTCCATACTATTCAACATACAGTTTTGAAATTTGGTATGGTTGTAGAACTATCCTGTCCATTCGTGTCGTGTAAATAAAATGCTATCAATTGCAAGAATACAAGCGTCAGGTTTGTAACTGAGTCATCTGGGATCAAAAACTAGGTCACTAGGTCACATCAAAGAAAATCCTTGTTAACACTCAAGGGGTACATTATTTTATATGATATTAATGCAACTTGGTCACAATGTGTATGTCTATGAAATCTAGGCCAAGTTTGCAACTTGGTCATCTGGGGTAAAAACTAGATCACCAGGTCACATTGAAGAAAAACCCTGTTAATACTCTAGACGTCACATTGTTTACCTTATCCTTACGGAACTTGGTCACAATGTTTCTGTCTATGTCATCTAGGTCAAGTTCGTAATTTGGTCATCTGGGGTCAAAAACTAGGTCACATGTCACATCAAAGAAAAATAATTATCACTCTTGGTCACAATGTTTGTCTCTATGAAATCTAAGTCAAGTTCGTAACTGGTCATTTGGGATAATAAAATTAGATCACCAGGCCACGTCAAAGAAAAACCTTTTAAACACACATTTTTTACCTCAACTTTATAAAACCTGGCCACAAAGTGTATCTTTGTAAAATCTGCATCAAATATTAAGGTCATATCATAACAAATACTGATTCTGCCTAAACTTATAGTCATCAGGTGAGCGCTTTAGGGCCATATGGACATTGTTTGAAGCTGGTTACCTAGAAAGAGAAATTACCAGCCTTCTTCTTAAATCTCGCGGTTGGGTAGCGAGATGGACAAATAGGGCAACGTTTCAGATAGTAAGCGTTCGGGATGTCCAAATGTGATCAATACAAGGGGGAAGAAAATAATTGACAAAATCAAATATAAACGTTGTAATTCTACCATTGACAAATGTCGGAAACGATGTAAGCCATGTTGCTGTTGATGTTGTTATTGATGCTGCTGTTAATGTTGTTTTTGTTGCTACTATTGATGGTGTAAATGTTGCTGCTGTTGATGATGTTATTGCAGCTACTGTTGATGATGTTATTGCTGCTGCTGTTGATGTTGTTATTGCTGCTTCTGTTGATGTGGCTACTGCTGCTACTGTTGATGTTGTTACTGCTGCTACTGTTGTTAGTTATACTGCTGCTACTGTTGATGGTGTTATTGTTGATGCTGCTGAGGGTGTTATTGCTGCTACTTTTGATGATGTTATTGCTGCCACTGATGATGTTGGTATTGCTGCTGCTGTAGATGTTGTTATTACTGCTGATGGTAATGTTGTGATTGCTGCTACCGTTGATGGTGTTACTTCTGCTAATGTTGATGTTGTGATTAGTGCTGCTCCTGATGGTGTTATTGCTGCTAATGTTGATGTAGTTGTTGGTGTTACTGTTGATGATGTTAATGCTGCTACTGTTGATGTAGTTGTTGGTGTTACTGTTGATGTTGTTATTGTTGCTACTGTTGATGTTGATATAACTGCTACTGTTGATGGCGTGGTTGCTGCTGTTGAGAGGTGTATTGCTGCTGCCGTTTATGTTGTTATTACTGATACTGTTGATGGTGTTACTGTTGCTACTGTTAATGTTGATACTGCTGCTACTGACAGCTGCTACTGTTGATGTAGTTGTTGGTGTTACTGTTGATGATGTTACTGCTGCTACGGTTGATTTTTGAAATTGCTGTTATTGTTGATGTTGTTACTTCTGCTTCTGTTGATGTCGTTATATGCTGCTACTGTAGATGATGCTGCTGATGTTGATGGTGTTATTGCTGCTAATATTGATGATGTTATTGCTGCTACTGTTGATGTTGTTTTTGGTGCTTCTGGTGATGTTGTAATAGCTGCTGCTGATGATGTTGTTATTGCTGCTTCTGTTGATGTTGTTATTGCTGCTAATGTCGGTGTTGTTATTGGTGCTACTGTTGATGTTGTTATTGCTGCTACTGTTGATGTTGATATAACTGCTATTGTTGATGGCGTGGTTGCTGCTATTGATAGGTTTATTGCTGCTGCCGTTTATGTTGTTATTACTGCTACTGTTGATGGTGTTACTGTTGCTACTGTTAATGTTAATACTGCTGCTACTGACAGCTGCTACTGTTGATGTAGTTGTTGGTGTTACTGTTGATGGTGTTACTGCTGCTACTGTTGATGTTTTGGTTGCTGCTGCTGTTGATGATGTTATTGCTGCTTCTTTTGATTTTTTAAATTGCTGCTACTGTAGATGATGCTGCTGATGTTGATGGTGTTATTGCTGCTAATATTGATAATGTTATTGCTGCTACTGTTGATGTTGTTATAGCTGCTAATGTTGGTGTTGTTATTGGTGCTACTGGTGGCGTTGTTATAGCTGCTGCTGATTATGTTGTTATTGCTGCTACTGTTGATGTTGTTATTGCTGCTAATGTTGGTTTTGTTATTGGTGCTACTGGTGATGTTGTTATAGCTACTGCTGATGATGATGTTATTGCTGCTTCTGTTGATGTTGTTATATGCTGCTACTGTACATGATGCTGCTGATGTTGATGGTATTATTGCTGCTACTGTTGATGTTGTTACTGTTGCTACTGTTGATGTTGTTATTGCTGCTACTGGTGATGTTGTTATTGCTGCTGCTGTTGATGTTGTTATTGCTGTTGCTGTTGATGTTGATATTGCTCCTTCGTTGATGATGTTACTGCTGCTACTGTAGATGATGCTGCTGATGTTGATGGTGTTATTGCTGCTAATATTGATTGTGTTATTGCTGCTACTGTTGATTTTGTTATTGCTGCTACTGTTGAAGTTTTTTTTGCTGCTACTGTTGATGTTGTTACTGTTGCTACTGTTGATGTTCTTACATGCTGCTTCTGTTGTTATTAGTGCTACTTTTGATATGGATATTGCTGCTTTTGTTTATGATGTTACTGCTGCTACTGCTGGTATTGTTATTGCTGCTACTGTTGAAGTTGTTTTTGCTGTTACTGTTGATGTTCTTTTAGCAGCCACTGCTGATGGTGTTACATGCTGCTTCTGTCAATGTTGTTATTAGTGCTACTGTTGATGGTGTTATTGCTGCTACTGTTGATGGTGTTACTGCTGTTACTGTTGATGATGTTACTGCTGCATATTGGTGATGTTACTGCTGCTGCTGCTGTTGATATTGTAACTGCTTATACTGTTGACGATTTTACTGCTGGTACTGTTGATGTTCATGATGCTGCTACTGTTAATGGTGATATTGTTGCTGCAGTTGATGTTGTTATTGCTACTGCTGTTGATGTAGATATTGCTGCTGCTGTTGATGATGTTGATGATGCTGCTACTGTTGATGATGTTATTGCTGCTGCTGTTAATGATGATGATGATGCTTCTACTGTTGATGTTGTTATTGATGCTACTGTTGATGGTGTTATTGCTGCTGCTGTTGATGATGTGATTGATGCTGCTACTGTTGATGGTTTTATTGCTGCTGCTGTTGATGATGTTATTGATGCTGCTACTGTTGATGTTGTTATTGATGCTACTGTTGATGGTGTTATTGCTGCTTCTGTTGATAATGTTATTGATGCTGCTACTGATGATGTTGTTATTGATGCTACTGTTGATGGTGTTATTGCTGCTGCTGTTGATGATGTTATTGATGCTGCTACTGTTGATGGTGTTATTGCTGCTACTTTCGATGGGGTTGTTGCTTGTGCTGCTGTTGTTGTTGGTGATTCTGTTGATGATGTTATTGCTGCTGCTGTTGATGATGTTATTGATGATGCTACTGTTGATGTTGTTATTGATGTTACTGTTGATGGTGTTATTGCTGCTCCTGTTGATGTTGTTATTGATGCTACTGTTGATGGTGTTATTGCTGCTGCTGTTGATGGTGTTATTGATGCTATTGTTGATGGTGTTATTGATGCTACTGTTGATGGTGTTATTGCTGCTGCTGTTGATGATGTTGATGATGCTGCTACTGTTGATGTTGTTTTTGATGCTACTGTTGATGTTGTTATTGATGCTACTGTTGATGTTGTTATTGATGCTACTGTTGATGGTTTTATTGATGCTACTGTTGATGGTGTTATTGCTGCTGCTGTTGATGGTGTTATTGATGCTACTGTTGATGGTGTTATTGATGCTACTGTTGATGGTGTTATTGCTGCTGCCTACTGCCCATACATCTGCTTTTAGTAATACGAGGGTGTAGGCTAGTGCTTTTTTCACAACCTATCTTTATTGAAGAGGAATGGTCTTGTTATTTGGAAACCGCAACTTCCTACCTACCTATCACAGTGATTTATTATCACATAAAATGAAAAATGGCATTGTAATCGACCGATTCCAAATATTCACTTCGATTGCCACTAGATCTTTGATATATTAAACTACACATTACTACTTACCTATCATTATATTTCATTTAAGATAAATTGGTAAATAAGAAAGTGTTGTACCGATTTCCAAAATACGTATTTTTCTTATAATTATAGTGTGTGATGTGTTAACTCTAAAAACGAATTTCACAAGCTAGTACGAATCTAGAATTAACGAATGTTTTAAGAAACGCATTCTACAATAATACTGCATGTGTATTGTTTTTTCCTGAACGAAATGGCATCTGCCCTACATGGAAGAAATACTTTGAAAATTGCTTTCCCAAACACCCCCAAAACACACATAAAAATCGATTTTCAACTCCCAAAATATTCCTCTTACCAAACAACAGGCTGTGAAATGTTCTCCAATGTTGAGGGATTGCACCCGTTTTTAAGCCCTTTTTAAGGTTTGGCGACTAGTCTAATGAGGTAAATCGGTACTTGTTTGACATATTTAGTCAAATACATTTATAGCCATTTCAACCCATTCTTCTCCTTTTAAACCCACAGTTCTATCCATCAGTAAGCTGATTACATTAATTTTACGATTTCTCTTATTATGTTGTTTACTCACAAAAACTGTCATTGGTGAGAGAAAACATGTCGCTGTAGTGATGTAATAAATACATGAATATTCAGGATCACGTATAACCTTCCGTTTTTTGTGTGAAAAATGTAAAAAATACTATTGATAGATTATCTGTAAATTATAGAATTAAATGCTCCTCTGGAATATATGTTTACTGTAATATATACACATACACGCGGAATATAATTTGATATATTTCGTTCAACCATGTGGGTTTTGTGACGATAGTCCTGTTTTTTTTTGACCGCGCCACGTACACACGGAAATGAGCTTTCAATTGACAAGATACATGTGTAAAAAGATTATTCTAAGTTAGACAAGGAAGGCAGCACTCAACTGGTTGATAGAAGAGGAAAGGCGTATTTAATTGCCACGAAATCGCTTTTTGTTATATAAATTAAATGTAATCGAATGTGTTACTAGAATTTATAATTATGTCTGAGATTTAAACCAAGCTTGTACTTTTAGTTTTATTTAAGTACTATAAAAACCACCATAGCGATCACGTAAGGTTGATGATTTTATGACTGATACGGTTACGCCAACTTTCTCACGTTTCATCGGCGTTTAATTGCATTAAAGTGTTTTATTTCACAAAGTAATTAACGCTGTAGGGTTGCTTCTTCACAAGTTTCCCTAGGTTTAGAACATGAAATGAATTTTATCAATTTGTTGCCCGTCAATTGGGGTTTGGTAACGCCAACAAAATGTTACTGTTGTATACCACGGTTGTTCCTCAAATGCCACGGTATACCATCAACTTTATCATAAGACTTGCACCTATGGTATAGAAGTCAGAATATAATGAAAACACTCGGGCAGACTATTTTTAAGAACGACGACAAAGACTCGTAACTTGACTCGAATTAGAAAAATAATAAAGACAATCTAACATTATAACTTAACGGCTGAGAAGGAACGCTTGATACTGAAATCTACAGAAAGCAACTAGGAGAAACCAGTGGTTTCAATGGGGATAGCATGTACGGTAAGTTTGCTGTTACTGCTGGTATCTTCAAAATAATTAAAGCGTTGATAATGTCGATAAGATACCGGTGGTTTGGATGATAATACTGTATCGTACCATAGTAAAATAACACCACGGTTACCGGTTTACCGGTTATATCGCGTACCTCTACCGTCAATAATGCAGTAACACGAAAAACAAAGTCAGTATGAACCCAAATAGGCTTACACCCAGTATGTAAATAATACAAAGTAGAATCTGGCATTGACTAGAACCTATCAGAAACTAGATCTATATTATTTCCTAAAATGTGACAAATGGGGCGGTTGTCACTATTGAATATAGAATTGTGTCTCACACAACGACCCACTTACCAATTACGAGGGTTGTTCATTTAATACCCTGATGATCGATTTTGCTGAAAAACTGACACAAATGTACACTCATATTGATTAAAACGCACAGTTATACATTAAAATCATTCTTTTATTCACAATTAAAAAGTAAATATATCCACGACAAAGGTTTGCATAAACTTTACATTTTAATAAGTGCCTGTAACGTGTACCAACAATAGTCAACGCTTAATATTGTGACGTTACTCCATTGCCGTCAGCATTGGTCTCCAGGTGCGCCAAGAAGTGGCCCGGTAACATACAATCATCATTTCGCGCTGTTCAGGAGTAATGTTATATACTTCCTCTACGATAATCACACATTTACTCACGATTTCTATAGCATTATATTTCGACCTGTGTCCCCTGTCCATCAGGTCTTTCACGGAGATACCTCCTATGTCTTCTTTAAAACGCATTCTCAAATTTCATTAGTGTATTTCAAATGTATTTCCAAACATTTGTAGTATAGCAAAAAAAAAACATTCTTCAAATTTAGTTTTGTTTCATACAAATCCGTTTCCTTTGCAATATCACATAACGCAAAACTTCGATACAGAAATGACATATCATGCTATACCACAATTAACTGTCTGTATCGTAGTTGCGTCGGTGTCGGGCCAATACTGTGACTATTGCACCAACAATAAGAAGTGCACCAACAATAAGAAGTGCACCAACAATAAGAAGTGCACCAACAATAAGAAGTGCACCAACAATAAGAAGTGGCATATATAGTACTTATTCTTGGCTTGAGCGTGAACATTGTCTCGATGAAATGGACCTAAGAATAAAATATTTACGATTGTTTTAAACATACTTGTGTATTTATATCCTGTGTTGCTTTGGCGATTGTTCGAATATTAAAAGAACGGCCCTGGTATGTCATATTTAAGGATCATTTCAGCGTAACCTTGTGGTTCTGTAGCTGTGGGAGAACAACTGGCAAATGGCCATAACACATCAAGGTGTAACGTAAAAACAACCAGAAAACAATACCCGATCTAATTGCACTGCACATTTGATCCATGGACGCCAGCTCAGACAAATAGCTGGTGCCAGTGCCACATGTAACTATTGATCTGCACGTTAAATAGGTCAAAGACCGACAATTAACCGCCATTTGTTGCGAGTCAATAATCTACTAACGTAGTCTCATCTAACAATGTCCTTTCATATCAATTGTCCAAAAAATGTACTCTACTCGGCGTTTTTAATGGTGTCATATTTGATTTAGTTGATGTTGGATCAGATTAAGGTATTGTGTACTCACTTAAGCCTCGCGTGTCAGCTTCTCATTACATTTGCATGAGTAATGTGTTAATGGTTTTAAAAAGAAATTATTCTTCATTCGTTCCTAATGACACGGAAATACCTCGTTCATTACCTCTCGGTACGGAAATAAATGTGTATGATTATATACGCAAGTCTTATTCTAGATCAACCTCATTACACACACATTATACATATATTTAGCCTTTAAAATAAATTATCAAGTCTCCAATTCAATGAAATATGCACAGTAAGGTCCGTATTTAGCAGGCAATTTCATGTCAATGGTGTATTCAGTAGCTGGACCTCTCCTCTCAACCGTAGGAAACAATACACGTGTGTACGACTATCTTGTAGTTAATAAACTGTCTTTAATTGTATAAACATTTACCTAATGTTTAGGAGAAGATGTTCAATGTAGGGACATGTGAATATATTTTACAAAAGCTGAGTATGGATAACGGCTTAACGGTTTTTAGAGCTTAAGAGGGTCTCCGTAAAGGTTACTCTTTTATACAACTGGAAACGGTTTCTCCTAGCAGTGTTATCTTACAGCGTTCTTGATACACTAATAAATTTAGTTAATATTGTCTAAGTTATATGAATTATGTGGTATAATGACTCGCGGTGTAATGCGTATTTGGACTGGTCAGACAGATTACTGACAGCCGGATTTGAATCTTTATATATTGTGTATTTTAACTAGTAACATAAATCGTTGATGAGAAGGCTGATTGATTGGTGTATGTTTTACCCATATTGCATGCTTGAACCCATTCCATATCGCCTTAATTGTGATTGTACGGCACTCTTGGACTTGTAAATACATAAAAAGGTGATATATAAAATTGCAGTTAAATAATAAAGATAATAGTATTTTTCGCAATGTATTATTTTCAAAAACAGCTATACGAAAAAGACGAAAGTTCGAGATTTTGTTATTCATAACTGTAGTTTTCTGAGGCCTATGCGTATTCAAATATTTAATGTTATGAACAAGTTAGTTAAATACTTATAACCTCACCCAACCACGGCCAATGCCCGACTTATGGTATGCAGTTTTTCATTTTATTCGTGTCCCTTCTCGTGTTGTGACTTTTGTGCCCGGCGTTTTCCGTTGAGTCAGTCTCCACTGACTGGTGTGTTGTCTTTTAACCATTACAAGCGCCCTCGCACACAAATAATAAACAAAATGTCAGTTAGAGTAGTTAATGGTTTTAAATGCCCCACGCTCGCTTCACTTCGGATATCAAATTCCTTAAAGTCAGAGCGTTTTACCAGCACAACCATCATCAGTGTTAGATATATACTCAGTTTAATGTATTCAAACAAACTTTGTCTCTTTTAATTCCGCACACTATATAAAGCTACAGCATTTCTAAGTTGTATCACAAATTGATGGTTGTATAGGTTTACAAGACGTGTTGAATTATGTAGATGGTTGGTTGTATGTTTTAATTGTCTCTAAATCCCATTAACAACAGTGTTAATGTTTCTGAGAAGATGTTATTTTGTTGTTTTTGCGAGAAATTACTTGCACTTACTCTTTTTATAAATGACGACGTATAGGACTAAATCAATAAAAACAAACAATTAAATACGAAATAATCTCCTTTGTGTGTGACAGATGTCGGTGGCAGTCGAGGATGGAGTAATCTCCTGAACCAATTTCCTTTTATTTGAATCAACGACACTTAAAAACGAACACTAAAAAAAATTACCGTCATTTTATAAATGTAACCTTGGCTTTTAACAGAGTGTGTCAAAAGATATGTCCACCTAACAAATGTTAATAATTCTTCACAGAAAAGTCACACTCAACTTGGTTTAAACTGAATTTATTTCAATAATCGTAAATATATACAATAACACAAACATGGAAAAAGAAATGGATCGGAAAACAAGTTTTTGAAAACTTATATTAATTCCTCTCCAAGGTTTTTGTTAATACCAGAGGAAAGATCAAGTGATGACGGGTTTGAAGGTATAGTTCAGTTTGCCTTTGGATATCACAAACCACACAGAATCAAAGTCGGTGCTCCCGCATTAGATAGGTGTACATAATACACCGTGTGCGCGAAATGAGAGCACATACGTGCTTTAAAGCTTGGAAATGAGGGGCTATTTCTGACAGAATTTTGAAGAGCATTCCAGCTGCGTATCGTAGAAGTAAAGAATGAAGTGTTGTACAGCTAAGTACGAGAGGAAGTTACAGGTTACAGGGAGGTGGTCTGGGTTTCTTAACCTGTATCGGTTTTGGATATTTGGTGGAATCAAACTTGAGAGATTGTCTGGCGCAAGGTCTGATTTGATATTGTAGAGGAGGCAAAGTTGGTGTTTTTTTTCTTCTCGAAGCAAGAGGTTCCCAACATAGATCAGAGAGGAGACTTTGGATGTTACACAGTTTGGTTGCCCCTGTAACTATTCGAGCCGCCTCATTTTGTACTGCTTCTAGTTTTGATTTTAAGTCTTCAGAACAGTTGTCCCAGACAACATCTGCATACTCCAGTATAGGTCTTACAAATGTAAAGTACATTCTTTCAACATAGATGTGTTTATCTACACAGCGTGCCATAATTTTGCCAATACAACTTAGTAAAGGTATTGGTCTGTAGTTGGCTGGGTTGTCGGGGTCTGATTTTTTGAATATAGGCGATACATTGGCTAATTCCCTGTCTGAGTGGAATAATGCATTGCTGTTAAGATTGTTGAAGAACTGGGCTAAGGGTGTAGAAAGAGGTTCTACATCTTCTCGCAACAAGCGGGGACAAACAAGATCCGGACCACTAGCTTTGGAGGAATTCATTGACATAATAGAGTGTTTGACATCTTCGGTTAGATATCGACAGAATTCAGTGATATTCCAGGCACATCCTAGTCAGGGAGGGATTGATCCTTATCTTCTAAGGATGATTGGGAACAAAATTATTGGTTTAGGAGATTAACTTTTTTGACATCGGTATCTGCATCTATTGTGGGATACAGTATGGTGGGGGTGATGTATGACGTACTTTTGTTTGTAAGCTGTTTAAACCTTGTTTTTATATCTGTACTTTCGTTATGCAGCTTTAAAATTTTTCTAGTGGGTTTCGGAGTCTTAGCCGTTTTTGAAGTTTGTTTCCTTTTTTTATTTGTTGTCGAATGTTGTTGTTAAGCCAAGGGTTATCTGTGGGACGAATTGTGGCTATTTTGTTGGGAATAGTTTCGGAAGCAGATGTAAGAATGGTGTCAGTTATGTTTTTGGTGGTGTCGTTGATATTGTTGTTTTGGAGCATTGTTTTCTAGTCAGTCGCTCTTAGTTTAGCTCTGTAACTATCATAGTCACCTCATTCAGCCAGATGCGCCTTTTGAACGTACTGCATTTAGGCTTTTTAAATTTGAGGAAAACAACGACTGGAAAATGGAAGCGAACTAGATTGGGTACGAATGGGTCTGCTACAAAGCTTGTAATTACATTTGAGATATCTTTGACGATTATTAAGTCAATAAGAGATTTAGAGTGTTCAGTAATATACGTTGACATTGAAATCAATTGTTGGATATTACATGACAATATAAGATTACCTAATATGTTGTTCCCTTGGTTTTGTAGGTTAATATTGACATCTCCTGTAACAATTACGTTGTTAATGTGTAGGTTATATGCTTGTTCAATACACTGTTCTAGAAGTAGACAGTAATTGTTGTTTGAGTCTGGTGGTCGGTAAAGACCACCTAACAAAATTGTATTGTGATTGACAACAAGTTCTATCCATATCGCCTCAATACCATTAATATTAAAATCATTTCGTTCTCGGAAAGTTAAACCGTTACGGACATAAATTGTTACCCTCCACCTATACTGCCTGCTCTGTTAGAGGGCACAGGAGCATTGCAGTTGGAGATAAGTAGGTCTTGGTCTGAATCTTTAGTTGACAACCAGGTCTCAGTAAAGACTAGTGTGTCATACGGTTGGGCTTCTACCTCTAGGAGATCTAGTTAAGGATGCAAACTTGATATATTTAGATGCATGATACTTGTTAATGACTTCTTGGTAAGGTGCCTCTAAGGAGTCAGACGTCTTACATTGGGAAGAAGGACCAGGGATCTGATGAACATCATTTGACAGCAAGGTTAGCCAGATGTATAGGTACGGTACTGTACATACAAACACACACTGGCCCCACTGACTGCTATGGTCATTTAATTGTACTGCTTTTAAATTACTATGGAGGGTGGTAATATTTAATAAGATTCTGATAAAAGCAGTCAAACTTAACTTGATTATTTATATATACAGTTTTACTGAGTACATGTTAGTGACTACCATCATTTGTTCAACCATTGCTCTAACGTTACGTATGGCGTTGTTACATGTTAGTGTTTTGAATAACTTCATATTACTTTCTGAGAAATGGCTTTTAACCCTCTAATAGTTCTTGGTTTGGGGTAAAACCATTATACATCGTCCTTCAAGTAAACACATATGATAATGTACATAATTATAAGAACGTATCGAATGACGTCACTTTATATCCTAAATGACGTCATTGTACATCGTAAATGACGTTATTTTCGGTATTGTTTATATAACGGAGTATGAAAAAATGCAACAGAAATTTTTGTAATTTAATTTCAAACGAACTTTTACTTCGTGGCCGGCTGATAAGATTCCAGAACTACATTAATAAATAAAGGATATTTGATTATTCGGTGTAAAATCAAATGTTATTTCACCGAGTGGGAAGCTGACGCAATACTTCCATGAGTGGCGTAGCCATGAGTGTAGATTTGGATAAGACGCTTTCGATCTTAAACAGAAAAACACAAATACATGTATTCTATTTATTTTAAGCTGTTTTTATATTTCTAACCAAACTAAAAACTAATTTAATTTTAGGGACACGTATGGTGCCTCAAAGTGATAACATGACATCATTTTCAAAGCGCGCTGACGTTCATTTAACAAGGTTTTCAAAAAGCTGTCATTTTCCCACGTAAATGTACATTTTATATGGTTACTTTCATTAAATTGTAAGTAAACATATGGACGCTTTTTGTTAAATGTACTTCTGATGGAAGAAAACGTCTTTTTAATTCTGTATACATGTACATCGTTCATTCTACAGATAGATGAACAACTTGGGATGAAAAAACTAATTTCGATGGTTCACTATGTTGTTCAATGTTTTCAGAGTGTCTGTGTAAAATGTCTGGGTTAAGTATTGAAGGATATTGATATTGCACATTGTTTTAGTATGGCACCATTCTATAGCCGACAGATACGTTATGTTGCATTAAAGACTAGATTATTTGACTAAGTGATATAAATAGTTATCAAACATAATGTACATGTAAAGTCATTGGTATTATACTGTCATTGACTTATGTTGAGGTGAATATGATGTTTTGTTGACCTGAAAAAAGTGATATTGACCAAAGACGAAACATCGAAACATAAGTCGACAACTGTTATATTGTATACCATGCCATAAGTCAAGGAAATAAAAGCTATTGACTCTTTTAAATTATAACAACTTCAGTCTCTCTTCAGGAAAGTGTATGTAATAGAAACAAAAGACGACTCTTCAAATGTTCAGCTAACAATGTTCTTCCTATGTATATGTATGAGAGAGTATTCATGTATTTATTAACGGCATTTATCATTAATGGCTAGCTTAGAGCCTATAAATATGCATGAGCAGCTGTAAGCCAAATAATACGGGAAATAGCGTTACGTTGTTTGGAACGTTATGTTGCAGGAAATGACGTCACGTCATAAAAAGTAATATCCACCCCAGCCTCGGTTTCGGGAGGTGTTTATTAAAAAATGTATACCGCTCGTGCAGGCCCTCTAAGCCAATCAGAATCCTTGTTACATAACAGGTATACAATATTTTATATTATATTCCATAATAAACATGAAAGCAGAACATGTTAAAATGAATAAAACTTTAGCATATTGGTTAATTTCGAGTGGTTTATCAGTACATTTTGCTTCATGAAATTATCACGTTCCCTGCAACATGGATACTAATGTTCAAGCTGTAAACACAATGTTGTCAGGGTTACACAGATGAACGTTTAATATTGTAGTTTCTTCGGGTATGGGAATGTGTATGTTTTTCATCTTGTAACGTATCTGTCTATCAAAAAACGTTGTTGCTTCCTCACCAAAACAACATGATATGTTCATTAATTTCAAACAAAACCATAATGCATAGGTATGATGACACACTTATTCAAGTTTGAGCACAAAAAATATTGTTCTTAATCTCTAATTGCATCATCTTTATAGTGGCGTAACGCATCTGTTGCTAACGTAAAGCTGTAAAAGTATTTGTAACGCAACATAACGTTCCAGCCAAATATTACGAATGTATTAAAACATGTATAATGCAATTAGCAGACTGCAACGTAACAATAATAATCCCACCGTACAAATGTATTATATACCAAATGGTACTTGTCAAACAGGCATGGGATATTCACCTCATCTGCATCTAAATTGTGAAAGGATCTCTAAAAATAAGATGTTTGTGTTCAACACAGAACAGAAAATGAATGATTGAACTTGGCCCACAAACACCTTTTCTCAATTAAGATTGAATTAAGACCAAATTTAGCCAAACAAAATAGGTAGTAATGAGAGGTTATTGCATTAAAAGTCAGCGTATTAAATAGACCCCACTATCTAAGAGGAAGTAAACTGGAAACACAATGAACAGCCAAGACGGGAACAAACAGGACCTAAGTCACTTACATTTGCATAAATCAGTATATTATTCAATATTGAGGTAAGGATTTGTACATAAAAAGCGAATAACAGATACGTTACGTAGCTAAACAAGCTGAGGTACGAGCTGTTAGGAAGCTTATTATTTAATTAAGTGCTATAATTTCGAAATTAGTTTCTTTATATTAACTAACAATTATAGAGTGTTTGTTTTCAATACGATAATATAGAAATTTAGCAATGAATAACTAGATTTAACTCTCGTTTTAAAGTCACCCTGTGATTCTCCAAAACACTTTCCGAATATGCCTAAAAATGCATTTAATATGACAATTGGTGATCTGGGAATATCCAGGGTGTGTCACTTAACAATGTAGTTTATGAACACTGACAGGGGTAAGGCGCTTAAAATGCACGCATTTTAGCAGATATACAAATATACCGTAACAAAGTCTCACCCAATGAACAGGACATAAAATTCGAGTTTCAATCAATTAATCGCTGATATTTATTTAGGTAGACCCTTTTCACATCATAGGAAACAGAAACTTTAAGAATTCTGTGCTATATAACACATAACAATCCAGTGTAGTTGCCAATGACATTGTATCGCCGACAAGCATTTTTGACATAATGCGGGCTCAATATAGCATTTATGAAGATCATAATTTTGCAAAAGACTTAAATCTGTTTTGAATCTGACAGTACTTATGCTAATGTATAATATCTAGCGTTGAGCAAGTACTAAATAATTCATTTAACAAGGAAATCAGTGCGCCGACAGCATGTTTACCTGTTTGTTCATCTATCTGTGGAATGAACGACATACACTTTCTAGATCGTCTAATACAGCAGCCACTAAAAGCAGATATGTGTCCGTATTTGAATTTGATCCGGTTTTTAGCATTATTCAAAGCATTAGCTGCATAAATGTCATACAACATTATTATTCGTCTGCATTGCCTCCAAATAGATGATTCTGTGAGCTATTAACTGAAAGTTCAAGGTAGACAGTATCACGTCAATAGGCCTAAACCAAATTGGTGCGCTCCAATGGGATTTTAAAGGTAGTTCATTTGAGTGAAATTATCGCCGTACAATTATCACCTGTATAATTCCCGGTAAATCACTCATAAGCATTAAATTAAGGTTTATAAATATATTCTTACAATTAACAACTCGTCATAGATCCTCTATATCAAAATATTTCTAGCGTCTAGTTTAGCTTTTACTACAAATACTACATCCGAGTTTATCCATGAATGGAAGACGCGTCTTTTTGCTGAATATAACAGGTACCCTAAAACAATAGGAAGCTATCGACGATTGATATCAGACCCTATTCCTATTGTTCCTTTTACATATCTATACCAATCATACGGAGGAAGATTTGTTTTAGTTGTATTGACGATCATAGGAAATTAGAATATTTTTGCCGAATTAGTTAGGATGGTAACACTTCTAATTAGCAAATTGCGTGTCAGCGAGAGCTTTTAAAAAACTATTAAACCACAGCAATTTATAGAATCCACATGGCTAATACACATGTAGTCATTTGGGAGTTTTTGGTATCATTTCTTCCGTTTTATCGAGCGCTTTCATGATAATATCCTAATGGTATCTCTGTGAAATGCATATGACTTAATCACAGTTTCGCAAAGCCCTATCGCGTTGAAAACACACTATATAATTTACACAATGTCACTTTTAATCACCTATGATACTGCAAGGTTCACATGATGTAACGTCAACCATAAATTATCACTAGTTGTTAAAATGTGGCACTTTGAAATTTATTCTATAAAGTGTATTTGAGAGACTAAGGGCTTTTTGGAAATGTGATTGACTTTAGTTTTCAAACTTTCCACAATGCCATAACTATTATTTTACCCAGAGAAGTTTTGCATTTTGGAACTAACTTTCTTAACGTTTATATTCATTTCTATCCATTCTTTCAATTATTGTTTTGATTATCAAAATATCTATTTCGTCGATTCTTCTGGATATATTACATTAACATGATTTATATATATTTAACACTTACTTTACCAAACTGTTTACCCAAAACAATGAATGACATTTCCCAAAATTGCAAAAAGTAGGACTTGTTGTCTTGTTGAGTGATGATGCTTTTCGATGTATCCAAAGTTAACATATAATAATACAGTTTAGCTTGGACGTTGAACAAATGTATCTCTATATTGTTACCATAAAAGATCAATTGATACTTTTAATATTGTCAATTTTGTATTCAAATGTTTATGGCGTCCAAAATAAATGCCATGTGCTTTAGCACCATATTTATTAGTTAATATCCTAATATGTTTTTATTGTTCGAGTCAACACTCTTAATCCGATCTCAATTCTTAGTTAGTAATAGCTACCATTATATACATTTTAATCAGATAGATGTTTCATCTTGACACATTTAATAAAAGTAATTTGGAAATAATATGTTTGAAGGACATTGTATGAATGTCCATAATATAGTAACGATGTAATTCTAAAGTCAAAGAATAGGATTGCTACTTTGATATATAAGTGGCAGTCAATGTTATATAATGTTTAAAATTATGTTAATAGTTTTCCGTGTCATCAATGGACAGCTCCCCTGTATTTTAGGGAAATGTTAGTACAAAGTACAGGTTGCGACCACAAAGTGACACTAACTTTCACATTCCTAGACGTCGAACATAGATACTTGTATATAATGCATGTACAATGTATGTTCATGCTTTATTTCATATTTACATACTTTCTATATCAGTAGGTTGGTTTAAATATCAGATCCACTATACAATGTTTGAATATTGGATAATTTGATCTTACCATACTAGGGTACTGTTTTTTCAATGCACTTACTGAAATCTTGAAGTATCGCTCAATTTTGAATTATTCATGATTTTTTTCTACACCGATCAGTATTTGAGTCATTACAACTGATGATTTACGTATGTGCTTTGATAAAACAGTAGTATGGTCTTCAATTTTAATTAAATTTAGTTTCCACATCCAGGACTCCTTTTAGATGATGGTTTCATTATAAGTAAAATTGCCGGATTATCTTTACTATGAATTTATTATGTCTGTGGAAATGACTAGTGGTGTATTATGTTCATCTCATACTGTACTTGTTTTCAAAACAATTGTATCTTCTTTGATGTAATGCCGATCAAGCCATTAATACGAAAGTAATTCAATATATTCGTTCTCATTTGAATATTATTACGTTGCAATCATAGTTTAGATGAATAGTTTTATGCGATGAAGTTGGTATATTACTCTGTGTCATTGTGTATTAAAATTATTAACCCAATCTACGAGGAAATTGAATGGCCCTCGTGCACGACATTTTATGTCTATTATTTTCGGAACGAGGTTAGTTGGCTAGACACGTGGTAATCATTTCAGCAAAACAGCCTGAAGAAACTAGAATCTAATGATAGAACTAATCGTATGGATTGTATAAAGACCGGTTCAGCCGGAACTGGATGTGAAATCGTCTTTCCTAGGATAGTAGTAACTGCAAGGTTATACCGTTTATTACACTTCAATACCACCTTTTCATGGACGACTTTATTTTCTGTGCAGAAATTTCTTGCCTGAAAGCTAAGCAAATTAAATTTTTAACCAGCGAACACATTAAATAGTCTGAACAGTGAACTCGTGGCAGACATCATTCACGGTACATTATCTACCGTTCATACACTCATTACGCTATCTTCTTCCGGTAGGTTAGGTATTTTGTTTCACTCATGCTGTCATCTGATGCAGACTTTCAGTACATCAATTGACTAGTATCATTTTACGAGGGTGTCATTTTAAAACGCTGTGGGCACGTAGCATTGTTCAACGCTGTGGGCACGTGTATTGTATAACACTGTTGACACGTGACAATGTACAATGTTGTGAACACGTGCATTATATAACGCCGTTGGCACGTGACAATGTACAATGATGTAGAAACGTGTATTGTATAACGCCGTTGGTACGTGACAATGTACAATGATGTGGAAATGTCCATTATACGCGGGGTGTTCCAGAAATAATAGGACTTTTTATTAGCAGCGCAGTGAATGAGCAATTTAGAAAACTAATTTGCTGTAAATAAAATTTCAAAAGTCTATCACAGATAAACATGGGAAATATCAAAGTTATTGGTTGAACAATAAAATATTTAATAAACATTAAATATACCATGTACCATAGCGGTGGGTCGCGCCATGACGTCATGATGACGTCGCCTTTCAAACAAAGGTTTTTAACCGAAAGACACCCTTAGTTAGTTTTATATATTGTCACCCTGACTTTAAAAACAGATCTGATGTTACGGTCCCCAAAAATGGGTTACAGTGGTGTTAGAAATTGCTCTAACATTTAAGAGTCTATCAGTGTACGAACGGTTGTCTGTTAACGTCGAACTATCTTTTCTCAGACTTGACATGTGTTCATATGTTAGTTCATATCCCTGTGATCTGAAACAATTTGTGCCAACAGATCACGAATGGATGCTGGATGCCATTACATTCTGCTTGTTTAATTATTTCAATGGTTTGCATTGTTTTTTTTCCAATTTATAACATAATTTAACAATCGCGGTTTTTAGATTTTAAAGTTCACGTCGTATCGTCAATGACACGCTTGAATATATACACTCGGTTACACGGTTGTGATCATAAACAAACAGCAATTGCTTCGTAAGTTTGCATGCACTCGTCAGTGACATCAAGGTAATGCCACATACTTTGCCAATATTATTTATTCATTGGTTACTGAGATATTCACGTACATTAAGATCTCGGTTTGGCTCTTATCCAGTATATGCACAGTGACCATATAAAAGTTAATAAAATCGCATTTTAAAAATGGAGTATCTGATTGAAACGTTTTATATATATCGGAGATGAATAGTACACGGGTACAAAAAGAATACATTTTTTGGGGCTTAAGTTGCATTCCAAATTGAACACCCCTTGTGCTGTTTTCATTTGTGTTAATGTTTAAATCTTTAACGTTTACAACAATATGTATGGAACACTCGTATACTACCCATTGTATATGATAGCCATACACCGTCATTGTTAGAACTCAAGAGTAACAGTACCACTCACATATTTGTATATTTGTTCGGATAATTCTCGATCTTTACTAAAGGGGAAACTATTATGATAAAAGTTAAAACTATTATGATAACAAGCTACATGATTGATTACCTTTACCAGTTTATTACCTCTACCAGTTTATTACCTCTACCAGTTTATTACCTTTACCAGTTTATTACATCTACCAGTTTATTACCTCTACCAGTTTATTACTTCTACAAGTTTGTTACATCTACCAGTTTGTTACATCTACCAGTTTGTTACATCTACCAGTTTATTACATCTACCAGTTTATTACCTCTACCAGTTTATTACCTTCACCAGTTTATTACCTCTACCAGTTTATTACATCTACCAGTTTATTACATCTACCAGTTTATTACCTCTACCAGTTTATTACATCTACAAGTTTGTTACATCTACCAGTTTGTTACATCTACCAGTTTGTTACATCTACCAGTTTATTACATCTACCAGTTTATTACCTCTACCAGTTTATTATCTCTACCAGTTTATTACCTCTACCAGTTTATTACATCTACCAGTTTATTACCGGTTTATTACCTCTACCAGTTTATTACCTCTACCAGTTTATTACCTTTACCAGTTTATTACCTCTACCAGTTTATTACCTCTACCAGTTTATTACCTCTACCAGTTTATTACATCTACCAGTTTGTTACCTCTACCAGTTTATTACATCTACCAGTTTATTACATCTACCAGTTTATTACCTCTACCAGTTTATTATCTCTACCAGTTTATTACCTCTACCAGTTTATTACATCTACCAGTTTATTACATCTACAAGTTTGTTACATCTACCAGTTTATTACATCTACCAGTTTATTACCTCTACCAGTTTAGTACATCTACCCGTTTGTTACATCTACCTGTTTAGTACATCTACCAGTTTGTTACATCTACCAGTTTGTTACCTCTACCAGTTTATAACCTCTACCAGTTTATTACATCTACCAGTTTATTACCGGTTTATTACCTCTACCAGTTTATTACCTCTACCAGTTTATTACCTTTACCAGTTTATTACCTCTACCAGTTTATTACATCTACCAGTTTGTTACATCTACCAGTTTGTTACATCTACCAGCTTATTACCTCTACCAGTTTATTACCTCTACCAGTTTATTACATCTACCAGTTTATTACATCTACAAGTTTGTTACATCTACCAGTTTATTACCTCTACCACTTTGTTACATCTACCAGTTTATTACATCTACCAGTTTATTACATCTACCAGTTTGTTAAATCTACCAGTTTATTACCTCTACCAGTTTATTACATCTACCAGTTTATTACCTCTACCAGTTTAGTACATCTACCCGTTTGTTACATCTACCAGTTTAGTACATCTACCAGTTTGTTACATCTACCAGTTTGTTACCTCTACCAGTTTATAACCTCTACCAGTTTATTACATCTACCAGTTTATTACCTCTACCAGTTTATTACATCTACCAGTTTATTACCTCTACCAGTTTGTTACATCTTCCAGTTTATTACATCTACCAGTTTATTACATCTACCAGTTTGTTAAATCTACCAGTTTATTACATCTACCAGTTTATTACATCTACCAGTTTATTACCTCTACCAGTTTAGTACATCTACCCGTTTGTTACATCTACCAGTTTAGTACATCTACCAGTTTGTTACATCTACCAGTTTGTTACCTCTACCAGTTTATAACCTCTACCAGTTTATTACCTCTACCAGTTTATTACCTCTACCAGTTTATTACATCTACCAGTTTATTACATCTACCAGTTAATTACATCTACATGTACCAGTTTATTACCTCTACCAGTTTATTACCTCTACCAGTTTATTACATCTACCAGTTTGTTACATCTACCAGTTTATTACATCTACATCTACCAGTTTATTACATCTACCAGTTTATTACATGTACCAGTTTATTACATCTACATGTACCAGTTTATTACATCTACCAGTTTATTACATCTACCAGTTTATTACATCTACATGTACCAGTTTATTACATCTACATGTACCAGTTTATTACCTCTACCAGTTTATTACATCTACCAGTTTATTACCTCTACCAGTTTATTACATCTACCAGTTTATTACCTCTACCAGTTTATTACATCTACCAGTTTATTACCTCTACCAGTTTATTACATGTACCAGTTTATTACATCTACCAGTTTATTACATCTACCAGTTTATTACATGTACCAGTTTATTACATCTTCCAGTTAAATTTTATCTTCAGGAGGATAATAATTCTACATAGTTGCGTCTACATCTTTCGACAAATGACGTACTATAGTGCGTCCAGGATAATGAGAAAGGCGGGAAAATTTGGTATATTCCACAAAGGTGGATTAATCAGATGTGTCCGAGTTATCCGTAATGTTTTGTGTACAATACTGACCTTATCTGTTTACTTAAGTAATCTGTTAAACCAATTTGGCAACAGTTGACCGAACTGATTCATGTTTGTAAATATCACTTTATCCTAGGCGCACTATAGCACTAAATAATAATTATGTCCCTTGAAACGAAGGCGAATGTTACTTCAAAAAGATTATATCAAGTCAGACAGGGAAGGCAGCACTCAACTTAACCAGCCGAGCACAGAAAACATTAAAAACACACAAATCACTAAAAACACGGCATCCCATCCCGAAAGTCTGCCGCCCCAGTCAGTTAAAATATAACGAAACGAAAGCCAGGTGGCGAGAATATAACAACTGGATATTACACATCACAAGGACAATCTACAACATATATATAGTGTACATGCGTCTTGTCCCAAAAGTACTTACTATATGACAGGAAAACAGTCTAAGTATAAGAATGGCGTGATGGATACAACCCTGATTTCCCTATACGTTAAATAGACAGTTATTAAGCACGAACAACATCAGTTTTGTCACGGTGAGCGTTTTCTTACACTGCAGGACGTTACAAGTTATATGGGACAAAATAGTCTATGAGTAAAACATTAGTTTTCAGTATCTCAGACCTCATCTGCCAAAGATCAGTTTTTACTTTTCCTTTTTAATTTTAGGATATTGCATAAAAATAATATTAATTCAGACGGGGAAGGCAGCACTCAACTAAATAAGTCGAACACAGATAACATAAAAAACATACAAGGCACAATGCCTAACTGATCCAGTCGTGCACAGAAAACATAAAAAACATACAAGGAACTATGCTCAACTGAACAAGTAAATAATAACAAGTCCAACTTTATAAAATGTGAATGAACTAGGAAGTTACATATGAGGTACTGGAATAGTGTACAGTAATACCAATAACATATTACTTGGAGGAGTATCATGTAGACGAGCTAAGAGCATGGAACCCACTATAACCAATCAGACATTTACTGAAGAGCTTTAAGGTATGAATAAAGGATGTTGGGGCGGTTTGGATCCTTTCCTTAGATTGTGTTCAATTTTTGCAAGGAAGTACTGAAATCTATTCTGACACAAATATGATGCAAAAACACTAGGTCACGGAGCTCCGAACCGTAGCACAGCATTTTGCGGTTTACGAAATGCGCAGTTGCCAAAAAACCCCACAAAAGTACACAATATTGTCACTTAGGTAAGAGCGTCGATGATTTGCTTTTGAAAGGAGGCGCTGCTCGTTTATAATTCATCCAGATCGGTCAATAAATAATAAAGTTACAAGCAAATATGTTACCTGAATCGAGGCGATTTGTTGACAAAATTGGCTCCGAACATTAGCATCTGGTCACGTGGTTTCCCCACAGTGTTGACAATACTAGTATTTCGATTCAAATAATAGGGGATTTATCCCCCGGCCCGAATATGCAGGGTAAAATCCCCATTAAGGATTAGATGCGAAAACTCGCGATTGTTGTAGTTTTGCATAGGCTATGGCCTATTTTTGATAGACCGGAAAGAGAATAATAATTAGGTGGACTGAATTTCATTTAGAATGAAGTTGTTGCTCAAGATTTTAGAACCAATCTTTTTTTCCAATATGAAATATAAATACAGTAAAGTTGCACTATTTTAATCAGCATTTTTAAAATCATGAACATTATTGGAAAACTACGTATCTAACGTCAACATGATCCAACGTAAATATTTAATACGGCAACGTCGGAAATGAGGTCACATCATTTAACGCGACGTCATCGCTTGCTGACGTTGAGTCGTCACATTGCATAGCGCGCAAAAATGTTAAATTTGAAATTTAAATAGCAAATAAAAGATGAGTGTAAAACTATTATAATTATTTATAAGACATAATTATACATCATGCACGCTTAAAATTAAAAAAATAAATCAGTATTCTATGGTTGCTGTGCAACCCGTCTCCTAGATCGGGAAATACTCTTTTGTAAGTATTTGTTTGCTTGGTCGCCTATGTGGTGCTGCCTGGCAGCCCAAGAACAAAGTCCTTGATCATTGTTTTCCTCTGCCAGATTATCCAAAAACCTGATGGAAAAATCCCGCTGGATGCAGTGCGTTTGTTCATATTACATACACTTATATATCCTTAGTTCATCGGCATTATTAAGTGGCTTTTGTCGTATCCTTAGCTTCAAATCATCACAGCATGGTTAATCTCGTATGATACCGCCAGGTAATTTAGCAACAATCGTCATTTGTGATTTGCAACAAGTTCAGAAAAATAATATTTAGTCGATAACCCGGGCAATAATGTAGTATTTTTATGAATTTTTGAATCATCATACGGGCAATAATGTCTTCTGCTGTCAGACCACATTCACGCGCCAACTGTCGACAAATCCAGTAACACAAGGTATAAGTATAAACGCGATCAAGTTATTGAAGGAAACAATAGCTGACGAGACTTATATTGACAATATTGTTTGGTACTAGTAAATGGATTTGATGGGAGTCCGTATATGCCATAGACTGCTTATACCGAAATAGCATTATTGTTATTAAACGTTATTGCACTTTACATCATTAAGTCGTATTTGGACATGTTTATATATTCCTCACTAACATAATCTACAATTTATTACATTGATGTGTAAGATGCTGTCACATGTACGTTATCACACACATCTCATTGTACGATTACGTGACAGTTCAAACATTACTAATGTATTTGTTTTTATATTTCCCTATCGGAGGCGTACTTTGTTGTAAAAGGAAATCTAATTTTCGACGTTTGAGCGAAGCAAATGAGACGAAAATTGATTTGTTTAAGGCTAATTAAGACATCAGATTGATAGCAAATTAAGCGTAAGTGTTCTCGTGATTAGGTTGGCCAAGTAATTCAGTGTATAGATTGATTTTCTACACACAAAGAAGTTACAATGGTTGTAAAATTAATCAAACCAATCATCGCTTGTACAATCATATCATGTTAATTGGTTCATGATATACGCTAGTGGGATTTAAAACTTATTGAGGAAAATAGTTGTCTAAGTCAATAGGTTTTATTAATTAAGAACAATGTATAACAATGCTATATTTGATTGGTAAGAATTGTAATTATAAGGAGTGTTACGAAATAGACGGATATGTGTGTGGGTATCTTAGAACTCTTCTCGGGTGAGAGTATGTTATGTTTTCTTCATAATTCTTAATGCAAATAATATAATTCAAATATATTTGAGAAACAGTTACATGGTGAACTAGTGAGATAATTCGTAACTTTTAAACATTTAATTTAAATATTATATGATTTCGTGATAGAAATGATATAATGTTGTCTGTGGAATCAGTGTAAGGTTTAGCGTACTGTAAACCACATAAACCATGCAACCAAAGCTCTAGTATCATGTGTCACTGTACATAACAAGGTGGCAGCCCTTTAGCCAAACTTTGTTATGTGTTGTATTGTCTATTCTATCGTTAAAACTGATACACACTATAAAAACGTTTGGTCACTTGTGCCCTGCTGCATAAGACGTTTCTGTTTAATGTGTGTGTGATGTGTGGGTTGTCCTAGTAAGGTGTAGGTCATCCTAGTGATGAGTGGGTCGTACTTGTGATGTGTGAATCGTCCTAGAGAAGTGTTGGTCGTCCTTGTGATAAGTGGGTCGTATTTGCGATGTGTGGGTCGTCCTTGTGATGTGTGGGTCGTCCTTGTGATGTGTAGTCGTCCTTGTGACGTGTGATCGTCCTTGTGATGTGCGGTCGTCCTTGAGATGTGTGGTCATCCTAGTGTTATCTGGGTCGTCCTTCTGATGTGTGGGTCGTCCTTGTGATGTGCGGTCGTCCTTGTGATATGTGGTCGTCCTTGTGACGTGTAATCGTCCTTGTGATGTGCGGTCGTCCTTGTAATGTGTGGTCGTCCTTGTGACGTGTAATCGTCCTTGTGGTGTGCGGTCGTCCTTGTGATGTGTGGTCGTCCTAGTGTTGTGTGGGTCGTCCGTATGATGTGTGTGCCGTCTTTGTGCTGTGTAGTCGTCCTTATGATGTGTGGGTCGTCCTTGTGATTTGTGGGATGTCCTTGTGATGTGCGGTCGTCCTTGTTATGTGCGGTCGTCCTTGTGATGTGCGGTTGTCCTTGTGATGTGCGGTCGTCCTTGTGATGTGAGGTCGTCCTTGTGATGTGAGGTCTTCCTAGTGATGTGTGGTTGTTATATATCGAACGATATACAGACATAAATTATGTACATTTCTGGTTAGATATGGCCAGTTATCTATTATAGTACATGTAGATAAATCGGTCTACCCTGACACCAGACGGTTAAAATGACACAAATTGTATCCTTTCAAGGGAGAGTTTCTGAATGCCAGAAATATATGTCTCTATTGTTATTATTAGTTTAGATTATACTGCCATAACTGATAGTGTTTTGTAATTGGTCGTGTCTGCTTTGGGAATATTTTTATGAATGAGTACTTTTAGCAATCTTAAATCCTGATGGGATTTTTCAGAAAAGAAATGTTGATATTTTATAATTAGTTTTCAGATTATATAAACTATATGTTACATACACTGCTCCTATCCCGTTGAGGCTCGTCGACCTATTTGTATCTAAATCACGTAATTGTTTTTGGCAAATGTTTCAGGGACTTTTTGTATTTTAAATTTGCAGTCAATATCAATTTTACATTTCACTAAGAAATACGTAGCTTTCATTCTCAAGTAAATGTGTATGTTACACGAATAATATGTTTACCAATAACAAGATAAGTGCAAAAACCACTTAGCCATATAATTATCTTTTACGAGGGGTGATAAACAAATACACGAGAAAAATCTCTGAATACTTTGTTACGTGACCAATATTTCTGAAACTCGGTCCGAAAATAGATTGGTATATTAAATTATTCAAATCAAAGGAAATATTTGTTCTTCATATCGGAGAAAGCACAACTTCACTATGGCTACACCGGCCTAACGTTATTAAAACGTTATTATACATACTCATTCTTGGCATAATTAATTGTGTACGACGCAATCAATTTTCTCAAAATATAGCCCTAAAACAAAATACACCATATACGCCCGTCTACCTAAAATACAAATGTTGCCTTTGCAACTTAAATGTAAATTATAACATATAGGTAGCTGTATAAAGTACTTGATCTTTCTTACTTGAAGGTGGTATGAGGGTATGATTTTAATCAGGCTGTTACCGTCGTATATCGCATTGACTAAAGTACTTGATCTTTCTTACTTGAAGGAGGTGGTATAGGGGTATGATTTTAATCAGGTTGTTACCGTCGTATGTCGGCATTGACTAAAGTACTTGATATTTCTTACTTGAAGGAGGTGGTATGGGGGTATGATTTTAATCAGGTTGTTACCGTCGTATATCGGCATTGACTAAAGTACTTGATCTTTCTTACTTGAAGGAGGTGGTATGGGGGTATGATTTTAATCAGGTTGTTACCGTCGTATGTCGGCATTGACTAAAGTACTTGATCTTTCTTACTTGAAGGAGGTGGTATGGGGGTATGATTTTAATCAGGTTGTTACCGTCGTATGTCGGCATTGACTAAAGTACTTGATCTTTCTTACTTGAAGGTGGTATGAGGGTATGATTTTAATCAGGTTGTTACCGTCGTATGTCGGCATTGACTAAAGTACTTGATCTTTCTTACTTGAAGGTGGTATTAGGGTATGATTTTAATCAGGTTTTAAAATTTTTGAAATAGTTTCCTGCAATACAATAGTATCGCAATAGTACTTTCAGCAATAGCAATAGTATTGCAATAATAAAAAATGGACTCGATAGTCACCCCTACTTACTTGAAGGTGGTATGAGGGTATGATTTTAATCAGATAGTTAACGTCGTATGTCGACATTGACTAAAGAACTTGATCTTCCTTACTTGAAGGTGGTATGAGGGTATGATTTTAATCAGATAGTTAACGTCGTATGTCGACATTGACTAAAGTACTTGATCTTCCTTACTTGAAGGTGGTATGAGGGTATGATTTTAATCAGATAGTTAACGTCGTATGTCGACATTGACTAAAGTACTTGATCTTCCTTACTTGAAGGTGGTATGAGGGTATGATTTTAATTAGATTGTTAACGTCGTATGTCGACATTGATCTTCAAGTGTCTGTCTATGAGCGAATATGCAATACACACATATGTCTTGCATGCTAGTACCTCTCTTGAGCGACATTTGTGGGAGACAGAAAGAGCGTTTGTTTGTTGTAGAGAGGGAGCCGTTGTGGGGAGGGATTGTACTTCTAACCGACTGGTGCATAAATAGCATGATTTAACCTCCAAAATACCTTGTAGATCTATTGTAAGAGGCATGTCGAGAGGCATGCTCCCCGGGATTTTTTTTAAAACAATGGATCAATCTGGTGCGTTCTGAGATAAATATTTGGTATTTTACAAAAAGATTATATTAAGTCAGACAGGGAAGGCAGCAATCAACCCAACCAGCCGAGCACAGAAAACATTAAAACGCACAAAACTCAATGCCCAACTGAACCAACCGAGCACAGGAAACATAAAACACATAAAGACACAAAGCCCAACTAAACAAGCGACGGTCTGCCAAAGTCCAAGCTGTCGAAAAGTATAATAAATTATAAGTAGCTGAATGACCCAGATTCCACAGCAAAGTTTAAAAGCTGAATAGAAAAGATTCAGCAAACAAAAGGCAGAATGCCTACGCTGAATGACCTAGTTACAACAGTAAAACTGCTGAACTACAAAGACATGTTTTGTTACAAGATCAAGCAAAATTAAGTCCTTATTTTATAAATATTTTACCAATTATTGCAAAGATGCCCGAATTCTGAGAGTTAGGGGTTTAGTAATGGAATTTAGCATAGCAATGACAGAGTTAAAACACAATATATGAGCTTATGCAAACTTACAATGTATTTCTGCAGTTCTTGTAGATCTTTTCACCAGTACGTGATAACATATTTTATAGATTTAACTAATTTTGCGAGCGTAGCGAGCACGAAAATTCATATTTTATACTTTTTAACCAAGGATAAAAGGCAAATTACCTATTACAAGACTATTTTAGGCAGAAAATTATGAATATGGTCTGAATTATTGGGAGGGGGGCAAACGATATGTTGCCCCCCACTTGTCCTAACATTGGGAGGGGCTGGTTCCCCTTCTCCTACGCCCATGACTGACTACATGTACATACAAAATTACAGAATGTTCGTGTACCCCAATTAACATACAGGACGGTCCGGATCGGACGGGCTTTAGACGGTACCGTACGCCCGACACCATCATTCTGATCATCTCGGCCTTTATGCATTGCATTGGCCTCTGATTTAACAAGGCGCCATATTGAAACTATTTTCAGTCACATGATTAAAAAATGGCAGCCCCAAGTCTTCAGTACACATAATGTCAATACATGTTCGCACAAATATATAGATCTATATAGATATATTATACCAGTAAATACGCACTACAAAATTCCACGGAACGATTAATCACATGTGTGCCAGGCGATAAGTTAACTCGAAATGATTCTAAAGTCAAGTAGTATATTTTGTAAACAAACCCGCTTAAATATGGGTCATGTTTGTTGATGTTTTCGACACGTGCTTGGGAAATATAAATTATGAATAATATTTAAAGATATGGGTTATTTCTTTTATGATATGTCTTCGTATGATCATAAAAATAAGAAAACTGTTCGGAAAAGATAAAATAACCATCTTATTGACGGATACATAATTTGTTACTTTTACGCGTAGGTAGCGACTTTTAACTCACGGCCTGTTGGCTTTGGTGTATTACTACAGTTAGACACGAGGTTATTTACCGGAGATAAACGGAAATGGCCGAGCTTTCACGATTGCCGACACCATTTGTTTTAAAATAAACAAACACTTTCCTTTTTCTTGTTAGAAAAGATACATTAATTGTAGTGAACCATATTGAAAATTGATATTACTGTCGAATATGTAATCCACAATAAATAAAGTCGATATAATTATTATTATTATTTATTGTCACTTTATTTTAATAAGAAGTAACAAGTTTTCTCACCTTATACCTGACCAAAGTTATCATACAGACCACCAATGAATGAAAACAATCTATTCGTCGTATTTATCCAATTAGACTAAACTACAATTTGTTAATCGTGTCACAATGCAAGTGTGAAAAATAGCGATTTACAAGCCTCTCAATGATGATTAGTATACCATATTCACACATTTTGGCAGGCAGTGTCAATACCTATGAAAACAATAAACAGAACAGAACAGAACAGAACTTTATTACACCCAGGTATACATTATACAACATGGGGATATATAACAAACATATATACATAAAACAATACGGGCTTCCGGTCATATATACAGGTTGGGGGTGTGGGGAGATTTCATCATTACAATAACAAGTGTACAATATTACAGATATACATAGTACATTTAAATAACAAAACAAACAATAGCACGTGTTGGCTAGCACGGTCCATTACTAAGTGGGCGTGGCTTATATATACAAGCGTGATATTTGTCACGTGATTCCATTCATACACGGTTACCAAGTGAAGTATAACCACTATATACAATATTACTACAATGGTATGAATGTTCATTGACTGGATATAATTAAGATAGAGAAGAATACATCATCATTACAATATAAAAGGTCGGCATTGGTAGGTAATTTACAATACGTGATTTAACAAAAAGCATATACATGAGAAACAAGTATGGAGGCATTAGAATTAATCGTTCTTGAACTGTTTCATTATTATGTCAGCAAACTTACTGATTTTCTTTAATATAGTTACAGACGTTGACATCATAAGGGTTTTAAATGATATATCGTGTCGGAGAAGTTCAGAGACAATTTGTCTTGATTGATTAAAAAACTGGCAATTTAGGAAATAATGCTCTTCCGTACCCACTGAGCCACTGTCGCATAGTGGACACAGTCTGTCATTGTATGGTGTACCGTCATATCTACCACATTCTACTGGGAGAGAGTGATTCGCAGTTCTGAATTTAAAAAGATTAAAGTAATCGTATTCTGTTAGTTTAAGTAGATATGTTTCCAAGAGAGGGCTATCTTTGAAACTTAAGTAGATACTGCCTTTGTTAGAGTTGGAGAGCTGGGCGTGCCAATTTTGCTTAAATTGGTCAACCAAGGTACGTTTTATTTGCTTATGGAGATCCTTGTTAGTAATAAAAAATTGATTTTCCCATAAGTCTGGTCGTCCCACTGTGGATAAAATGTCTTTTACTTTATTTAACCACTTGTAATTATTATCTGGTTGATTATACATGTATTTATAAATTTGAAAAGCTAACTTTTGTTCTTTACCTACTAAAGGCGGTTCCAGAATGAAATAATTTTGCTCTGAACCGTGATAGATATTGGGTACCTGTCTAGTTCGCCATACAGGAATGATATAGGTGTTGAACGTCTCGCTTTAGTGATTTTTCGGAGGAATTGGTTATGCACTTTTTCTAAAATATCTAGATTCTCGAAGCCAAAAATTTCACTTCCGTACGTTAGTATAGGAAGAACGGTATGATCAAAGAGCTTGATAATAAGGTCAATTGGTAGGTTAGCATTATTTGCTTTTGAGAATAGTAGGTGCATTGCTTTTGTTGCTTGTTGGGCGACGTGCTTTCTAGCTTTCAGGAATGAGCCATTATTTGAGAAAGTGACTCCTAAGTAATGATATTGATTAGTTATTTCAAGAAGGGTTTCGCCTAATGTGAATCGATACCTATTTGTCTGACGAGCTCCAAAAATTACTATTTTTGTTTTTGTGCCGTTAACGTTCAAGTGCCAGTTTGTGCAATAATTATGAAAAATGTCAAGGCTCGTTTGGAAGTCGGTTTCTGAATTTGATAGTGAAATAGAGTCGTCAGCGTACAGTAAGATCAATAGTTTAAGCCAAAGTGTGAGATCTAATGGATCTTTAAGCTCTACGCCGACGGAACCATTACTAAACATATGCAATTGCAGATCGTTTAAGAACATAGAAAATAGAACAGGGGATAGATTCTCGCCTTGTCTGACGCCGATTTCGGATATGAAAGATTCGGATAATTCTCCATTATGTTGGATACATGATTTAATATTTTTGTACATACTTTGAATAACGTTAAAGAATTTCCCATTTATAGAATTTTGGATTAGCTTATGCCATAGCCCAGCTCTCCACACCTTGTCAAATGCCTGTGAGAAGTCAATAAAACAACAAAAAAGCTTCTGACGTTTCTTTTTTAAAATTTCGACAAGCGCATGTAGAGCAAAAATGTGATCAGTACAGGAGTACCCTGGTCGAAAACCAGCTTGGTTTTCTTCGAGTATGTTCCACTCGTCTATAAAATTCGTAAGCCTTCTATTCAGGACAGAAGTGAATAGTTTCCCAAGACAGCTTAAAATGGTTATAGGTCTATAATTGCTCGGGTCATTCGGGTTACCTTTGTTTTTATAAATAGGTATAATTATGCCTTCGGACCAAGAGCTAGGGATGAAACCGGTATCTAGTACAGAGTTGAACAATAATCGGTACACAGGGAGGAATATATTTTTAGTTGATTTTATATGCTCATTGAGGATGTTGTCGTACTGACTTGACGCTTTCGCATTTTTTAGATTTGATATACATTTGAGGATTTCTGCCTCGGAGATTGGTGAATTCAAAAATAAGTTTGTATTAGGTGGTTGAATAACATTTTCAAATCTGTCATCATCGATTGTGTTTTCGTTAACGACCTTGAAGTGTTTAAACATGTCATCGACAGATGGTGTCGGTTGACAAGTTTTTTTTGGTTTAAGGTTATTTAAAAACTTCCAATATTTTTTTGGATCTTTCGTGTTGAGTTTTCTCAAATTATCGCTATTAGAAAGTTTGTGTTGTTTAATGTAGTAATTCATTGTGCGCTTATATTTTTTACTTGCGTTTCGTAATCTTACTTTATTATCATCGTTAGGGTTAGCTCGGAACATGTCTCTGGCGCTGTGATAATTTTGTCTTGCTTTGTGACATTTCTTTCCGAACCAGGGTTTATTTTTTTCATTTGAAATCGGTTTATTCATACTACGGTTCGATGTTTGTTTAGGGAAGGTAAGGCGCGTGGCATTATTGAAGATTTCCGATAATTGCACAGTTACATGTTCAATAGTGCGTGTGTTAGGCGAGCAGTGGCGTAGTTGGTGTTCAAGGGAGATAACCTTTTCAGTATCAATGTTATCTATGAAATTATTTACTAGATCGTTATTCCATTTGGGTAATCCAGAATGGGTTTTTGGTTGATCCTTTGCGTATTGTATTTTGGGGACGGAAATGGTGAAGTGTAGTGCATTATGTCCATCAGATATGTAACGAAGTTGTAGTCGTGGGTTGAAACAATGAGAACAGTCAGAATTCACTTTCAAAGTTTATTTCGTATATAACACCCAACATAGTATATGTACAAGCTATAACATATCAGGACCGTTAGCTCTTGGTCCATCGACCGTTCTCCTATATAACACTCAACATAGTATACATGTATTTACAAGCTACATTTTTACAACATATCAGGACCGCTAGCTCCTAGTCCTGCGACCGTTCTGAAATCTGTTAGCTAGCGGGCCAGCTTATATACTCTCCAGACTGACCCTAATCAGTGGTAATTAGCATATGCATTAATGAGCATACATAAAACATGTCAGTATATTGTCAAAATGTTACTAAATATAATAACATAATTACATATCGTGACAATAAAACTTCTTAGCATGCATAGTTTTGTGTATTAAGCACGTGTCCTCATCATTTCTGTTGACAGTTTTATTGTCACGCACATCATGCATCTGTCAACAATTGTTTCATAAGGTGGGTTTCTTAAGTAAACATATTAATCAACTTGACAGGAGACAACTTGTGTGTTATGAAATAACACTTATCTATTTAGAAATCAATTAATAACAAACGAAATTATAGCATATTAATTTTGTTACAGATAGCAGAGTATCTGTTTGGATTATGCTGAAGTATTTTATAAATTCAAAACATTCAGCAGTTACTAATACATAGTCTATAACAGATCTATCTCTGAAAGTACACGCACCTATGTTCCTATCACTAGAGAGACGTCCGTTTAATATAAATAAATTATTGTTTCTACAGGTATCAATAAGCCTTAGACCTAGTGTGTTTGTTCTTGTATCAAGTGAATGTCTCTCAAGAGGGATAGATAGGTTTTCAAGAACACTATATTTATTGAAATGGGCTTGTGAGTCTTCGTCGATATCAAATATGTCGCTGAAGTGATTGTCAGAGGGAATAAAATCGCGCAGGGTACCAGTTCTTCCATTAGTGTCACCAGTTATGTATACATATTTAAATTGAGAACATTTATCAGCTATTTCGTTTTCAAAATCAGACAACAAATCGTCGTTGAAGAAACGAGAGTTTTCGGGTGGTATATAAATGGCTCCCAGTACGATATTTTCGTCAAGACCAAGAAAGTTGTTATCGACTGAGATCCAGAGAACATACTCCGAGTCATTTTCTAGGATGTTAATGAATGGGAGTAATTTATCAATGACGTAAATGCCAATGCCTCCAGATTTGCGTTTGTAACGTTGGGATCTGGGTTTAGAGATGAAAGTATAATTTGGAATGTCTACATTGTCTATGCTATCCATATGCGTCTCTGAGATACAGAGAATGTCATATTTTTTAACAAAATTGATAAAATCGGGATATTCTATGCGTTTTTTCAAACCATTTACATTTAATGAACAAATGTTAATGTTATCATTCGACACAGTCGTAAGATCTCCCCGTATGTCCTACTGGGTATTGGATCTACTATTATCGGGTCTGGTTCCTTGGTCCCAAGGACGGTTGAACGAAGAGTTGATTGAGAGGTTGTTGTTACTGGCATATGGTTGACGTCGGTCTGTAGAACGACTCCTTGATACTGGTTTGGACCTGTACCTGGCTGTACGCGGTGAGAGCGATTTACGTCTAGGGAATCTCGCAGGTGATTGAGAGTGAGTGTCCGGTGGAGACCTACTCCGGCTACGCTCGTTATTTGGTTTGTTTTCACTATGATCTCGTGCGTGGAATGTCTGACTCATAGTGTACACTGGTTTTTCAACGGATAGACGACTACCCGACAAAATGAGGTTCCATTTGGGGAACATGTCAGCGTAGACTCTACCATCCTTTATAATTTTGGCCGGGTAAACTAAACTGATTTTGCTATCTGGATGTTGATTTCTAAGCTGTTTGTATTTTGGCCATAATGCGTGCCTGGCATCGGCTATCTCCTTTGGGAAATCCCGGTTAATGCTAAACTTTGTGTCCTTCAGCAAGTAAGCGACTGAGATTGCTTTTTCTGCATCTCTAAAATCCAAAAAGGTGACAATTATAGGTCTAATATGTCCCCTTTTGTAGCGCCCCAAACGGTGAACTCTGGCGATTTGAGGGCAAGTTTTAATATCGAGTTTATCCGCCATGAAGTTTGAGATACTTGTCAAGCAATTTTCGTCAATCATTTCTTGAATTCCATTAAACAGCAAGTTATTGCGTCTGCTACGCGCTTCCAAATCAATCGATTTATATTCTAGTAAAGTCAACCTGTCCGTGTGTTCATCCATTTGGTCCTCAATACCCTGAATTTTGTCATGTATAGAAAGACATTGATCAACTTTATAGCCTATATCACTCAATCCACCAAACATAACTGACAGTTTTTCGTCCACAGATAGCTTCTGGAATGATTCAACACTAGTTTTGGGGAACAGCGTATTACAAAATGTACCTCCTGCTTGGCTACCCGTGCTCAACCGCTGTCGTTTTCGATTGTTCGAAACTTGAATCATCTCACTATTTTCGCTTTGTTCATCAGTGTCGAAAACGCCAATGTTAGCTAGAGGGCTGAATCGGTTTTGAGATTCAAATTGTCTGCTATCCGTATTTCTACTCGGATCAGTTACCTGTGTATCCATTGTACAGCAATAAATACATCCACTGAATATATAGTCACCTTGTGGCCAGATGATTGACCAAAATATCCAAATATTTACACAGCTTAGAAAAATGGCGACATCTTTTTTTTTGACCGGAAGTGACTTAACCTATGCCGGTCCAGAAAGTTAATTCTTAGTGTCGGCACGACTTTTTGAGTGACCTTTGTCGTTGAAGGGAGGTGTCGTTTCTCGGAAGGAATTTAACGTTGAAATTGCATGGGATGAATTGTGAATGTCGTTTAAAGGAGGAAGTCGTTTGAGAGTGGTGACGTTACGAGAGGGAACACTGTATATATTTGATGCAATGTGCAACATGACATTCAACTTTTTGATGACAACTTTTTTTGAGACCAATTTCTAAATCTCACTCGTTTTTAAACACCGACTTCGACGAATACTGCCCTTAAACGGGATTTGACGTCAAAATGATTATTTTTTAAATAATTGACGTAATGTTATAGCATGAAATATTCAAATCCCGACTTTTAGAAAAGCATTATATTGCAAACGCACGAATGGTACGTCATCGTTTATCACGTGCAATGTTTGAACATATGAAAACATTGACCGCATGACGTCGAGTGACGTTCCCATAGAAAGTTTTGGATAATATTAACGATCTGTGGAGATTCAATATTAAATAAATCTATCCACATATTTCGGAAGTTTTATTTATACTTACAATGGCAATTAAACCCTTGTCCTGTATTTGTTGCTCATCCCTCGAATGTTGTATATACGTTCCATCATAATAAACCCGTTAGCTAAAAACTGAATTTTAACCGACCACTGCTTCAATGTCTCATAAATCTTACGTTATTTGTATTTATAATTTTTATTCTATGCTTATGTTTGCATTTGTTACTATTCACAGTCAGTCATATACTAGAATTTGTGCCAAAACTTGTCATGATATTTTAAATAGCAGAAATATTTACCTCTGTAAATAATGCCCATATTATTTATAATGAAATTGTGATATGTTTTATATCCGTACGAGAAGCAGGTGTTAATCAGTTCATCTACGGTCTGACCGAGGTGATAATCGTTTTTAGGTTGTGCATTAGAACTAATTTTTAATGTCAGTTATAATCTTCAGTTTTATTACATTTTTACAATCAAGATTAACAACTGCACCTTGGGTTTACATAATGTAAATAAGTCATCGTTAATTGTGTATAACTTCTCTATTATGAGGAGGGTTATATTATTATGTTTTAATATAGTCTAGTCACCCTATGCATGTATAAATAACTGAATGGTCATTATACTTATATAGTATAGTTTTTAAGTCAATGTATGTAGAGTAACACTTTTATTTATGTTAATACGATATACAGTATAATCTCTTATAATTCTTATTAGAATGGCTGTGTGCAATGTTTAACTGTAATTTGATATGTATATTGTATGTATGTTGTACAAAGATGAGACCTAAATAAATACAAATGCTTGTCAACTTCGCCTCACAAAGTTCATGTTTGCTATGTATGCTATGGTAAGGCTTTGTTCAATCACAATAGAAACAGTAAATGCATTGACGCAAATATTATCGAAAAACACATTATTTACGGCATATGTAAAGTTACGCTAGCGTAAATACTTTCAACAGTGTTTAGATTCAGCGAATACACTCAGGCGATTTAAAAACGCACCAGTATAAAAATAATTTAATATGTCAAAATTCATTTTCTCCTGAAATTTATAGTTTACAGTATATCTCCAATTAATAATCTTTAATTTAGGCATGAAAATTGAAAATTTATCAATCGGAATACCCTGCCAGCAAAACTTTTCTAATTTTGCTTGCTTTGCACGTGCAGCTCAATCGTGTCAACCTAACGGATCGATATTTGCTTTAACTTGTGCCATGAAGGTTTATCTATTGAAAAAAACAGCATAAAACTATTTCGAATGGTATTTTTATGCTGTGTTTAGTTCGAAATATTTGTTTGGGTGATTTTGGTTTCGCTTCAAGCGGCAATGAACCACATGATCGAAGCAAGGTGGTTCTGGTACCACTACACGAGTATTGTGTGCCCAGAACATCGATTGTTGGCGAGTAACTCAATCAAAGACCATCAACCAGCCCAAGCTTATTACTCCGAGCCAGGGGGCCACATCACACATGCTGCATTACTGAAATTGGTTCTACGTGGCTGCACACAGTGTTAGACGAATACAGGGTGTCATCGGCTTAGTATAAAAATAATATTGCATTATTCCTTTAATGACTGTAAATGATGAGGTAAATCTTTTTAGTACAATTTCGAATGTTCACTCCCGTTTTCATCGACGTTTTTTGTCACATTGATCGTAACATAACTTATTTCAAACGCATAAAGTGACGTAAACTTTACATTACTCATTGCATATAGACTGAAGTTTATTTGTTCGAAGTAAAAAAACTTGAAATAACTATAGAAAAAATGTTTTCAACAATAAAATTGATATTTCAAAAGTGGTGCTTTTTAAATCGTTTGAGTGAATGTACAAAACATGCGAATGAATAATACTATTATTTTATAAGTCCGTTGAAAGTTGTTTGATGATGTTTACTATATCTGATAATAAGATACGTTTGTCTGACAGTTGACCTAAACTCTGAAAGTAACTAGCACATCACAAGGCAACACGCTACTTGGTGTACGCTCGTACGCGTAGTAGGGCACTTTATAGTCGATTGTTCGGCGGTCAACTGTCCAGGAATTAATTATTAAAAATATCATATTAAGTTATTGTGCATGCAAAAAGATTATATTAAGTTATTGTGCATGCAAAAAGATTATATTAAGTCCAGGAATTAATTTTCAAACCAGTGTAGTCATATCATGTAGTTCAATGTATGCGACAGGTTGCTACCACATTAAACAATATGTCAACTCAAAGCTAAAAACAATAGTAAGTATTTTATTGTATGACCGATCTTAACATCCTCGACGTAAACGCCGGCTAAAAGAGTACTATCCATATCACTTAACATTTTTGTTTAAAGGGTTATAGTTATTGCCCGAAACCGACTCAACTGCAATCCAGGTTGTACTTTAGTCGGTTTTGGGCAAAAACTTCGACCTTTTGTTAAAACCAAAGATCTAAAAGTACAATGGACACTCAATTGAAAACTGAGAGAAAATGCAAAATATCACGCAGCAAATTCTGTTAATTTGCATAAAACTCTTTGTTTGTCATCTGTTTTAATGACCAATGTCTCATTTTAAAGAGCTAAAATTCTACTGCATGAGGGAACTAGATATTTTGATTACCTCATATAGAATTTAGAAAATTGTTATATGAATGAGGTCAATTGGGAAGTTTCTGATAAACTTGGAATTTCCATTAAAATGAAAGTAGGTCTTGCTCTTTATAAACTCCTGTTTTAATCTATGAATGAGGTAATAGACTATCATTTTCAAGCCGAATGCATAAACTTATTAGTTTTGGCTCATGTACTTTATTCAGGTGATATACCGTATGTAGCACAAATGCGATTTTGCGAGATTTCAGAAGGCTGTCGCGATATATTGTGAGTTTTGGTACATCTTTCCAATCTTTTTACTTTTAGATCTGTGTATAAACATACATTGTATTAAGTTATATGGGAAGTACTCGTTCTCGGCTTAAGCGACCAAGATGAGTCGGAGAACGTTTTCACATGACGGTACAAACAATTATTATTGGGCCGTTTTGCACGAGATTTTGCACGTGATTTTACACGGCTAGTGTGTTTAATTACAGTTTCTAACACAACCAGCTGTTTCAGCTATATACACATAGAGAAAACCACGGTATGCTAAAAGTACCAATGAAACATAACTACGGCTGAATAACTTCAAACTGCAAATAAACCTTCGAGAAAGAAATAGGGCTGTGGTTACTATGTCTTGATATGTTGTCCATTGCGGAATATTTGCTATGTTAGACCTGTTGTGTTATATCTATTATAAAGCACAATCACATGTTCGGATCCGAACTCGTGACTATAAATCACGGGTACATATTCATTTTTAAGTAATACCCCAATCACACTAGAGTCGGAATGAGCCGGAATCCCGTAGGAATAGCAATTCGTGGTACATTCTTGTATGTTCGAAATGTATTCCGTCTGCATTCCGAGTACATTCCATATGTTCGGGCCAGAATGTTTTAACATGCTATAAACCTATTTCGTTTTAAATAAAATACATATTAAAATAAAAATGAATAAACTATTATAATAAACTCTCTGTATTTATTGATACTGTCCAGATCACACGGCGTCGGAATGAGCCGGAATGCCGTAGGAATACCAATTCGAGGTGTATTCCTTCATGATCGAAATGCATTCGAAACGTTCTGTCCGCATGCTGCGTCAATTCGTAGTGCATTCGATATATTCCGGCCCATTCCTGTGTCCACTTCGAATGTTTTGCGCATGTTCAAAACTTTCGAGATACATTCAAAGTCGGGTGGAATATCGAACGGCTACCGAATTGTATTCTTCCGACAGTCTGATTACATTTTAAATATTCTTACGGCATTCTGACTATATTCGAAACATTACTTAAAGCCATTATAGGTACTGATATTAACACACTACCCGTGCACAACCCGTGCATAATCACGTGCAAAACAGTCAGATGTTTGTGTTTACCGTATTTTGAAAACATATGCGTGCACAATGTCCGCTATCATTCCAGGCGGACTCGAAGTGTATTCGAGTTATACTCGAAGTATATAAGAATTGTATTTGAATGGTATTTGAAGTATTCCAATGGCATTTTGACAAAGCTGTAATAATTTTGGTCAATTCGAGTTATCATTCGGAATGTGTTTCGAATGTTTATTCTTTCTTCATTCCGACTCATTCGGGCCAATTCCGGCTGATTCGAGAGTCGTGTGATTGGGGTATTATGTTTCGAATACACTCAGAATGTCGGAATTAATCATAATGTAATAAGAATACACTTATAATGCCGTTCGATATTTCCCCCGACTTCGAATGCATCTAGAACGTTTTGAACATGCGCAAAAGATTCGAAGTGGCCACAATGATAGGCTGGGATATATGGAATGTACTACGAATGCAAACAAAACACAGACGTCATCTTTAGAACGCACTTCGATTACCCAGAAATATACATCGAATTTCCATTCTGGTGACATTCTGAATAATTCCGACGTCATGCGATCTGTAGTATTTGAGTGAATACCCATTTGAGGATTATATCATTTGAAAAACATCCAAGACATGTTACAGTGTATACTGCATGCTGTCTTGGCTAGATATAGAACATATCTCACGTTTTATGATTTGTATTTGAAGAAAACACTGACATTGACAGACATATAAACAAAGTATTGTAAATTATTTGTATATAAAACCTAAATTTCAGGAACGCATATGTCAAACGTTGCAGACTAGCATGCTATACTTCAATCAATAGATATGAATCATACAGAAAATAAGCTAATTTATAACATAGTACTAAAATTACATCACAAAACTGCACATAAAAGGTGCCCAAATATTCTTATAAATATGGAATTTGTTATTTAGGTTTCTGCTCTGGCAATCTTAGCACTAGAGATGCAGATATAATTCTAAAAATGCAGCCAAAACTAAGTTCACGTTTAACAGATGATGTTGCACGATCGTGCCAAGTCAGGTGGACACAGAGGTGATAAAAATCAATTTGACGTCCACCTTTAACCGACGTCATTTAAAAGAGACACGTATGTCAAAGAAAGATGTAAATTGCATCAGTGTTACGAACTCGTTCAATTTTTATATCCTATCATTATTATACTGCATCTGGATCCGCTTCTATATTATACAGCTTCAGGTTTCTTCTTTTTGGCTGTATAGTCCCATCGAAAGTTTTTGGGGGTGTTTTAATCTTTTAGTAAAAGATCCGTACAATATTTTGGCAATAGTTACTTCTGCAGAACATAAGCATCGAACGTTTGAAATGTTTTTACCTTTTTTCTTTGCCACATTGTTATTATTTATTATCAGTTTTCTTAGTTTTATTTTAATTTTCATAAACAATAAAATGAATTTTAAAATTGCTGGAACCCAATAAGAGGAAACAATTCCGTCAACTCAAAATCAGAAACATATACGTCAACTATTTGAAAAGAAATAAGAAAAACACGATGACAAAATATAAATTGATGTATAATAGTATAAATGTGATATTTGGATAAGACCTACTAAATATATCAACTCATGGAAACAGTAAGAACAAATAGATATAATTTAAATTGATTTTTAATAGTCAAAATGTGACCTTAAACTATGATCTACTAAATATAATCAACTTTAAGAAATAAAGGAGAACACATATAATAACTATAATCTAGATTGATTTATAATATTCTAATTGTCACATTAATCTACGATCTAGGCTAATTTGCTGTGTAGTGTACGCTAGGGGAACTTATATATGACGTAAACTGAAACCGTTCCCAACAAATGTTCGTAAAGTGCAGGATAATTTGACGTAATATAGAGAAAGCACTAACCCTAATACATTCTGTTTTTTTTTTGGAATTAAATTTTTGACCGCTAGATAATTACCCATGAGATGCTTTGAACTGTCAGAAAATCGTTGTCTGCCTTATCATACATACCAGTAGTTATAAACAAAGTGTTGTGTTTAAGTGAACTTCTTGTATTTAGGTTCCGTTATAATGCAACCCTTTCATACCGGTTCTCCATGATAGTTCATCCTCGTAGTGCATACTGTGGGATTTCATCATTGTCTTTAATACTGGTATTTCTTACTGGCCATTCACATATTGGTTTAATGCATAATTGCACACATACTTATATCCAAAAAAGACGCATTAGACCTCGTCATATTAGCCTTTCGACAGCCGTACACCTGTCTACGATCACCCTTTTTGAACAGATTTTAAAACAACCGCTATAGTTCCTTGCGTGGTACGAAATATTATTTCTCATCTTACGAATCTCGAATCAGCCGGAAGGGGTCAGAGAAATGTATATAAAAAAAAATACGAAACGCTTTCCGAAGGACAGTTTGAATTGAACAAAGTTATTACAGTTTGCCTTTCAAATACTTCGAATAGACTTGAATACAATTCGTCGCATAGGCTCTAGTACATAAGTCTACGCATACACGTGTATAATTATACATGTGTCGAATGTTGGTATATTACTTATTGAAATATACGTATAGAAATACGAAGAAATATATCAAGTGTCAAGCCTTTAAGTATAACAGCAACTGAACAACGATTTCTATGATGAGCTGAACTCCATAATTTCTGGTAGCTTCAGTGTTGTAGCTGTGAGTTACGTGACTGCTTAGGATGGTGATCAATGGAGATAATGACCTTCCATCTCATACACGAGACGACAAGTTACTTTTATTATATGAAATACAAAGTTTACCTACAACAGAAAATATACATGTACTTTCTAAGGTTGTGCTAGATTTTAACTTGTATTTGATTACACTGTACACTGAGCGGCTTTGAAAACGCAACACGAATGAAAATCAAGATAACTTTTTTATTTATTAATATTTCTCATCGAATATTTGTGTGCGTGTTATTGGCTACCGATGGGTTGTACCTCGATGTTCTTTCAATCTAAATTCGCTACAGTGGGTGCATTGAACCATGAAACGGATAAAACGAAAAATGTAAGAGGAATTGATTAGATTATGCAATTTTTTTTTAATTTGAATAGTCAATCAATCTACAAATTCAAAAAACACAAAATAAAACGATTTACCACTCCTCAACATAGTGGTCGTAAAGTTTCAGGTTTACCGAAAAATACTACCAATTTTACAGTCAAGGGGAAGTAATGCTGGATAGAGATAGAGTAAATAAAGTTCAATTTTCTAAATCAAATTGAACTTTATATTTATTTGTGTTTTACTTTGTTTATATCTCCATGATATGCACAGACACTTGTTTACCAACTTGTTACGAAGAATAAGTACAAATGGGCATTAACAATCTGAAAAACGCAGACGGGCACAGGGCATCAAATTAGGTTTTGTTTATGACATCATTGTTTTATTGTGGTTGAAAAGGGTCTTATCAGATCGTCATGTATATATTTTATTATTTGTCGATCTGAACGAGACATCCTCGACGTTCACGCCGAGAAAAGAGTGCCATATCACTAAAACTTTATGTTTTTCAGTTGGTTTCGGGAATAAACTGTGATCTTTTGTTGAAAGATGTATTGTTTTATGTTGCATGGAAAGTTGCACCTCGATTTTTCATTCTGGTGACATACTGGCTAATTCCGACGTCATGCAATCTGAAGTATTTGCGTGAATACAAATTTTAGGAATATATCATATGAAAAACATTCTAAATGGCCATTGGTTGTTGAAGACATGTTATACTGTATGCTGTATGCTTTCTTGACAAGATATAGAACATAACTCATGTTTTGTGACTTTTATTGGAATAAAACACTGACATTGACAGACATACAAACAAAGTATTGTAAATTATTTGTATAAAAATCTAAATTTCAAGAACGCCTATGTCAACCAGTGGAGACTAGCATGTTGTACTTCAATCAAATAATGTGAATCATAAAGAATATTAGCTTATTTATAACATAGTACTAAAACTACATCATAAAACTATACATAATAGTTGCCAACATACTCGTATAAATTTGGACTTTGGTATTTTGATTTCTGCTCATGCATTATATCAACGTTCTGAACTAGAGATGCTGATATAATACTGAAACTTCTGCCGAAACTCAGCGTGTGAACTTGTTAAATGTTTTAGACTCACATGTTATGTTGCACTATCCTGCCAGGTCAGGTACACACTGAAGTTATAAAAATCAATTTGACGTCCACCTTTAATTGAGGTCATTTAAAAACGACAAGCATAAAGAGTATATTAAGTCAGACAGGGAAGGCAGCACTCAACTTAACCAGCCGAGCACAGAAAACATTAAAAACACACAAAGCACAATGCCCAACTAAACAAGCGCAGATCCGCCCAAGTCCAAGCTGTCGAAAAGTATAATAAATTATAACTAGCTGAATGACCCAGTAGAAAAGATACAGCAACCAAAAGGCGGAATGCCTACGCTGAATGACCTAGTAACAACAGTAAAACTGCTGAACTACATAGTTATAGCAGCCTTTAGTCTCAAAGTTAAATAACAGTATTAAAACGTTGAAAGGCCCGTATAGTGGGATGACCTACTAACAAGCTGAATGACCCAGTTTCCACAGCAAAAGGACTATATTGCCCCGCTTTAGCTGTAAGAAATCTTAAAACGAAGAAGGGCCCAACACACTACCGACCAAGAAAATTAAACGCCCCTAGTCTCATTGTTAAAAACTGAATAAAAAAGATTCAGCAAACAAAAGGCAGAAAGCCCACACTGAATGACCTAGTAACAACAGTAAAACTGCTGAACTACATAGTTTTAGCAGCCTACAGTCTAAAAGTTAAGTAACAGTATTAAAACGTTGAAAGGCCCGATTTCAGCAACAAAAAATCTGAAAACCTTAAAACGAGTGACCCAGTTTCATTAAGTAAAATGACGTAATTGAACAAATCGAGATATGACGTACTGAATTGCAAGCAATACAGAAGTCCCCCACCGGTGTAAAGCCATTGTCAAAATGTATGTTGCCATATCAACAAACCAATAGTCCCCTCCGGTCAAAAACCGGTAGGGGACTTAAAACTACAATAAATGACCTCAGGGGACAGAACACTACATCTGTCTAAGAAAGATGAAAATTGCATGAGTGTTACAAACTCATTCTACTTTACTCATTCTATATCCTACCACTGTTTATACTGTACCAGTTTCTTCATCATTGATGCATTATAGAGTGTGAGGTTTCTTTTTTTGTCTTTATATAGTACCCGCGAAGGGTATTTTGGGGTGTTTTAATTTTTGAAATAGACGATCCGTACAATATATTTGTAAAAGTTTGAAATGTTCACTCGTATCATCTTCGTCGACATTTACATATCATTATGTATTTCTAATATTTTATAATCAGTTTTCTTAGTTTTGTTCTATGTTTCTTAAACAATAAAATGGTTTTTAAAATTACTGGAACCCAATAACAGGAAACAAATCCGTCAACTCAAAGTCAAAACACATACGTCAACTTTTAGAAACTAATAAGAAAAACGATGACATAATTTTTTTTTATTAAATCGATTAATAATACATATGTAGTATAAATGTGATATTCAAATAGGATCTTATATCAACTCTTGGAAACAGTAAGAACAAATTTGATATAATATAAATTGATTTATAATAGTCTAAATGTGACATTAAACTATGATCTACTAAATATAATCATCTCTAAGCAATAAAAGGAGTAACACATATAATAATTATAATCTATATTGATTTATAATATTCTAACTGTGACATTAAACTAAGATATATGCTAATTCGCAGTATATTGTACTTATATATGACGTAAACTGAAACCGTTGACAGCAAATTTGCGTAGAGTGCATGAGAATTGCACGAAATGTAGACATTGCACTAAACATTAGTACACGTTTGCAATAGACATATTTTACTGCTAGGAAATTATCCGGTTGATGCTTGGAAATGTCGTAAATGGTTGTTGATTTGATCATACATTTCTGTAGTTATAGACAAGTTATTGTGCATACAAGTAGTTATTATAGTGTTTATGTGATAGGTTACGGTTCTCAAATGCATATGAATACAATTCGAATACACATCAGATATAATTCGAATACACTACGTTATATTGGTGTAGCTCAGGCTATAGTACAGATGCATACAAGTGTCAAAGTATACAAGTGTCAAAAATGGGCTGATTACTAATTCAATATACGTGTAGGAACAAGAAGACAAACATCAAGTTTCAATGCTTTGATTAAGGTTAATAGCAATAACAGAACGCTTTGTATATTGAGTTTAACCCCCCCCCCCCCCCGAAAGCACAATCAATATTTTCTGGTAGCTTCAATATTGTAGCACAAAGTGTATGAGTTGTGTGACTGTTTAGGATGATTATTAAGGTAGATAATGAAATTTCCGCCCTACACACGAGAGGTACCGCGTACTGGTTGCATTATTGCATGATAAAACAGTAATATTGCTATGATTATTTACAAAGCAATTTTATACACTTGAATATCAAACAGTAGTTGCAAAAAGAACGGCACATAAATCTACACACTTTATATTAGGAATCAATTGTATTTTTTGTAGTACATGTATCAACCTTTGTACAGAAAACAATTTAATATCGTTTCTGTTGGTCAGTATACATGATGTAGTGATTTAACTGAAACATTTTCATTTTCTGATACATTATTTGACAGTTTAAGCTCCATTGTAATATGACACTATCGCACGCACCTACTTATAAAGTTTATTCTAATATTGATTCTTCAAAAAGCAGGGGTGAGTCATTGTCAAGTTTTAGATATTTTACTTATTTATCATTTTGTCTACAAGTAAAAGTGCAGGCATGTAATTGTTAAATAATAAAACGGATTGAAAAGTCCATTCTTAATGTAAGATAGTCTTTTTCTTGTGATCAAGTTTAAATGAGTGTTAACGTATATTTCATTTGCTGCACAAGTTAACCTATGTTAGTCCGGTGTCAGAATTATTGGATGTGTTTACCAGTGGGACTTTAAACAATATTTAAGAATAAAAAACATCTATTTTACTAAAACTGAAATAAAACGTCCATAGTTTCTATATCCATATACATAGTAAATTTGTGAGTCATTATGTATTTTAAAACACTATGTATGCCGATTTGTAGACTTGCACAGGTGTTCCTCTCTGGTATTTCTTGCAGTCGTGGCTCTCATGAACTTATTGTTCTTTCTACAACATTTAACAAGTTCATACCGAAAGTGCTTCCCAGATAGCATGTATATGAAGAAGTTAACAGCGTAGTTAACAAGTGAAACAGAAACGCACACGTCTATGTATGATTTTAGGAAGAAGGAGATATATCGAGCTGTATCGCGACTTCCCGTTTTGATTGATATGTCAACAATGAAACTCAATGTAAGCAGTGGAAGTAACGTTAAAATATACGTAAATGTTATCGCTAACAACATGCACGTACTTCTATGCTTCTTTTGTGTTATTTTTCCATGTCGGTATTTCGGGAAATTGTGATCATGTCGGTCAAATTCCTACTTCACCTTAAATATTTGGTACAAAACAAGCGTGTTAAAACACATGATCAACGCAACGGGTAGACAGAAAGCAAGCGTCTGACAGTCCCGGATTCCGTTCTAAGGATCATACAGGATATGGTCGAACATGACAAAACGGAATGCCTGACTTATACACGCTACAACAACCAGTGAAAACATCAGTTTGACGGCACTCATTTGCTTCTGTAATATCAGTCGTTTAAACGGAATGCACACAGCAAGTAGTTGTTCCAACGCCATACATACGACAAGTCATGAGCTGATTAGTGTAATTATATGTGAGACAAAGTTATACATCATACAACCAACACTGTTGAAATGTTAGAACACTCCTGGTTTAGCCAGATACTTGGCGTGATATTCGTCCACACTCTCAATCTGTCTTACAATCTGAGTTAACGTATCGAATACAGCCAACGCACAAAGGTATGGCGATTAAAACTTTTGACGTAGGTTTTTAGTTTTCATGACAATCCGTTACCAAGGATACCAGCGTTTACAATGATTGGTGTAGAAATAAACTTGACCCAGAATCCCCAGTGCGAATACATTTACATTAACATATCTGCAATAGAAAGTTTGAAAACAATGTATAACATCCGAATAAAAAAACTCATAAGTTAACGCAATAAGTTCAAATATTTCAACATCGTCAATTCTACGAGAAGTCATCCCACATAATGTGCTGACATTCAACGTGTTCATACAAGCCGTATTCACTCCTCGGGAATTTCTGACTATTGAATAATACATTTATAAACAAAACAATTAGTAATACACGAAACATTTTACACTTAATATCTTTTGAAGTTTGAGTACATTTTTATATCTGGTTCAGTATAATTGTTTCTAGTTGTTATGTCGTGATGTGTTGTGTTACGTCAGAATGTGCCTTGGCTTGTTATGTTATGCTCTGTCTAATCATTTCTTGGTTTTGTCTTTTTCATTGTTCAGTCTTATTCTGTCTTGGACTGACTTCTTGAGTCCTTCTCTGTCTAGTCTGGTTCCCGACGTACATGGTTATAGTACGTCTGGCACCGACGAAATAATGGCCGCCTTCATGGTAACAATAAAACAATTAAGTTGTGAATAAAAAACCCATAAAACATGTTACTTAAATAATCCAAGTAAATAGTGTAATTTGAAATTGAATGTTATGTCTAAAACCGATAAGTTTGTTTGCATTTAATTGAATATTTACCTATAAATTAATGAATAATGAAGTTGCACCAATTCGGACGTTGTTACGCGTCCATTAAAATTCGGATAGTAATTTTGTTATGTTTATTTTTCAATTTTTCATATATAATATAAAACAACGTTCCAAGTACATTCACCTAATTTGATTGATTATAAATCAATATTAGGCGGAAACATGTCATTTATATCACGAAGTAGAATAAATTAATGTGCGTTTTTATACATACACCCTAGATAATAAGAATATTTTTGTATTTCAATGCAATATGTGCGTGTATACTGAAACTATACCAATCTTCCCCCATACAAGGGTGTAGACATTTTAAGCACAAAATCTCACAATAACAGTACATTTAATTTAAAGTATAGAATAGTAATTTTATTTGAAAAAATATGATAAGTACTTCCGAGTAGTTTGAAAGATTAAGTAATTTAAATACATGTAGATCTACTAGTATGCGAAATAAATCCAATGGTAATTAATTTACTTATGAATATAATACTTAACTCTGAATTACTTTAACTCATAATATATAATACATACGACATAATCACAGATTATACAGAAAATGTACAGGTATGTTCCGTGTTATTATGCCCTGGTCACATAGTCACTGATAATAAACCCGGCCGAGTCATCCATCCTCTAGTTACTACGGATGATAGCGGGTTATAAGGAACTGATACGAGTCAGCAACTCGAGAGTACGGACCGTATGGCATACTAATGTGGAAATAAAAAAGAATTGCTATCGGTCGCTTCTGATTGCCACAGGGTAGTACATATTGTTTTTAGCATCGTAGAACTATGAGACTTATTCATGATCATGGTTTGTTACGGAGAGGTAGGTTTTGTATTACGACGGGTTGCTTTGACTGAGAGCGGACTTAATGAAATGTTACGTAATAAGGATAGTCTGTATCCTGTGGTTCATTAAGATGTTTTAACGTATCTAACTTCGCATGCTATGTCCAACCAATCTATCAAGGTACCCGACAGTTAGTATACAAATTCCTCCCTTGTACTCTTATATGATGGCCACAAACTTTAACGATGTCGCATAATAAAATGATACATGCGTTAGTACCTGCATGTATCCCACACACAAGTGACTTGTAACTTTAAAAAGCCGCTAACTGGTTCATTCATATTTTCGACCATTCGATCATTACTTGTTTAGTTGGGCATTGTGCCTTGTATGTTTTTTATGTTTTCTGTGCTCGGCTGTTTCAGGTGAGCTTTGTGCTTGTGTGTTTTTATGATTTTCGTGTTCGGCTGGTTAAGCTAAGTGCTGACTTCCCTGTCTGACTTAATATTGTCTTTTGAGAACGGGTTACTACAGATAAATACACATTGGTACGGATAAAGAACGAATTGAATTAGGTAGGACTAGATTTTAAGACTCACGAATTTAATACGACTACCAAATGTTATTGACAATGCCGTATCAAATCCGTGGCAATTGGTGATGTCGACCCTGGATAGTGTGACCAGGGCACAACTGTGTTATAACTGTGATGGGTCCGGGGCCAACCATACTTCTGTTGTCATAATTCCTGATGTTCCGGGATTACAACAAATACTTACACTCAACATTCAATACTCAAATATTGAAATTCACCCTTTTGAGGTTCATTGTGGCATATTTTTAGAACAATATGTTGTAATAATGTTAAATTGGTACTAAACATTGTTTTTGGCTTACTTCCTAGTTTGATTTAGTGCATTTGTAAGCTATAATTGGAATTCATCAGTCTGAGTGCTGAGTGTGGCACTCATATTCAATAATTACATTTACATCTCATAAATAGTACAAAGTGGGAAGGAAAATTATCAAATGATATTTTCAACACTCATTAACTATATTTTACATTTTCCCCATCTAAATTGGCAATCTAGGACAAGTAATAGCTCATTTTATAACATTTTCAATATTTGCGTGCTGAGTGTAAGTATTTGTTGTATCCCGGCCCCTGAAGTTGGTTTCCAGACTGACAAAGACGCATACATACGCATATTCAAACACAGTATTTGGTTCTCCAGATCATAGTTAAAACATTTGTATACTTTATCGTATTTCAGACTCAGCTTCCTCAAATCAATTTTCCGTGCTTGCTTGTTTGTTTCAGGAGGTAGGCCATTCGTGGGAGATCTACTTTTTGTGTAAAACCCTTCTAGTTTGAACTGTTTAATAACCCAGTATATCTTCTTCTTCTTCTGCTTCTTCTTGGCCTCCGTCTTTCTAAGAAGACGATGTGTTGCATCTCCTGCGGTGACTATGAAGGCCTATTTAAGACCTATTCTCTTTGGCAGTCGATGCAGACGATACTGAGTCTGTGCACTGTGATTTGGCCTTTTTCCTAACTCTCTTTACCTCACAATCCTGTCTTCTGTCATTTTCATACATTTCCACTCCTTTCTTGAAGACACGTCTCCAGCTTGTCCTATCTTGGGCCAGGTGGAGTGGATGTGAGTGCTCTGCAGATCACGCTTGCACGTGTCTTTGTACCAAAGACTAGGACGACCTTGTGGACGAGATCCTTGTTCTAGTTGGCCGTATAAGAGGTCTTTTGAAATCCTGCCTTTTCTCATACGACTCACATGACCCAGTCAACGAAGACGTGGAGTAGATGGTGGTTGAGTGTGCCCTCTTTAGAACCTCAGAGTTTGTGACCTTGTCCTACCATGAAATCTTCAGGATTCTTCTGAGGCTGCACATGTGCCAAACATTTACCCAGTATATTCGTGGGATGATAAAAAAGAAATTAGACAAACGCTGTAAAATTACAATGAATACTGATATAAATAAGAAATGTTGTATGCCCATTACAAAATATATCATCTCTCCGACTGCTGAGTTTCGTAAATATTCAATTATCATTTATAGAGATATCAGCGACTCTCCACACACATTAGACGTCAATAACTTCTTTCTAGACGATACTTTTAGTTTTCACGTCATATGTTTAAAACAGACACACTTACAACAAAACCGCTTTAATCCAAGGTAACCGTTATTTAATGTTTTGGGGTCATGCCCAGTTAATTTGACAAATGTCGGAGGGACATTTAACGAAATATTGGTCAGTTGCTTTTCGATATCATACGGCGAAAACTGACAACGTTTTGATGTGCGGCGACATAGCGCGACACCCCAGTACTAGTATTTAACGTTCTATTAATAAATCACTACTAACGTTAGACACTTATATTTTACACGTACATTTCGGCATTAAATGCACCTAAACGAATATGATGTTTTATGGTTAATGCGCGTAAACTTTACAAATTATGGCATTTGTCACATTTCTTTTTGATCACCCCACGTATATGGGAATTATATTGGGAGCTAGCATGCTTGATGTAATATGTTGGATTAATACACTTGTTACTATATGTAGTATCAAAAATGAGCATATTTGCGACTGATTATGGCCATCACGTGGTTGATTATGGCCTATCCGCCCGGTCCGCAACCTCATAATCATAATCGGACCGGTTGAACAGGCGCACTATACGTTATCCATGTAAACATGACGTCACGTTGGCACCAAAATGACGTTACGTTGCTCATATGCCAGATTTCTTTGCCAAATTTATTGCTCTTAGCGCATTTTACTGGTTACAACCTACGTGTATATCTACATCAGTAATATTTACGTTATTTGTTCTTAATAGATAATTTGAAATCTAACAATTGTATTAAAGACTTTCATACACTTCAGAGCCGGGCCGGAAGTTGATAATCCACCCGGAATGAATAATCACCCTCGGGCTAAAGCCCTCTAGGTGATTATTCATTTTCCGGGCGGATTATCGCCTCCCTGCCCGGCTGTGTCGTGTATTAACCTCTAATTATCCCTTGACAACTATAAGTTGAATTCTCATGAAACTGTACAACCAACATGGGTTTCAAGTCAAGTTCACAGTTGAGCATATCTAACGTAGCATACGTAATTTGTATTTTATTCCGGATGAAAAACTGAATGCATTTTGTCTAGTTCGCATCACTCGCAATACAAGTTCTGGACATGCTGCTCATATATATACAATTAATTCATGTTTTCCCTTTTGTGAGGCCTGAAGCCGCCCATTATTACAATTATTTGTTGGTAGGCCTACTTTTCCTCACCATTATTTATTTTTTAATATATATAGTATATTTCTAAAGCTGATGTTACTGGGTGTTTTTATATGATAACAACTTACTTAAACACTATTTATATTTATTGCGACATCGTCGGGTCTCATGTCCTGAGTTAAAAAGCAGAAGCGCCTAATTGTGTATTGTCTTCTACTTTTAATTGAAGTTATTGGAGCCAGGCATATGTAGGACTAAGTGTCATTTTAAGTTTATATACTTGAATTACCAAGATACACAGTCATTTGTATATGAACATTATCATAATATTACTGAGTGGGCACAGCATATTATATACTGGCCACACAATTGTCTGAATGAAGTGTGGAGTGTTCAAATTAATATCCAAAATTGTGCATGGAAATGTAACAACGTCCGAAACGGTGCAACTTTTATTATTCATCAAATTATTTTACAACACAAGGTGTTAAAAACTCAAACTCTACGATTCTCGGTGCAATACTACAACACAAATTCAAATATCTGCTTGGTTTACTTTAGTAACACGTTTAATCGTTTTTTTATTCTCAACGTATGTAAAGTTTTCTTCCATATGCGAGCTTTCATAGTTCGTCGACGCCTGGCTCTATCACGTAGTGTAAGGGGCAGGTAATCCAGGCTATTCTCTGTCCTACCACGCTATTTGTTGTTATGTTAGGGTTAGAGCCACGTCTCATCAATACGAGAACTTAGAACTAAATCAACAAATAACGTTACGTGTTCCCTGTAATCAACAACACCACCATCGTCTCTATTTACGTCTCGTCCATAACGTGATTGCGCGAGATCAATAGAGAACTGGGAACTTAATCAACAGAAAAGGTCACGTGTTCTCTATCATCACCCACACCATAAGCGTATCTTAGGTTTTTTTAGATTTACGGGAAACAAATAAGAAGAGTTGCGTGTTTGATATTTTATGTTGAATTAAAAAAGGATAAAATTATACTTGGTGAATTTAAACTGTTATAAACACGTCCGGCTAATTATCAGTTGCTAAAGGAAAAGAGGCAATGCTCACTGTTTTATTCTAATAATCTCTCATTAACGCTGAATTTGTTCACAAGAAGTGTTTTAACAAAGACGTTTTTTACCCTATGAAAACATGGTTACTGAAGCTTTTTCTTCGTTGTACACGTCGCTAAATGTCCTACCAAGATCTGTTCAATGATATATACATTATCGTATTTCTTAACAAAACATCACATACAAAGAATCATTCAACCAGTACACAATCGAGAATTTGAACTGCGGGCTTCAATAGCTGTCTATGAAACGCAAATAGCGTTTTAAACATATAAGCAAGGGGTGTTCAAATAAATTTCGTTAACATTGTGAATAATACAGTATATGACAAATTTACAGATCGATGGCTTAGCATTAGAAGGTAATATGCACCTCAATGCGCTTCTTATGAGCCTATTTTCATGAAAATCGGAAGATGTCACGTTGACTAAACTGAAATTTAAAAAGTAAATAAGACTATAAGTAAAGAGTTTTTGAGACGTTTTAATTTGTTTTTTAAAATATAGAAATCACTTTAGGATGAAAACGAAAAAGCTAGACTCTTTAGTTTGCTATAGGCATTTCTTGACTAAATGAAGTGTGTTTAAACTAATTTATTAAACATAAGGTATGGCGAGACAGTCGAAGACATTGTCATAGAACAAGGCGTGCTTTTTTGACTTCAGTTATACATGTTGAATGCTTGCATACTGTATTACGCCCACTAGGCACCCAGAGGCATCTCATCAAGTCTAAAAGCTGTATTTAAATTAATTCTTGTTCACGCGTTGTTTTCATTACAACATCTCTCGTCAAAGTACCACGCTACATTCTTCTACTTTAAAACAACCACCCTGTGCGTAAAAAGTAGACATTTATAGCAATATAAAATACTAACATGTTGTAATTGTTCTCTTAGATGTAGAATAATTGAGAAGTACGTCTAACTAGAACAAAATATTGTTTCGATGAGAGTCATTAAGGGGAAAAAACAAGCATATTTTTAAAACCCCTGACATTGCTCCAGCCTTTGTCGTTTTGCAACCGGATTTATTTCATTTGTATCGGACATTCTGTTAGTTGTTTGATTTGTGTTAGGAGCCGAAAGATGATTCGTAGAATTGTAACGTGAAGTTATAACCACAGAACAGCTCTCTAAATCGCCGATACCAATTACACTCATTTAAGTAAGCACTGACCTATACGAGAGGTGTTCAACTTATACTTGAACAAAAATGAACATCGGGTTTTGCCATTTTGTCTATTGAGCCATTTAAGCAAATGTGTTAAGTCGTAAATACACTTATTTTGTTTCATATTTGCATTATTTGTCTAACCAAAATCCACCATCTTGTAGAGGGCATTGTATTTTGGCTTTTTAAGACAAATTGCCCCCTTTAGAAGCATAAAAAGTGTTGGTATGTTATGAATTACCCATGTCAGTGAAGATAATCAGTAATATGTGTCATATGACGGGTTATATACGTTCAGCTGCTTGTTTTGCGAAATGGCACAAAATATTAAAAAATATTTTCGAAAGGGTCATGACGATATACATAAGTTGGAGTTTGTTAAGCTTGGTGTATTCGCGGCCGCTTTCATGACATGGTCTTGTGTTTTATATTTTGGAAAAGCGGAACTCAAAATGATTGAAAATGGGACAAAAGTAAAACCAAACAGTGGATACCGAAGTCTGCTGATGAATTATCAATATAATCTAAATTTGGAGAATATTGAAACATCGAATAGAGAAGCGAATTGTAAGCATCAGCACTTTGAAGTTTTTGACCTGAAAAATGCAAAATCGACACACTCGATACAAATGTTGATTCTGTTCTAAATACATTACATAATTACGTATACATTCTACAATGGTTGCTCATATGTATTGATGCATTACTATACACTATTGAAGAGACAAAATTCGATTTCGATGTGAAATTTATGAAATACTAGATGTTCAATTCTGTTCAAATATAAGATGAACATCTCTCGTATTCATACTTACTGACGTCACCATATACATGTACCGTCATTATACACTCCTTTCCATATAGTAGACTCATTTATTTTAGATAGATCACGAAACAACTTCATCTACTTATATTATTCATTATCGACAACTTACTCCTGTTTGTATCCATCGCCAAGTGTATATTCTCTATAATTGCTCGTTCATTGTCTGTCTACTATGTTTTAATGAAGAACTTCAGAAATACTAAAGAAAAATTACGAGATATCATGTTGGAACGTATTGTGTAGGTAGTTTTGAAGCAAACCTTGTTTGGGAAAAACTAAAAATAGAAAAACGTTTCCGCTCTATAATTTCAGTTAGGAATTAGATATGATGTTGAAACTTGCTGTGTATGCAGCTTATATGAAAACCTTGCTTGGGATTGAAAATGGGGGCGGAGGGTCAAGGCCAATGTGACTGTTACTAAAAAAAACAAAAACGTGCATGCTATATAACGTATATGAAAACCTTGTTGGGATTGAAAGCCGGACGATATTACAAAAAATAGATAAAAACGTCATTGTTCTATAACTTTAGTTATGAATGAGACATGATGATAAAACTTGTTTTTGTCCGTAGCTTATATGAACACCTTGCTTGGGATTGAAAGTAGGGCCGTTTGGTCATGATCACTGTAAAAAGAAATGGAAAAAGAACGTCTCCGGTGTTTAACTTCTGCTAGTTATGAGATAGTCTGATGACCATTTCGGTGTAGGTAACTTGTGTGAATTCGCCACTTGAGATTAAAAGTTGGATATGTGGTGTCAATGCTTCCGTTACAAAACAGGATGTATCCAGTAGACCCGAATTATGCTTTACTACCATAACAATCTGGTTTTTATGGAATGTCCATGTCTTGTTCTTTCTACAAGAAAGTAGGAACACAAGTTCATGCCGCCAACACCGGGACAATAGGCAAAAGGCGTCCTAGAACATTTCTCTCAGACTTTCTTGATTCACGGTCGCTGTAGATACTCTTCTGACATCCGTTTGTCCATAATCCAGTGCTACTCATTGACCCACTGATCGGCCTCAAGGTGTACAAGCAATCTCCGATAGCGGCATTGATTCTATTCGGTACATGTATATCTTGGCGTTACCAAAGTACATCCTAGAAAATGGCAATAGTTGTGGTAAAGTTCTCATATATCTGCGAAAATGAACAAAAAGATGTGATCAATATTGTCATATATTACACGATCAGCAAGATGTGGGACTGATACATACATATGAGCCAGTTTCCAGGAAAACCTGCTATAATGACATTATGTAATTACTATATGTAACAAGATTTTGATAAAGCTCTAAAATAAGGAAAAATACATATCTGTCGAAAACACATACTTCGTTGCTATGGTGACCAATTTCAGAAAAGTACTCCGATTGAGAAAAACGAGGATTGAGTTGTTTAAAACAGAAGTGGCGTTTCTCTGAATGCAAACAATTTCGATTATAATATATATTTTGAAAAGTGAAACATAATTATGGAAATTGGTACTATTTGAACAGTTTATGTCAAGAATTGATCAAATGGTGTAATAATGAAATACGTATTTTAGTTACATCGAATAACGTTTGAATGACGTTTGCGACGTCACACAAAAAGCCCTGAATAGGGACTCTACAAAAACAGCTGTAACTTCGTTAAAACTCAAGATATTAACACAATTTCTTTTGCAATTTGCTTATTTAACATTATCCTGTAATACTGAAGAAAATCTTAAAGTCAATATTTTTGTCAATATAGCAGGTTTTCCTGGAGACTGGCTCATATATAGATATACGTACAAACATTCGAAACAGTAAATAACTGGCTTATTTAGTTTATACAGATAAATCTCCTTAATCCACTGATAAACACACGCGGAAGTAATTATACAAACACGCCCGTGCTATACAAGCTGAGTAACGTACTGTGTAATGTGACACATAACTATTATTATACGAAATACAAGAGAAAACATACAATGTCATGTAGTTTCTAGGGTTGTGCTCGTCTGTTACATTGTCTATAAAAAACAGTTTAATTTACAGTTGTCAAGGGCCGCTTCCAGCAATTTAGCCGTACACCCACCATTTTTCATTTAACTTTTCCTGGTCATTGGAATACCTAAGGAAAACTGCGTTAGAGTCTCATAAATATATAAATATCATAGAACCACATTGCGATATCAGCAGCCATATTATAATAATTGTGTCATTTCTCTTACGAAACAAGCATAGTGGCGATAGCTCCGTGGTAACGTACTGGGGATGTATATTCAGAGGTCGTGGGTTCATTCCCCGGAATGGTAACTGGACTTGTTAGAAATATTAATATTTTTTCCCGCTGTTTCTCATCGTGTGCACTGCAAGTATCTGGGTAAATGTGCTGAGAAGCTGTGTATCGGTGCTATATACCGGGTGCATTAAGGAACCTATTCGAAATAAGAACTAAGCGCACTTCTCCTGCCCGGACACGCCTGCATCTAATGTCTCTCCCTTCAGGGGCTTTCTCTCAGTCTGTCCCTTGTGGCTGCAACACTATATGTCAAGTGCCTTTGAATATGTGTTATAATGAAATAGGCGCTAAATAAGTATGGTGTATTTATTAACTGTTTTATTTATCAGACGCAAAACACCCTGATAAAGTTCTGTCATAAAGAGATGGTACTAAACTATCAAACCTAACAAACACCTTTTGCATGCTTCTTTTTATATGAGCGCGTGGCCTTAAAACACAAAAGAACACAGCCTCCTTGTTGTTTTTAGTTCTAACTATATTGCGAACGAAAAAATTAAACTGCGAGTGTATATGTTACCTGACGCATTACTCGATACGGTTCAAAATATGTATTTTATAATTGTTATATTGTTTTAAAATAGCATAAAAATATCGTATGTTTAAATGTAGAGGGTCTGATACGTTATGCTATAGAGTTATCATTGACATAATGGATAAAACTATCCTTATATATACAGTACTCAATAACCTATTAGAAGTGAGAGCAACAAGAGAGCACTACATTAAAGGAAACGACAAGTAAATGTCCTTATTTAACAGCTGTCAAAACTATCTGGTATAATGACGTCAATCGAACGCAGGAATAAAATACGTATTGTAATTACCTATATTGTTAAGATAATACTATATCGGACTGGGAAAGCAGTTCTCACCATATAGCAGAACATTACAAAAGCAAGAAGCGAAAATCCCACTTTTAATTTTTAAATTTGTCCTAGATATGATAGAAGCGACAGGTACCTATCATCGTCACTCTTCGGGTGTTGTTTTATTCTTTTGTGCCACTAAACTTATATCAGCAACATCAACAAAACAATACAAAACACCCATTATGTGACACATTACTGATCTGCCATCACGATAATGTTATATCCAACCTGTCTCAACACGTTTTGGATGCTACTACAAGCGCGTGCGGCCTTAAAAAAGACAAAACACCATACCGTCTAAAAATGTTCGCTTCGCTTCTAACCATATTGCAAATGAAAATAAACTATGAGCACGTTTGTTACATGACATATTCCTGAATGTCTATTGACGTCTATTAATCGGTATGATACAGTCTACCTCGAACATACAGTGGAGGTAATATAGACGAATAAGAATGCAACATGGCATAAATGTACTTACGAACACAGTTTAGTTCGTTACTCAATCGTAAACAGTTAGCTTCTTATCAGAAATACAACACGTCCATATGTTTCCTTGCACAGTCGTTAAACTAACCATACATGTATAAAAATGTATATTTACTACGGAAATGTGTACTGATTATATAACATACATAATTATGTTACAATTCCATCAGATTTAAACAAACAAAAACATCGGACAGTGTAAGATGCACGCATGACAAGGTAATAAAAAGGAGCAGTACTTACATACAACAAAGAACAAATACAAAACAACAAAGTCAATCACATTTACAGACCCCACATGTGATAGGGAGTTACATGCCTGTAGCCGGAGCAATACTGCCTAGTACAACAATATTTCATGAATAAGTTACACTACTTATTGTTTTTGTTTTAATTCAGCCTTATTTCTGGTTTAGGGCTTTTAGTGGGGTCGCAAATACGTGGATTTCAAAATAATAATTGAAGCAAAATCAACTTATGTTTGGATATTCTTTATTTATCACCAAACCTTTTCCCCAAAGATATGTGTATAATGTTTGTACAGTATATTACATTTTGAACTCACTTAGAATATAGTATTGTACTCGGTCATATGCTCCTAAACCATTCATCAAAACATAGATTAGTATTCTCCGTTAAACAAAACTGCCTTCGTAATTGTCCCTGTAGAACAATAAACTTGTCAAGAACATCTCCAGTAAAATATAATAACGTTTTGAAAAGAAAACTAATTATCTTTTCGGTTATCGACGATAATCAATTTTTATGACCGACTATTTCCAAAAATATTTATTTTTTTAGACTATCCGTACTATTTGTGTGTTTTTCTCAAACGAGTGTATACTGTTGATTCAAAGTTATCTGTCACAACCGCGTAAACAAACATTCAACACGATCGATTATTACGGGTGTGTCAGGGCTAGGTTCTAACATCATTAGTACATTTAAATGATCAAAACTATAACCGCCCTATAGCCGAGTGGTTAACAGCTATGCTTTTGTGAGTCTTATTTTGAAAATGTAGATTTTTTTATTTTGCTTAAATTATGTATATTAATGCTTTTGCTCATTCCGGTAATTACATACAAACAATGAATCACAGGAATTTGAAATTCTATCTATCAATCTATCTATTCGCATTTGTATTCCAGCACACCACAATGAGTTCATCATACGAAGCTGGACATTTCTGCAATTTTGCATTCAATGAACTAGTAAATATAAAAAAAACCCATAGCGTATCTATATCAAGCCAGCTACTTTTTTCTCAAAGAAAAGTATTAAAAAATTACTTGTTGATATAAAAACATTTTTTTATAAAAAGCATAAAAGAAAAACCGAATCAGACTGGATTTGAACCTTTACTTGGATTTCGCCAATGATTTATGCTGATACCAGGCTTTTAACGCACTACGCTAAGAACAGTAATGAAATATATTAAGCTTGTTTTAATACATAAAGATATGGTCAAAGGAGTTATTAGTAAAATATGAGCGCTGATTGGTCAATACATACATTTACCTATTAAGAAAAGGAACATTCTGGCGGTTTTGACAGACATCTTTGAATCGACAGTAGTTAATCAAATACGGGAGCCCGTCATATGTTATGTATGTGCATTGTACTGAATGCCAAAGAGAACATAGATAGAACTTTTATTTCCTCCAGAATCGGAGAGCAAAACATATTTACAATGACAGTATCCGAATATTATTCATGTACATATTAGAGGATTTAATCCCCATTAACGATTACATGCGAAAACACGCACGTGTTGTTGTTGTAGTCTTGCATTGGCTATGGCCTGTTTTTTTTGACCGACCGGATGCAGAAATAATGATTCGGTAGGCTGAATCTCACGTACAACTTCCGGTAGAGGCAATTTGTTGCTCAAGATTTGAGAACCAATCTTTTTTTATTTAATTTTTTCCAGTATGAAATTTTAATAGCAAATATGATCAAACTGGAAATGGCAATGATTATCAGAAATGATTGACAAAAAATATGCCGAAACAAAGCAAGCTGAAAAAAATCAATGACGGCTTTCAACTTCAATTTCCGGTGAAGGTACATTCTGGTATAAAAGTCGTAAACCAGTCAGAATTTCCCTACGCCATCTACATAGCACGTGTTGTGCAGGCAACCCGTCTCCTAGATGAGAAACGCTCTTTGGTGTCACACCGGTAAAATTTTCTACTATCATTTCTATGCAAAATAACTCAATTTCATGTCTCTCCCTGCGTCACACTGAATTTCTGAATTATTTCCTGTGGCCTTTTCCATAGAATACACACCCATCCTCAAGAATGAGTCACAGAAAATGGCAGATTCACTGTGTTGTTTTCCTGCTATTTCAAGTTTCCCAGGTAGACTATGCTATTTTCCAATACACAACAGCTGATTCGGACGAAGCACCAACACATTTCCAGCCCTCAGTGAGGGTGTATTAATCCAGAAAAAGATCAATTAAAGACTGTTAGCTGTTGACAGAAAGTCCATATTTGAAATATATACAGGAATTTTGGTCAACAATTCACAGTTTTCACAGTCAAACAGTACTAGAACATAATTAAAGTTTTTATAGGAAATATTTTAGCATACTACGACCCGGAAGTACTTTCACCGGTGTGACACCCTTTTCCATAGTTTAGGAAACAAAAATGGCAGCCATTTTTTTGCCCGTTTTGGAAGGCAATTTTAACAGTTTCAGTGCATAAACGATGCTTCAAACTGCTGTGAGACACATGAATACTCTTAAATGAGCGGGAATCGTTCATATGTGCGAACCAAATTTAAGAAAATCTAATAAAAACGACGCATGCTCCGGTTACTTCCAGTTGCAAAGCGGTTACTTCCCTTTGCCGTACATTAAGTAATAAGTCTGTATTGGGTCTGTGCGTATCCTGACCGGACGGTGATAATGCCACATCTTAGTTGTAGATTATTGTAAAGAATGTAACACAAATGCATTTTCGTAATTCCTCGCAGAGATGTAATAAGCAAATCCCTCCAAAATCGTCAAAAAATGTAAAATATATTCAACCGATGAAGGTCGCGAACATTAATTACATGTTGTTGTTGTTGTCATCGGATACAATAAAACCCGTAAAACCCGGAATCTTCTCGGCGTGCATCCATGTTTTGACAATTTGCAACATGGTTAATTTAACATGAAAAGGTGATTAAGATTAAAGATGTTTGATATTTAATGGTGATATGATTAATTGAAATGAAAATAGCCTTTCTCTTGAATGAAAGTACTGTCTGATTTGCTTATGCAAACCCATTATAAAAAGGTAAAGTATCAAATTAGGCCTATTTGAAATCACTTGTTAACTGTGTTTATATCTAATAATGCATTTTTAAATTAGTAACCCCTGAATTAAGTAGACCTAGAATTAAACAAATTAAAAACACGCATTATCCACAGATCTATTTTCATTTCAATCGGGCTGAAAAATGTGAGAAACAAAAATGTTGATAATCTGAATGAAGATCTAAATGTGTCAAACATGTTTGCTTCTAACAGTCCGAATGACTGACAGGCTTTTAAAGTTTTTCGCGAAGCCTGAACTTTAAAGCAAGCATGATAAATGCTTGAGCATTGTTTCGCGATGTCTTCTATGTGGTTCTGACTCTATAGTCTCAATGGGAGCAAACACATTCCTTGGTCATTTTTCCTCTGCCAGATTATCCAAAGATCTGATTGGTAATCCCCTACTTGGATGTAGTGCATTTGTTCATATTACAGTTATTACAACATGCACTGATATAATTATAATCCGTTCATATGATCATGTTATGACATGTATACAACATAAACAATGTACTTTAGGATACGTATATGGTATCGTTGAAGTGCACATAATGCAAAGGACAGATACAAGCTTTGTAAGCAGCATATTCATATTGTGACCATCGTATTCGAAAGCAAAATATAAGAAAGGTCGAATGATTGTTGCATAGTTACACTGTTGCTTTCATAAATAACATTGTTCCAATTCAGACTCACATATTGTGACTATCTTATTCGAAATCGAAAGTACAAAAACATCATATGTTTTATTACTGAATTGTCTACTAAGACAATAACATTCACCAATTATATAGACTTATTTCAACACACAAACAACCATAGACTTAACAAATCTTCATAATATGTGCAAGTGCATTTTGTAAGGAGGTATTATCATTAAATTTTGCTGACGCAATGAGTAATACACCATATTAAAACTACAAAAATATTATATTAAGTCAGACAGGGAAGGCAGCACTTAACTTAACCAGTCGAGCACAGAAAACATTTAAAACACACACGCAAGCCTTATCTGACCCCACATTCAAGATCATTGGACCCTTAATTGGCTAATGTGACGCAATTGATATTGGTTACAGTATAAGAGATTTCAGTTGTTTAGAATAATTTATAACCGCGTAATGATTTATGCTTTATGTAACAGTATTCATGCCATGTAAACCACAAATCTGTCTTGTATTAGCTGGGATGCAATAAGAACGGGGAAATCTGACTCTGGCTTACAAGGGAAGTCACATGACTAGATATCTTTAGATAGCCATCTGTGCACCAGAACTACCAGACATCATCCGGAAGTCAAACAGAGGTCCAAGCATTTAGTTATTTAACAGTTATATAATTTAAGTATCATAAAGGTTCTATGGAGGGAACGAGTCAGGAGGTGGACACCACACGGTTATACCTCTTATTAGGAATATACATATGTTATCAAGCTACATTCATTACAAACGTTCGGGCCGCAATGATACTACTCAAAGTTAGATAAGGGTCAAGAAATCAATATGCATTTCAATTTTATTTCTGAAAAAACAACATTAGTCCATCTTATTTAAATTGCAAAATGCTCGCAAGGGAAATTTGTTAACCTTTATCAATTTTTGTGTTGTATATTACACCATTAGATATTGACCCTCAGTCCCTAACCTTATAACTGAATGGAGGGGATCGATGTTTACTATTGTACTAACGTATGACCCTTATAACCTTGTAAAATGGTATCTGGTGTACACTGCTGTATATTTTATTTTATTGTGTATGTAAATACAATGGAACGCTGTTAAATCGGACGAGTTCGGAATGAGTAAATGCGGGCATCAGCCAGCGAGCTTTTAGGTTCAGTAGTTAGAATTTGTCAGTTACTCCATAACTTTATTTAACATAATAGTTGCATGTTGGTAACTGTATGTAACTATGTTGTGGTCTTATTTTCTCAATCAACCCCTTGCTGGGCGGGGTTGAACTAAGCATAAACAATATAGTCTCAGTTTCCTCATAAAATATGAACAACTCCTACATACTGAGGTCAGCAGACACAATGTCCCCCTATGATAGATCTGCAATTGCCCAACAGGAGGCCACAAAATAAAATACAACAAAACAAACCTTAACCAGATGGTTCATGTTATTTATTCAAACCAACTTAGTTGTGATATATATTCATCATACGTACACGGTTTACAAAGCGGGAAACTGTACTTTTACATTGTCCTGTTCCATAAGGTTCTATGTGGGGTAAATGTGAGGTTTATGGTTATGCCGTGATTATGCACCCACCTTTGGGCAGGCATATATACTTAAAAAGCTTAAACTGGGTCACGTTACTTAATCCTACTTCCGCGGTCTATAAATCCATGGCAATTGTGCCCATCAGAACGGAATTCAACCAAAAATAATCCACAATTCCTAAATGTAGTTCTGTCCCCTTGTTTCGCTTGGGAAGAATACAAATACGCCATACTTTCTGACAAAAACGAACTTCCTTTACACCTTTAACGTTACTCCGGTGTTAGAATAATTGGATAAGTTTACAAGTGGAACTTTAAAAACTACTTAAAAATGAAACAAAAGTACCATAGTATTGGTATCCTTATACATACATGTATTTGTGAGTCATGTAGTACATGGATTTGTGAGTCATGAAGTATTTTAAAACACTATGTATGCCGATTTCACTCACTCACTAACTCACTCACTCACTTACTAACAAGTTCATACAGGAAGTGTTCCCCAGATAGCACATAGATGAAGAAGTTCACAGCGTAATTGACAAGTGAAATAGACACACACACGTATGTGGTCTCAGTGAGAAGCGGATAAGTCAAAAATTAAACTCAATGTAAACAGCTGAAGTAATGTTAAAATATACGAAAAGGTTACTTCTATCAACATACACGCACTTCTATGTGTTTTTGTTTTATTTTTCCACCCCTGTATTTTCGGAAATTGTGATCATGTCGATCAAATTCCCTCGTCACCTTAAATATTTGGTACAAAACAAGCGTGTTAAAATAAGTGATCAACGCCTAGGGCAGACAGAAAACAAGCGTCCATTGGAAGTAGAAGACGTCGAGGCTTGTATAAAGTTCAGCATATCCGTCTTCCGACTGAAAGTACCAGATTCCGTTCTCTGTAGTATACAGGATATGGTCTATCATAACGAAACGGAATGCCGGACTTATATACGCTTAAACAATCAGAGCAATCAGTTTGACGGCACTCAGTGGCTTCTGTAATATCAGTCTTTTACACGGAAAGCACCCAGCAAGTAGTCGTTCCAACGCCATAAACACGACAAGTATTGAGCTGATTAATGTAATTATATGTGAGACAAAGTTATGCATCTTACAACCAACACTGTTGAAATTTTGTAACACTCCTGGTTTCGCCAGATAATTGAGGTAATATTCGTCCACACTCTTAATTGTCTATCAATCAGAGTTAACGTAACGAATACAGCAAAAGCACACCGATAATGCTAATAAGACTTGTGACGTAGGTTTTTTGTTTTCATGACGATGATGGATAATCCGTTACCAATGATACCAGCATATACAATGATTGGAGTAGATATAAACTTGACCCGAAATCCCCACTGCGAGTACATTTGCATTAACATATCTGCAATAGAAAGTTTGAAAACGATTTATAACATCAGAATGAAAACACTATAAGTTACAATACTCCAACGTCCTCTATTCTACCTCACATAAAACGTCTTCATACACGCCGTCTTCACACGTCCTTACACCTAGAGTCCTTACAACAAATGCACTCACTCCTTATGCTCTAAAATCTAATATTGTCTCTATTAAAGTACCCACACCTAAAGACCTCACTCGTTTAAAAACCTAACGCCCTCACAATCAACGACATAACGCATAAATATGTCCTTTACATCTAACACACACTATTATACATAACGCCCTTACTTTTTTATAACGTCTGATATCTAAAGTCCCTACATCTAACGTTCTCAACACTGAGCGTTCTCACACTCAACCTCACACCTAATGAACTCACGCATACCGTAATCATTTTCATAAACCTTATCCCTAACGTTCTAAAACCTATCTTCCATGTTGCCACCGTTTACTAGAGAAGTATAGGATGATCATTAATATCTGGTAACATAAATAATTTTAATAACTTTGTCAGTTTTTATGATGGAGAAGTGGTTTGACCCTTGTTATAAAGCATATGGGCCAAGCTTTTTAGGATATGAATAATAAATGCATTTTCATTGATTTCAAGATTTGGCCACTGTATCATTTCGCCGACAACGAAACATTTACTTGGCCTCTAGACTCATCAGACTTAAACCCTTCGGGTTTCTTTTAATGTTGAAGCCTAGTGGAAGGAATGAATACTCCAAAATCAGAAACAATATTCGTTTGAAAACTTTAATACAGTATGAAATCAGTCCGTACCAAAGCGGAAGCCCTTTGGTCAACCTTCCTCTATTAGGTATGCATTGTCCACTTTATAGTAAAAATACAAAAATATTTCGCCTTTGTGCCTTTTTGTTGAACTTCATTTTTGTATGTGCCATTCTGCAATTTCGTTGTCCAGCACGAGGCTGCTTCGTATCTTTCAAAATTGCACGTACACTATATACGTGTTGTAGATTGTCCTTGTGGTGTGTGGTGTCCGGTTGTTATTTCTCGTCACATGGCTCTTGTTCCATTTTGGTTTGACTGGCTTAGGCGGAAGACTTTTGGGACGGGTTGCCGTGTTTTCAGTGCTGTGTGTGTTTTTAGTGTTTTCTGTGCTCGGCTAGTTAAGTTGAGTGCTGCCTTCCCTGTCTGACTTAATATAATCTTTTTGTAGCATCGATGGTGTAACATGCAATGTTTCAATTGGTTATTTTCTACGTATTTTGGGGCTGGTTTTGCAGTTCTGTAGAATAAAGGGGAACGTTTTGAACTTATGCTGTGAAAAAAGTATGTGACATTTGAAAATGATTTATGTGTAGAATATGTATGTTAATCAAAGGCATATAATAATATATTTTATCTTAACAACTGACAAACTTATTAGTTATTTATGTTACCATATATTAATGATAACCCAGTATTTGTAAAGTTGAAATTATTGTCTAGAAGTATTATATCAGTGTTGATATCTGCTAGGTCCATGTTTGTATATTGGTCCATTGGTGTATGTTGGTCCATGACTGAATGTATCTTAGCTGTTTCTATTCACCTTGTAGTTTGTCATCACTAGTCTCGTCAATTCATACTCGTAGTCTGAAATTGTAGGAAATGTTTTGTTACAAAACAGTTCAGGACGCATGATTATTTAGTTCTTTTCATTCTCAACGACACATAATTTGCTATTTAAAGTGCAAATATAAAATTGTCTTAAATATTATACTTCTTTTTAAGGCTATCCATTATAGGAGTACATGACCATTTGGTGATGCGCACTGATGTGTAAACACCAGATCTATAGGACAACTTTGAGTAACGCCCGAGGGGGCTTTATGTTATATGTGTGCCTTCAAATCAGGTGTTAAACATCTGTGAACTTCAACTCAACAAGTGGTCGTTTAATCCTTATAATTCTGAACTGACTTTTGAAATTACCCTTCATCATATAAATATCAATGAAATCATTGAGTTTACATCCGTGATATTTACAAATAAGCTTGATTTAATGACGACATACAATAAACGTCATCAAAACGATGTTATGGTGAATAACAAAAACTAAACAAAACGTGGTTCAGAAGCATTGTTCCTTACGTAAACACAAAACAAGGGAACGAACATACAGATAGCGAATGTTCTATGTCAAAATTTTCTTTGGAATTATACATTTAAAATAAATAAATTAGTAATACACGAAATAGTTGAAGTTTTGAGTACATACTTTAGCATTGCATGTAAAACTTTGTGTGCATTGATGCACGTGCATCTACTTCTAGTTGTGTCCTGCTATTTGTTTGCTCCATCGTTTTCTTGTGTTTAGTTATGTCTCGCTATGTCTGCTATGTTCAGTCATGTTATTTATGTTTATATATCTTGCTCAGTATAACTGTTTCTGTTCTTGTTGTTATGTCAGAATGTGCCCTGGCTTGTTATGTTATTTTCTGTCTAATCATTAATGGTTTGTCTTGTTCATGGGTTGAGTCTTGTTCAGTCTTGTGCTGACATCTTGAGTCATTCTTTGTCCTACCACGTAATTTGTCGTTCTTTTAAGTCTATAATTACGTCTCATCAATAATGTGATTGCTCGAGATCAATATGAGAACTTGGAACTTAATCAAGAAACAATGTCACGTGTTCGCTGTAATCAACCACACCTCAAGCGGCTCTTAGTTTTTTAGATTAAACGAAAACAAATACGAAGAACTGCGTGTTTGATATTTTATGTTGAATTAAAAATAGATAAAAATATACTTGGTAAATTTAAACTGTTATAAACATGTCCGGCTAATTATCAGTTGCTGGAGGAAAAGAGGCAAAGTTCACTGTTCAACATGTAGATGAATGATCGTAGCCTTTGAAACCGAGACAGTTCGAACTCTGGGCTTCGATGGTTTTCTATGAAACCTGAATTATGATGTATATAGACTGTGAAATAAGCATATCATCTAGGGGTAATAAACACTGTGTGTGAATAATATACCGCCAATATACATGTATACCAGTTTAATTTGGATTTTTTCAGCAAACTTGGTTCTGTCGTGGTCAACCAATGTTTTTTAAAAGATACAAATCGCTTTAGGACAAAAAGAAGCACAGATACTCTTTAGTTGGGTATAGACATGTGTTGTCTGAAATGAAGTGTGTTTAAACTAATTAATTAAACAAAATGTATGAAGAGACAGTCGGAGACATTTGCCTTATAACAGGGTTTGCTTACGTGATTATAGTAATACGTGTAAGATGCTTGCATGACGACTAAAGTATTACGCCCACAAGGCAACCAGACATCTTATCTTGTCTAAAGTCTGTCAATCAATTATTGGTCACACGTTGTTTTCATTACAACATCTCCCGCCAAAGAAAAACGCTATTGTCTACTACTATTAAACAATCACACGTTGTGTCTATTATGGCGAACGTTATAGCAAAATAAAATACTAAGAGGTTATAAAATGTTCTTTAATAAATAATAATTAAGAAGTTCTTTTAACGAGAAGAAAATAGTGTTCGATAAGAGTTTGTAAGAGCACAAACAATGATTTATTTCATTTTGTATCGGACATACTGTTAGTTGTTTGATTTGTGGCGGAAGCCGGAAGATGATTAGTAGAATTGTAACCTGAAGTTCATTATACCTGCAACACTGCCCTCCTAATCACCGATACAACATTGAATCATTTATGTAAGCACTGACCTATATTGATACTTACTGACGACACCATATACTCGTACTACCATCATTATATTCTCCTTTCCATATAAAAGACTATTTTAGATAGATCACGAAACAACTTCATCTACATGTACTTATATTATTCATTATAGACAACTTATTCCTGTTTGTATCCAGCGTATATTCTCCATAATTGCTTGTTTGTTGCCTGTCTATTATGTTTCAATGAATAAATTCAGAAATATTGAAGACAAATTACTGGTGTATAGGGTTAGGGTTACTGCTGTATACGACATTTAAATGATCAGGTGTTTACATTTATTTTATTGTTCTGTTATAACTTTGAAAACGTCTGGAATACTCACAAAACTAAATTTACAAATGTTTGTTTCCTTCCATGTGATAAAAATAGTCACATGTTTAAGTTTATTATTTTTATGTCTTAATAATATCATGTTTCTTGTAATTATGTCATTGTATTAGTTTGTTTGTGTAATTATTTGTAACTATGTCTTTGACATATTGATGTTACTTTTGTAAATGGCCAAAGGGAATGTTGCAGATAATACTAATAAAATTTGAACTTGAAATTGAGCTTGGAAGTAAAATGGTGGTACATTGTAGTTGTACAAACCGGCTGATTTATGGGCAACAGAAAGACACAAGTTTATAACTAGTTTTAGAATATCGCGTGGAAACATGTTTCCTCTGACGCGTCTGATGTTTTGCTTTCACGCGGGTATTACCGCACCACAAGGTCAAATAAAATGACTCATCCCAATTTGAGTCTTCTGTAAATGACCGTGTCACGGATATCTTCATTATATGAGTACAAACATGTTACGTGATAACTACAAATGACAGTTATGCATGCTATATGATAGCCGTAAACGTTCTTGGATTATAACAAACGATAGTTCTGCATGCTTTAGCTACAAACTGCACGAACCATGTGTATTATGATAATACGTCCGGTCATTTAAAAGTATTCATGAGTTTTTAACTAGATTTTCCAACGGAAAGAAACTTGTTATTAGATTGGAGAATTCGACAGGCCAGCGGACAGGCGGTCGGCTGTCCAAAGTTTGTTTCCGATTGATAACTACAGTTATAGCATGATGAAATGTGTATGTAGCTTTTATGAACACGTTGCTTGGGATGGAGAGTGGGGTTTGTGGGGTTAAGAGCAAGGTCACTGATACTAAAAATAGACAAAAACCTTTACGCTCTTTAATTTCAGTTTGGACAGAGATATGATGATGTATAAGTAGCTTATATGCAATCCTTGCTTGAGATTGAAAGCTGGGCCACTAGAACCAAGGTCACTGTTACTAAAAATAGAAAAAAAGTCATCAGTCTTTAACTTATGTTAGGAATCAGAGATCATAATGAAACTTGCTGGCAGGTAACTTATATGAAAACCTCGCTTGGGATTGATAGTGTGGTCAAGGCCACTGTTACTAAAATAAAATAGATAAAACCGGTCTTCGTTATACAACTTCTGTTAGAAATGATATTCTGTTACTAAAATAAAGAAAAAAAACGTTTCTATTGTATAACCTCTGCTAGGAATGAGACATCTTGATGAAACTTTCGTAGGTAGCCTATGTGAAAGCGGGGAATGGTGGTGTTAAGGCTTGATGCTTCGCTACCATAAAACTCTGGATTTCATTGAATTTCCATGTCTTGCTCTATTTATGCGGACGTTGAATAAACAAGTTCATGCCACCACCGTCAAGGTAATAGACCAAAGGGTCCTAGAACGTTTCTCTCAAACTTAATGATTGACGGTCGCTGTAGATACCCTTCTGGCATCCGTTTGTCCATAATGCAGTGTTACTAATTGACCGACCGGAAGGTGTATATTGATTCGGTACCAAAGTACATCGAAGAAAATGGCAATATTTGTGGTACAATTCTCATTTTTCTGCGATAATGAACGAAAGCAGGGGATTGTTATTGTCATATATTACACGGTCAGCAAGATGTGGACAATACATAGACGTGCTTATATATCAAAGTATAGTCGAAACAGTGAATTACTAGCAATGTTTTACAAGGTTAAATTTCAATAATCCACTACTAGGTTAAATGTAAGTCGTACTTGTGACATTGTGCTTGATATAGTTACTAAGATAAACGCTTGCAATACATCAATAATCCTAAAACAATATTTGTAGTTCTACCTAAAGTTTAACATGAATGTCTATGTCGAACATGGCCGCTAATTTTGATAATTTGCTTGATAGAGTTACCTAATCGTATGTAGTAATGGTGGTGAACAAGTATACAAAGAATCAAAGCAGTATATCAATGAACTTTGAAAAAATTAGAGGATGTATTTGAACTTTAGGATAAGAATTACGCCGACGCTCGTGTAGTAGCTCCCCTTTTTCCAATCGTGGTGCTAAAACAATAATAGCAATATTTTACTTTGTACTAGTGTTATTGTACGAGGAATGTTCAATATGTATTGTCTTTGGGTCACAAAAAGAAAATCCGTTTAAATCTTTTCACATTTCTAGCACCATTAGATATCCGCAATATTTCTTGAAAAATCTGTAACATTGAATTACCTGACTGTTGTTTCTGTTGTCTTCTCATTCTGCGACTTTTTGCAAATAACTTTCAGGAAATAATCTTATTCCACAACAGTTACTATCATACCGTAAATAATGTAAACGTAACGTAAATGGATGTAAGCCATGTCCAACAATTTGTTTCACGGCAATATTCCCATTTTCTTTAACTAACAAGTAACAACAGTTATCTTCCTTAGTTTGGGCTATACCAGTTTTAATCTGATCGCTCTTATCTTGATTGCGTAATCACGCTGTGCAAACTCCACGGGAAGTCGGAATATAAGTAATGTGTGTTTTTACTTTTTATTCAGTAATATAAGTAATGCCTATCATTTGCCTAAGGGGTTTTTGCCCTCACAGCAATAATTATTATACATTTTATATTTTTGACATTTTGTACATGCGAAGGGTACTTGTCTCTGTCTATATGAAATAATTTAGTTTTTAGAACATGCATGATTAAGACTTCGTTGATTGTGTGTGTTGTTACCATGTACATGGGGGAAAATATACTTAATTATGCATTTGTATGATGACATGTGTATCGTCTATGTTCCGTGGGTTATGAAATTAACTGTATAAATGTTATGTTATGTATAATCAAAGAATACGGGAGTGTATAGTGTATATCCGTGGTATAATAGGTGTAAGCCGAAATGTCACACAAATAGGCATTTTGACATTTAACTGGCTTTCCAGCGATTTTAGTATGAGGAAAATCTTTCATTGTATGATAATGACTTATTTCTATCAAGTTAAATTCATCAATTGCAGATAGAAATCAAGCCCGGTATACCCAACATATACTGTTCAACATTCCCTTATTAAAACAAACCGCAACCAGCATGGATTCGCAATCAGTGTTATGTGATATACATAGTGCCGACAGTCTATTGGATGAATTAACAATAAAAACTTTTCATTCACCAATTGCTCGCTGGTGGGCATACGTGTGTATGACTAACACTGTATACAAGCATGATCTCTCATAATGTGCCCAACGGCAGTCTATTGGATGAATGAACAATAAATACCTTTCATTCAACAATTGGTCGCTGGTGGGCACATTTGTGTATGAATAACCCTGATCTCTATTATACTAGTATTTAACAAAGATCTAAATATATTAAGCTCAAATTATAGTCAATTTAATTATGTCTAGTTGTTCTAAAGGCTGTATTAAAAGTTTCTAGTTTCTTATAATTTTCAATTTCTAGTGAGAATGACCTCAGGTGTATCAGTTTTAATTTTATGATGATGTTATATAGATGAGGCATATAAAATAATGAAACAGCCGCTTTAAATCAGGAACGCTATATAGATGCATGTTAAAAAAAGAATTTTTAATCAAATTTCGTGGATTTAACATCCCGGGTTAAAATTATAACAATTATTTTAGTTAGTTTGGAAGGAAATTCTTCATAAATGTATGTTTATGTTGTGTAAATTAACTTCACACTTCAAATTTAAATTGTTATAAAACAAATCCCTGTATGTAACAACAGAAAAGCATCATTGCCTAAGGGTACAAATAAAGATAAGATAAGTTATGTTTTATTGCAGGCTATATAATCCGATCAGTTAAATTGGACGCCATGCTGTGCGCAGATAATTAGCTCGGTAAATTCCGGCAGCTAACGAACTTTACCGAACTAATAAGCGCTAAACAAATTTAAGTAATGATTAATTTCAATGTTACAAACGCCCATAAAATTTTCAAAATCTTTTATTTATTTTTACATGTTTCGAAAGTAAAATAAATTTACTATATAATGTGGTGAATACATTTTAGATATTGTATGTGATAAACTTGATATAGAGTATTAAACACCAAGTTTAACGGACAATTTCTGCCAAAGTCGCTAATTTTACAAAGAATATAGAGTAATTCAAGAATGATAATTTTCAAAGTTAAATTCGCCCATAATGTTTTAGATTTAAGAATAATTAAAAATAACGATAGTAATGTGTAAAGATGAAATAAACTTTTGTGCTAAATACAAATTTGATATTTTAATTCGTTAAGGAGTTATAAGCGTTAAACTAAATTTCCCCTTCTACTTTTAATGTAAATTTTATCGACGCGCGGATTATCAGTACAATAATGAAAGTTGGGTATGCGTAGACCATCAACAGTGGTTGATTTCTAGGAAGAATTTGCGATAAAAATACAATTGATATGAAGTTATTGGTGCGTGAACCAACAAGCATCATTTGTTATAAATAAGTTTGATCTCCCTTGTTTTGACCGTATTCCTTGTCGACAATAAATAATTTCATTTTATTTTAAAGTTCTGATGGAGACATATGGATTCAGTTATCGTATGGTATGTTGCAGTGTAAATTTTCTAAACGACTACGGCAAAGATGACACAGAATTTGTTAAAAATTAACATAAGGCCAGTGTACTCAGGTATACCCTCTTCTAAGTTCAATAAATTACCTTATTGTTGACGAAAGGCTATTTAATTACCAGCTATTTAAAAGAAGCATACACATTTAAGACAGTAATCGTAGAGTCCTTCTAAATATTGTTATAGACAAATGCAAAGGACAGTGCCAATACATATCGAACGTCCCTTGTATGTCTGGCTTTAGTGTTCTTTTGTAAGCTTTGCTAAAAAATCATGAGTGTTTACTTCTGTTTTCTATGATTACCAGTTCGTATCGTAGTAATTAAATCACAAGTATGTAGCATTTTACTTAAGAAGAAATGTTCTCATTTCTACAAAAAGCTTCACGTATTGTGTAAGCAATATTACTGAACGTGAAACTCAACACATTTCAGCCGAGGTAAACAGTATTGATACATTTGCTGAACTAATGAGAGTCTTAACTACTTTCATACTTCCACTTTAAGGTTTTCTTACTTAAGAATAATTAACGATCGGCTAATGGGATTTTATTGCATCCGGTCAATTAACTAATGAAAAGGGATTAAGTAGTTGCTTTAGAAACATGGGAAAACCTTTTTCCCAGTAAAATGTGTTCAAACTTCGTTTATTGACTGAGGGCCTTATTCACATCCTCTACTCCATATCGCTCAACGAGTTAATCCAGTTTAATTATCTTTTCAACCGTGCGTTTAGTATGTAATCGCCCTAACCAGAAATTGATATTCACAACGGTAAGTGTAGCTGAAGTTTACTCGACTGAGTGGGGATCGTTTGAAAGAACGAAAGTGCCACTTGACATAAACTCCAGCTACACTCAAATGGAGCTTCGTGAATACCGATTTAGCGCACGCTATATTATAACGGTCTCAAATTCGGGAAAGTATAGGGCGAGTAACATAGGTGAATATACTAAATCTCCATTCGATTTTCAATTACTCGACTGTCACTAAAACTACACTTGATCCTCGCTTAGGTTAATGAGAGTCGAGTTGGAGTTGAGGCTCCACATGTGAATAAGGGCATATGTATCATAATAAAAACAGAAAATGCAAAACTAATCACAGTCTGGTAGCCGTCGCACAAATTGCATTGCATTCAATGGTTTGTCGGTTATATATACCGAAATGACTACAGGTCTGTGTAGGAGAGTGGTAACATCCATAAATACAAAGATATGCTATTCAGTTTTTTGTACATTTGAATCAAGGCCTACTTCATTATCAGTGGTATATTCTAGAGCTTTTGAAATCCATGTGTACATACGCACTATCAAGTGATGCGTTGAACGTTTCGTTGGTTTATATTGTTAGTAATTATTTCAAGCATTCATTCAACAACCATGTTAGGACAGGATCAAACTCATATGATTTACTTGGTGATCTATTTATAAGTTTTCGGATTTCTACCAAAGAAGTTCTAGAAATCTCTGATAGTAATTACTAGACTATACATGAGTATGTTGTCATCTCTAAATAAATGACGTAAGGAAAAAGGTCCAAGTAAGTAGATGGTAAATGAGACAAAATGGTCATCAATTCAAATAATTTTCTGATATTGACAAATAAGTAGACTTTCAGTTGGCGATATCTAGTTTGCTTAGGCTATGTGAAATGATTGAAAATGCGATAAACTCGTGAAGTATTGTTTTTATTTATTGAAGTAATTGAGATATTCCTAGTGTCGCATAATAAAACAAATAACACACCAACTTGTCACTTGAGCATCACGTTCCGCGGGTTGTTTATATAAAATGTATCCCCCGAGAGGATAAAATTATGTTATCTGGATACACTTCAGGGTACTATTTTATAAAAGCATTTACGCTAGCGTAACTCAAGGTTTCCGTAAAAACGAGAGGTGTTCAACTTATATTTGAACGAAACTGAACATCAGATTTTGCCATACTAACACAATTAAATTGATTTATTTTTATTGACCCATGTACGAACATTTATTAAGTAGTAAATACACTCATTTTGTTTCATATTTGTTTTTTTTTCTAACCAAAAGTAACCATCTTGTATGGGCCATTGTGTTTTGGTTTTTTAAGACAAATTGCCCTTATAGAAGCATAAAATAAGTGTTGGCTTATTATGTATTACCCATGTCAGTGAAGACAATCAGTAATATTTGTCATAATAAGGGTGATATACGTTCATCTGCTTGTTTTAGCGAAATGACACCAAATATTAAAAAGCACCAAAAGTGGTCGAAATTTGCAATCGCCATGTCCATTGGTTCTGTGATATCTAGAACAAATCCAATAACCCAAAGTTGGATGGCAGAGAAGTTGTAAGTATCAGTAGCAACTTTCAATCGAAATATTTCGAAAATGTTAGATGCTGAATTTCAGAAAAATGCGATGTCCATTAGCTCAATGCCATACAAAACAAGGAGCGCAGACAAAGGTATTGGAGGCTGTATTTGCGACTACGGAAAAGCGATTAGAAAAAGGACGTCGTTCCTGTGGAGTTAATGTTTTATCTTAGAGGAAATTATTACATTGACAGAGTCTGGTTATTTTAGAAAGGGTCATGATTATAGACATAAGTTGGAGTTAGTTAAGCTTTGCGTATTTGCGGCCACTTTCATGACATGGTCTTGTATTTGATATTTTGGAAAAGCGGAACTTAAAATGATTGAAATGGGGACAAAAGTGATCGCATATTTTATTTTTCTAAAGGTTCAAAAGTTTGTTTTCGACAAAAATGTGATACCTCTTTTTCCTAGACACATGTTAGAGATAGGGTGTTTTCCCAATACTGAATTTTCTGTCACCCTACAAAATGTGTCATTAAGTACCTTATGAATTAGACTGGGAAGTATATTATACCCAAACAGTGGATATTGAAGTCTCCTGATGAATTATCAATAGAATTTAAATCTCGAGAATATTGAACATCGATTAGAGAAGCGAATTGTAAACATCAGCACTTGGAGGTTTTTGGCATTAAAAACTGCAAAATCAACACACTCGATACAATAGTTGGTTTTGTTATAAGGCTATTACATATACAATCAACAATGGTTGTTCATATCTCTTTACATTACTATACACTATTTAATACAAACAATTCGATTTCGATGTGACATTTATGAAAATACTGGATGTTCAATTCTGTTCAAACATAAGTTGAACACCTCTCGTATTGCGTACGTCGATCATATTTGCGCAAATGCGTTTACTACGATATTTTTTCTCATGTTCTGTTTTGGCGTAAATCAACACAAGTTCAGAGTAACCGTAAATAGCAAATATGTACGTAGTGCGGAGTGTTTGCCACACGATGTTTATACACTTAACCGATTTAGAAACGCAACTATTTTGGGGGCTGGTAATTTTTGCATCGATTATTATTTGAAATTTGTTAGAGGTTATATCAATCAGTGGGACGAGAGTTGTATGCCTGGTATGATTTTCCGCGATTAAATATTTCAATTTAACCCATTACGTCATACTGGCGTTATTTTCATTATTGACACATTCCGCCAGAACAAAACCACTTGGCGTGACGATTTGATCGTAAAATTGTAGGACACTTAAATTAAGTTAAGAAATGCGTTGTATACGGTGCCACGCTTTTGGGATATATAGAACATCCTGGCGCTATTGACATGCTTTAAGCAGATGTGTGATATTTAGACAAGGCAAAGTAGTTTAACTGTCGTCTGGTGATGATCTTTAGATTTACATAGTATTTTCAAGAAGCAGTTTACACATACGATCGTCAGCGTCAGGTAAGCTGACGATACAAGCACGTAAAAGCGATGGCAAACCATACGAATTTTATTTATGAAGAAACCACTTCACGGTCAACAAATGGTCGTGCTATACCTACAGTTATAAGGCAATGATGCTTACGATTGAATTATTTTTCTGTCTTCTTATTAACCCTCAATTATCGACTTCCGGTTACGGTTTGTAGATGCTATAGACCTAGGAGAGGCTTATCTTAACCATCGGACACAATGCAGCGTATGCTAGATCGGCAAAAAATACTGACAGTTCATGTTCAAAGGATATTTAATTTTATTTCGTGAAGCTAAATTTTAAGGCAGGCACAAGTGGCTGTCAAGAAGTGCAGCATCAAGCAGAAACTTCAGAGCGTTTAATGTGTTACGTGTTTCCTTAAAGATGTGTGGAACAACTTTCTACAACCCCATATTTATCCCTCAATTGAGATACAGACGCCTTATTTGCATAGCAAGTTGCAGCTTATAAATACATTAATACTTTTGCGAATTTGAATTGTTGATCAATACGTTTAGTGATTTGGTTTTGTGACCATCTAAACCTTGATTACAATGGAATTTGCAGATATTTGACTACATGTATTGATTTCATCATGTGCAAATTTTCAATAAAATATAAGCTCATTAACTTGCTTGATTGTATTCAAAAACCCGATGTTGCGTTTTTAAATTGGTTAAGTGTAGACTGATTAGTAATAAAAACATGCTTAATCATCAAAACTTATCGAGCGTTTATGTTTATTTATTCGTTCTGGTTCCCGATATTTTGGTAATAACGTGCCCCGGTCTACGTTCAATAATCAATAGTTTTACGTAAACGTATGCAACAACTTACGACTTACTGACTTACTTACGTGTCAGTTACACAATGCTAGTAAAACAGTACACTGAACACTTAATTAAAATGGCCTTAATCCCTTTGGTGAAATGAATAATTGTCAAATGTCAAAGTACCTGCGATATGTCGACAGATGACGTATGTATAACTACGTGATAGTATGGACTTGAATGACTGTGCTTTACATTCAAGTGTTGTTCTTGTAATTTGTATCTGTCCTAATGAGGAGTCAAGTTGTCGGAGTGGGGACTGGACTTTTTGTCACTTTGCCATTTCATTTATTCTTGTTCGTTTTGATGAGTGTCCTCGTTGTCATCGTTGCTTGTCACGGCTGTTGTGTTTTTATTGTTGCCTACAATAAGCCTCCATTTTTTCTGCTACCTTGCTTCTTGTATCGTTTTGTGGTATATGCTGCTTTCCCTGTCCGATTGTATAAGAGGTGCGTAGAGTAAGCAACCTTTCAGATAGACACGACATTATTTTGAGAAAGAGGATCTGTCACATGTTGTTAATTCAGAATTTCTTCAAAGTGTTATTTATAGAGCCCCCGGCGAGCCTTAATGACATTCCCTGAACATTTGAAATAACAGTTGGCATGCATTGGCGATAATTATTATCATCACATGTCATATGATACGTATTATATGTATTCTTTATTTCAGTCTCATCCACTGTATATATACAACATATATTGCACATAACATAAGACACATTAAGAGCGATACGAGACATTATCTACATTATAATAAATTACGGAACTATCACGAGGTATGATATTACTAGGATCTGACATTACACTCGTTATTTAATATAATACATGCAATTAAAATACAATGAAGTATAATTATATATACATTATTTATAACGATTAAAAAAACGGCATGACGATAACATCTCTCATAATTGAAAAGGAAAATCAATTTCTCAGCATTTGATATTTTCTTAAAATTATCTTTCATAGAAATTGCTTTGGTGCACATTGTTTGTCTCAAATCAGAGTACGAAGTCCGTCGAATAATAATTCATGTTTCTCATCCTCAGTGTTGTCACCGAACGGGCAATTTCGGCTATGTATTCATATCTAAAATCGTCTATTCGTAAGGTGCTACTTCAAAACGGAATTTAACAAGAGATGTTTGTATGACCTCATGGTAGGCCAATAGACAGAAATATTAATGGTCACAGTGGCCTTGACCTTTGACGTTCTGACATTGAAATGAACAGGGGCCATCTACTGTTGACCAACCCCCCAAGTTTGAAGATCCTATGTCAAATCGTTCTTGCGCTATTATACGGAAACCATTTTGTCTACGAAACGACAGACCGAACAACATGTGCAAAGCAATAAAAGCGGCTCTGTCATAACACAATGCACGTATTATTGCCTCCACGACCAGGCGGACCTGTGACATATTTGATTGATTGGTTCCAATCAAAATAATACATCAATGTAAAACTGATGCAAGTTTATCGACAAGAATATACTGATTCACAGCAAAAATAATTTCACAGACCTCATCGTATGCTAATTTGACCAGCATTCATGTTTGACAACTGCAACCTCGCTCCGCAAAAAAGAAGAAAACGGAATTCTATAGCTAAATAATGTTTAGGACAGACCATGCCATTTATCTGGTAACGGCTGTATTTTTGTGTATCGTACTTATCTGTCAACGCCCTCAAAATGAATATACACTGTGTTAAAACACGAAGAAGGAAGTTCGTCACTCCAAACATAGCATAATTACTAATAGTTGGTCACACCACAGAATGGTACAGTTGTGTATAAACATTAATTATACTGTACTCCCCCGATACACTAATATTTTGATAAACAAGATTACCGAGTGCATGTACCTAGGTCTCTGACTACTTCCAATATTAAAGTAAATTCGTGTTATTTGAATAGACTTTTTCTATTTAGGTTTGTCGTTGACCTGGTGACAAGTGTTTGTAATATGATGCGCAACGCGAGAAAAGGACCCTTAAGGTCAAAATGTACGATTTGTGTTTTTTCACAAAAATTTAATACTGGATCTTTCCTCGTTCAAAAATGTATCATTTAATGCTAAACCATGTTCTGTTTGGTTGCTATGGAGATTTAAAAATGCTCTTTTTAGGAAATTATCAAAAAAATACAGTTAATAATTCGCATTACATGCATTATACATTAATGATCATTTTGAGTTTGTTTTACATTACAACTCCACTTACTTTTTTATCTTATATAGTGCGGCCAAGATATGATGGCACAATAACAAATACACATGCTAATTAGCTGACGGGTTCATCTTCAACAGAAAGGGGTGCTTATTTACAGTCATGGTCAATACACGCTTGTTTCGTATTATGTTGTTGCAATATGAGCAAATATACGAGACATTTTTACATGTGCCTCGCTAGCTCAGTTGGTAAAGCTTTGGAACTACAATAATATTATGGATGGAGGTTACTGGTTCGAATATCACTTCTGTAATAATTTATATTCTACAGTTCTAGTTACCTATTTTTCTTAGTATATCCCGTTATACGTTGATTATCTTGTTACTTTTTTTTCATTCGTATGCTTTCTTTATTCTGTATTTTATTATATTATATTTTATTTATCTAGAAGAATCAATTATAAAAATTATATTCTGTACGTAAAGATGTATATATAAATTATGTGAATTAACATTGTTGATCAGTAGTGTCTATGAAGTAATCATTTAATATACCCCTGTCATCGCGGCAGTTCGTTTCCTAGTACAGGACAACGGAATCACTGGCAGTTCCAATGATGACACTTGTGTGTACATTAGACACAATGTATCGCCCTTGTTGCGTTAAAACGATACGTTTAGCCATAGTTCGATTAAATGATGTGCAGTTTACTCAGTTTATCTGTTTATAAGTATTACACCCACAAATACACGAGTTTCGTGAAAAGTGTGCGGACAAATTATTCGCAAAAAAATAAAAAAGATTCTGATGGGTTTCGAACCCGGACCTTCTGCGTTGTGATTAGTGTCGTTACCACTAGGCCATATAGTAAGCACAGCGATCTTCATCCTTACATAGTTTAAAAAACTGAACAAGCGCTTAGATGATTATGATTTATGAACTTACCCGCGTTTTGATATGGGCTGATCCAACCAGTGACGTTTACACAATGTTATTGTGCCATCATATCTTGGCCGCACTATAGTAGGTAATATCGATTGAACTAGTTGTACATATGAAAGGGTAACATATATGGCATTTTGTGTTACTATAGCAACAAGCCTCTAACCTGGAAATTATCTTTGTACATGACACACAAAAACTATGCTATTGTATATATTTAAACTGCAATTCAAATCGAAAACGGAAAATAGCTAAACTCATTACTTAATGTAAGAGTTTTATTCGATATATGGTTGTCATGGAAACAAAACAATCAAATTAAGCCGTTCTCCAGGAAACCGGGCTTAGTGATCACGTATTCACGTAATAACATTTATAATAAAAGGACCTCAAATGCGAAAAAAGTGATGCTCTTTGGATTTGTTTAAGTACTTGGATAATACAGTACAATAACATATGTTTAGTTTTACTGATTAACCTTGTAAAAATAACGTATGTCGTTGCCAAGGTGACCAATTTCTGAAAAGTTCCCATATTGAGAAAAACATGGGGAAAGTGGTAAAACAGCAGCTTCTTTTATTTAAAAGCGAACATTCTCAATATTGATAATTTATATTTAATAAAAATATAGTTCTAAATTTGATACAATAGTGTAAAGTTAATGTCAATAATTCATCAAATACTGAATTTCTGAAATGCTCGTATAACGTAACGTAAAATAACGTTTACGTCACTACAAAAGAAGACGGGAGTGGTGAGCTTAAAAGCTCTGTAACTTTGTAATTAGATGTTACATTTTACTCAAATTTTTAGAAACTGATCTCAACAGTCCTGTCTTTCTAACGCTATACATTTGTATTATCATGACTTTAATAGACGTAATTACCAACTTATACAGTTAATTACCAAGTATACATTTCCAGTTCTTTATAAATTGGTTATTATTCAAGATAACGCTTTCTTTCGTGTGTATTTATTGTTCATATTGCTCTGTGTAATCCGACTAAATTTTATGATGAAACCCGTAAGGTTAACAGATTCTGGAATGTACGTGCATTTCGTGCTTTTTTGACAATTTCATTATATTCCCTGTGTTAAAATTCGCAAGTTTTCCTTCAAGCTGAAACCAGATGATTGGGAAATTTAAAAGCCATCAAACTTAAAGAATATTTGCATCGGGTGGCATAATAATAAGCACGGGTTTTTGGGTGCTGCGATCACATGGTGTTATTTTTCAAAGAGGAGCATAAAAGTCTAATTTTCTCTGATTTATATGTATGAGAAAACACAAACGTCTAATAGTTTTCAATTGTCTAAGATGTGTTTGAAATTTTTTACCGGTCCTTAATTTAATCTAGTCAATAAGTCTGATCGTCTTTACTCAATTTTTATTTATTTATATAGATTACAATAATAACTGTAAGGCGTTTTGTTTATTTCTCATGGCGCACTTTTTAAGATTAAGACATCTGACGACTTTCTCCAAAGTGTTTAGGTATACTCATGCTTTACACCGTGTTTAAGCATTATAAATTAAAAGCAGTGTCAACATAGTTACACCCACAAACTAGTGTACATTTGTACTTCTGAAATGGTATGTTATCAACCTGATATGAATATTTTTGCATGTTGTAAGTGTAAATTAAACCAAACAAATTGACATTATACTGCGTGTGTATCTTCCTTATACTTTCATTAAGAATGGGTTGTAGCATTTCTTTCCATAGACATGTATAGTACGGAGAATTTGACACGACACTCGACATTCTATTGGCATAATTTAACAGCTGATAAATTTTCTATATTTATAATCTCGGCCATTTGTTTTCATAAGCGGGAAGTATCACAAAGACGCTCAATGTGTAATGCCAACAAACTTCTAAAGGACCGTTATAGCATGATAAGCTCGCGGAACTTTAAATTTTCAACGTAAGAACATCATAATATATTTATGCATAAAAGTCAGGATCAGGTCCAATTCTCCATGCTTAACTCGTTTATTATTATACGTACACAATTAAATATCTTTATTAATTTTAATCTATGTAACAAGACTGTGTTCAATAAACGCTTAACTAGCCTCAGTCAATCATAGGCCACAGTTATTTTGAACTATTTGATAGTGTAACATGGCTTTTACCATGTAAGGTGTGTATGATGGTTAACGAGTAGGCCAAGTTTGAAAGCAATGTATTGTTTGAATTGAACAATATTTAGTTACAACAACTTCACATTTCCAATGGGACGGACGCATGGAAGGACAGGACAATCACATACCCGGCAGTCAGTAGTTTTAGCACAGTACTCCTGTGAATTACTTCAATAAGTTTTGTTCATTTTTCATTCAACAAGTAGACAATCTAAGTATGTTAGCGTATGTGCCAGGATCCTTTTAATTCACATTGTACCTGCTAGTCCACCCTAAAGGGGAATCAGCAGTATTAGATTAGTATTAGATTATGCTCCACAGAAATATGCCCCTGCTCGGTAACCGATCATGTTTTGACCAATGATATTATGTTCAGAGTTAAGCACTTTGTTTTTGTGGACACTTTTTGAGTTATAAATAACTTCTACGTGTATGTTAAAACCAAACTGTATGGTCCCGAGCGATTGAGTGAACTGACCCATTCTTGAACAGACACCCATAAACTAACATTGCATCGACCTATTACCATGCATATGCATCGACCTATTACCATGCATATTCCGTTAGACGACTTCGCTCTGTACAGCGATCAACGTGCTGGGCGCAACAATCTGGCCCCAATTCCACGAAAAAACTCAAGTTATTGCTCAGCTGAGACTGTTATTTTGAATTTATTATATGACTACAATTATAGCCTTGTAATGTAGATTGCTACCAGAAGCTGTGTATTTGTTGCTTAATATTGATATAGTTGGTGATTTTTGTATGAAATACTCAAGAAAACCCAACAGTACTTCACAATAATGAACTTCGTACTTGAGCCTGTTATAACAGACTTAAGTTTTTACTTTAGATGTTTATGACTTTAAAGCACTATTTTGTGTAAAAATCGGACTTATTATGTATTGTACTATTAAATTGCCATCTCACTGTGATCAAACAATATATATTAGTATACATGAAAGTCATTTAACCAACAAAACATGCTTTTAAAATAGCATACTCCGCTGAGCAAAGACTTAAGTTTTTTCGTGGAATTTGGGCCTGGTGTGTTCTTATTGCAGCGAAGTACGGCCTACAAAGTCCAATGATCTATGAAAGTATTACTATGACCAACATAGGGTCTAATGGTTCCAGCGACATATGTACAGCCACCCATGTTCTAGAACTAGCAACCTATGCGGTTCACAATGATAAACAGCAACTATCACTGGTCACAGTGACCCATGTACATACAAGAAATAATATTCAACGCATGTGCCAGTAATATAATCTCTACTAAAACTGCTGATGAAGATGTAGATCTACATTATTGCTTACATTCAGTGTTTGTTATGAAAACATAAACTAATAATAAAAACGAATTTGCTGAAATAAGATAGATCTAAAATCATTTTTGATCTGTTATTTAATCCAAACAAGTTTGCATCGGTCAATTAATTAAAATCTCCTCTGCAGGTCAGAACTTTTGTGGTAAAATACAACTTTCAAAGCAACAAACCGATTCAAAAGTCGCTTCCGTAAAAGGTAAATTGCGATCGATACCGCATCGGTAAATACGAACGTACACCTTCTTGCATAGTGCTAGTTAAACCCATAGTGACGTGTAAATAACTTCATGGATACGCGTTTACAAAATATTTCAACTGAAAGAAAAATCGATAGTTTACAAAAAATAACGAAAATGGAACTTAAATATTTTATATGAAATAATCACTTACCATACGCATGAGTTTTAATAGTTTATGCGGACACAACACAGATAAAAATACGTTTGTTTCTGGAAATGATCGAAGCTAACAAATAAATATCAGTTATATGTCATGAATTGTGGCTTTCTTTGGATTGATATTTTTGTGAAAATGCATCTCACTGACGATGCGTTAGTTTTGTGACAGCTCCATAACTAATTTGGCAAATAATTAACATTTAAATTGACGGGAAAACACGCGCTAATTCAACTGTTGAGACACGTGTACGCTATATTCGGCGCGCTCACGTTTTGTCGTTTTCTTAAAATGACGTAACGTCGCTTAAGTGCCCTTTTCTCGCGTTGCGCATCATATGTGCCTTTCCGTTTGTTTGTACTAGTATAAGTGCTTGTGTTTTTCCTGTTCTGCTGTTTCTTTTTTGTGCCATTTCAATAGGGTGCATTAGAAAATGGTCAGCAGTAATATGTTTCAAACTGAAACAAGAAACGTTTGCAAACCACGTATGCCCCCATGGCATCCCAATAGTCAGAAATGGTTCAAGTCATAGTGACATTGACCCTGACCTCAAAATCAGTAGCGATCAACTAATGGTGTTGTCCAACCTCCATGTACAATTTGAGGATCCTAGGGTCCAGCTTTCTAAGCTTATTGAACGGAAACCATTTGGTCTACGGACGGACTGACATACATCCTTAACCCTAGCCGACAGACATTAAACCCTCTCATCAAATATGGGCGGCATACAAATTAATCATAAGTCAACTTTTCTCACGATTTTGACTTAGGCCACTTTCTTGCAGATCTAGTTATTTTCCTGCATGAGCGGTTCTGTGATAACTGAGTGATTACATAGAGACAATCCACGGAATTGGATTTACGAGGTTTTTTTCTCATTAAGTTTGTATCAAACAATAAATGGGTTCTACACAATACGTCTAATGAATTAAATAAAAAATGTAACACATGTAGATCATTCTTTGGTGTCACATAGATTTTCCGACTGATAAATTAAAAATGACACTTTCTTTAACTTTTATAAACTCGTCAATTTGACGAATGTCCCTTCTACTACAAACGACGTAACGTCAATTTTTATTACACTTGTGTATTACCATTTTATGCAATGGGTTTATTACACTCGCGCAACCTCAAACATTCGATTAAAGAAAAAAATAAATTATAAATTTAGAAAAGATCATAATTAGATTGTAGAGAAGTTTTTGTTTGAAAGCGGTCAGATTTATTATTGGAGTGTTTTGAATAAATACCCAAGAGAATGTAGAAGGCTATAATCAGTCGTATTTGGAACGAAGTATTTAATCAGAATTTAAGTAAACTGAATGAAAACTTTTATACACAATTCGGAGAAATAAATCTTGATAACGTAAGGATGTTGGAGCAGTTGTGTTCTTACAATTAGATTTTGTTTAAACTTCATTGTTATGTCCTCATTAATTACTACTTCTAGAGGACTCTGTCCTATATTTAAGTTAAAAAAGAAAGACGGTACATTGTATTAGAATGTAAATAAATGGTGTGATGTTTTCACAGCTGATAAAAAGTCACTTATTTTTTACTGTTTTTAAAATTTGGTATCACTCTTGGCCTGCGGTATAGAAAATCTAAAAGTGTTCGCTGTTGTACTCGCCAATGAGAGTTCATTGTATTTCATAATTGTAAAGTGTTGTTTTAAATGCTTGGATAATCTATGAAAACATTTGAAATAAACTTTATCGTATAGTGTTACGTAGTCCTCCTCAAGTAACATAAAGTCAACAAACGAAATCGTATAGTTTTCTAATTTTAATTAATAAGTTCATCGTTTAAATCATAATCTCAAATCATCAGTGAGCATTTTAATTAATAATTGTATTTTACATTTCTAACTCTGAATAGTACTTCGCTCTTTCTCTTAACTCTGAGCTCTCTCTGTCTCTACTCTCTTCTAACCATTTTCAATATAACAATTAGTTTTATTAGAATTAAATTTGTTATTGACAGCAGTGGGTGTTATCCTTATTACCCAATGAAGTTTCAAAACTGCAAGTCCCTTGACCAATGAAATTATATGTTAATTTTCTGATGCAATACTAATTTGGAATGTCATGTTTTAATGAGGGTTCCAAAAAGTAGCCAAAAGTTATGATTTTACGTCAATCAACTCCCCAGTAATTATTATATACTGCCTATCAATTATGAAATTGTTTATCAGTTTTATGGTGCAATGTAAACATCAAAATACCAATTAGTACAAACTGTCGCACGCTGACTTAAGTTGTTTACAGAGACTTGTTCTGCTGCCAATACATACATGTCTAACTTACTCGGTCATTATTAAAGTACAGACTGATATACAAATGTATGTCCCTTAAATTATATGCTCACTAATGATAATTTAATCAATGCAATCAAAGAAAATACACAATAAACATGGTGTGATAGGCATTATGTTATATCCCTCCCTTTCTTAGGAGTTAAATTAGTCTTTAACTAATTTAAATTAACGAATTATTTCTTAAATATTAACATAATGTACTATCACAAATAAAAACAATAAAACACAATAATAATACACTCTACGGTAGACGCAAACTGTCATTGTTTACTATTCTTTTTACTATAGTATGTTGTTTATATATACAATTCACCATGCGTCTACCGTTGACATTTAATTTTATTCAATATTATGTAAATACCCACACACTCGCGGATTCATTCATAAAGGTAAACACTGTTAAGTTTTGCATTGGTAATTTAATCTTGTAGTCATATGTTGTTGTTGATGATGATGTTCGTGTTTTAATAAAGATGTTCTATGTAGTCGTCGTTGTAGTTGTTATTGTCGTTGATGATGATTTATGCGTATAAATTATCGAATTGGTGGTTCTTGTTGTCACGGTAAGTTTTGGGGGATTACATGAATGGTTGTAATAATCGCGCATAACTGCGACGTCATCACATACTCCCTCGTCATCACTTCTTTCATCATCAGTATTTATGTCATTGGATGACGTGTCCTCGTCTGCGATTTGTTGTAACGATAGGTTAAATTCCATGCTGCAATATTTAACATATTGATTTAATATGTCATTTCAAATGTCATTCGACCCAGAGTCACCTAGTACAGAGTAGCTGTACCAGACTGATACCCCAGATCTAATTATTTTTCGAAGTTCTTGTATAACGTACAGTAATGTTCATTCATTCATCGATTCATCACATTTTATTATATACATATTGGTCTTTGCGCATCTCGGCGTAACAATGAAGCCATAATCGCTTCTCCTCGGTCTGGTGTGGAAGTTATTTGCCTCCCAGGAGCATTTCGAACGTCCTCATCAACGTAGGATGACACCGACACATCACCTCCAGGCGCATCCGCCCCAGCAATCCCTACACCACAACAATCAACTAACCTTTGCTTTATCAATATTCGTTTATAATAGTACAAGAAACATAACATACATACTGCAATTATGATAATAATAAATGAAATGATGGCGTATGTCCAATTGAAAGTAGATTCATTGTTTACATTAAACTTATGATATCCCCGTACATGATTAATGAATGTATTCATAGGTATGGATTGCAATCGTGTCAACTCGTCAGGCAATTCGAGTGAAGTTGAATTCGGAATATGTTCACTCAAATTTGTCCAAAGACTCAAATCGGATAGGGGTTGTACTATAACTGTATAGTTCAGTGAATTTGACCTTGACAGTTCACTTCTATATTCATAATATGGTCCGAAATTAAAGTAGTCACTTGACACCTTACAGTCGGAGTTAATACTGATAACACTCAATGGCGGCTTTATAGACACAACTGTAACATTATCTTTACAATTAATAGTTAAGTCTACGACATCATTCACAGCCACAGCCCATTTATGAAAACCTATATATTTTACATACGGTAACCTAGTATCAAGTCTAACAGTATTTTCACAATAGTGTTTAATGTTCTTACCACGTTTTAAAAACAAAGCAACAGTACACGACTTGCTCAAGTTAACTGGATAAAGTGCATTCATCAGTTGGCAATAGTTCAATTGTTTATTATTACACTGTTTGAATTCATCAATTGACAACAATGCATACTTTGTTTTTGTCTTGTCTATCATTAAAGCGTCAGCATCAAGTTTATATTGAGCTACCATATTTAATGATTGTTGACTTTTAAGGGTTACATTATGATGTGGTAATGGTAAGTTGTATATTTTGTAAATGTCAAACGTACTCCTAACATCTAACAATGGAATGTCAAGAACAATAACAATTTGATCACTGAGATAGGTATTACAAAACAACGTGTGGTAGTAATACCAAATATTTTCCGCGGGGTTTACTGGTAATTTAAAAGTTTCAGGAGTATGTTCTCTAATATCAGTCAGTAACATCTTAAGATCTTTAGGAGATATTGTACTAGGTGATAATTTGTTTAGGGTTAAATGATTAATTTCATTTTTTAAGTTTCCCAAATACAACATAGCATCCTGACTTGCCTGTTTAATTTCTTCAATTATCAGTTTAAACTGGAAATATGAGCTCACAAATTGTTCCAAGTCAGTTATCTTTAGAGATAATTGTTCTTTAATTTTTGACATTTTCATATGCAGCTTTCGAATGCAAATAACCACATCAATTATAGCTCTACGATTTTCTGATATTTGAACTCTTGATAAATTCAATAACGTCATACTTTGTTCAAGGTCGTGAATAATATTTACTTGATTTTCATGAAGTAAACGTACATTATTGTTTATTTTGTTCAGATCATCTTCAGTCAAAGTTCCGAACAATACTGATGAAATTTGTCCAATGATTGGTAGTAATGAACGTTTATTGCGTTTATCATTTGACCTCATTGACCTATAATCTTCAAAGTTATCTTTAATGCTCCACAATGTGTCATTTATCATATGTACATCCTTGTGTAAACTATCGTATGTATAGACATATCCTGTCTTATTTTGACTGTCGTAAAACTTAGAGATTGCTCTCAATATTTCATCAACAGAATTTAAATCGTCATTGATTTTATTGATGAAATGTTCATATGGCTTTAAATCGTGTACAAACGTGACTAACCATCTGGAATGGCTAGTCGACACCTCATTCACTCTTTCAAATATAACATTTTCACTTATACTTAAAGCAAAGGTATAGCTAATACAAGTTATGAGTATGATGCTTAGTTGGTCCATAGTATAACGTCTATGTACAACTGAAAATAAACAAAATAAATAGGAACTCACAGTTAATCACTTATCATTTACATACTAATTCCTATTTACTTTTGAAGCCTTTAACACAATTCAGAAAGTGCCTTAAATAAATTTCTCACTTTGCGACTACCATCGCTATTTGGTACCTTCTTGTGTTTACGTTTAGATTTACTCAGTTTGCGAGATTGCTTTATCTCATTTACTGACATAGCAGTATCATCAGTACTTAACTGATCTGAAGTATCTGTACTAACAGATTGCACAGAATCGCTATCTGTACTCATTGACTCTACATTTCCAGACTTAGTATTTGCTTGATTCCTAACCTTAAGCCTTTTTGCTAGTTCCATTAAAGGAATGTTTTCTTCTTCTTCAGAATTCTCTCTTTCATGGCGATGCCTATCAGCTAATTTAGCTAGAGGTTCATCTTCCTCAGAATCTGAGATTTCTGACTCGGATATTTCTGGTGGGATGGCATATTGAGGTCTTCTCATTGGCCTTTCATTATCATTCTTAGGAATTTCCCATTCATCAATGTTTGCATGTCTTAACATCTCAGCGTGTACCCGGCTGGTAGATCCATCTAATTGGTTCTTAATAATATAAGATACTGGTCCGGTCTTCTCAATAACTCGGTAAAATGGCTTCCATTTGATATCTAACTTGCCCTTCCTTTGGTTATTTTTGTAGTAGACTGGATCGTTGACCTCAAAATGGATCTCTTTTGTACCCCTGTTGGCATATTTGGCTTGTCTCTTCTTTGCCTTCTTCAAGTACCTTCTTACGGACTGGAACGTCTTGTGCTGTTCTTGTAATGCTATTTGGTGGAGCTCCTCTCCTTGGTATTTCCTTCGAGGTTTCATCAGGTTATCAACGGGCAATACTACATCTCTATTAAATAATAGAAAATAGGGGGAGAATCTAGATGATTCGCTGATACTAAACCTAATGGCCGCTAGAGCTTGGTTTAAGTGAGTATCCCAGACCTGCTGATTTTCGGTAAGCTTCTTAGCTAGAATATCATGAAGCGTTCTATGGAACCTTTCTACCTTAGCATTACTCTGTGGATGGTAAACACTGGTTACAACATGGCTTATGTTTAACCTTTCCATGGTTTCTCGGACTAATTTGTTTATATTTTCCGTACCGTTGTCGGAGACTATCTGTAAAGGGGACCCAAATCGGGGGAATATCTCTTCTAATAACAGGTGTGCGACAGTATCTGCCGTCTTATCAGGTACAGCAAAAGCTTCAGGCCATCCGCTAAACCAATCTACAAAGGCAATGAAATACTTATTTCCAGACAAAGAGGTTGGGTAAGGCCCAGAAAGATCAAGACTTAACTTAGCCATAGGAAAAGGGGGTATATCGGTGTCTTGTAATGGTTGGCGAATCTTTTGTAAAGACCTAGTTTGACATAGAGTACAGGAAGAAACGTAGTTGTATATTTCTTTGTAGAGATTTGGCCAGAAATATTTGCTTCTTATCGAATCAAACGTCTTCTGAACACCCATGTGTCCCAGTTCATCATGGTACTGCTTCACTACCATCACTCTCAAATGGCTAGGTATATATAATCTAAGTTTGGTCTCGCCATTTGGGTCGCTAATGTAATATAGGATATTCTCAACAACCATGTACCTTGTTTGAACTTCTTTAGAGGGGTTCTCTTTTTGCATGGATAACTTCAAGTGCGAAATAACATCATCTTTATTCTGCTCCAGAACCATGTCAAATCCAGGTAACCCTTCTACTGGTTTCTCCAATGAATCATCAACAGGTAAGCTACAGCTGGCGAAGTTTTTGGGGTTAAATTGGGAAGAATCATTAACATTGACCTTAAATGCATTCTCATTAACATCGAGACATACGTCGTCATCTAAGACACCTGGAACGTTTTGGGATGTAGGGCTATCGGGAACTCTTGAGAGTAAATCTGCACATGTGTTAGAAGCCCCGCTTATATATTCTATCTGACAATTATACCCTGCCATGCTTAAGGCCCAGAGCTGTATTTTCTTGTTCTGCATAGGTGACTCGAGCAAATATTTGAGAGGTTTATGATCGGTCTTAATTACAAACTCTGCATTGTGAAGATAGTAATCAAGTTTTTGAAGTGCAAAGTGAATAGCATAAGCTTCTTTCTCTACAACAGACCACTTGCATTGAGTTTTACTTAATTTGTGGGACAAGTAATATATGGGTTTTTCATTAACCACATTGGGAATTCCACACTCAGTTCCATCGATTTCTTGAGTCAAACATGCCCCAATGCAGGTGTCACTCGCATCTGTATAGAGTGTATACGGTTTCTTAGAATCAGGGTATGAGAGCAAAGGAACAACAGATAGACTGTCCTTAAGGTAATCGAATGCTTTTTGATGTTCTGTTGACCATTTAAAACGTGCATTTTTCTTTGTAAGCGCTATTATAGACTCAGCTATGCGGCTGAAGTTCGGAATAAACCGACGGTAGTACGAGCACATTCCTATAAAAGATCTAACTTCTCTTACACAAGTAGGTGCTGGCAATGTCCTAATAGATTCCACCTTTTTCGGGTCTGGTTTTACGCCATTAGTATCAATAACAAAACCTAAGTAATTTGTCTCAGTTTGTAAGAAACTACACTTTTTCAATTTCAATTTCAGACCGTGTTCACGTAATTTGCTGAAAATAAATTCTAAGTGAGTAATATGCTCTTGTAGAGTTGAACTAAATATCAGAATGTCATTTAGGTATGCGGTAGCAAATTCATAACATTCTTGCAGAACTATGGACATAAGTTCTTGAAATATGGCTGGTGCATTTGAGAGACCAAAGGGCATGACATTAAATTCGAAAAGACCTGTGTGACAGGCGAATGCCGTTTTCTCCTTGTCATTCTCGTCCATGAGTACTTGCCAATACCCACTTTTTAGATCCAGTGAACTAAAATACTTAGCTTTTCCTAGCAATGCCAGAATATCATCCATCAAGGGCAAGGGGTAAGAGTTTTTCTTAGTAATTTTGTTCAATTTCCTAAAATCAACACAAAAACGTTTAGAATTATCTTTCTTATCCACAATGACTACAGGGAAGCTCCATGGTGACCTTGACCTCTTAATAATGTTGGCATCTAACATTTCATTAACAGTCTGTTCAATTATTTTTCTGTTATGCATTGGAGTCCTATAAGGTCGTAAGTTAATTGGATCATTATCACCTGTGTCTATTTTCATTTTTACTGTGTCAGTATGACCTAAATCAGAATCTTTTGAAGCAAACAAGTCTTGATTTTTAATCACAAGTTTCTCAATGTCCTTCCTAAATTCAGGTGGCACTGACAATTCTCCTAGGTTCAATTGCCTATCACCACTGACATTACTTATCACAGAATTTACATTCTTTAAATCTGTATTTGTAATTATCTCAATTTTTGCCACTACAGCATGCCTGGAAATTCTCATAGTTTTATTTGTATTATTTACCACAATAAAAGGAATGCTTCTATCTTTAGCTAATTTACTGACAGAATTAAGTATAGTCAAACCAGACATAAAACTTCTGTCATTAAATGCTACTTCATAATCAACATTATTTTTCAAATCTGGGTGACATCTCACTTTTCCATAACATATTTTAGCAGTTTGTGGTTTAAGTATTGTTGAGTTTTTAATCCTAACAATAGAAGATATATGAATGTCCTCCTCAAGGCTAACGTATTGTTTCTCACCTATTCTTAAGCATCCTAAATCAAAATAAATTCTAACACCATGTTTAGTTAACCAATCTACGCCTAATATTACATTCCTATTTAGATCTCTAACTATATAGAACATTTGTGACACTTCCGTTCCACCAATTTTAAAATCAATATTAATGCTCCCATCTAACTTAAGTGGACTACCACCAGCAGACTGCAGCTTAACGTCACTGCGCTGTAGTTTGGGTTTAATTTTCAAAGAGTCATATACCCTTCGGTGCATTAATGATACCTCGGCCCCTGTGTCCACAAGTGCTCTATATCTATTTTTGCCTATGTGAATAATACATGAGTTTGGGTTTTTATTTAAATTAACACTGAATATTTCTGACTTTTCTGATTTATTTTTATTGTTCCCCATAACGGCTTCATTATATGGAGAACATTTTAGTTTAACTTATTGAAAGTAAAACCCCTTCCATGTCCCATTGGCAGTTTGTCCCTTTTTTCTGTCTTACAGAATCTACTTATATGTCCCTTTTCCCCACAAGTCCAGCATGTAATTTCGTTTGCCACGCTATTGACGGACCTACATTTATTTGCTGAGTGACCAAACCTCTTACATTTGAAACATTTTAGAGGGCGTGAATGGTCCACCTCCATGGGCGTAGGCTTATCATGATGCTCGTATCTACCCGAAAGTCCTACTCTCTTTTTCAAATTCTGTTCAGTTGTGGCAATGTTTATTGCCCCTTGTAAGTTATCTGGATTACGCCTTAAGATAGTTAACTTAAGAGTGTCACTACTAAGCCCATCAACAAAGATATCCACAAGCTGCCGATCTACAGCTTGGCCACCCTGCCCATTGAAGGCTATCTCAGCCATAGCCATTAACTTCTCTGCGAAACTTTGAATATTTTCACCATGGCCTTGCTTCATTGACCTTAGAACGGACATAGCATGATGAGCATCATTAACGTCTGAGAATTTAGAGGACAATTCCCTCTTTAGTTCACCCCAAGTCATTTGGTCATTGTTAGTTATGAACCTTTGAATACATCCTGAAACAACCCCCTTGCTGCTTTGGAAAGCAACAAGTTTTAATCGCGCATCAGGCAAATTTCTCAGCCTTCCGTATTTTTCTATTGATTGTATCCATTCTCTAAAATTCTTAGGTTGTCCATCGAAAGTTTGAACAACCTGTGAAATCCCTTGGTCAACAACAGATGTTGACAGATTTCTCATTTCCATTGCAACTAACCCCAATAAATCCCTAAAATCCTGTTCCGCCATCATTAAATTTATTTGTATTTATTTACTTAAATAGTTTTAATTAAATGCAAATGCCATGATCGGACATAACCATCTCAACTAAATATATTTTTTAATGTTAAATTAAATGTAATTGTCATGACCGGACATAATAAGTGTCTTAATCAAATATATACATTTGTATATATATATTTTAATTACAATAAAATGTAATTACCATGATCGGACATAATAACCATCTCAACCAACATAAATTCAACAAATATTTTAGTAAGCAAAGGTTAGCCACATTGTATAAGTATAAGGAAAACCAAAACAGACTAACCTTTCAGTAATGTCCAATGGTTCCTTCCTCCAAGTTCGAAACCTCTTTCACGACACCAAATCTATTATGTTACGTAGTCCTTCTCAAGTAACATAAAGTCAACAAACGAAATCGTATAGTTTTCTAATTTTAATTAATAAGTTCATCGTTTAAATCATAATCTCAAATCATCAGTGAGCATTTTAATTAATAATTGTATTTTACATTTCTAACTCTGAATAGTACTTCGCTCTTTCTCTTAACTCTGAGCTCTCTCTGTCTCTACTCTCTTCTAACCATTTTCAATACAACAATTAGTTTTATTAGAATTAAATTTGTTATTGACAGCAGTGGGTGTTATCCTTATTACCCAATGAAGTTTCAAAACTGCAAGTCCCTTGACCAATGAAATTATATGTTAATTTTCTGATGCAATACTAATTTGGAATGTCATGTTTTAATGAGGGTTCCAAAAAGTAGCCAAAAGTTATGATTTTACGTCAATCAACTCCCCAGTAATTATTATATACTGCCTATCAATTATGAAATTGTTTAACAGTTTTATGGTGCAATGTAAACATCAAAATACCAATTAGTACAAACTGTCGCACGCTGACTTAAGTTGTTTACAGAGACTTGTTCTGCTGCCAATACATACATGTCTAACTTACTCGGTCATTATTAAAGTACAGACTGATATACAAATGTATGTCCCTTAAATTATATGCTCACTAATGATAATTTAATCAATGCAATCAAAGAAAATACACAATAAACATGGTGTGATAGGCATTATGTTATAATAGGAACCTTCACCCGGTGGATGGGATTCGAACCAACGACCTCAATGGCGACAGCGCCTAGAACTTACGTGACTGCGCCATCGAAACAACGACCTCAATGGCGACAGCGCCTAGAACTAACGTGACTGCGCCATCGAAACAACGACCTCAATGGCGACAGCGCCTAGAACTTACGTGACTGCGCCATCGAAACAACGACCTCAATGGCGACAGCGCCTAGAACTTACGTGACTGCGCCATCGAAACAACGACCTCAATGGCGACAGCGCCTAGAACTTTTTTGACTTCGCCATCGAAACAACGACCTCAATGACGACAGCGCATAGAACTTACGTGACTGCGCCATCGAACCAACTACCTCAATGGCGACAGCGCCTAGAACTTACGTGACTGCGCCATCGAAACAACTACCTCAATGGCGACAGCGCCTAGAACTTAAGTGACTGCGCCTCGAAACAACTCCAAAATAAGTTGATCAAATGACGCTGGTATGAATGTTCTGAGTGTTCGTAAACGATTTACATATATTGAAGAGATAGGTACTGTCCCAGACATTCATAAAAGGTAAGTGGCGTGTCTGTCTGCCAGGCAAATAAGTAGTTCAATTATCAGAGATAATTCAATATTTCCCACCTTATATCTCATGTACTGTAAACAGCATGTCTGTTGCGAGGCAAATAAGTACATGTGTAGTTAACATTATCAGAGATAAACTTTAAAACTTTATTGTACATATATCATGAGCTAGACGATATGTTTAAGGCAAAATAAAGGCAAAACACAATTACATAATTAAACTAACTAGCGTCTATATTCACAATTGACTGAATTAATGAATTCGTTCACAATAAATTGACTTGCGATGTCCAATCACGTGACTTGTCCCACTTGCAGACAATAGATCTATTCAAACAAAAAGTAATCCAAGCCAAGGAATGTTCCAACTAATTACTCAAAAATCATCTGAAACTGCTTTACAACTATTACATCAGCCAAAATATAAGTAAATACACTTCATACACGGTGTTTTTCCGTCACGTGACCAACAGACCAAAAACTCGATTTCAGACGAGAAAATATTCCAACCCAGTAATGTCACAGTTTCTCCACCGAAAACAGAACAATGAATCTGCTAATTACCATAAAACGAAGCAACACGTCACCTACAACGCTGATCCAAAAGAAGCTTATCCGGTCTCATAGAAAAGTCGCGCGAATATTCGATTAACAAATCGACAACAATTGACACGAAATTCAGGTTCAAAGAACTGTCGCAGTGCCAGTAAAGTACTTACCGATATGTCTGTAAGACAGTCGTCTTGGAAAGCGCAGCAATCGTCTCGATACTAGGTGATACTTCAGGTCCATTGAAAAGATCAATTAATGGCAGTCAGCGGAAGTCACAAAGTGCTCGTGGGAAGGGAAAATCCGCCTACATTCGGTTAGTGTACGATTCGTCCCCAAAGCTATTCGTACGGGATCGAATCGTACCACAATAACTACAAACTACATGAACCCAGTGATAATAGCTTACGTTCTATCGTTCAAAGATATTCACGAGTTTTTAACCAGATTTTCAAACGGAAAAAAATGGTTATTACATGTACATTGGCGAATTCGGTGGACGAACGGGTGTCCACAATTAGTTTCCGTTTGATAGCTTCAGTAAGGAACGATACAGCATGATGAAACTTGCAGTGAAGGTATCTTTGATGAGCACATTGCTTGGAATTGAAAGTTGGGTCTGTGTTGTCAAGGTCACTGATACTAAAAACGGGAAAAACAGTATCTGCTCTATAACTTTAGTTAGGAATGAGATATGATGATGAAACTTGCTGTGTAGGCAGCTTATATGAAAACCTTGCTTGGGATTAAAAGCCGGGCCACTGGGGCAATGGCATTGTTCTATAATTTCTATTAGGAATGAGTTGTCATGATGAAACTTCCTGTGTAGGTAGCTGAGTGCCTGGGATTGAAGGTGAGGCCAGTGAGATCAAGGTCATTGTTACTAACAATAGCTAAAAATGTATCCAGTGTAAACTTATTTTAGGAATGAGATATCTGGTCTTCATAGAATGTTCACGTCTTGTTCTATCTTCGCACAAGTAGGTTAAAGAAGTGCATGCCGCCACCATAAGGGTAAAATGCCAAAGGGGTCCTAGAACATTTCTCTCAAAACTTTCTGATTGACTTTCGTTGCCGATACCCTTCTGACATCCGTTGTTCTATAATTGCAACTCATTGGCCGACCAGTCGGTCGGAAGATGTACACGCAATCACTGATAGCTACATTGATTTTTGTAAGTCTCGTCGTTACCAAAGTACATCCTAGAAAATGACAATATTTATGGTAAAGTTCTGATATATCTGCGATAATGAACGAAGGCAGGGGATGAATACAGTAATATATTACACGGTCAGCAAGATGTGGGACTGATACATAGAAATAGTAGAAACAGTGAATGACTGGCTTAGTGTTTCAAGGATTGATCTCAATTATCCACTAATAAACACACGAGGAAGTAATTATACATCAACTAACTTGTTATACAAGCTGAGTAATGTTCTGAGTAATGGAACACGTTACTATTATTATATAGTTTCCGTATACATGTAGTTTCTAATATTGTACTACAAGTTAACTTGTATTTGGTTAAAAAGGGAGCGTATTTGTAGTAAAAGGTACTATGGCTTTGTCACACTTTTTTACTTCAACGTGTGTCGAACGTAGGAGAACTCCGCCTGGTGAATATGCATGCACGTAGATTAATGCGGGGGTAATATGTAAACCAGTTAAGGATGCTGGATCGGCTTAGTGCGCATGCGTAATTTGTCATTGTACTCATGTGCCTTATAAATGTAAAACAATGTATAAAATATTTATGCCAAATGACGTTTGTGTAAGTCAGATTCGTTTGGTAATGATGTTTGTATATTGAGGCTTTATGTGTTTTCGCGATATTTACATGTTCAATAAATCTTATTTTAAGCGTTTTCATTGATTTTCTCCGCATTTTAGCTACATTTAACCAAAATAAAAACAAATTTTGCGAAAAAGATACCTTGGTGACATAAATGTTTATTGCATAACTGTGAAGAGACTTATTTAACAAAATATTCCAAAAAAGTTTAATGTGGGAAAAAATATATGGAGTTTACCTGGGTGCTATTTTGCTGCATTAAATATGAAGTTGGTGGAAAAAAGAGCAAAATCTATTAGACCAAAATTAAATATACAAGTTTGGTATCTTGACAATGTGAACCAATATGTACCCACGATATATTGAAAAATATTTTATTTTTTAGATCACAGACAACAAATTAAGATGCCAAATTTGAACACTACCAATTTACCAATTTCGAAGTAATTATAAAAAGCAAAATCTTAATGAGGGATCCAAACCGCCCCAACATCCTTAACAGCACGATGAAATACATTGGCATAATATGTTGTAGTCATATACGAGGGGTGTTCGATATGTATTGTCACTGTCGGTTGCATTTTTCTATGACACTATTTAGAAGGATTCTACCATTACTGTTTAAAAGTTGTTTGTTTCTATTCTATATCTGGGAAATTACATCGCCTTTCGTCAACAATTAAATAATTTATTGAACTTAGAAGAGGGTACGCTCGAGTACACTGGCCTAATGTTCATTTTAAGGTAAGTGTCATCTTTGCAGTAGTTGTTCAGAAAAATAAATGTTAGTTTTCGTTAAACTGCAACATACGATACGATAACTGGATCCTTATAGCGGACAATACGCAGGCCGTAAGGCATGCGGATGTCGTTCCGCTTTACGATAACACATGTCACGTGATTTGGTCAGAGTTCGACACTAATGGGTTTGGAAATTTGTGTTAAAATCCCGCACTGAAGCAAATAAACTGAAAAATGGCTGCCAATAGAATAACAAAAAATTTTAAAATGCGATATTCGGCAGCTCATAAATTTTCTTTTATTTTTTAATGATGTTTAAAAATATTCCCAAAACTAGTGTAGGCCCCTGTCTAAAAAAGAAAAGATAATAATTATCAGTCTTCCATGGTTGCTGGGAGGGCTATTTTCTAAATGTTTGGAAACAATTTCAGTGCATAAACGATGCTACAAACTGTTATGCGACACATGATTACTCTGAGATAACGAAGTAAGTCGAGCGGAAATCGTTCATATGTGCGAAATATCAACCAATCTTAAGAAAATCTAATAAAAACGACACATGTTTCGGTTACTTGAAGTGAAGTTGAAGTTGACATATTCCGTTTACTTCCCTTTGCAACTTTGCAATACAATTCGTATAAATTCCGTTTCTGGTCTTTACGTATCCGGACCGGACTGATAATTCCACATCGTAGTTGTAGGTTATTGTAAAGAAAGAAAAACGAATGCATTTTCGTAATTCTTCGCCGAGATGTAATAAAAAATCCGTCCAAAATAGTCATCAAATGTAAAAATATTCGCGGGATAAAGGTCGCGAAAACTAATTACATGTTGTTGTCGTTATTGGATACAATAAAACCCGGAATTTTTCGTCTGAATATCTTTTATGTTTTGACGATTTGCAACAGGATTTATTTAACAAGAAAAGGTGATTAAGATTAAAGATGTTTGATATTTAATCGTAATATGATTAATTGAAATGTAAATAGCCTTTTCTCTTGAACAAAAGTACTGTCTGCACCCAATTGTATAAACATTGGTTAAATTTTAACCGTGGTTAAAGTTACCAAGTTGGTTAACGGTTAAAAATCTGGTTAGGTAACCAGACTGAAAAACGGATTGTATAAACGAGTTTAACCGCGTGGTTACTTAACCAGGATTTTAACCAGAATTTTAACCATTTGGTTAAAGTAACCGCAATCCCACAATTCAACACACGTCATCAAAGATGGCGCCATTACTAATTGAAAAATGATTAAACCTATTCTGTATGACTAAAAAGAACGTTTTGACATTGTGGAAGAAGTATTTTGGTGAAAGTTCTGTCGAATGGGTTCTCATTCGTTTTTGAGACATGACGACAACGATATTCTGGCGATTCTAATGGTACTTTACAGTGATCTCCCCTGATAAAATTCATGTCTGACAGACGAGCAGAATATTTCCAGGATAAAATCTGTTTATTTCGTCATGTTACATGTCTGTTGGCGAGTGGACAGCTTACATCATTATCAACAAACGTTGCTTAGTAAGTAATATTTTATTCAACCATCGTTTACTTGCATCGTTAGTGTAAAAGATGTGTTTTGGTTACTGTTAAACCCGGAAGTGATATTTTTGTATGGAATTGAAAACCAACTTGATGACCGCCATGCTTTTAAAATTGTTCAATGTTTTGTATGTAGTTACTGTGAATGGACGCAGTATACTACATGTGAATCAAAAGGCCCAGTAGACCAACTATTAAATCTGCTTAGAATTTACAGTAGCAAGGAAACTCAACCACTGTACAGTCCCCCTTTCAAGAGTGTTATAGAAGTCCTCATTCACTGTACTGTCGAGACTGACTTACTACAGGTGCTGGCTAGCTCAGTTCACTGAGCTATGTGAATAAGTAATATAATGGTATTTGATTGTGGCTTCCAGTCCCAACGCCGGAAGCACTTTTACCACCTTACTTTTGCACACCAGTCAATCGAAATCACACCCCAGGACCCCCTAAACATGGGGAAGGGCATGGGGGTAGTGGTGGAAGAGTCCCATGTGCTTACATTTCCAATATCCATGCATTGCGGGGCTTTTGTTTCATGTGAAAATAACGGGTACTATAACCATGACTATATCCATGAGGTATAGGGCCGGGTAATTTGCAGGGGTTTTATTTACCATCTGTATGGCCTGGAGGGGGATAGGGATTACACTCAGGGTTTGAAAAAAGCAAAAGTAAAAATCCTCGCTGTTCCCCAGGGTCCAGGTGAGGTTTCAGTTGACTGGTGCATTACTGTAAAATGGTGTCAGACATGCCTGGCAGACTCATACATGAACCCGTAGTCTGCATATCCATTGTTGCCTCTGCATGATGGAGAGCTCTAAGAAATAAAAGGGAATGAGTGTAGTGATAGTGGAGAATGACTCATAGACTGGCCCCTGGCTAACTTACTTAGCAGAGCTACATACTAACAAGACCAGTTGTTGAAGGTTTGAGTCCCAAGTTTGGTGTATTTTTCCTACTTTATTTACCCAGTACTTACTTATAAAATTTAAATAATAAATTGCCATTCTTGAATTGCATGTGTAAGGATATCACATTTGATTATCCCTTGATGTAATAATCAACTTTTCATATTGTTTTTCAGGAAAAAGTTTCCAGGAAACATTATTCCACTTGATGATGATGATGGTGATAAAGCAGTTTTAGCTATACATATCATCAAAACATGATCAGGTATTGTCACTAAACTCTGTTTTGTGTTACAGTGTGATAATTTGTACATAATAATAAAAAAAGCTAGTTTACTAGTGCTAGTAATAAAAAGATTACATAAAGTTGCACATTGATGATATAATGGATTTCAATTATAACTTTACTCAGATGCACATTGGTATAATAATGCTTAAAAGATTATCATTGCTTTTAACACAAATATTTTTTCAAGTTAAAATGACTTTCAAGGATACTAGTATATACAATGTATTGTATTGTTATAGAATGTATTACAGACTTTTTTTTTTAATTTAAGGCTCCACTCAACTTCTGAAATGTCAACCATGGTTGTATTATACTCGGTCTGCAACAAGATGATATCCAAATATCTGAACATTGAGGATTTGATGGTTGCAAAGAAGCCACATTGATCAAGCTATCCTCAGAATTGCTGTAAATTCCATACTGCACCTGTTAAATGTTGTAGATCTTCATGAACTGTTGCTAGCAGCTAGTCAACCATAAACATGCTAAGTAATAATGCCCTCCAACTTTGATTAGGGGGTATATTGCTGTGCACTTGTCGGTAGGTAGACCAAAGGTTTGCGTTCAATAACTTAAGAACGATTTGCCCTAGATTCTTCAAACTTTACATGAAGGTTGATTTTGAGATCAGTAGGTCAAAATTCAAGGTCACTGTGACCTTTACCACTTCTGACTGTTCAAATGATGTCCTCTTCAAACTTTACATGGAGGATGGTCATCAAAAGTAGATATCCCCTATTGATTTTGAAGTCATTAGGTCAAATGTCAAGGTCACTGTTACCTAAACCATTTCTGACTACTGTGCTGCCATATGGGCGTATATGTTTTACAAACACATCTTGTTATTTTAATGTTCTATGTATGGTGTAAATAAATTTGTGTTAAACTTTGTTTTAAATTATTGTTGTAATATACCCGTCACTTTCTTTAGTCGGCATATAGTTTGGACCTATAGTTTGATTTGAACCAAGTCATTGTTTGTGTTGTTAAACTAACACAAGGCAGTCCCAAAGAAGGCCTCACCGCATTAATGGATAGTAAACTGTGAGCTTGACTTATGCCAGCCAGCTTGAATAAAACTTTAATCCACAAGATAGAAACATGGGTTCTGCAGATCACCTTCATTAGTTAGACACTTGCAAGTTTCATGCAATTCTGTCCAGGCATTAAAAAGTAAAGAACCTGACAGAAATGAAAGGTTCAAACCTTTCACCTTGAATTGTGACCTTGACCAGACAAGGTTGAATGTGGGTTCTGCATGTCAGATTTATTAATAACATATTTTCTTTCCATTCAATGCAATTCCACCTAGCACTAGCAGTTAAAAAGTTATGGAGTGGACACAAAATGCAAGGTTCAAACCTTTGACATTGAACTGTGACCTTGAGCTGGCACGGTTGAAATGTGGGTTCTACATATTGTCTTTAGCTACACTATCGCAATGAGTTTCCACAATTCGGTCCAGGCAGTAAAAAGTTATTGAGTGCATGGACGGACACACAGACAGTGACCATTCCTATAATCCCCTCCCACTTCATTGCGAGGGATTAATAATTGGTGGCAAGAGAGAGCATATTGAACTAACCAGGGATTGTATTTATAAAACATCTTGGTGAAAAACTTAAATATTTTGAATTAAGTAAAAAATTCACAGTGTGGAGATTTACCACAAATTGAAGAATAACCCATGTTTCCTTAGTGACTACAGTATAAATCGATTATTGAGGTCGAGCACTTGTTTACATAACAGTACATGTACATAAACATTGAAATTTCGCTCATTAATGTCTTATTTTAATAGATATTTTGTGTATTAGTATATGGCTTTATGAATATGGTATTGGTTTGCACTGCCCGTTTCTCCGATCAAAACGTTTAAAACAATAAAAATACAATGTTATGATACAAGTGACAGACCTGATTAAACGGACTATACATAATGCAGAAAAACAATGTAAGCAGTTAATATCATTGGTAGTACTATTTAGCTGATACACTTGAAGAAATTTTAAGACTTTAAGAAATTATTAGTTTTCTACTAAGATGCTTTATAAATACCGGCCCTGTTCATTAAACCAACATACTAAGCCAGTCAGTTGCTCAAGCCACGGTACTATATTAGTCGATCGCTTGAGTCAGCAAAATAAAGCAGTGACTTGAAAGTTTCAAAGTTTATTGCACAAAACAGGTCAAAGACCTATACACAAGGAATATATAACACATACATATGGCATTTAACAATGAGTGATGTTTGAAATTGCACATATGAAACATAACTTCATCATACTAAGCCAGTCAATTCATGTAGTTGACATAAGAAACCAGTCAGTTGAGTTGACATATGAAACCAGTCATTTGATTGAGTCGACATACAAAACCCGTCAGTTGATTGATTTGCCAAATACAACCAGTCTGTATATTGCAGTCAATTTATCCAATCGACATTTTAAACCATTTGGGAGCTTGAGCCTGCATACTTAACCAGTCAGTTGCTGAAAATAACACATTAAACCAGTTGTTTCATCATACTAAACCCGTCCGACAATTGAGCCCACATAAAAAAGCCAATCAGTTGCTCGAGTTGCAAACTATTAAAGCCAGTCAGTTGCTTGAGTTGGCATATTAAACCGGTCGGTTCATGATATTAAACCAGTTAATTCATAACAAGTCAGTTGCTTTATTCAACATATTGAACCAGTCGGTTCATGAATCATAACCAGTCACTTGCGTGAGTACACATATTGAACAGTTTAACCAGTCGGTTCATGATACATAACCAGTCAGTTGCTTTATTCAACATATTGAACGGTTTAACCAGTCAGTTCATGATACATAACCAGTCAGTTGCTTTATTCAACATATTGAACCAGTCGGTTCATGAATCATAACCAGTCACATGCTTGAGTACGCATATTGAACAGTTTAACCAGTCGGTTCATGATACATAACCAGTCAGTTGCTTAAGTCAACCTATTGAACGGTTTAACATGTCGGTTCATGATACAAAACCAGACAGTTGCGTAGGCATATTGATTGCTTAAACCAGTGAGTTCATTGGGTGGACATGCTAAAACCAGTCATTTGCTGGAATCAGTATTCTAGTGATGTCAGTTTAATTTCACCCAAGTAATACATTTTATGTTTGAAAATACATGTATGCAAGAAACACAGTATTTATATATAATATATACCTCTTGACCATTATTTTCTATGAAATAAAGGAAATTAATCCACATCAAAACCTAAAATTATATTCCAATACCCCCTTTTCAAGGAAAAAACATATTTAAGCAATTATTTAATAAAATCTTAACAATAATATATATAAAGACGTTTAACATAATTCTACTTTAGTCATGAATGTCTTCATATGAAATTAAGTTTGTGTTATACAATAGTCATACCAGCCTTGAAATATGGTCTCATTATTGAGTTGATCTTGATATAGGGGTTAGAACAAACTATTAATTATGAGATTGGATTAAAGATGAGAGTTCACTGTTAGGATACAATTTGAAAATTATCCTCAACAAAGAGTATCATTGAAAAAATATGTTAATCACAATAGCTAGATAACTTTGAAATGAATAAATGGTATTATGACTGTGTATTTAATGTGTACATGATAATTATGAGGATAAATTCAATACATGTATTATGCAAATTGTACTGTAATATATACACAAAGAGGATGTTAGACTTTTATAAAATAACTTGTAGAAACAAACAATAAATCCACTTTAAACAGATGGCGTTTGAAATTACAATCAAAAGCTGCTTTTAACAATCAAATACATGTACATTTATGAAGACCATCCATGGGTCTTTTGTGACAGGTAAAGTATCTATTTAAATTTTCTTATGTGAGAGAAATGTTTGGTCTTTATTATTAAAGACATGTTTTATAATGGTGGTCTTTCTTGGCAGGTGGTCATTCCTAACAAATGATTCAATGTATATTTGTGAAAGGGGGAATGTGAATGTTTTAGGCTTTTGGACAGCATTATTTATAGAGAATGTCTTCTGGAATCTCTGACTTTCTATCCTGTATCCAGTGTTCTCTGAATGGTCAACTTGCTTCTTCAGGACACTATAATTGTATGTTCCACAGTGTATAAATGAGTCATCTTCCGGTTATCGCAATAAGGAATACACATTGAATTGTATAGTCTTGCAATAAGTCGTAGATTGATAGGAAATCACCGGATGTTTCAATCACAATAAGTCATACAAGTTGAAGTGTATAGTATCCCAATAAGTCGCACAATGATTTAGTTTATATGCGGTGTGTTCTATTGGATTCAAGGTCTACTGTTTCCAGTGCACCAGCAGGTCATATACTACCTGAAATATGCATAAAACAATTCACAATTTCTACACATTGATAAATAAAACCAAAAATGTTGAACTTTACATGTAGCCTACAATTATTGCAGAATGCACTTTATTTGAATAAACATGCTACGGTTTTGAAAAATAATTGTAGGCCTACATGTATTGTATCAAATTAATAATGAATCATTCAATGCTCAGCAGACAGCTAGAAATGGCAAAATATTACATGTCATACAATTTAACTAGATTTCTATGTTTTTCTATATTTTAAACACGTATGCATTTACAACTATAGTACACCTCTATAGACCAACACACTTTGAGAACTGCAAATATTGACCCTTGTACAAAGGTTGTTGCTCTGCAGAGGTTAAATGTAGAGTAAGTATCAGCTTGAGGAAATTTTAAAGGTGTTATTATAGAGGTTGTTCAAATGTTGCTTTACGGTGGGCTGCTCTGAGAGGTTGTACATTTGCACTTTATATAATATATAATTATATACATTTATGTTAATGTGGAAAAGGACATGTACTGGGTACTAGAAATATTTATTACCATTTTATCCATAATCTTGTTTTGAGTGTAAAGATGTAAGTTGATCAATTCTTTTCCATGGTTATACATAACACCACACACATCATTCTACCAGTAAAAGACAGTAGGTCTATGTTCTCTTCTTTCTTCCAATATTATACCACTTGGTATACATGTAGTTAGTTCTTTCTGCTCAAAGTTCTAGATGTAATAAAAAGAGTGTCAGAGTTATGCTTAACAATATTAGGGCTGTGTACATGTATCGTTTTGTCGCAATGGTGGACACCATCATTATACCAGCATTTTAACGACATGACACGACACATCATATGATGAAAAGTGATCAAGACGATACAATGTACACATATTTGACATGCCAAAATTGGCAACTCAATGCAAAGTGACAACAAGACATTTCGACGAATATCATGTTGTAGTGTTTATAGGATTTAATCATTTAATAACTTGTACAGAGGAGAAGCGTGTGTATGCGGTCAGCTAATTGTAGCTCGTTCGGTAGAGCATTTGCCCTGTAAGTTAAGGGTCCTGGGTTTGAGACCCGGTCCAGCTACGCATTTTTCTGACACTGTACAGTTGGGGAACATTGTCGTCACTCACTGTTCCGTCTTGTTTCACAGTCGCAATGTTTATCAAGATGCCTGCAGTAGTGTACGTTTGTGGACGACTGACATTTCATGTGACATGGCATGAACAGGTTTCCGTAGGCTTAGCTCAGTACCATGCACATCCATGTAGACCTACAGCTGTATCTTTCAGAGTAAGGTACCCTCTAAAAGAGACATGACTGATTGTGCCAGGCTATGTAGATATAGGCCTAGTATTAAATGGTAGACCGTAGATAACTCACATATGAAGGACCAACACAAAATAAGTGGGTGGGGTAGGCCTACTGGCATACATTCATGATGCAGCGTTTTTACATAAGAAGAAATCAAGTGAAACGTAGAGATAGGCCTATATGACGTTTATATCAGTTATTTAAATAAAAACAATGCATATTTAAGTATTTAATTACTGGAGTTTGGTATGGCACAATGAAATAAATCGCCAAAATTCGACGTATTGTTATTGTTTATTTTTGGAGTATTCTCCCTTGAAATGTCAGAAAATAATTTTCAACACGTTAATTAAATATACAGTTATCAAATGGAACAATAAACGTATAACATATATTCTTAGAAAATGAGTAAAACAAGCATTTACCTGGGTCAACATGGCCTGGGTCCACGAAGACATTTTATTGGATTTTCTTGATGCTGATTAACCTTCACACAATTTAAGCGATGGCCGCCCGTTATACTTTGTAACCCTAGGCTAATAAGTCGTCCCAAAACCATTCGAACCATCGTTTATTAGTTGAAAATGCGTAAATTGCATTCGAAGCGGGCGATTATGGCAGCCATTTTGTTTTCCTCGAATCTGGTTAAAGTGTTGGTTAACCGTAACCCAGCTAAGGGAGGTGGGTAACTTTTAACCACATTTTTAACCATGGTTAGAACTAACCAGATTTTTATACAATCGGTTTCTACGCTTTAACCAGACTTTTAACCATTTTGGTAACTTTAACCGCGGTTAAAATTTAACCAGCGTTTATACAATTGGGTGCTGATATACTCATGCAACCCATTGCTGTATAAAAAGGTAAAATATCAAATTAGGCCTATTTGAAATCAGTTGTTATCTGTGTTTATATCTAATTATGCATTTTTAAATCAGTTACCCCTGAATTAAGTAGACCTAGAATTAAACAAATTGAAAAACGTGCATTATCCACAGACAGATATATTTTCATTTTGATCGGGCTGACAAATGTTCATTCTGACTGACAAACGACAGCAGGTTCATATCGTCCTTCGTTACTTCGTACCCAATATTTCGTATCAAACCGATATCGAGCGCTTTCTTGTGCAACGGACCGCTTCTGTAGGTTGCATAGACGTAGAAAAGCGCTCGGTAGCGCCTTTTGGAAACGGCTTGGGTAGGTAACGCATAATATAATTTTACTATTGGCGAAACCGATATCATATGATTGAATAATCTAATTGTAGTCTGGTCGTTGTCTGAAATAAATATTTTAGACAAATTTTGAAAAACAATAAAACTTCACAATGCATACATAAGGGAAGGGTATCTGAGGAGCTGCCGCCTTATTTAACGAACAGGACAGTGTCAATAAAAGTTTCGAGTATCAACACCTTCCGTCCGAAAATGATTAGGGGTAAGGCATATTTGTAGCGTCGCACAACAAAGCAGGAAGCATAATGGCAAATTGTAAATGGACGCACCAATAAGCATCATAATATAATATCATAAATGTGGCTATGACCCAAAATCCTATAAATTTTATCAAGTATATCACCATTAAATTCAGACTGTCGCAGAAGAGTATTTAAAATAATGCCGTATTTAAAAATAGGATCAGTATTTCGAACTTTTTACGAAATTTGCAGTAATGTTTTAGAAAGACAAATATTCAAGTGTTAAAAAGAACAAGCTATACGTATAATTGGAGACATGTACAACGTAAACACCATAAAACGCTGCTCGTGGAACATCTCTATCCAAGTGTGGGTAATTTACAGTATCGAAGTTAAAATCATTTATGTTGTCATAAATCTCAATGACTATTTGGTCTGTTTCAATTGTAAGACCAAGAACTAGGAAATATAGCAGACGAATTCGCTTTATTTAGTGTCATTAAATTTATTTGTTGTTATTGGAAAAGTATAGAGATTATCAATATTCAAAATGCCATTAAGGTATCTGGAAGTGTTATTAAACGCCACAATATCATCCGATTGGTTTACGGGAGACAATTTAAGCATGCAGTTGTGTTTGAAGCACGATCGAAACAGATCATCGACAAGTGGTGCACATTTAAATAAAACAAAGCCCGACAAAAGCTTTATCAAGAAGAACTTCGCTACAGGTCCACATAATGTATTGCCTTATCTTAGACATCTATTTGTATATTAGAATTCCCATTTTCTTCACATAAACTTCATTCAAATGTTAAACATATTGTGAATAAGATCAATCTTAATTGATTAATTTCGAAATCTATTAGTTTGTTTCTTACCATGGCATTTGCATTTTTGAATGTTTGAACTCACTTATGTAACTTGATTGTACGTTGTGTCCAAAAGTCACCAGACAAACGCTATATGTTTACTTATGGTTGCTTATTTGAAACATTAAAATGTCAAATCGCTTGTATGTATTTAATGTTTTTATTGAATATAGCACATAGTATCATCTTTTATAAAAGTTAAGTAGAAATGTTGAAGTGTAACTCGGCCAATACGCGTTTGATTTCAGATAACATAATGTGGAATGACAATTCTATTGAACTTTATTACAGTCGTGAGCGCTAACCACTCGGCTACCTATCCATCCATTGGCCGTGAACTAGTGCATGTGCGGTTAAATTAACAGCAATATGACATGAATGAATGCATGCGATACGCAAAGACAATATTTGCTAATGGCGAAAGCGATCATGCATTTTCGGACCAAGGTAAATCTTTAGTTATGAGTTTTCGCGAGGAACAAGTGAATTTACGAAATGAAAACATTATCTTCATAGTTCCTAATTTAACTTATTGAGAAACGAAATAGATTTTGGAAATTGTTGTACCTTATTAGTGCAATAGTTTATGTTGGTATAAAACATGAAAGTGTTCGCATCGCATTTTTTCTATATGACTGCAGTTTTTACAGTAGGCCTACTGTAGGCCTCGTTCTCAACGGTAGTTCTACATGTTTACACGGTTCATAGATCTACCGCTCTTACACATTGTTTCCTTGTGTTAAAAATAAGGTACTATGTTAAATATTTACATAGTTCTTGGTTATGGAGATTTTTTTTTGTATTTTCAGAACTGCCGGTCGACTGATGTGAGATGATACCGTGCTGATGCTGCTTACTGAGGCTGTACAATTCGAATTTGGTTGTTGAGGCAACTGGACATACACATACTAAATTAATGCCTGGACCAAGCATTTTACCGATGAACCACTTGACAATGGCATGACTGGTGGAGTTTGAATGTAAAAATAAGAAATGTGAATAAATATATCATAAACTTCCACATTGTTTCAATATGTATATGCTTACACGTGGGACAGGCTGGTGTAAGCAGAAAAGGTGTTTTTCCATCCACAAGCTATTATACGATGCAGATCAAGGCCCCACTGCTCTTCGAAAATGAGCATGAGTCACAGTTAAAAACAACAAAATTAATTCAGTTGCAGCAATGACGTCATGACGTTAGGTAGGCAGTTTACTAGGCTATTATTTAGGCAGCATGCTAAAGGTTAATACAGTCGAACGCGCTAACCACTCGGTTACCTATCCAACCATTCGTCGTGAACTAGTGCCTGTTGGTCTTTGGGATTACTTTAACTTAAGTATTGAACGAGCTCTTGATAGAAATCCAAATATAATTATCACTGGTGACCTGAACGAAAATTTGCTTAACAATAACACAATACACTTAAGAAATATTTTGCGTGTTAATAATCTAGAGAATGTGATTAACGAACCTACTAGAATAACAGCAACTTCATCAACTTTAATTGACCCTATTATAATATCTGATAACATAGACTATTTTAAAGCTGGCTGTTTAAACGTTGATAACGCAATTAGTGATCATAAAGCAACATTCATTTATCTAAAATACTTGATAGAAAATACTGTATGCAAAACCAGAAAAGTATGGTTATATAAACGAGCTGACTTTCAGCGTCTTAATGAATTAATGACAAGTGAATGTTGGGATTTTATAAATACATTGGATATTAATCAAGCATGTGATAAATTTACCGATAAAATCAAAGAGTTCATGAATGTATGTATTCCCTCAAAAATTGTAACTCTACGTCCAAACGACAAACCTTGGTACGACACAGAAATTCGTCGTTATACGAAATACAGGGACAGACAAAAACGCATCGCACTAAGGAGGAACACTCCTGCCAACTGGTCTAAATATAAAACATTGCGTAACAAAGTAAATAATCTTAAAATATATGCGAAAAATAGATTCTTTACCAACATCGAAGACAACATAGAAGATTATAGATTAAACAATAGCAAAAATTATTGGAAGTCCATCAAAGAACTAATAAAAAACTATAAATCACCTGATAACATACCTGTTTTAAAACATACTATTAATGGCCTAGACGAAATTTGTGTTAGTGACGAAGATAAAGCTAATTGCCTTAATGACTTTTTCGTTTCTATATCAAATGAAGATGATTCAAATACTGTTTTACCAACGTTCAGCAGAAAGACTCGTACAACTCTAGAACATATTCAAATCCAAGAGTCCGATATCGAAGATATTATTCAAACTTTAGATGCTAATAAAGCGGTTGGACGTGACTGTATTTCTCATAAAGTTATAAAGAATGTGCGTTTTACTATTTCAAAACCTTTAGGTATGTTGTTTAATAGATCTCTAAATGAAGGAGTTTTCCGTCCAAATGGAAAGCAGCTCTTGTTTTACCTCTTTACAAAAAGGGAGACAAACAATGTCCTGGTAATTACCGTCCTGTCTCTCTATTGAGTTGTTTAGGTAAACTAATGGAAAGATGTGTATACAAATATATATATAACTATTTAATAACAAATAAACTCAATAAAACAAGCAGGATTTCTAACTGGACATTCAACAGTGTTTCAACTAATTGACTTATACCATCAAATAATCCAATCTTTTGATTCGAAAATGCACACGTGCGTTATATTTTGTGACATATCAAAAACCTTTGATAGAGTTTGGCATAAGGGATTATTGTTTAATTTAAATCAACTGGGAATTGATGGACAACTTCTAAACTGGATTTCAAATTATTTAAATGATCGCCAGCAACGTGTCTTCATAGGTCAATCACTGTCTACTTCCAAAGGCATTAAATCAGGGGTTCCCCAAGGCTCAGTTTTAGGCCCATTACTTTTTTTAGTTTATGTAAATGATATAACTGACAATTTACTCAGCATAACTAGATTATTCGCAGACGATACTTCGTTGGCTTCTACTACATTTAATGTGAAGGATCTTCAGGGCATTTTAAACCATGACTTAAAAGAAATCTCAAACTGGTCTAAACAATGGCTAGTCAAAACGGAGGTCTTATACTTTGGCAATCATCAACCACCAATACTTGAATTTGATAATAATTTCTTAACTGCTATCGACAATCATAAACATTTGGGTGTTACACTTAGCAACGATTGTAAATGGCACACCCATATTAATAATATTTTAGTTTCCGCATCCAAACTCCTCGGAATTATGAGGAAATTAAAATTTTCGGTACGACGTAAAACATTGAATCAAATTTATGTATCTTTTTTAAGGCCAATTCTTGAATACTCTGCTGTAGTCTGGGATAACTGCACCCAGTACGAGATAAGAAAAGATAAGAAAAACTCCAAATTGAAGTCGCTAGAATCGTTACAGGTGTCACTCGCTCTACAAGTTTAGAAAAAATATATATCGAAACTGGATGGTTAACTCTTGATGATAGAAGAAAATACCAAAAACTTATTTTTATGTTTAAAGTAAAACACAATTTAGTGCCTGATTATTTGAATGTATTGTTCCCAAGACAGAATAATGAAAACCTACATAACAACCTAAGACATCAAACTGATTTTCTGACACCTCCCCGAAGAACCACATTATTTGAAAGGTCATTCATTCCATCCGCTATTCACCTATGGAACGCCTTACCGCCATTATTAAGAAACTGTCAATCACTAAGTTTGTTTAAACGAGAATTGCTGAAAGATGTTTTTCCCGAGAAGGTAGTCCCTCCTCACTTTATGTATGGTAATAAATCAATGTCAGTATATCATGCTAGGCTTCGTAATAACTGCAGTAATTTGAACAATGACTTATATGTTAATAATATTTCTGATCATGATCTATGTTTGTATTGTAATTCACCTGAAGACGCAGTTCATGTTTTCTTTCATTGTACTCGATACGTAAATGAACGACTCGAGCTTTTTCGCAGTACTCGAAATCTTCATCCTCTAAATATTAAGCTCTTACTGTTCGGAAGTGATAATTTAACTTATGCAAATACTATAAAAATAGTCAATGCTGTACATAAGTTCATTAAAGACACAAAACGTTTCAATACATAATGATTAGATCTAACGTCCACAACCTTAATCTTTTCTTACTCCTAACCTTACTCTTACTGTTCTGTCCTATCCTTACAAAACCCATCCTAGCTTTATTCTCACTCTATCCAATTTTTCTAATAATGTTTGAATATTACCTCTGTAAATGTGTAATAATCTACAGGTTAACACCTGCATTTAAATTCACGCTATATATATATATATATATATATATATATATATATATATATATTGTAATGTAATTAATGTTGGTATAAGGGAAGAGCCGTAACTAAGTTTTGGAACTTGTGGCTCGACCCTTTTACCCATGTATATAAAATGTACTTATAGATGTATTTGTATGTCAAAATTTGTATATTTTTGGGTAATAAAATATGTTTAAACTAAACTAGTGCCTGCGCTTGTCACTGAGACAAAATAAGAAAGCAATGACAAAGTTAAAGCTCAATTTATGTCAGGAAAAGTCGATTTTAGCGCACTGAACGTCTGACCCGAACGGATTACCTCCCCTGGACTAAGGAAAAGCGGGTCAACATAAACATATCGGATGATAAACACTCTAAGTGTAGCAACTCGTGTATTTTATTATTTGACGATCTTAACGAGACATTCTCGACGCTCACGTCCGGAGTTAGTTCTATAAAAAATCACTTGATATGTGTGTTTATTCAGGCAGCAATATAGTCGGTTTCGGGCAAAAACTGTGACCTTTTGTTGAAACATGCATTGTGATATATTCCATGGGAAAGTGCTACTCGAATTTTCATTCTGGCGACATTCTGGCTAATTCCGACGTCATTCGATCTTGAGTATTTGAGTAAATACACATTTGAGGACTAGATCATTTGAAAACATTCGAAATGACCATTTTTGTTGAAGGCATGTTATACTCTATGCTGTGTGCTTTCTTGGCAAGACATAGAACATTACTATTTTTTTACGGATTTTTTATTTGAAGCAAACACTGACATTGCCTGACATATAAACAAAATATTGTAAAGTATTTGTATATCAAATCTACATTTCAATAACTCATATGTCAACCATTGCTGACTAGCTTGCTATACTTCAATGAAAAAATATGAATCATAACGAATATTAGCTTATTTATAACATAGTACTAAAACTACATCACAAAACTATACATAATAGGTGCCCATATATTCATATAAATATCGAATTTGGTATTTTGATTTCTGCTCATGCAATTTTAAAAGGTTTAGAGCTAGAGATGATTGATTGATGTATAATACAAATACTGTAGCGCAAAGACAATCCAAAGCCAAACAGAAACGACGGCAGCGCCTAGATATCCACGCAAGAGTCAGACATAGAACGAACCATCCACATCCCCAAAAATGGATATCCATATGGGCGAGGTCCCCAGAAGAGGTTAGTCACTTTAGTTCCTGGATAGTACATGACACAGAAGATGCCCAAGTTCCAGAAGCATCCCTGGCTCTTTTACGTGCCGATGTAAAGCATCATACACGGGACCTCGCTTAACGTCTCGTCCAAAGACTGTTATTAATTTCAGTTATGTTAGGTGAGAAACACTGAAAAGCATTTCTGTTTTTGACCGTCTGGAGTAGGGATCGAACCCACAACCTCCAGATCAGCAGTCAGTAGCCCTTACCACTAGACCACATGTCCACCTATGCCAGAAAAAACGATATTTCAAGCAAGCCTATATATTCACTCCGCAATGAATGACATACTGTGGACTTCGAATTATGTGCATAATTAGCCATAAAGGGAGGTAATTATAAATGATAACTACGCTGAAGTGAAGTACGGGGAGACAATGTCTGGTTACTTTCTTGTGTTCGTAAAGTTCGGGGTCAATATTTTTGAAATAAAATATCTGTACAATATTTTGGCATCAAAAGTTTGAAATGTTCACTCTTACCATAGTCATGATAAGTTTTCTACGGTATGTTTATATTTCTTAAACAAGAAGTTGGATTTTTAAATTACTGAAACTCAATTACAGGAAATATCTTCGTCAACTAACAATAAGAAACACATACGTCAACTCCTCGAAACTAATAAGAAAAAACGATGACAACCTTAGTTGATTTATAATAGTATAGATGTGATATTTAAATAAGATCGACTAAATATACCAACTATTGGAACCAGGAAGAAAAATTTGATATAATATAAATTGAAATAATAGTCAAACTGTGACAGTAAACTACGATCTACCATATATAATTTACTCTAAAAGTTAAATGAGAAAACAGATAATAATATAAAATAATAATAAAAGTATGAAATTACACTAAGATCTATGTATATTGTACGCTAGGGAAACGTATATGACGTAAACTGTAACATTTGCCAACAAATTGTTCGTAAAGTGCAGCATAATTGTACGTTATATAGACAAAGCACTAAACAATAAATGTTTTGAACCTATTTTACTGCTAGAAAATTACCCGGTTGATGCTTGGAAATGTCAGAAAATCGTTGTCGATCTGATCATATATGTCTGAAGTTATAAACATATTATTGTGCATACAAGTAGTTATTAAAGTGGCTATGTGATATTCTACGGCTTTCAAATGCATTTGAGTACAATTGGAATACACATCGTTCTATTGGTGTGGCACAGGTATTGGTACAGAGGTCGACGCATACATGAGTTTAAGTATACAAGTGTCAAAAACAGCCGATTACTAATTGAAATATACGTATAGAAACACGAAGACAAATATCAATTTTCAATGCTTCGATGAAGTTTAATAGCAAATAAAGAACGTTGTATATGTTAAGCTGAACCCCGAATGCACAATCCATGTTTTCTGGTAGCTTCAGTATTGTAGCACAAAGTGTATGATTTGCGTGACTGTTGAGGATGGTTATTAATGTCAATAATGACCTTTCCGCCCTACACACGAGAGACCCCGCGTACTGGTTGCGTGATTTCATGATAGAATAGTAACAATGATATGGTTATGATTATTTACAAAGCAATTTGTATACACTTGAATATCAAACAGTTGTTGCAAAAAGAACGGCACATGAATCAAAATACTTTATTTTAGGAATCAATTGTATTTTATGAAGTATCAACCTTTCTAAAGAAAACAATTACATATCGTTCCTGTGTGTCAGTATACATGATGTAGTGATTTCATACCGACATTAACTGAAACATTTCCATTTTATGTTACATTATTTGACAGCTAAAGCTTCATTGTAAAATAACACTTTGACCAGGTGAGTCACACACCTTCTTATAAAGGTGATCTTAATATTGATTCTAGAAAAACGAGGGGGTGAGTAATTGTCAAGTTTTAGATCTTCAATCCTTATATTTAATATCTCGTCCCTAAGTAGTATAGTTTTGACTTAGTAAAATGTAGGCATTTAATTGTTAAATACCGCGGTCAAAATGATACTGGTATATCTTCCTTGCTGGACGAGAAATGCAAGATAATTGCTGGACGAGTTAACATAAACGAAAAATACCAGATAATTGCTGGAAAACCCGGAATTAGAATTATTGGATGAGTGTACCATTGGGACTTTAAACATTATTTAAAATAAAAAACCTAATTGACTGAAAATGAAATGAAAGTTCCATTGTATTTGTATCCACATACATATATAGTACATGAATTTGTGAGTCATTAGGTATTTTAAAACACTATGTGTGTCGATTTGTAGACATGTGCAGTAGTTCCTCTCTGGTACTACTTGCAGTCGTCGCTCTCATGAACTGATTGTTCTTTCAATTAGTTCATACCGAAAGTGCGTCCCAGATAGCACGTAGATGAAGAAGTTAACAGCGTAATGACAAGTGCAATAGAAACACACACGTCTATGTATGGTCTTAGGAAGAGCTGTATCGCGACTTCCAGTTTTGATTGATATGTCAACAATGAAACTCAATGTAAACAGCGGAGGTAATGTTAAAATATACGTAAATGTTACCGGTAACAACATGCTCGTACGTCTATGCTTCTTTTGTGTTATTTTTCAATGTCGGTGTTTCCGGAAAGTGTGATCACGTCGGTCAAATTCCCTCTTCATTTTAAATATTTGGTACAAAACAAGCGAGTAAAACACGTGATCAACGACACTGGCAGACAGAAAACAAGCGTCCAGAAGTAGACATCAAGGCTTGTATAAAGTTCAGCATATCCGTCCCAGGACTGACAGTCCCAGATTCTGTTCTCTTGATCATACAGGATATGGTCGATCATGACTAAAGGGAATGCCTGACTTATACACGCTACAACAATCAGTGCAAACATCGGTTTGACGGCACTCATTGGCTTCTGTAATAGCAATATTTTAAACGGAAAGCACACAGCAAGTTGTCGTTCCAACGCCATAAACACGACAAGCCATGGGCTGATTAATGTAATTATATGTGAGAAAAAGTTATACATCTTATAACCAACACTGCTGAAATTTCGGAGCACTCCTGGTTTAGCCAGATAGTTGACGTAATATTCGTCCACACTCTCAATATGTCTTACAGTCAGAATTAACGTATAATACAGCCAAAGCACAAAGGTAATCCGAATAAGACTTGTGACGTAGGTTTTTGGTTTTCATGGGGTGTGAACCCACGACCCTCAGGAATATGTCCATTGAAAATGTGACTGCTTTTTTTTGGTAATTAAAGGCCCATAACCCCATAAGGCCTAGGCCGATTTGGCCGATAATGCCCATTAGCATTGTCACAAAGTTTGATGACGATCGGATGAAAACTCTGAGCGTTAGAGTGCAGACAAACTGCTGGACGCCGCCGCCCGCCCGCAAAGAGTGTTCCCATAATACGTCCCGTTTTTCAAATGGGAGGTATAAAAACCTCTGACACCCAATAGTTAGACGTCAATAATGACGTATTTTGTCAATATTATTCTTTCGCTGACTTCCGTTTTGGGTCGCTGATTTCGTTAATGCCTGTTGTGAGCTAAAATTAGCTTTATCAACGACTCGGACAATCCCATAGCTATAAATAGACGTACTTGTTTGTTTTATTACGCAAGCGCATTTTTCGTAAACAGTTGATCCCCCAGCAAAAGAGGTGAAGATTATTATTGCATTACGTGTATTTCTTAGTATTTTCTTTTTATTTACGTGAATTGTCATTTTTCGCCACACACTTGATGCTATGATGTAGTTCTTTAATTATAGTATTCACTATAATAGAAGAGCTACGCTGAAATACGAAAAATATAAAATTTCGGATACTGCTCGCTATCGGAAATTACTCGCCAGCCAGTAGATATCTTTTGATTGAAATGTGCTTGAACTAAGTAATTAAACATAAAGTATGACGAGAGAGTCGGAGACAGTTGTCTTAGAACAAGGCGTGACTACTGTGTTACGCCCACCCGACACCTCATATTGTCTAAAAGCTTTATCTAAATTAATCCTTTTATACACCTAGTTTTTATTACAACATCTCTCGCCAAAGTACAACGCTACATTCTTCTACTACTAAACGACCACCCTGTGAGTCAATTATGGCGAATTTATAGCAAGATAAAACACTAACACGATATAAACTGTTCTCTAAAATATAGAATGATTTAGAAGTACGATATTACGAGAAGAAAATGTTGTTTTCGATGAGTCACTAAGGGCATGTGTTTTTTTTCATCCGCCGTTTTGCAATTTGGTTTATTTCATTTTGTATCGGACATGCTAGTAGTTGTTTGATTTGTGTTAGGATCCGAAATATGATTCGTTGCATTGTAACCTGAAGTTCTTTATACCTGCAAAACCGCCCTCTTAATCACCGATACCACTTTGAAACCTTTATGTAAGCTCTGACCTATATTGATACGTACTGACATCACCGTATACTCGTACTACCATCATTAAATTCTCCTTTCCATTTATAGACTCATTTATTTTTAATAGATCACGAAACAACTTCATCTACTTATATTATTCATTATCGACAACTTATTCCTGTTTGTATGCAGCGTCTAGTGTGTATTCTCCATGATTGCTTGTTTGTTGTCTGGTTATTATGTTTAAATGAAGAAATGTAGAAATACAAAAGACAAATTACTGGTGTATTGGGTTAGGCATACTAGTGTAAACTACAGTTAAATGATCAGATGTTTACATATATTTCATTGTCCTGTTATAAGTAGTAGACAGTCTGGAATATTTTACAAAACGATGAATGTTATTTCTTAGCTTAATATATTCCTGTCCGTGTCATTCCATGTAAAATAAAATTATATTTTATATTTAGTTTCTTGTTATTTTGTCATTGCATTTGTTCTTGTTTGTATATATTTTTGTACGTAATTATTTGTAAATACAAACGTGTCTTTGACATATTCACATGTTATTTTGTAAATGGCCAAAGACAATGTGGCTGATTATGAACCTGAACTTGGACGTAAAATGTTGTACAAACTGGCTAAAAAGGACCAACGGCACACTTCCTTTACTGGTTTTAAAATAACGCGTGGAACATCATGGACATGACGCGTTTGATCGCATGCTGTTCGCTTGAAGTTGTCACGCGGGTATGACTTCAACACAAGGTCGAATAAAACGACTCATCCCAATTTGAGGCTTCTTTCAATGACCGTATCTAGTATATCCTTGTTTCATTATATGAGTACAGGTAGGCGTGATTGCTACAAATGAGAGTTCTGCATGCTATATGATAGCCATGAAAGTTCATGGATTATAACAAACGATAGTTCTGCATGCTATGTGATAGATATAAACTACATTGACCATGTGAATTATGATAATAGCCTACGTCTAATCGTTTAAAGGTATTTACGAGTTTTTAACCATAGTTTCAAACGAAAGAAACATTGGTTATTAGATTGGCGAATTTGTCCCGCGAGCGGGTGGGTATGTGGTCACCATTGGTTTCCGATTGATAACTTCAGGTAGGAAAGAGACATTATGATGAAACGTGCTGTGTAGGTAGCATTGAAGAAAAACCTTGTTTGGGGTTGGACGTGGGGTCGGTGGGGTCAAGGTTACTGTTACTAAAAAGAGAAAAACGTTTCCACTATATAATTTCAGTTAGGAATAGAATATGATCATGAAACATACTGTGTAAGCAGCTTATATGAAAACCTTGCTTGGGATAGAAGGTGGGGACAAAAATAGAAGATAAACGTGTATGCTATATAACTTATATGAAACCCTTGTTGGGATTAAAAGCCGGGCCTCTGGGGGCAATGCCACTGTAACTAAAATAGATAAAAACGTCATTGTTCTTTAAGTTCATTAAGGAATGTGACATGATAATGAATCTTGCTTTGTCGGTAGCTTATATGAAAACCTTGCTTGGGATTCAAAGTAGGGCCGTTGGGCCAAGGTCACTGTTAATAAAAATAAAAACAAAATGTCTCCGGTGTTTAATGTCTGCTAGTAATGAGATAGTATAATGAAACATTTTGTGTAGGTAACTTGTGTGAAAGCGCCATTTGAGACTGAAAGTGGGACAGGTGGTGTCAAGGCTTCAGTTACAAAACAGGATGTATCCAGTTGTGCCAAATTATGCTTCGCTACCATGAAAATGTTTTCATGGAATTTTCATGTCTTGTTCTCTCTACGAGGGAATAGGAAAAAAACAATTTCATGCCGCCATGACGTGTATATATATCAAAGTATAGTCGAACCAGTAAATAACTGACTAATGTTTTTACTAATAAATCTCAATAATCCACTACTAAGCCCCCGCGGAAGTAATTATACGAACACGACCTCGTTATACAAGCTAAGTAATGTACTGAGTAATGTCACATGTTGCTTTAATTATACGAAGTGTTTATGTACAACATAAAATATACATGTAGTTTTTAAGCTTGTGCTCGTCTGTTACATTATATAAGAAAAATACAATTAACAGTTTTTAAAGGGCGCTTCCAGTAAGTCAGCCGTTCACCCACCATTTGTCATTTAATTTTCCCTGGTCATTGGGTTACCTAAGGAAAACTTCGTTAGAGTCTCGTATATATAAATATTATAGAACCCACAGTGCGATATTCGCAGCCGTATACTAATAATTTGTGTCTTTTTACTCACGAAACGAGCATAGTGGCGATGGCTCAGTAGGTAAAGCACTGGGACTGTCTATCTCAGGTCGTCGGTTCAATCCCCGGCATGTTAACTTGATTAATCGAAAAAATTATAATATTTATCGGTGTTTCTGACCAAGTGTTGGATAATTCTCTGGTTTCAACTTCCATTCATGATTGTTTACAACATGGAAGAGTTTAGCTGTTTTCTTACTCATTTTGATCTCTGTCTTTGCAGCGTTTTCTATTTCAATTTTGTTTTCTGGCCATTCACTTTCACTTTCCTTTAAGAAGGTTGGTCCTTCCCACCAACTTTTAGCTGTGGCCATTGATGTTACTGGTAGTCCACGCGAAACATGATCAGCTGGATTTTCTTTTGTTGGCACATGTCGCCACTGTTCTGGTTTTGTAGTTGTATGGATTTCTCCGATTCTATTGGCGACAAATGTTTTGAATTGTCTACTATAGTTTCTGATCCAATATAGTACATTCATACAATCAGTCCAGAATTGTACATTCTGCATTTCTATTTCAAGTGCTTTGCAGATATTCAGAGAAAGTCTCACACCTAGCACTGCAGCTAGAAGTTCAAGTCTTGGAATACTTGTTGTCTCAATGGGGCTACTCAGGGGCTACTCTGCTTTTCGCTGCTACAAAACTGACTGTAGTTAAATCTTCACACTCGTATTCATTTTTGCATAATACGACAGCACCATTTGCCACTGATGACGCGTCAACGAACACATGCAGTCTGACAGAATTTAGTTTCTGGTCATTTCTGAGACAACGTGGCACTTGAATTGTTTTTAAATGTTCTAATTCATCACACCAGTTCATGAATTCAATTTTCACATTCTCATTCACACTTTGGTCCCAGTCTTTACCAATAAGCCAAATGCCCTGCATAACGACTTTTACATTCAATACATAAGTAGCTAAGAATCCTAGTGGGTCAAACACCCTGGCTATTGTTTTCAACACGTTTCGTTTGGTAACTGCTTTAGGTATTGTCATCTCTTCCCCAACTTTAAACATAAATACGTCCTCTTTGGCTTTCCAGCCAACACCTAATGTTTTAGTCGTTGGCAGATTTCCTGTTCCAGGTTAATTTCAGCCGCCCTATCCTCTTTAGGTATAGTTTCTAGAACTGCATAGGAATTTGAAAGCCACTTGCGAGCATGCATTCCTGCTTTTCCCCATGTTTCTTGTAGTTGCCTACACAACTATATAGCCTCACCAACATTCTCCAAAGAGTCCATGCTATCATCCATGTATGTGGAGTTCAAGATTGTATATGTTGCCAATGGAAAAGATTTGGCATGCAGAACTGCGTTGTGTCTTGACACAAATTGAGCCAGATATGGCGATGAATTAACTCCAAACACTAAACACTTGGAATTGATAGATCTCTATTGGTTTTTCTGGGGACTCTCTCAACAGAAATCTTTGATACTTTCGATCGTCAGTTGAAATTCCTACTCTTAAATACATTTCGGCAATGTCGCACACTATGGCGATTTGGTTTTTTTCTGAAACGTAATAGGACGTCGAATAGTTCTCTTTGTAGTTTAGGTCCTGTATACAAACATTCATTTAAACTAATTCCGTCATGTTTGGCGGATACATCGAACACAATTCTAACCTTGGTGGTTTCTCTATGTGGCTTTACAACCGCGAAGTGAGGCAAATACCACGCTTTTTCATTCTCCTTACTTTCAACCTTTTCAATGTAACCTTGGTCTTCATACTTTTTAATGACTCCATGGTATTCTTGTTTAAGTTCATCTGAACTTTTTAACTTTTTCTCTGTGCTCTGTAATCTCTTGACCGCAGCACTGTAATTGTTTGACAATGTCTCTTTGTTCATTTTCCATGGCAAGGAAACCGTGTACTTGTTTGCAGTGTTTTCTATGTGATTTTCTTTGAATTCTTGTACTTTCCTATTTTCTTGTGAGAGTTCTAGTTTGTCTGGTTCAGTGTGTACATGCTCGACTTCCCAGAACTGTTTTAAAAAATTGTTTATTTCATTTGAGTCAAAACAATGGAACGTGAATAGACTTGTACTATTTTCATTACTGGTCGGCCCTACACATGTCCATCCCAGTGGTGTGAGTCGAGCCACTGGTGCACCCTTTTCACCAACTATTTCGCCCAATAACATGTGCAGTTCCGCATGATCAAGACCTATCAAAAGATCTATCTTTCGTCTATTACTTAACGGCGCAAAATTTATATCTTTTAGATGTGGCCATTGATTTATCCAATTTACAGACTGTAATCTACCGGTTACTTCTCTGGTCGTTTGTGCCTCTATTGTCATTTCTATTTCTCTGCTTACACTCTCTATTGTAAAGTTTACACTCATAGTATTGATTGTTTCTGATCTGCCATTTATTACATTTACTTCAACAGTTTGTCTATCTCCATTTATACCAAGTTCTGCGGCTATATCTTCATTTAGATATGTCGTGGTGGAACCTAAGACAGCATTTATCTTTAACTCTCTATTTTCACTTTTTACAATGACAGGCACTGTCCTGAGCGCAACATGGTTTCCATTTGAGTAGCTTACTTTGAATGTGGATGGTTCCACATCATGTGGGTAGAATTTTCTAGCCTGTACGTTAAATGTATCTCGATGTAAGATTCTGTTGTATGTTTTCGTACAACTATTTATGCCGCATTTGCCATGAAACTTACATTCCTACCCATATGGTTACCGAAAGCACAATCCCGCTTCCTTTGCTTTGCTCCATCTCTGTTCAATGTCTTTACAGTCCCAGACTTTATGTTCACCACTACAGATTTTGCATTTGTTGGTGATATGTTCAGCTTTTCGAAAAATGATTTATGTTTCGGTTTAATTTCCTTGGTCGATTATCCATGAATAGTTTCACTTGCATGTACTGCAAACTCAGTTTCTTGATTAATGAATGTTCTCAATGTTTCAACTGATTCTGTATGATGTTGCTCATGTATTTGCCTCAAATGTCTAGTCAGAAGGCTCTGTGGCAACTTTTTCAACAGTCTATGATATAATAAGCCATCGTGTAGGACATCTTCATGGCCAACTTCCTTCAAGTTCAATACTGCTATATCTAAGAGATCTGCAAACTTTTCAAGTTCATTGGCAATTTCATTTCTCATGGGTGTAAAGCTTTCTAATTCATCTAAGAACCGATTCACACGTCGTTTTATTCCCCCATACTTTCTTTCTAGTCTATATTTTGCTGCGTCATATGCTTCTTTAGAATGACCAAGTTTTCAATCGCTTTCGATACTTCACCACCAAGATACTGACGTAACTGTAGGAGTTTGCACTCTGGAGTTGTTGGTGCAACATCTATACATGAATAAAATGCTGCCTTCCATGCAGGATATTTCACTTTTCCCCCATAGAAGATGGGAATTTTCACGCACTGCAACGGTTTCCACAAGTCCTTGCCTAACTGTTTATTTTTACTTTCAGCATCTTTTTCATCACCAACATGGGAGTCTTCTTTCACAATTGTAAATACACCATCAAACATTGCATTTACTTCTTCGTATTCCTTTTCAAATGAATCTATTTCTGATAAGGTTTGTGCCATTTCTTTTATTATTTTCAGTTTCTGATAGGCATTTGCTAGCGCGCTTACACTTTCAGTAGCATCATCGATAGTTCTTTCAACACCATCAAGCAATCCTTTTGCTGTATCTTTGTCTGCTTCTTCAGCAAACAACTCAGCCTTTAACTTGTTTCTAGCTCTTGTGTAAACTGCTTTGCACCTTGATTTCCTTAACTTCAGTTCAACAATATCAGCCCATAGCTTTTCCTCAACTTCAGGATCCATTGTTTATACTTTGTATTGTATTCAAACTGAATGAACTAGTCTATAAGGCTCACGATCTTATATTTATCCGATTACTCCTCCATCCGAATTACTATACTAGTTTCATCCGAAATTTTAACGTGCCCTTTCTTAACATTGTCTTTCATAGAAAACCTCGCTCTGCTACCAATTGTATGTGGCGAAGGGTTCAAAGTATCTATAGGGCATACTAACAACGGATGCAAATGACTATAACTAAACTAATTTTTTGTTTTAAATCGTCTTTTATTCTTCACATGTTTTTCTATCTTGTACTATGCTTGATTCACAATTTCAACTCATTTTCTAATCGAGTAAAAGGTTACAGAACACTAAATGTAGCACCAGTTACCTCCCTTATACATCATTGAAACTATTAAAACTATTTGAGTAAAATATAACCAGATGACCTTCTGAACACTTACAGTTTGAAGGCAATGATGCTTACGGTTGAGTTAATTCGCTAAAAATACCTTTCATAACATTTTTTTTATGTTATTTTGACCCAATTGAAAATCGCTTATTTTTTCTGTCTTCTTATTAACCCTTACATACTCAATTATCGACTTCCGGTTACGGTTTTTAGATGCTATAGACCTAGGAAAGGCTTTATCTTAACCATCGGACACAATGCAGCGTATGCTAGATCGGCAAAAAATTACTGACAGCTCGTGTTACGACTGAGGAGGTCATTTAATTTGTTCTCGTGAAGTTAAATTTTAAGGCAGGCACAAGTGGCTGTCAAGAAGTGCAGCATCAAGCAGAAACTTCAGAGCGTTTAATGCGTTACATGTTTTCCTTATAGATGTGTGGAACAACATTCCACAACCCCATATTTTCCCTCAATTGAGATACAGACGCCTGATGTTCATAGCAAGTTGCAGCTTATAAATACATTAATACTTTTGCGAATTTGAATTGTTGATCAATACTTTTAGTGATTTGGTTTTGTGACCATCTAAACCTTGATTACAATGAAATTTGCAGATATTTGACTACATGTATTGATGTCATCATGTGCAACTTTTCAATAAAATATAAGCTCATTAACTTGCTTAATTGTATCAAAACCCCGATTGTATGTTTAGTTATCGTTTCATTCATCAGACCCAAAACACCTTAATAGTGTTGTAATATCCAGAAATGATTCTTGTATATTAAACCTAACAAAGACCTTTGCATGATTCTTTCTATATGAGCGCCTGGCATGCCTTAAAACAATACAATACAAAGTTTATTCCATCATAAAAAAGCATTTCGCATGAACATGTGTTGTCAATATTTAACAAAATTGTGGATAAAGTACATGTTTACAGGTTTACAGAGAAGTTCAATGATGCAAGAATAAAGTAGAGACATAAAACATGACAATTTCAAGATCTGAAAATGAAATTAAAGTCAGGGATTTGTGACTTTAAAAGCGATAGTTCAATATTTTGCGTAGGTATATTAAATTGCTGCGATGTCTGCCAACGACAGTAATAGGTTGTGAAGTATTGTCTCCTTAAATTTTATATGTTGCGCATACTACGAGGAAGTGATATTCGTTTTTCAATTACATGCATGTTACCGTTTGGACAGTATCTGTCTATTCTTGTAACATTTGTATGTAGCTAGATCAGGTGACGAGAGTCTAAATTGTGAAAGTGCAATTATCTATTTGTTTATTTACATATTTTTCTAGTTTTAAGGTTTCGTTGAATTTACGGTATGTTGCTAATCTAGTTGAGTTATTTATATTATAGTGCCAGTGTTGGAAGTATGGTTCAAATATTATTTGCTTTATTGTTCCGACGCTGACATATAGTTCATCTTATTGTAGCCACAAATATGTCATTCCTAGAATGAGTTTAATATGACTAGCCCAATTAAGGTTGTTGTATGTGTTTCCGTTATATATATATCAGTTTTTAAAAACACCACCCCCTCCTCTAAAGATTTGTTGTTTTTAGTAATAAACATATTGCAAACGAACAAATTAACTGCGAGTGTATATGTTATCTGACACATTACTACATGTAAATACGGTTTAAAATTATCATATTTTTATTAATTTTAGTATGTCTTAGCATGATTATATGAGATGGTCAAATATAAGTGGGACACCTTTTGTAGCTGATATGATACCGTAATGTGAGGTACTCTTACAGACCAAGTCATCCTGATACCGTGATTTATATAGCTTGGATACATGTGTATATGCAATAACGGAAGTTCATAATGTCGTAATATGTCGCTAGCGTTTTAAGTTAGGCTGTACGGGAACCTCGAAGTTACACTTTCTTAGACCGGGTCGCGGAATCATATGACGATTATCGGACGACTACAAATGCAGCGTCAAAACTATTCCAGGAATTTGCATATCAAGTTGGCACAATCTAAGGATTGATTAAGCATTCATCACTTACACATTCACAGTTGATAATACTTAAATACTTGGTAAATCCAGAGGATCACAGTTCACACACACGTTTGCAGTATATTATTTGTTACTATTTATAGAACTAAATATATGTCACATTCTGGGGATTCCTTGTCATCACCATCGATACAGGCGAAGGGTGCACTGCACGACCAATACTCTCTGCATACGTACTTATAATAAGTCATTATAATAACTTTACATAATTGGAAGCTCATTCTTTACACATATGATGGCGGAATACATCTATGGAGAATTCCGCGAATTCAATAGTAGCGGGGCGTACCGTATTTTCGGATCCTATTCTTGTACGGCGTAAGGACACATTGTTTAGGCGATTCCGAAAGTCCGCTGATTAGAGGACTATAACAAAGGCAAAGAAAGAAGGCGGCTTAAATATGATTGGATGATACTTCACACGTCAGCGCTCTTTTGTTCTAAAGTATCAATGCGCGGCTAATATATAAAAGGGAGCGCACGGAAGCCAGCAGCTTTTAACTTTCGGATTTCGGCCAGGAAACAACATCCAAAACTCAACATAAATAAATAGAACCTTCAAGACCAAATGATAAAACTTCATTATAATAAAATAGTTATTCTTTATGTTATAGTTAGAACATATTAAGTAAATTTTAATGATTAAAAAGGGCGGAGCGAGCGAGGCAAAGCGAGGCCTTTTTAGTCATTAAAATTTACTTAATATGTTCTAACTAACTTAGAATATAACATTCTGCATTCTGATTGGCCGATAGAAATTAGCGCCAACGCAAGACGTCAAGTCTGTTAAGAGAAAATTTTAATGATTAAATTTTCATTTAAACGCGAAAATGCGGCGTTTTCATTGGCTCATAATGTAGGTTATATTCTAATTTAAATATACACACGAAGAAGACGTGCTTTACAGTAGATCTACAGTACAGTAAAACTGTATGTACTTAAGACGTTTTACTAGCGGACCTTGGTGGATACTGGTATTCTGAAGAATGGCGGACATGTTAATAACATACGGACATTATATAGATCCAGCTTCAAGTCTCGATTATTGTGTAGTATATCTTTGTCTTAAATTTAATTGCTATTTATTTCAACTAAATTCGTATTGTTGTTCCTTTATTGTCAGTTGTAATTGTTTGTGTACATTGATCCATGTCAACCGTCCCGCACATTCAAGCCCGCACACATATCGATGAGAAAGCAGTCCTGTTAAAATACGTAGTGATATAGAGTTTATATTGACATAATTGATAAAGATAATATTAAATTAGACAGGTAAGGCAGCACTCAGCTTATCCAGCCGAGCACGGAAAACATAACAAACACAAGGCACAACAATGTAAACCATCTGGTATAATGACGTCAATGAAACCCCGGAATCAAATACGTGTTCAATTTCATGTTTTGAAAAATTAATACTATATCGGACTTGAACGGCAGCTCTCAACATTACATGTAACAGTATATAAAACAGAAGCGTATTACCAAGGCAAGAAGAACAAACAAATCTCGCTTTTAGTTGTTAAATTTGTCCTAGATAACATAGAAGTCAGTTTTTTATCCTTTTGTGTCACTCCACTGATATCAGCAACATCACCAAAAGAAAACACCCATCTTGTGACACATTACTGGTCTGCCATCACCATTATGTTATATCCAACCAGTCTCGGCACGTTTTGGATGCTATTATAAGCATATGCGGCCTTCCAATAGATAAAAACCACACCCTCTACAAAATTTTGATTCTACCCATATTGTAAATGAAAATAAAATATGAGTACATAATGTTTCATGACAAATTCCTGAAAACCTATTGACGTCTATTAATCGGTACGATAATGTCTACCTCGAACACTCAGTGGAGGTAATATATACCTAACGGCACTTCTAACGCTACCCTTAGTTTTTCCGTGATATCTCCTAAACCGTTCGAGTTAACCTCATCAATATTCACCCAACTGAGTTTGATGCATGTGCATGTTACCACACTAGTCAATTTAGAAATTGATGCATATGAAAAATCGCGTTTAAAGCGTAATTTTCGTCAACCGAATTTCAAAAGTCACAAAATTTAAGGTGCTGCCTCACAGATCAGGCTAAAATTTTTGTATGACGTAATTTTCCTACCTAACCAAGTATGTATATCATAGAAAGTCACTAGGGGTTGCTTTATGAAAGATTTATGGCATATAAGCAATTTAAATCACTCTTGATATTTAGCAGTCAGTATTTGTCTGTTTGAAAATATTGCAGAGTTTCCTTCCAAAATGTTCTGTGAATTATGTAATTCACACATGATCAAACTGTAACTTCAACAAACTTAAACCGAAACATCTGTGAGGTATTCGGTTCGTTTCGCAATTCGTTTTCATCGAATGGAAACAAATTTCAGGCAATTTAAATGATAGTAGTGCTAATTCTATAGGATATTAATACCCTATAGAATTTTGGGTGTAAAAACGCTAAATTACTACAAAATGCCGATATTTCCGAAGTTATTTTTTATGTCAATGTGGTTGTTTATGGCATATACAGAAAACTATACCAAAATTACATGAATATTTAACAATTTAATTTTATTTTTGCAATACACCAATACGTGAGGCAGTCCCTTTAAACAGCGTATTTATTAAGGGTAAACTAAGTATTTTTAATTTTTTATTTCATTACTGTTATAAATGTTTTACTAGTATAACGCGTGACTGTACACAATAACAATATTCATGAACGTCATCTACGTTGCATCTACGTAGCAGTTGGTAAGCTATGACTGCCTCAAAATAAACGCCTTTTCTGAATAAAAAAACCAAAACGTTAAACCTGATGGAGATGGGGTGATAGTCAAATCATTCGCGATGAAACACTTATGAATAATTCGCAATGTGATGATACACAAATAACTGTTAACGAGCCCGACTGCCTAACATCTCAACCAATCAGCAACCAGGAATTTTTCCTTGTCCTAGACGAAGTGCTGCATAATTTAGCCAAAGACTTATACATAGAAAAATTGGTTGCGCTAACTCACAAGAGGGACGAGGACATATGCATGTACAGAAGCATATTGTTTAAACGTGCTAGAAACAATACTAACTGTCCACTAGGATCTCTCATACAAAGGCGATCGACAAAATCGGAAGAAAGCTATACGCGATATGCTTCTGACTGTTATATTCTGCAAAGCTTCATTAATAACGGAGATCCCAAATGTCTAAACGAAATTCTTGTCAAAAGACGTGCAACCATCAAGTCAGTGTCAAAAGACGACACCATACTCGGAACCATTACCAGCAACATGAATAAATCGCTGCAACAAGAATTAGCCCAAATGAAGGCGAATATTCAGCTCCTGCAACAAGATGTTTCGATGCTGAAACAAGAACGTCAGTACAACCAGAACAAAATACACGTTCTAACAAGTGAGGTTGAAACTCTGAAAAACCTTCTTACTGACACAATCCAAGAAGATAAGAGATTACGAAACATCGATAAACAAACACATACTTCAATTCGATGCGACATTGCAGAACTTAAAATGACAACAAAGTCAACCCTTGTCTCTAAACCAACCTACGCAAGTGTTGTCGTCTCGCCACCAAACCGCGCACGTGTCAACAAGTCTAATGTGTCAACTTCTGATACTTCCCTATTTGAATCAATCAGGCGTAAAGATTCGATGGTGACAGTTCCACAAACGGACAATACAGAGGAAAACAGCGAGATAAGTAAACAACACACAGAACCAGATGTCCACGATAATGCAGGAACCCCAGCTAATATTATTACGGGCGATACTAACTGCCATCGGAAGTCTTTTCAGTCCAACACTTACAATAACATTGAAGTACACGTTAGCCGCAGAACACAGCCTAGAAAACCCCAAGAAACCCATAATACCGGTCAGTTTCCCTGTGGTAACGAAAATGCTATAACCCCCAAGTCAAGTGAATCAATATACGGATCATGGAATGAAAACATATCGAAACATAGTGCTAAAGAAACGAACGCAGTGTTCGAAAGTATAAGATCACGTAGAACCCGACGATACTATGTTGGAGGCATCGCGTCCAACTCCAACAGGGCTGGGATATTTGAGTTTTTGCAAAGCAAAAACATTGAACCTGCTGCTGTGAAATTAATAGACACAAACCGTGACAGTTTAGCTGCAAAACTCACAATCTACCAGTCTGATTGTGATCAAGTTGAAAGCCGACATTTCTGGCCGCGGAAAATCTACTGCCGTCGTTGGTACTCCGAGCACTCCTGGCAGAAGAAAGTACAGACCACCAGTAGAAACGGAAACGACGGTGTTTACAACGACCAAGTCGTACAAGATTAATAAATCCGGAACAATGGCAGTCTTAATCATATGGTTATTACACTTATTGCTTTTATCAAACCTCACATATAAATACAAGTACAGTAACAATATGACTAACAACGCATTTAACACACATTGCAATATTCTATCATGGAATGTCCGCGGAGCAATGTCATCTGCGGGGTCAATCAGTTTTCTCCTAGGAAAATATGATATCGACATAGCATGTGTTATTGAACATAAACTCAAACCAAACAGTTGTATAGACAATAGACAATGACAGTAGAATCGGGAAAGGCGGAGTAAGCATACTGTATAAAACTTCTTTATCTATGTCTATAAACGTGATTTCCAATTTACAGACTGATAGAATAATTGGTGTGAAACTTAGTCATGTAAATCGCCAAGTTACTCCGACATTCATATTCGCAGTGTATTTACCCTCTTCTAACTATTCCAATGATGATTATAATATATGCATTGATAATTTACAGAGTATATATGATTCTTACGCACCAATTGGTAATATAATCCTCTGTGGAGATATGAATGTCGATGTACAGTGCGAACGCCATGCTACTCGTAAACAAACTGATCACAGATTGAATGCATTCATAAACTTTTTAAAGAACAATAATGCTGATGTAGTCAAAACCTGTGGAGTTCCATTTACATTTCGACCAGCCGAAAGAACTTTAGACTACATTGTGAGGAGTAATACTCAAAAAGACAATATTACTTAAGCTAGAGTTATAGATGATGCTTGTTGTACAGTGTCTGATCATTTGCCATTGCTTTGTATATGCAAAATACCATTACTACATTACACTTTACCCAACGCACCGAAAATCGCATGGAATAAATGTAATGCTGATGTTTTAACTCAGTTCGCTGCAACACTAGAAAGTGTTCTTACAAATATACCTCTAAATACATTACAAAATGACCCGGAGAGTATTGAGCGTCTATATAACCATACAATTGATAGTATTTCCACAGCGACAAGCTCTTCCTTACCAAAGGTTAAGTTCAACCGCAATGCAAAACCTTACTGGAACCAGTCTGTTAAAGCAGCCCATAAAAAGCAAATGTACGAACGTATAAAGTGGATACAACAAGGTCGTCCACGTTCACGTGATAACGTCCACTATACGAACTACAAAACCGCAAAAAGAGCGTTTATAAATGCACAGAAAAAAGCAATTTACGAGTTGAATAGTAAATTCTTTAACGATCTCAATAAAACTGCGGAATGCGATGTCACATTGTTCTGGAAACTTGTCCAGAAGAAACGCACGGCTATCCCCGATAAATGAAATAAAGAACGATACTGGCGTAGTACGAGACCCGGAAGTAGTCGTCGACATTTTTAAGACTTACTTTGCAAATGTCTTCACTCCAAAACACAGCCCTAGCTTCGACCAATCTTTCTTCGAAAAGTTAGACAATAAGGTCCAAGAATTCTTAGATTCGGAAGACCATTCAGACGATAGTATACTCACTGCACATATATCTGCAAGTGAATTAAACTCAGCTATTCAAACGGTTAAACTACGCAAGTCCCCGGGAAATGATGAAATATATCCCGAACAAATAGTCCATGGTGGGCTTACATTACACAAGTACTTACGAAAGTTATTTAACATGATAATAACTACAGCCTATATACCGCAAAAATGCAAAACTGGTATAATAATACCAATTTACAAAGACGGCAAACCTAAGAGCTATCGCCCAATTACCCTTCTTCCGGTAATTTACAAATTATTTGAAAGGGTGCTTCACACCAGATTAAACAAGTGGTGTTCGTTCCGACATACTGACTTTCCAAACGAGCAACAAAATGCTTATAAAAGGCACCTTAGCTCAAAAACTGCTTCTTTTAATCTCCAGGAAGCAGTTAACGAATCTATAGAACTCAATTCAAATGTATTCGCCATGTTTTTAGACACAGCAGGCGCTTTTGATAATGTACGCCACAATGCGTTATTTGTGAAAATGATGGAACTCGGTATCAAAGGAAAGTTCATGCGGTTATTTATAAATTCCTTTACAAATATATACGGGTGCGTCCGCGCAAATGGCTTTACGTCCGATACTTTCCCAATATTGCAAAGTTGTCGACAAGGGGGATTAATGTCAACATGGAGTTACTTGCTCTTTATCGACGAACTCCTTAAATCACTCCAAGCCAGTATGAACGGTGTCCAATTAGGTTCAATACACTGCGGCAACCCTACTCTAGCAGACGACCTTACTGTCTTAAGTTATTCAAAGTTAGCCCTAGAGCAACAGCTAGATACCGTTCGTAATTATGCTAATCGCTGGGGTTACGAGTTTAATTTTGACAAATGCAAACTAATTATTTTTGGGAAAAAAACAAAAACATAAATACATCTGTTAAATTTCATGACTCTCAAATAACCCCAGTGAACTCAACAGTTATTGTACTTAATACACCCCTCACGTGTACAGATACAATTGATGTACGGATAAGAAAAGGACGAATGTTTGACAGTATTCTAATAATGATCTTGTTTCGAGGATTATGTAAAGTGGTAACCTAATACTGTTGTGAGCTACTGACTATATTTATAGTGTTAGTTTTATTTCTAAACATGCAATAGTATTTGTCTCTAAACAAGACTGCATTCAATAAACACTTATGTCCCCATGTCAGCCTAATCTATAAAAAAGCTAAGTCAATCAGGGGCCATAATTCTGTTAAAATGTTGGATAGGGTTATATGGCTTTGACAATGTAAGAGGCTTATGATGGTAAACAAGTTTGAAGACAATGCCATGATGGAAGACAAAATTTAGGTTAACAAGTTAATAATTTGACGTTTAATAAGTATAAGTCCACAATTAGGTCAAGGTGAAGGTCAAAATGAGGTTAGGTGATACAGGTGTTTGGAGAGTGTTCATATACAACATCCATGTAAGTATGAAAGCTTTGTAGCAAGCCATATTAATGCTTAAAGAAACGGTAAATTTGGGTTAACCGGGCGGACGAACGGACGAACAGGTGAATCACTACATGCCTCCCGATCTATCGATACGGGGGCATAAAAAACACAACATTCGGCGATGGCGTCCTAGACTTGTAGGTTAATATCTGCCTTTTAATAATTTCATAACAATGAAATCTAGAGATGTTATATACTCGACACTTAGGAAAAGTATTACGTTACCTGTATTTCAAATGTTACCATGTTAACAATGACGCCAATAGTTTAGCGGTAGAGTGACCGCTTAACGTTACCGGTCGTTATTAAATACGAAATGATATTGGTAATATTATGTTCTTATTCTTATTTCGAAGAAAACTATCATTCCCTCGTGGCGATAAATAACATTATGAATGAGGCATTGGGAATGATTTATATACACAATATTTGTTGTAGAACGTGTCGACAATCAACTAAGTCTAAACTATACCCATTTCACGATGAATGTTCTCCGAAATATCTTAGCCAGATAAAAATGGGGAAGCAGAGCTATGGCGGTTATTTTCTCCATCTATGTTTATAGTTCATAGTAATGCATTGTTATGTTTTACTGAATGATTAATTATTCTAGTCTTCAATGGCCATAATTTGGGAAGGCTTTGTGCGATTTAGCTGATAATCGGTCATATTCACAAATACTGCTAACCAGGTTTGAAGACAATTCAGATTAAAAGAGTTTCAGTAAGAGTATATATAGACAAGGGTACTTTTTCAGTTTTGTCTTGGTAATTCGACAGCAAAAATTCAAGATGGTCTATGGTGATAATGCCGACAGTCGAACTTTATATATTACCGGTAAGCCCATAAATATTGTCACCAAGTTTGAAGACTAGCAGATGTAAATTGTTTGATGAGATCAGAACAAGCAAAGGAGCCAGTCTCCAGGAAAACCTGCTATTTTGACGGAAATATTGATTTTGAGATTTTCCATAGTTTTAAAGAATAATATCAATGAAGCAAAATGCTAAAAAAATGTTGTTAATATCTTGAGTTTTCAGGAAGTAACAATTGTATTTGTAGATTCCCTATTCGGAGCGTTCTGTGTGACCTAACAAACGTAATTCAAACGTTATTCAACGTAACTGTAACAAGTATTGCATAATTACAACAATGGACATAAACTGTTCAGAATAGTATCACGTTTTAAAATAGAGTTTTACTATTTAAAATACAGGGTGTCCCAAAAAAACGGGGACCTAGGCTAAACATTCGTATTTTTTTCTCTTGTATTAATAACACACTGTCAATATGACAAAACATTAAGGGATGAATACCGTTCGAAATAAAAACATCATAATTGTGATTATTTAGTCCGAATACCCAGAGTTATCTCCCTTGTTTTCAATTACGTATTTCAGTATACTAGTATTAGAATACAGTAAACAGGGAATTTCAGCGCGTTCATAAACAGATTTACATGTCGATCCCAAATGACATTTCAGGGGTCCCATAGACAACGATAATGAATCTGCATACACTTGTTCATCATGTATGGCAAACAGATTCACTATAGGGCCCATCTCCGACCTAAATTTAGGCCAATTGCCCTAAGGTATGAGGTCAAATGTCAGTACTTTCTTGCGAATATATCAATATTTTGCTGTTGATTTGTTGTAATAATTAAGTGGTTTCTTCTTTCTTATAAATGCTGACACTCTAAATAACTCTGATATACATCTATGAACTTTTGATTTGGATAAAAGTTCATATTATTACCTTTTGCTTCTTACTAAGCTTTCTTGTTGATTGTTCACAATAATAATAAATGAATCTTTATATTTTGCTTCTTAAACGATTGTTAATGCATATTTTGAATGTTGTCTACTTCCCTTTTATTTAATATACTTGCCACTTTCTCCCCTATTTAATTATTTCATTGCAAAGTTCTACGATTCTTACAATATTTTCATCACCTCTGTTGCTTTAAAACTTTGTTTTCTTAATATTAACACTTAATGCAACCATGTCTTATCTAATGATGACATTTTCAAGACCAGTCAGCAAAAACAACCAGGAAATGACGCCGTGTGTGAAATTATGACGTCACTTCCTGTTTTAATGCAAAATCTTCGAACAAGTACCTATTTTACAATAAGTAATTACTTTTATACACTCTCACAAAACTACAGTCAAATTCATTAAAAATTAAAAAAGTTATGAAGGATTTAGGTAGGTCCCCGTTTTTTTGGGACACCCTGTACACATCAAAATCGAAATTGTTTGCATTCAGAGAAATGGCTACTGCTGTTTTTATACAAATAAGTACTCCTTTTTCTCAATTGTAGTACTTTTGCGAAATTGGTCACCATAATGAAGTATGTTATCCCGACATAATTCATGGGACAATTTAAAGCTAAGACAAAGTACGAGGGGTGATCAACAAATACGCGGAAAAGTGCTGTAATTTCTTTATTTGTCATTGAAAGTCGTTGAAACCTTCTTAACATGAAAATAAATGTATTTCAAATTGATTCACCGCTGGTCATCAATATCAACCAACACCAGAACGAACGCCGTTTCCTATGACAACGTCATGCGGCCCAAAATTTCATATTTTCAAACGTTACACGTAGCAAACGATGACGTATAATTAGTGCGTCTGTAATATTATGATTTTCTAAAGGGTGGATAATGAGTATGCAATGGTTTTACATTACATTCATTATTTCAAAAAATGTGTTAACGTCAAAATTGCGTTTTAGAGCTATTTACTTCGAAGTAGTGGTCTGAAAATGAGTGCGATAAAGAAATCGGCCATGACAAGTCGTGTTGTGAATGAAATGCAATTTAATACCAATGACAATATTGCTAAATGCAACAGATATGTAATAGCATAGTAAGCAGGCGCCTGTTGTTCATATTCTCCCATCTGTATTCATGTAAAATCAATGTTGACTTGCGATTGGGCTATACGACGTCAATTACGTCAAATAACGTCATGACTATTAATGTTTTCCAGCTGTTTATTCTTATTATTTACATGCAAGTTACAACAAAAAATTGCCCTTCAGCAATTTCGCAGTCAAGAATTTGGCATTATCTTTCAAAAGTACAAGTGAACTGTATCTGTTGAGTGTTATTTGTGCGGTTGTCTATGTGGTGTGTCGTAGTGTTTTGGTATGCATTAGCTCCGAATTTGTTTTACTGACTAAAGCGGCGGGTAGTCGAAGTGTTTCGTGATCTGCTGTACATGTATCTGATAAGAGCTGACTTTCCTGTCCAATTACTATTATTACCTTTCCAATCTTATAGCAATGTTTCATCGTCCACAAGTTTGAAAATGGTTTATATGAAATCTGTTTGAATTAGAGTACAAACAAATAACCGGACGCCACCGGCAAGCATCACGGGAAAGCGAGGTAATTACTTTTTTTTACAAGAAACATTTTTGCAATCAATTCAAATCTACTAGTAAATTGGAAGGGCGAGTTTCGATTCAGCGAGAAAACGTCGTAACATTATTATTTTTCGTGTGACTAGCACAAATATCTTTTTCCTCTTATAAAATGTTACAGAGAAATAGCGCGCACATAGTTCTAAGTGTATTAAACAAAGGGCAATATCTCTCATAAAATGAATCAACATAATTAAGATACCCCTAGATATGGTTCGCCTACGATATTGTCAAAGGTGGGGTAATTTGGTATATTCCACGAAAGTGGATTAAACATGCGCACGATTTATCAATATTTAGAGAAATATTATTTTTGATAAGTCATCGTATATACTGTATGATATGGTGAATGTTTGCCTTGTTGTTGTGTATTATGTTAACGTTGACAATCGAGGTCATAATGAATAAATATAACGTCTATTTTATTATTATTACTCGGAAACCGAGAATAGACAGCGATTGTATTTATTTATCTTATTATTGTAGGTAGCCATAGCTACATATTTGTTTTACTAAAGATCGTTTCTTATTTAATTTCAGGTAATGTTGGCAAACATTGTTCACGTGTGAACGTTTGTTGGCAAATATAATATGAACAAATGCACTGGATCCAGAGGGGATTTCTCATCAGGTGTTTGGATAATCTGATCAAGAAAGAAATTACTAAAGAATGTGTTTGCTCCACAGAGACTATAGATCTAGCCCCTGGCTGCCAGGCATCACAACATAGGAGACCAGACGAACAAATACTTAGAAAAGAGTGTTTTCCGATCTAGGAGACGGGTAGCACAGATATGCCCTAAACATAGTTATTATAGTTTTACACTCGTCTTTTTTTTGCTATTTATATAGAGGATATTTGTGTTTTTCGGTGTAACATCGGTTGTTATTTCACCGAGTGAGCAGCTGAAGTAATATTTTTGAAAATATAAGTCAGCTGCTCACGAGGTGAAATAACTACCGATCTTATACCGAAAAACACAAATATTCTATTTATTTGATGCTTTATTTCAGTTATATTTAATAAGCAGTTGATTTCCGACGTTAATGTACACTTTATAAGGTTACTTTAACTGCAGTGTAAGTAATCATATGGATGTTGTTATTAAGTGGATGTCTGATGGAAGAAAGCTTATTTTTCATTTTGTATACGTACGCTATCTAGATCTTCTAATACAGCATCCGCTAAAAGAGGCTAGCCGTCAACATTTTGAGTAATGAACTAATCTGTGTTTTTATTTGAAATTGATCCTGTATTAAGTATTATTATAAACATTATCAGCATATTTAAATTACTGTCAATGCCATACAACATTATTATTCGTCTGCATTGCCTCAAAATTGGGGATTTTGTGAACTATCCACTGACAGTTCAATGCAGACAGTATCATTTCGATTTAAGACGTCAATAGGTATAAACCAGATTGGGACGCTCCACGGGGATTTTAAAGTAGTCCGTTTGAGTGAAATTTTTAACAGTGAAATTATCAACAGTAAAATTATCGGATTATAATTCACTGATATTCCACGGTAAACCACTCAGAAGCAAATAAATTTCAATTCAACATATTCACAAGTTGGCGCGTTATGCCGTGGAACGACGTCGCGTTAATGTGCGTTTACGTCGCCTAAAATGATGTGACGTCATTTCCGACGTCGCCATAATGTTGTTTTCGTTGTATCAAATAAGATAATTATGCTGGGCGGCCGAGGATAAATCCCCTATAATATGATAATATATATTTGGGTACAAATAAATAAATCCATACGAACTGAACCCTACGTGTAGTCTCATATTGCTAACAAGGGACTACAACAGTCGAGCACAGAAAACATAAAAACAAGACTGACCACAACCACTCTGCACAACGCTCAACACAAAACCGAACGAGAGAATGAACTTAACCGCCCAAAGTCTAAGCATCAGCCATCAAGAAGTCGAAAACTTCAAAAGCTGAAATACCCAGATTCAGCCACAAAAAAGTTATCTAGTTCAAGCTGTATATTCAAACATATGTTCGAAACAAAATGCCTGCTAGCTGCAGCATTAACTACTTATGTGTAGGGTTTTGGTCTTCAAAGTCGAAAAGTGCATATAGTTGTGACAATGTGCTTGATATAGTTTCTTACTCCAGTATAGCTATTAGATCATGAAGATACACACGTAGTAATGGTCTATGAACAATATTTAGGATTGTACCTAAACTTTAACATGGGTTTCTGTGTAAGAACTGGCCGATACTTTTGACAACATACTTGATAGAGTTACGTTCTCGTGAGTAGAGGTTGTCATGATGGTGAGCAGGTATGCAAATAATTAAAACAGTATATCAGAGAACTTTGAAACTATTATTGGATGTATGTGAACTTTATGATAAGAATTACGCCGACGCTCCTGTGACTGTACATTTTGTACTAGCTCCCCTCTTTTAAATCGTGGTGCTAAAAGAATAATAACAATAGATTTGTTTGTGCTTGTGTTATTGTAAGTCTGTCTGTGTTAGGTGCTTTGTTGTAAGCTTTGCTAAACAAAATCGTGAGTGTTCACTTCTGTTTTGTATGATCACCATTTCGTATCGTAGTAATTAAATCACAAGTGTGTAGCATTTGTCTTGAGACGAAATGTTTTAATTTCTACAAAAAGCTTCACGTATTGTGTAAGCAATATTACTGAACGTGAAACTCAATACATTTCAGCCGAAGTAAACAATATTGATACATTTGTTGAACTAATGAGAGTCTTCAATAAGTCCTACTCACATACTTCCACTTTAAGGTTTTCTTCCTTAAGAATAATTAACGATCGGCTAATGGGATATTATTGCCTCCGGTCAATTTACTAATTAAACGGGATTAAGTAGTTTCTTGTGAGACAGGGGAAAAACTTTATCCCAGTATAAATGTGTTCAAACTCGTTCATTGACTGAGGGCCATATTCACATCATACGAGGGGTGTTCCATATGTATTGTGACTTGGGTCACAAATAAAAAAAAATCGTTGATATCTTTAAATCTTTATACATTTCTAGAACCATCAAGATTTCCGCGATATTTCGTGAAAAAATCAATAAGATATAATTACCGGAATGTTGTTTCTGTTGTCTTTTCAAAGGACTAGTAATAGACACTGCGACTTTGTTCGAATAACCGTCGTTAAAACTTCCTTTCGGGAAATATTCTTATTCCACAACTATCATACCGTAAATATTGTAAATTCCTTCGATAAAAACATGAGTTGCTGTACTTGATTGCCATTTTTTAATAAAATAGAGCATTTCAAAGTCGCGAAAATAAGTGTCAAAATTAGTCAAAAAAGCATGCTACTTTTCAATGAAAATTTTCGATCAGTTTAATTGATTGGAATTCGACATATCATACAGGTATGTAAGCCATTGACCGTCAACATTGATTTTTGGGAAGAATTTGCGATCAAAGTACAATTGATATGAAGTTATCGGTGCGTGAAACAACAAGCATCATTTGGTATAAATTAGAGTGATCTCCCTTGTTTTGACCGTCTTACTCGTAGACAACAAATAATTTCATTTTGATTTAAAGTTCTAATGGAAGTACAAGGGTCCAGTTATCGTATCTTATGTTGCAGTTTAAAGAATACTGACATTTACTTTTCTAAACAACTACTGCAAAGATGACACAAATTTAGCTTAAAATTAACATAAGGCCAGTGTACTCGAGCATACTCTCTTCTAAGTTCTATAAATTACTTAATGGTTGACGAAAGGCTATGTAATTTTCCAGATATAGAATAGAAACATGCACCTTTTAGACAGTCATCGTAGAATCCTTCTAAATATTGCCATAGAAAAATGCAAAGGACAGTGACAATACATATGGAACACCCCTCGTATACCACAATCTCACTCAACGAGTCACAAAACAGTCACTTGAACTAAACTCGAGCTACACTCAAATGGAGTTTCGTGAATACCGATTTAGCGCACGCTATATTATATCGGTCACATCATCGGGAAATTATAGGGCGAGTAACGTAGGTGAATATACCAAATCTCCATTCGATTTTCACTAACTCGACTGTCACTACAACTACACTTATTGACAATATTCACATGTCGGTCCTCCACTCCAACTCGACTTACACTAACATAAGGTAGCCCCAAGTGTAGCTGAAGTGACGGTCGAGTTAGTGAAGGTCGAGTGGAGATTTGGTATTCACATGGGTAACTCGCCCTCGACTTTTCTGAGCGTGTGACCGTTATAATATAGGGCAGGATATGATACTGTACAAACAATCTGTGCTTTGTTATTGAATTGGTTGATTGGGGTTCGATGCATTTTCGTAATATATACTAACAAAGTCAAACTATAATTTTGATGATTTGTATGCTACATTCTTAATATTTCTTTGAGCTCGCTCAAATAAAACCTTCATTTGAATAATCGCAAATAGAGAGTACGGGTTTTGTAAAGATGATAGTGGATCATTTAACATAAAACTTCGATGTAATATGTTTTCAATGATATATTCCAGCAAAACATGTATGCGTACGAGTTTTAAATGAATAAAGGATGCGCATATCGAGGAAGACACCGTACCATATGTATTATGTTATCGGCGTGAACTCAGAATTAAATATCATATCACGTCAATATGAATTTCACCGACCGCAAAGCAGGTAATTACATGTTAATAATTTAGACGTCAGAGAAGATGAACTCAGTTTACTTTTATAAGCAGATTCACTGTGAGATGATTCTGCAAACTCATTACTACACATACATCACATATACCATTCCAGAGAAGCCCGACTACTAGAAAGCCATAATCCCTAGAATGCCATTTCAGTAATGAGCGACATGTATTAAACAATTAGTACATTGTACATATTATAGCTTTAAGGTTGATTATGAAACAAGTTGGTACAACTAATATTAACCATTCTCGACACCTCATGTCCGATTTTATCCATCGTCACAACGGTATCGATAAACATAAGAGAAGAAAAACAAGCTTTCGCTTATACTGGACATATTGCAAGGGAAGTAATAACACTATTTCGTTTTAAGTATAAAGTGACCCCGGATTGAACAAGGGGCTTCCCCCACTCCAAGCGGACGCTCTAACAGTACGCTATCGAGGCGGAAGTTTGACTCATAAAAGATTGCAAATTAGAATTAAATAATGCGCATCATCGGTATGTGTTGCAAGTAAGCACGTAGTCATCTTTATGTCAACACTGCAATGGACAGAATTAAAAACAATAATATGGCAAAGAATAAAAGCAATATAATTCCATAGCTATGCTCCTATATGAATACCATGGATTTAATTAACATCGCGGTAAGACGACTAAACTTCATTTGTCCAAAAAATATACTTTTAGATAACAAATTATAAATAAATTCATATTCATGTTTGCATATTTATCAACCCACACTTTCATATGCATGTGTTGTTTAATTTAATTTGATAATACAGTAACTTCATTAGTTCAACATTCGTGCGCTAAATCGGTATTCACGTAACCCCATTTGAGTGTAGCTGGGGGAATTTTTCCAAGAGTTTCATATTATTCATGCTTTCGAAGGAATTGCTCCTATCTGGGACATTTCTAAATGGTAAAAACATCTCCTCAAATTATTCTACCTCGCGTATATTGTCCATTTTAGTTAGTGACTAACTTTGGTATTCACAAACATTCCATTGAGTGTGGTTGGAATCGAGGTCAAGTCAACGTTTCGCTCTCTCGAAAATTCCTCACTCAGTCGAGTCAACTCCAGCTATACTTACCGTTGTGAGTACCAATTTGTTTTTTTTCTAAGATTTATTCACAACAGGTTACATATACAAAGTGTACATTTATACAGTAAGTGATGTATCAAAAAAAGTTGCAAAGTGGATAAATATTTCCAATTTCTTTTCATAGAGATACATGTTTAAATCAAGAAATAAACATACATAAATACGAAGTAAGAAAGCATTAATGAAATTAGGGAATGGTTAAAGTTTGACTGTGTTTCTGTATGAATTGAAAATTTTCTTTATTTTTATATTTGTAATACCTAGATAATGTTTCTAGATCAACATGTAATATTTGAAGAATATTCGTTTTGTTCTTCCTGCGTTCACTTATAAAATAACCTTTATAAATAGAGTATCCTATTTGACTTAATATTATATTTATGATTTCATATCGTTTATACATTATTTTATAACCTATAATTATGTATTCCAAAGAGTTTATTTTGTTGCTTATGCCATTTTCTGTAAATATGTTGAGTATTATTTCCCAGAATGATTCTAAGTAAGGACATGTTACAAAAAAGTGATTTAAGTTTTCTAAAGCTCCACAGTGTAAGCAGTTTTTGGAAGTGAAGATTTTCCATTTGTACAGATTCTCATTAGTAGCGATTATATTATGCAACAGCTTATATTTAAATTGTTTGACGCGATTGTCGACTAGTGCTTTATTTATGTCAAGTTTGAAGACAATGCCATGATGGAAGACGAAATTTAGGTTAACACGTTAATCATTTGACGCTTAATAAGTCTAAGTCCACAATTAGGTCAATGTGAAGGTCAAAATAAGGTTAGGTAATACAGGTGTGTGAAGAATGTTCAAAAACAACATCCATGCAAGTATGAAAGCTTTGTAGCAAGCCATATTAAGGCTAGAAGACACGGTCAATTGGGGTTAACCAAGAATTTGGCCCTTCAATAAGTCTAAGTCCAAAATTAGGTCAAGGTGAATGTCAAAATGAGGTTAGGTGATACAGGTGTGAGGAGAGTGTTCATATACAACATCCATGTAAGTAAACCAATGAATGGGACGCTAGTCTTATGCCTGGTACGATTTTATACGAAAAGCTATTTCAATTTAGCTCATTACGTCATAGTGGCGTCGTTTTCATTATTTACACGTGACGCGTAAGCAAAACGACTGGGCGTGATGATTTGACCGACCATTTGTAGAGAAACAATACCCCAACAAAAAAACATAAAATTAATTTTGAAGTGCGTTGTATACGGTGTCACGCTTTTAGGATACATAACATCCTGGCGCCATCGACTTGCTTTAAGCAGTTATGTGACGTTTTATCATGACAAAGAAGATTAACTGTCGTCTGTCGACGATATTTAGACTTGCATAGTGTTTTCAAGAGGCAGTTTACACCTATGATTGTCTACGTTATGTATGCCGACGATACAAGCGCGTAAACATGATTGCACCAAACGAATGTTTTTTAAAGACACCACTTCCGGTCAAACAAATTTTCTGTTATACCTAAAATTTGAAGACAATGATGCGTACGATTAAGTAATTTTGCGAAAATATACATCCCGTAACAGTTTGATTAATGTTTATTATGACCCATGTTGAAAATTGCTTCATTTTGTCTGTCCTCTTATTTATCTTGACATATTCCACTATCCACTTCCGGTTACAGGTTTGAGAAGCCATAGACATAAGAAATGTACATATTTCACCATTGGACACAATGCAGCCTATGCTAGATGGGCAAAAACTTGCAGACAGCTCATGTTGAGGCTGTGGAGGTCATTGCATTTTTACTCGTGAAACGAAATTTGAAGACAGACACAAATGGCCGTCAAGAAGTGCACCATCAAGCAAAAACTTCTGAACGTTTGGATTGGTACGTGTTTTCCTCATAGATGTGTGGAACAACATCCTACAATACTTTATTTTCCCGCCTATGAGGCAAAGACGCTTGATTTTAATATCGGGTTGCAGCTTATAAATACATTATTAATTTTGCGAACTTGACATTGTCGATCAATACATTTCGTGGTTTGGTGATGTGACCATCTAAACCTCGATTACAATGAAATTTGCACATCTATGACATCATGTATTGATTTCATCACATGTAAAATTTCAAGAGAATTGAAGCACCTTAACTGACTTAAATTGACCAAAAACCCACTGTTGCGTTTTTAAATCGGTTAAGTGTATTTGTTGTAGAATGTGTCGACAATCTACTTTAATTAAATAAGTCTAAACTATACCCATTTCACGATGGAATGTTCTCAGGAATAACTTAGCAAGATAAAAATGGGGAAGCAGAGCTATGGTGGCTATTTTTCTCCATCTATGTTTATAGTTCATAGTAATGCATTTTTATGTTTAACTGAATGATTCAATATTCTAGTCTTCAATGGCCATAATTCGGGAAGGCTTTGTGCGATTTGGCTGATAATCGGTCATATTCACAAATACTGCTAACCAGGTTTGAAGACAATTAAGATTAAAAGGGTTTCAGTAAGAGTATATATTATAGACAAGGGTCCTATTTCAGTTTTGTCTTGGTAATTCAACAGCAAAAATTCAAGATGGTCTAGGGTAATAAGGCCGACAGTCGAACTTTATATATTACCGGTAAGCCCATAAATATTGTCACCAAGTTTGAAGACTAGCAGATGTAAATTGTTTGATGAGATCAGAACAAGCAAAGGAGCCAGTCTCCAGGAAAACCTGCTACATGTTTGTATTCTGACAGAAATATTGATTTTGAGATTTTCAATAGTTTTAAAGAATAATATCAATGAAGCAAAATGCTAAAAAAATATTGTTAATATCTTGAGTTTTACGGAAGTAACAATTGTATTTGTAGATTCCCTATTCGGAGCGTTCTGTGTGACCTTACAAACGTCATTCAAACGTTATTCAACGTAACTGTAACAAGTATCGCATAATTACAACAATGGACATGAACTGTTCAGAATAGTATCCCGTTTTAAATAAATAGAGTTTAACTATTTAAAATACACATCAAAATCGAAATTGTTTGCATTCAGAGAATGGCTAGTGCTGTTTTAAACAACTAAGTTCTCGTTTTTCTCAATTGTACTACTTTTGCGAAATTGGTCACCATAACAATGAAGTATGTTATCTCGGCACAATTCATGGGACAATTTAAAGCTAAGACAAAGTACGAGGGGTGATCAACAAATACGCGAAAAGGTGCTGTACTTTCTTTATTGGTCATTGAAAGTCGTTGAAACCTTCTAAACATGAAGATAAATTTATTTCAAATTGATTCTCCGCTGGTCATCAATATCAACCAACCCCAGAAAGAACGCCGTTTCCTATGACAACGTCATGCGGCCCAAAATGTCATATTTTCCAAAGTTGCACGTAGCAAACGATGACGTATAATTAATGCGTCTGTATATTATGATTTTCTAAAGGGTGGATAATGGGTATGCAATGCTTTTACATTACATTCAGTATTTCAAAAAAATGTGTTAACGTCAAAATTGCGTTTTAGAGCTATTTACTTCAAAGTAGTGGTCTGAAAATGAGTGCGATAAAGAAATCGGCCATGACAAGTCGTGTAGTGAATGAAATGTCATTTAATACCAATGACAATATTGCTAAATGCAACAGCTATGTAATAGCATAGTAAGCAAGCGTCTGTTGGATATGAAAAACATAACTACATCTGATTAGCACAAATATCTTTTTCCTCTTATAAAATGTAACAGAGAAATAGCGCGCACATAATTCTAAGTGTCTTAAACAAAGGGCAATATTTCTAATAAAATTTATCAACATAATTAAGATACCCCTAGCTATAGTTCGCGTACGATATTGTCAAAGGCGGGGTAATTTGGTCAATTCCACGAAAGTGGATTAAACATGCGCACGATTAATCAATATTTAGAGAAATATTATTTTTGATAAGTCATCGTAAAAACTGTATGATATGGTGAATGTTTGCCTTGTTGTTGTGTATTATGTTAACGTTGACAATTGAGGTCATAATGACCGAGAATAGACAGCGATTGTATTTATTTATCTTATTATTGTAGGTAGCCATAGCTACATATTTGTTGTACTAAAGATCGTTTCTTATTTAATTTCAGGTAATGTTGGCAAACATTGTTCACGTGTGAACGTTTGTTAGCAAATATAATATGAACAAATGCACTGCATCCAGAGGGGATTTCTCATCAGGTGTTTGGATAATCTGATCAAGAAAGAAATTACTAAAGAATGTGTTTGCTCCACAGAGACTATAGATCTAGCCCCTGGCTGCCAGGCATCACACCATAGGAGACCAGACGAACAAATACTTAGAAAAGAGTGTTTTCCGATCTAGGAGACGGGTAGCACAGATATGCCCTAAAAATAGTTATTATAGTTTTACACTCGTCTTTTTTTTGCTATTTATATAGAGGATATTTGTGTTTTTCGGTGTAACATCGGTTGTTATTTCACCGAGTGAGCAGCTGAAGTAATATTTTTGAAAATATAAGTCAGCTGCTCACGAGGTGAAATAACTACCGATCTTATACCGAAAAACACAAATATTCTATTTATTTGATGCTTTATTTCAGTTATATTTAATAAGCAGTTGATTTCCGACGTTAATGTACACTTTATAAGGTTACTTTAACTGCAGTGTAAGTAATCATATGGATGTTGTTATTAAGTGGATGTCTGATGGAAGAAAACGTATTTTTCATTTTGTATACGTACGCTATCTAGATCTCCTAATACAGCATCCGCTAAAAGAGGCTAGCCGTCAACATTTTGAGTAATGAACTAATCTGTGTTTTTATTTGAAATTGATCCTGTATTAAGTATTATTATCAACATTATCAGTATATTAAAATTACTGTCAATGCCATACAACATTATTATTCGTCTGCATTGCCTCAAAATCGGGGATTTTGTGAACTATCCACTGAGAGTTCAAGGCAGACAGTATCATTTCGATTTAAGACGTCAATAGGTATAAACCAGATTGGGACGCTCCACGGGGATTTTAAAGTAGTCCGTTTGAGTGAAATTTTTAACAGTAAAATTATCGGATTATAATTCACTGATATTCCACGGTAAACCACTCAGAAGCAAATAAATTTCAATTCAACATATTCACAAGTTGGCGCATTATGCCGTGGAACGACGTCGCGTTAATGTGCGTTTACGTCGCGTAAAATGATGTGACGTCATTTCCGACGTCGACATAATGTTGTTTTCGTTGTATTAAATAAGATAATTATGCTGGGCGGCCGAGGATAAATCCCCTATAATATGATTATATATATTTGGGTACACATAAATAAATCCATACGAACTGAACCCTACGTGTAGTCTCATATTGCTAACAAGGGACTACAACAGTCGAGCACAGAAAACATAAAAACAAGACTGACCACAACCACTCGGCACAACGCTCAACACAAAACCGAACGAGAGAATGAACTTAACCGCCGAAAGTCTAAGCATCAGCCATCAAGAAGTCGAAAACTTCAAAAAGCTGAAATACCCAGATTCAGCCACAAAAAAGTTATCTAGGTCAAGCTGTATATTCAAACATATGTTCGAAACAAAATGCCTGCTAGCTGCAGCATTAACTACTTATGTGTAGGGTTTTGGTCTTCAAAGTCGAACAGTGCATATAGTTGTGACAATGTGCTTGATATAGTTACTTACTCCAGTACAGCTATTAGATCATGAAGATACACGCATAATAATGGTCTATGAACAATATTTAGGATTGTACCTAAACTTTAACATGGGTTTCTGTGTAAGAACTGGCCGATACTTTTGACAACATGCTTGATAGAGTTACGTTCTCGTTAGTAGAGGTTGTCATGATGGTGAGCAGGTATGCAAATAATTAAAACAGTATATCAGAGAACTTTGAAACTATTATTGGATGTATCTGAACTTTATGATAAGAATTACGCCGACGCTCCTGTGACTGTACATTTTGTACTAGCTCCCCTCTTTTAAATCGTGGTGCTAAAAGAATAATAACAATAGATTTGTTTGTGCTTGTGTTATTGTAAGTCTGTCTGTGTTAGGTGCTTTGTTGTAAGCTTTGCTAAACAAAATCGTGAGTGTTCACTTCTGTTTTGTATGATCACCATTTCGTATCGTAGTAATTAAATCACAAGTGTGTAGCATTTGTCTTGAGACGAAATGTTTTAATTTCTACAAAAAGCTTCACGTATTGTGTAAGCAATATTACTGAACGTGAAACTCAATACATTTCAGCCGAAGTAAACAATATTGATACATTTGTTGAACTAATGAGAGTCTTCAATAAGTCCTACTCACATACTTCCACTTTAAGGTTTTCTTCCTTAAGAATAATTAACGATCGGCCTCCGGTCAATTTACTAATTAAACGGGATTAAGTAGTTTCTTGTGAGACAGGGGAAAAACTTTATTCCAGTATAACTGTGTTCAAACTCGTTCATTGACTGAGGGCCGTATTCACATCATACGAGGGGTGTTCCATATGTATTGTCACTTGGGTCATAAATAAAAAAAAATCGTTGATATCTTTAAATCTTTATACATTTCTAGAACCATCAAGATTTCCGCGATATTTCGTGAAAAATCAGTAAAATATAATTACCGGAATGTTGTTTCTGTTGTCTTTTCAAAGGACTAGTAATAGACACTGCGACTTTGTTCGGATAACCGTCGTTAAAACTTCCTTTCGGGAAATATTCGTATTCCACAACTATCATACCGTAAATATTGTAAATTCCTTCGATAAAAACATGAGTTGCTGTACTTGATTGCCATTTTTAACAAAATAAGAGCATTTCAAAGTCGCGAAAATAAGTGTCAAAATTAGTCAAAAAAGCATGCTACTTTTCAATGAAAATTTTCGATTAGTTTAATTGATTGGAATTTGACATATCATACAGGTATGTAAGCCTGATTTTTGGGAAGAATTTGCGATCAAAGTACAATTGATATGAAGTTATCGGTGCGTGAAACAACAAGCATCATTTGGTATAAATTAGAGTGATCTCCCTTGTTTTGACCGTCTTACTCGTAGACAACAAATAATTTCATTTTGATTTAAAGTTCTAATGGAAGTATAAGGGTCCAGTTATCGTATCTTATGTTGCAGTTTAAAGAATACTGACATTTACTTTTCTAAACAACTACTGCAAAGATGACACAAATTTAGCTTAAAATTAACATAAGGCCAGTGTACTCGAGCATACTCTCTTCTAAGTTAAATAAATTACTTAATGGTTGACGAAAGGCTATGTAATTTTCCAAATATAGAATAGAAACATGCACCTTTTAGACAGTCATCGTAGAATCCTTCTAAATATTGCCATAGAAAAATGCAAAGGACAGTGACAATACATATGGAACACCCCTCGTATACCACAATCTCACTCAACGAGTTAATCCAGTTTTTATTACCTTTTCAACCGTGCGTTTAAGTATGTAATCTTCCTAACCAGACATTTATATTCACAACGGTAAGTGTAGCTGGAGTTGACTCGACTGAGTGGGTATCTTTCGAAAGAACGAAACAGTCACTTGAACTAAACTCGAGCTACACTCAAATGGAGTTTCGTGAATACCGATTTAGCGCACGCTATATTATAACGGTCACATCATCGGGAAAGTATAGGGCGAGTAACGTAGGTGAATATACCAAATCTCCGTTCGATTTTCACTAACTCGACTGTCACTACAACTACACTTAAGGACCATATTCACATGTCGGTCCTCCACTCCAACTCGACTTACACTAACATAAGGTAGCCCCAAGTGTAGCTGAAGTGACGGTCGAGTTAGTGAAGGTATTCACATGGGTAACTCGCCCTCGACTTTTCTGAGCGTGTGACCGTTATAATATAGGGCAGGATATGACACTGTACAAACAATCTGTGCTTTGTTATTGAATTGGTTGATTGGGGTTCGATGCATTTTCGTAATATATACTAACAAAGTCAAACTATAATTTTGATGATTTGTATGCTACATTCTTAATATTTCTTTGAGCTCGCTCAAATAAAACCTTCATTTGAATAATCGCAAATAGAGAGTACGGTTTTTGCAAAGATGATAGTGGATCATTTAACATAAAACTTCGATGTAATTAACGTTAAATGAACGTGTCGTTTTCAATGATATATTCCAGCAAAACATTTATGCGTACGAGTTTTAAATGAATAAAGGATGCGCATATCGAAGAAGACACCGTACCATATGTATTATGTTATCGGCGTGAACTCAGACTTAAATATCATATCACGTCAATATGAATTTCACCGACCGCAAAGCAGGTAATTACATGTTAATAATTTAGACGTCAGAGGAGATGAACTCATTTTACTTTTATAAACAGATTCACTGTGAGATGATTTTGCAAACTCATTACTACACATACATCACATATACCATTCCAGAGAAGCCCGACAACTAGAATGCCATAATCCCTAGAATGCCATTTCAGTAATGATCGACATGTATTAACAAAATAGTACATTGTACATATTATAGCTTGTGCATGATTTTCTTAGCTTAAGGTTGATTATGAAACAAGTTGGTACAACTAATATTAACCATTCTCGACACCTCATGTCCGATTTTATCCATCGTCACAACGGTATCGATATACATAAGAGAAGAGAAACCAGCTTTCGCTTATACTGGACATATTGCAAGGGAAATAATAACACTATTTCGTTTTAAGTATAAAGTGACCCCGGATTGAACAAGGGGCTTCCCCCACTCCAAGCGGACGCTCTAACAGTACGCTATCGAGGCGGAAGTTTGACTCATAAATGATTGCAAATTAGAATTAAATAATGCACATCATCGGTATGTGTTGCAAGTAAGCACGTAGTCATCTTTATGTCAACACTGCAATTGACAGAATTAAAACTATAATATGGCAAAGAATAAAAGCAATATAATTCCATAGCTATGCTCCTATATGAATACCAGTGATTTTATTAACATCGCGGTAAAACGACTAAACTTCATTTGTCCAAAAATATACTTTTAGATAATAAATTATAAATAAATTCATATTTATGTTTGCATATTTATCAACCCACACTTTCATATGTATTTGTTGTTTAATTTAATTTGATAATACAATAACTTCATTAGTTCAACATTCGTGCCTTAAATCGGTATTCACGTAACCCCATTTGAGTGTAGCTGGGGGAATTGTTCCAAGAGTTTCATATTATTCATGCTTTCGAAGGAATTGCTCCTATCTGGGACATTTCTAAATGTTAAAATACACCTAAGGGATTAAGCCATTCAATAAGTCTCCATTATTTTTCAGGAATGGAGACTTTATTAACAATAACTCTCCATTACTTTGTTTACACATTTGAATGAATGTGTAACAAAATAATGGAGAGGTATCCACTCTGTGTATACACACACATATGCAGTACTAAATGTACTTGTTGTGCAATATAACACAACATATTCATACTGTACACAGAAAAAAACAAGGTTTCATGAATTCATCGATCTTGCATTACACACAAAAGAATACAAAATTCCGTTAGATCATGCCGCGCCTTTGAATTTGATTATCTGTAATGAGACACAAGAACCTTTATCAAAACTTTCATTTAAGGAATCCACTACCAAATGCATTATTTGTTTCTAGAATGTTTTATAAATTATATTGGTAGACCGTCGAGACCCGGGCTTTTATTTGTATTCATTATGTTTATAACATTTGTAGCTTCTTCATATGTGACGGGTCCTTCACATCGGTGGTCACTCTTTGTGTAAGCGTTGGGCGGTTTTGTTCACCTGTTTAGTCATTAGAGCAGTTCACATTGTAGTGATAGACAAAATGTCGTCTTCTGCGTTCATAAATGCTATTAGGAGATATATTTCCATCCGAGGTGCAGTCAAACAGTTCCGCAGTGATCGTGGTAGTAATTTTGTAGGATTCACCGATCATCTTGATGTGAATGTCGTTAATGTTGAAGATGAGAAAACTCGGTAGTTTCTTGCAATCGCAGAAATGTGAATGGGTCTTTAACGCCTCTCATAGTTCTCACATGGGTGGTACCTGGGAAAGGATGATAGGCATATCCCGGCGCATTCTAGAATCAATGTTAGGCTCAGTCTCCAATGTCTCCAATCTAACGCATGATGTACTGGCTACCTTAATGGCAGAAGTAACTTCCATCATCAATTCACGTCCCATCGTTGTTTCCGTGTCTACAGCTCCCGATTGTCCCCAAGTGCTCAGTCCCTCTGCATTACTGACCATGAAGTTAGGCTGTGATCAGATCCCATTAGGCGATTTGGATTTTGGGAATTTATACAAACGTCATTGGAAAGAGGTTCAATACTTGGCCAGTCAGTTCTGGATCCCTTGGAGAAACGAATACCTCCAAACCTTACCATGCCGTAGAAAATGGCAAACTGACACTGATCCTTTGAAGGTGGGCGATATCGTTCTCTTTAGAGATAAAGAAGTTGCTTGTAACTTCTGGCCAATAGTTATAATAACTCGGAATTGCCCGAGTCAAGACAATCGTATTCGCAAAGTAGAACTCTGTGTGATCAAAGATGGAAAATGGGTCTTGTATATTAGACCAATTGTAGAAACTGTGTTGCTAGTGAAGTCTGAAAACTAACAGTTTGATAAACTCAGTGTAGATTTGTGACAATGGTTAACAAATAGATAAATACACATTTAGATAAATGCTGTGTTTATTATAGGAACAATTGTTTAAATATGTTGTAATATGACAAGAAGTCCTCAACATTACAGTCATTCTGTGCAGAACTCAGAAAGGTCACAGTATCCCATAGATTAGAGTTATGTGCTGCAGTGTTAGCCACTCAACAACCCTTGTTACCCTGATAAAACAACATGATTGGATAATCGCATCATGATTGAAAAATGGCCGACATGAAAAATGTGGTAAGTACATTGTGTTTGCAATATTTTCCATATACACTGTCCATATTGTTTATTTCAATATTACATAATCAACAAATGAAGAAAATGTACTATTTGCACTAAACAATTTGCATATAGGTAGTATTTTTCACTATGTAAAGCCTTAAAGTATTGTGGATTTTGCATTTGTGAATGAGTTTTGTACTTAAAAACGTTGTCAAACTCATTTATTGGACTCTATGTAATGAATATCATTTGGGAAGTTTCAGCAGGTGTATAAACTATGATTTGGACGTTTCAATTTTTTTTTGGTTAAATTAACGCTCACCAACAATAACTCAAACATGTATAGTATTTTTTGGATACTGACAGACGTGATTGTTAAATTTTTGAGGATACTGGCCAACATGATTGTGGATAAAAACCAACATTACCAATTGAAATCTTGCCAATGGGATTCTCAAGGTACAAATAATTGTACATTAAAGAAGTGTGCTCATTAATTGTTGTAGCAGGTTTATGAGCATTACCGATGTAAGGCATTTCACACCCAGTCTATAGCACATGCTTTTGGGACATTTAATAATCAAAGCACTAAGAGTGTGATGGGAAGCGATCTCGTTGCTGCTACTAAAGCTTAAGCAACTTTACACGTTTAATGTTCGTTTTCTAACTGCCGATCTTGTCTTGAATGTCAAAATAGGCATATGTGACTATATATGCATGTTGGGTATCTAAATAATTATAAAAAGGGGCATATTGATTTATATGTAATACGTGTATTGAATGCGTATATCAAAAGTGGCTTTAAAATAATACTACGCGCCTTTTTATCAGATTCTACAGTACTGTCTTGTAATCACTTCCCTCACAGCGTGAGACATCTCTAGAAAGCGGCTAGTATAGCCACACCATATGGTTGCATAACATAACATAACGATTCATTGATAAAACCAACCTGTGACCCTGGTCTGAAGTTTCTAAAAATAGCTATACAGCTGGGACATTTGATGAACACGTCATATTCGTATAAACAAGTTCGATATCTCCCCGGCTGAGTGATTATCTGCAAAAATATCGATTTAACGAACATTTTCACAATAATTGTTGATCGTAGAATTAACAAATGTTGCTGATAGAACTAAATCAGTTTAAAAATTTGGAGAAACATATGTTGCAGTATTGGGAATGTTGACAGTTTCTAGAACTACTTGAATGCGGATTCACAAAGCAGCCTAAAGGCGGTTCAGGTTGTATTAAGAAATGGGCAATGGTAGTGTAGAGAGGTTTACGCCTCCCAAAAATGGTACATTCTGTTCAAGTGTTTGGAAGGTTTTTATGCTCTGTAACTCCGTAATTTCTTATTGGATATCTATAATATTTGGTACAAATGTTTACCACATCAAGACAACATGTCATGCACAAAACCCAGATCCCTAACTCAAAGGTCAAGGTCACACTTAGAGATCAAAAGTTAAAATTCTCAAATAGGCATGTGGTTCATGTCCGCTCTGTAACTATGTCATTTCTAATTTTATATTTATATTACTTGCCACAAATGTTCACATCATCAAGACGAGGAGTCATGTACAAGACCCAGGTCCCGAACGCAAAGGTCAAGGTCATACTTAGAGAGTAAAAGTTAAAAGGCACAAGTATACGATTCTTGTCTGCTTTGTTTTTTCCTATTTCGTTCTGGATTTTAAAACTTGGTTACATTCGCATTCACACCCTGACTCAAATGTAAAGGTCACACTTACAGACCCAGCTCTAGTCGTCTGTTCAATGTCACATTTAAGCAATTACAAACTTGTTTCAAATTATTCCATTTGCATAGCTTTATACTTAGGTGTCTGATGACAGCTTTTAGCGGGTGCATCCGTGTACTGTGGACACATTTCTAGTTGAATATTTTTTTCTGCTATATTTTTGTAAAATTCATAATAAGTTAAGACAGGTAAATTTAACACATGTATCTAAATGTACAAAATTCACCGGGAATGGGAACAGTGAATTATGAGGACCAGGCTAAACGCTGTGAGCATGTCTTGAATGGTGCCAAATTGCTTTTCTAATTTAAAAAGGGGACATAATTTCAACATATATTTGATAGAGTTGCCTATTCATGTGGAGGTCATGGCGTCATGAGGGTAATAAAGTATGCATAGTATCAAAGATACATGTCAATGCACTTTGAAGATTTTAGAGGTTAAAATTGTGTACATAAACTGTAAACTTTTGTATTTCTAAGTCCATTAGTCCAAATAGGGGCATAACATTCAACAACATGCTTCATAGAGTGCAGATGTTGGGGTCAAGACGGTTGGCAAGTACGCAAAGTATCACAGCAATATGAACATGCACTTAGATATTTTAGGTTGAAACCTTGAACGTAAACTTACAAATGTGTACGAAGTTAAAAAAGAGACATATTTTCCAATAAATACTTCATAGAGTTATCTACCCCTACGTATGTATTGGGGTCATCCAATTATGCTTCCAATAGCGGAGTAGCATGCCCAACCCCCAGGTTCTTATCTCAAAGGCCAAGGTTACAGTTGGAGGTCAAAGGTCAATTTGAAGGTATACCATTACTGTGTCATGCATTGGCCAAGCTTGCTTATAATTGTGTCATGGCAACCCCCATGTTGCTATCTCAAAAGTCAAGGTCACAGTTGGAGGTCAAAGGTCAAATTGAAGGCTTATTTAAGTTGTAGCCTTTTATTCAACGTGCGCTGAGGATCGACATAAATTTCCCGCGGGCATGAATTTCTAGATAGCAAAGGTTTTAAGAGAAAGTTACTTTTCTGGGTCATATTTCATTTATTTTTAAAATCGCCTCAGCTTCAATACATATTTGTTAAGTTTATATAAAGATGTTTTTGTTATTTTCGTTCAATTTGTTTCTTGTTCATTTAAGTCCAGTGGTGTGTAGTGATTTGGTTGTGTGTGCTCATTATTGGCATTTCAATCTCGGTTGTTTTAATTAAGTGCTGCCTTAGTTATCATCGTTTTAAAATGCGGATTTCGATATCAATTTATACCGAAATGAACACGTTTACGCATGTGTGCATTTCTTAAGATGTAGGCCTATTGAGTATCACAGGGACCAATTAACCGGGCTAATATAAATTAGGCACCGCCTATTTTTTGGTTTGTATCTTTAACATAATTATCAGCTATAACTTTTCGATTTGGAAGTACATTTATATTTTTCCCTTTGGAAACTGCCTAGAGTTAGACAGTTGCGTCCGTTTCGGGTACAGTGTGACCTTTTGCATAAAAATACTAATTTATTCATGATTCATTCTGGGTCCCTATAGATAACACCATCACAATTCATCTCACATTCAGTTTTATTTGTATTTTAATTTTTACGTTTCTTTATGTAAGACCAGAACTTTTGATTATCAAACCAGGCAAACCCGTCGATTTGGTCGTCTTGTTCTTTCATAAATTTTGCGACGTGCTATCGGTGACGTTTCCTGAATAAGCGTTTTGCTATTTGATAGTTTGAAAACGACGTGTCGTTCGGCACTCGTGGTTTGCCAATGCTAGTCCATATTCAGTGAACAAGTTTAAATTCTTTATTGAGTGTTGTAAGTTTCTCACACGAGTACGGTTTAAGGAAGAGATTGAACTTGCGGTTGCGTATTGCCTCCGATGAATTTGTTGAAATGCAGTCGCATTATGAATAGGTCTGTTTATCAAGTTATTAGATGCAATATTCTCTTCAAGCTTCGTCTTGTACTGTTCTATTTCACAGACACTTTCGACCCAGTTATATACTGATTATTACAGACGGGTGTATGTAGTTTGTTTGTATTTTGCATGTACAAGACAAGTGTGCATCTAATCGGTCGATGGCGTGATACATTTAATACATGGTCATCTACAATTTCACACAATGTGATACAGCTCTCTTTTTCAACAGGTACTTAAATATAATCTATACAAGATTCATACTTATTGTCATATGAAACAAAAGTACTAACTGCACCAGTACATATCTCTAGATTGTTTACTGCCGACAGACTTGTGTCTTATAAAAAGTAGATAAAGTATTTATCTCTTGCGGACAGACTTGTTGAGAAACATTTAGTATTAAAGTCACCCATAAATATAACCGTACCATGTTCACGGTATTTAAACCAAATGTTATACAATTTGTCAATATATTATCTTAATAATATTATTACATAAATGATTAGTACAAGGGAGATAAACTTGAAATAGATATGTGAACTGGTTTTTAGCATACTGATACTGGATACCGACAATACGGTCATCATCAATATTTAGTGAAGATACATGATTGTCATGTTTAACGTGCCACATTATGGCTACACCACCTTTACCATCTCGTCTGTTGGTTTGAATGTTTAAAGATTTATCCGATACACCATAAGCGCGGTAGTCACTGTGTACTGAGTTTAAGATATACATATTTTGGTTATATAGCCAGTGCTCCGATAGGCCAACGAAGTCAATAGAGTTTTTGGGTAAGTGCATCACATAAGAAACCACAGCTCGTCATAAAGCCAGATACGTTCCAGGAAAGTAGGTTAATGTTCAAAGACATAGTGAATATTTAGTACATTTACAATATGGCGAGTCTACTTATAGTCACAGTTTTCTAACAGCTTGTATTTATTTTGATCTGTGTAAGAAATGAAGCCATCTCGTGTGCGAGGCTGATTATCAGAGATCGGTTGGTGATGTCTTAACCGTGGTGGTGCTTGTTTGGTCGAACGGCGCAAGTTCATCTCATTGCGTGATAGCCACTTTGTGCAATATATATCAGCTGGCCAGAATGAGTTATTCAGCAGCATATCAGTGTTTGAGTCCGGTCCAACGTTTAGGCGGATGATCATTTATCTTCAACTCGTTTTTTAGGAAAGATCCTTACTAACGAAACCTTTGTACCTCTACGTGAAACATATTTATGTATTTTGTCGACGGTAATTGTACCTTTGAAGTCATTTACAAAATTGTGCTTGGTTTTGTTTCAAACGTACACATCCTCATCATCATCAGTGTTTGATATAGTCTGATCCTTGTCTATAGCCTGTTTATCAGTACACAATCCAAAGGGTTGAAATGAACTTGCATGTTGATTTTGAGGAATTCTAGGTCCCACAAATTGGCTGCCCCTGTTGTAATTATGAGGGTATGTGTGATTGGATCCTGGTGGTGGTATTTGGTACACACTTCACTTAACCGATTTAAAAACGCAACATTGGCTTTTTGATAAATTTAAGCCAGTTAAGGTGCTTCAATACTCTTGAAATTTTACATGTGATGAATTCAATACATGAGGTCAAAGATGTGCAAATTTTATTGTTATCAAGGTTTAGATGGTCACAAAACCAAACCACGAAATGTAGTGATCGACAATGTCAAGTTCGCAAAATTAATAATTTATTTATAAGCTGCAACCTGCAATTAAAATCAGGCGTCTTTGCCTCATTGGTGGGAAAATAAAGTGTTGTAGGATGTTTTTCAACACATCTATGAGGAAAACACGTATCATTTATGGACTCACTCGACATGCATGGAGCTTTGCAGATTGTTACAATTGAGTCGCGGTCCAAAAATGTTTCGAACTCATTTATCTTCGTTGTTGAAGATTCGAATTTGCTTGTATTACATACATTTGATTCTGCTAGTGTTTGATTGATAAGGGACACGTAATTTGAGATATTGTCACTACACGCCTTGAGCTCATCTTTAAATACTGACAGAGATCTCTTTATTTCCGATATCTGAGCATATCTTAGTTTCTCTGTGACTATTGCAGACTGCTTTAAGAGCACCATATCACTTTGAAGCGTACTCATAGTATCTTTGAGCAGTTTAAGATCGTTCTTGGGTAGGATGAGTTGTCCAGAGCGGAGTATGAAATGCAGGTGAGTTATTAACGGTTTTATTGTTGCCATGTTTTCGTCATGTTCATTGCTCTTAGGATGTCTTTGATAAGGGTAAAATCCTCGCCTTCAAGGACACATAAAATATTGTGTATATCGGTGGCTAATTTGATTGTTACTGGTTACCCTGTCTTTGTCCTCACCCGGCGTTGAAGTTCACATTCTGTGCCAAACGGATACTCGTCGCAGGTTTTATATTACATGGACGATTTTGTATTTGTATTATTCAGTAATCAGTAATTAGTTATACTCATCAAAAAAGGAACCTCTGCATTGTTCAAGTGTTACTCACTTACTGACATGCAAAACACAGTTGTAGTACATAGAACGACTGGACGCTTCATGTTTTGATCAATTTACCTATATACATACAAATTTAGGATAAGTGTGAATTACGTTATTTTCTTCTCGACGTGTATTTTCGATCATAAAATCAATAATATTCGTTAAACATATCCGTACATGTTATTATTAGAGTATAATGAAAACTTCATAAATTAGATAGGTGTAATTACACAGATAATTGTTTCTGGTACTTTAACAGTTTACTGAAATAACTTGTTCAAAATATGTGCAATGTTTTTAAAATATCCTTTTCCTAGTAAGGTGTTACCTGTTAGCCTGTGCCAGTTGTGTTACAGGTGCATTTTAGCTCACCTGAGCACCAAGTACTCAATGTTAGCTATTGTGATCGCCCTATATATGTCGCCCACCGTCAGTCGTCAACAATTTGACTGTTAACACTCTAGAGGTCACTGTTTTCTCATAATCTTTATAAAACTTGATCACAATGTTTGTCTCTAAAATATCGAGGTCAAGTACGTAACTGTGTCACCTGGGGTCAAAAACTAGGTTACTATGTGAAATCAAAGAAAAACCTTGTAAGCACACTAGAGGTCACAATTTTTATATAATCTTAATGAAACTTGGTCACAAGGTGTATCGCTATAAATGCTAGGTTAAGTTTGCAACTGGGTCATTTGGGGTCATAAATAGGTCACATTGAAGAAAACACTAACACTCTATAGAGGTCACATATTTTAACTAACCTTTATGGAACTTGGTCAAAACGCTTGTCTATAAAATCTAGGTCAAGTTGGTAACTTGGTCATCTGGGGTCAAGGTCGCATCAAAGAAATTTTTTATTAACACTCCAATATTCCCTTTTTTACCTAATATTTTTGAAACTTTGTCACACTGTTTGTCTCTATAAAATCTACGTCATGTTCGCAACTGGGTCACTAAGGGTTAAAAACTAGGTCACCAGGTCATATTGAAGAAAACTCTTGTTAAAACTCTAGAGGTCACATTTTTTATCTAACCTTCATGAAACTTAGTCACGATATTTGTCTCTATAATATCTAGGTCAAGTTTGTAACGTGGTCAACTGGAGTCAAAAACTAGGACACCATGTCATATCAAAGAAAAACATTGTTTATACTCTTAAGAGGTCACAGTTTTTACCTCATCTTTTTAAAACCTGGACACAAAGTGTGTATTTGTAAAATCTACATCAAATAATAAGGTCAAATCATAACAAATACTGATTCTGCCCTAACTTCTAGTCATCAGGTGAGCGCTATAGGACCAATTACCCTCTTGTTTGCTTAAGGCTTTTTGTTTGATGATTTGATCTTATTGGGGGAACTTTGGCTTTTTCTATATTGTCCAGCCTGTCGTGATAATGAAAATGACATACCTACATCGGTAACGTAAGTCACAAGAGAATACTGTGGGTCTACTTAAACAATATTTTTCAATGAATAGCACAATTTGTTTTGAATGAAATGCAAAATCCCGGCGTAAGGAGGTTTCATCATATCGAAAAACAAAATTATACGTACAATCTAGAACATAAATACTATGTGACAAAAAAAATCATAAAATTGTATGACTTCACTCGTTTTGGCTGACCTCACTGCTACGTCGATATGATTACGCGGGGTAGTACGTAGGGGGACGTCGACGCACGTCATACGTTCGGTTTTACCTAGTCTGTTGGTGAATGTCACATTTTAAGTGCAAAACTTTGAGCTATACATTTCGTGTCAACGCAATAACTTTTTAACGCCCGCGTCAAATTACATGAGCGTTATTGAAAATATATAACTACTGTAGACGACGTGCAGAACTCATGTTCCAATGGCATATAGGCTCCATGTCAAGGTTATAGATCAGTGCATACAGCCGTACATTGTTAATACCTTGGCAGAATAAAATGGAACTTACAGCAATTGGGTAACTAGTGAAGGCGATGTGAAGAGCCAAAGTTTCTACGGTGCGGGCCCAAGATCGAGGTCATAGTTCAGTGTCAAAGGTTCGAACCTTACAGTTCGTGTCCACTCTATAACTTGTTATTACGGGGGTCGAATTGTATGAGACTATAGTTCCAACAAATATGTTGGCATACAGTCCATATCACAGTTAACTATCCATTTTTGCGGCGGTCGATTATAGCGGTCGTTTTGACTGCCTTGTTACGGATGTTCTAGCCAATGTGACCACATAAAGGATTAACTATTTTTGTTGTTATAAATTGTTTAGAAGACATTATTATGCACTGTATCCTGACGATGGTAAACCGTTCTGTCCTCTCAAATAAGACCAAATACCAACTCAAATGTATAAGAGTGAGTAGCATATTACACAAGCTGCAACAACTTGCAGACGACACATCCAATTATATTTGATGGCTGTGTTGATTCTTTCAACGACACCTTGAATATATTATCTGATTTAACATATCTCTCTGGACTCAAAATAAAAAAAACTAAAGTAGTCTGGAATGGTAGGATATAGCTCTTAATACCACGTTAACGAAATGGAAAATGTCTTGAAATCAAAGTAGTTTCGAGTAGTTAGGAATAGATATTTTAAAAGATGATGGAACTTCCTAAAATAAAAAAATATATTTTAAGTAAATAGGAAGGGACGAAACTTGATCCCATCGGATTTAATCTCAAAAATAAATACTTTAAAGGCATTTCTTTTAACCACCTATTACTCTTCTTCCTAATCCTCCATTTAAAACTATTATAGTCTACTCTAAATGTTATATGTTCTAAATTTCCGGGTGACAGGTAGAATAAAGACACTTTTTAAGCCACAATGTTCGCGTTGTGGATATACGAGGGCTTGATCAAGAAACAAAAGGACGTTTTTCATAACTTCTTTATCAATGCATGTATATTGCATGTCTAGCATTTCACACTCTACACACTGAGCGCAACAGTTTTTCGTTGTCGTCAGTAATATTCTAGTAAAATATTGTCATACATGGGCGGATCACACTTGTTTTTCTTCATAACTACTCAAGCTGAAAATGTGAATGTCTCGCTTACGGTTTTGATTATGACCACGCCAATGTGATTTTACTTGGACGTCCCTGGTGTGTGCATGTAACATTTACGTCAAAGTTCCTAACTAAAATCCGATCAAGAAAATGAAAATTAACCGCTTCAAGCTAAACAAAAAATAACCAAATTGTTCTATCATAATAAATGTTACAGTAATATGATGGGCACTTGTACGCATTTTGTGTTACTAGTATAACAATTTTGAAACAAACATATTAAGGTTTACAATATGCAGTAGCAATGAATTATGAATACATGCATTACCATCTTGCGTGATTGAACAAGAGGTTTACATGTGTCTCAATTGTAACAGAATTTTAACTCAATTTTTCAACTTCAACTTCAATGTGGTTTCTCGTCAAAATCCGCAAGCAGACATTTACTAACGAGGGTGAATACTGTACATGCGTGTAGTGTGAATCAGTTCCGTTAAAACGTATACAATTGTCTCTGTTCAAATAAACTTTAACATGTATTTACACTTTTACAAGTCCTTCCACACAATCTAGAATGCTGCTGGTACCCGGTGGAGAGCTGATTTAAAAGCTTTCAGGCTCAGGGCAGAGACGATGGTATCTGGCAGATTGTTCCAATGAGTGACCGTTGGGAAGAATGAATACTGATATATATTCAAGCGGCAGTGGAACGGGATGAATTTAACATGTGGCTAGTTCTAGAGTCCCTTCTCAGAGCCGGTGTTGGGCAATTTATCATTGGTATGGCCACTAAGTCGTTGACTGTCTTGTACAATAGTGTCACATCTGCGTATCTGCGTTGGTACAAAATGTACAGAGGAGTCCAGTTTAAGCTTTCAATCATGGCAGTCACACTGTCCGGTGTATGTGGGTTGTACGGTTTGTTGTAGACGAAGCGAGCAGCGTTGTGTTGTACTTGTTCTAGTTGTTTGATCTGGGTTTTCTGCTGTGGATTCCAAACAGTTGATGCATTTTCTAGTTTTGGACGGACTAGGCTCTGGTATGCTCTTTCTTTGATCTTTTGTGGACAGTGTTTTAGGCTACGTTTCAAAAATCCTAGTACGCTTGATGCTTTCTTGGTTATGTTGTTGATATGAAGGTCGAATTTCATGTTGTCACTGATCTCTACTCCTAGATATGGATGATGTTGTACTGTTTCAAGTTGTTGGTTTTTCATGGTATAGTTGTAGATGCGTTTCCTGGATGTTGTGGTAAACTGCATGATTGCGCACTTCTTGACGTTGAACTCCATGCCCCGTGTGTCTCCCCATTGCACTAGTCGATCAAGGTCCTGCTGGAGATGGATGTGATCCTCTGGTGTTGCAATGGGTCTATATAGTACACAGTCGTCAGCAAATAGTCTAATGGTTGAATTGATATTGTCTGCAATGTCGTTGATGAAGATGATGAATAGTGCTGGGCCAATAACCGAACCTTGTGGAACCCCTGATGTAACTTGGGTCCTATCTAATGATGCATTGTCCACCACTACTTGTTGGAAACGGTTAGCTAGAAAAGAGTCAATCCACCTTCGCGTGTTATCCGGTATGCCGTAGTAGCGAAGTTTCTCTGAGAGACGGGGATGTGACACCTAATCGAAAGCCTTAGAGAAATCCAGGATGGCCATATCTACTTGATGCTTGTTGTCAAGGTGTCTAACAACGTCATCTGATGTCATTACCATTTGGGACTGGCATGACCTCGTGGCTCTGAATCCATGTTGATTTTCGTGGAGGATGTTCTGGTTTTCAAGGTGGTCCATCATCTGTGACACAACGATATGCTCCATCATCTTGGAGGCTATTGCTATAAGTGAGACTGGACGGTAGCTTTCTGGCTTGGATTTATCGCCTTTCTTGTTGATTGGTACTAAATTCGCGTTCCTCCAATCAGTTGGTACCTCTCCAGTGTCATAGGACTGTTGGTAGATTGATGTGAGAATTGGCGCTATGATGTCAGAGTTTTTCTTCAGTATGGAGATAGGGATCTTGTCTGGACCACTGGCCTTCTTCTCGTTAAGACGGTTGATGCTTTTTTCTACTCCTTTGGTGGTAAACGTGATGTTGGTCATTGGTATATACGGAGAGTGTCCTTTGTCTGGGGGTTGTGCGTTGGTTTCTTTAGTTAATACCGATGTGAACTGGTCGTTCAGCATGGTAACTTTGTCTCTAGGTGTTTCTGCTATCTTCCCGTTAGCCTTCAAGATTCCTATATTCATGACGTCTTGTTTCCTAGCTTTGATGTATCGCCAAAACTTCTTTGGTGTGGTATCTGTTTCCGGGTCTAATAGATTATTGAGGTATTCGTGATTTGATGAATGGAGCTTGTTCCTGACTTTTCGACGTAGTTCTTTGAATTGATCTGAGAGGTTTGAGTGGTCTGTTTTCTTTGATCTGTTGTAGAGTCTGTGTTTTGTCTGGATCATTGGGTATGTCTGCTTTGATCTTCAGTTGTTTTTGGGTGTGGCGGTGTCCATGGTTTTGAATATAGAGGCCTTGAAGACATTCCAATTCTCTTCTACACTCCGTCTTCTATAACTTTGAAGGAAGTTGTCTCTGAGGGCAGATAACTCTGAATGAACCTTGTCCCAGTTGGCCTTCTTGTAGTTATAGACAATACGGTTGTTCTTCTGCTGGGGTGTTGGACGTAGTAGGGTCACTGCTGACAATATGTCGTGGTCAGATAATCCAATCGGGGGGCATGTGAAACATTTCTGAATGATGCTTGGGTGTGATATTGTCAGAAGGTCTAGTACTCTATCCTTTCTTGTTGGAAGTCTATTCATTTGTTCTAAACTATGTTCATTCAGAATTTGGCATAGTTTGTCACAATGGCTCTTGTCTCGGGCTCCTGGCTGTGCACAGCCTATTGTCCAATCTATGTCACCAAGGTTGAAGTCTCCTCCCAGTATGATTTTACAGTTTTATATTTTCCTGTTGAGGCAATGTTGCTGAGGGAGATATATTAAGCTGTTCTAATGCGTCTATGGGTGACTTTGGTTCCCGATAGTATGCTCCTTCCAGTATCGTGTCTTTCCTTGATGTTGTGACTTTAACCCACTTCAGTTCACATTCTGTGTCTAGCTCCGGATATTCCTCACAGTCATATCCTGGTGTTACCATAACCATAACTCCACCACCACCTTTGTCCTTCAGAGTCCCCCTGTCTTTCCTAAAGATTTTGTAGCGGTGCTCATAAGGGATGTCGTAAGGCAGAATTTCCGCATCTAAGTAGTCTGGTTGCAGGTGTGTCTCATCGCCTATTACAACGCCTGGCTCCATACATAGAAGAATATTATACAGTTCAGTTTGCATATTTCTAACACTCTGAAAGTTTATAATTACACCTGAGAACTGACTTTTTGATATTTCTACTGGTACATTATCAGAACTAATTGATGTATCACTAATGATGCAGGAAATAGTAAAGTTTCTGGTTCAGATATAACACTGTCTTGATGAGATGATGCCTTACTGTGTTCTGGTTCTGTGACCCCAGTCCCTGTGTGCTCTATCTGTGTGATACCTAAGTCAGTATGTTGGGCAAAATCCGTTTTGGGAGTCGATGAAGATGGTAACCGAGTTTAAGTGGTTGTAGGAGTACCATCCTGCGACTGATCATGGTTCAGCAGGTTTGTATAGAGATTATTTGATGATAAATCCTCAATATTCAGACAATGACTGGAAGATATATTTGGAATTCCGCACTTAATGCAAATCAATGAGAGGCTTGTACTACGCAGTAGACTAAAAGTTTCAGGGCTAATGTTAGTACAACGACTATGATACCAAATGTCACAACCATCACACTGTATGGCTTTTGAGTTCCATGCAACGTTCTTTGTGCATATTATACCACATGGGAATTTAGCAGTTCTGGGTCCCGGGTGAACCTCAACATCTCCACTCTGTAGTATTAGTAGGTATAGAATAAAACTAAAGTTCTTATGTTTTCTACTTGAAATGTCAAAAGTTCCATTTTTATTTATAATTCTAAAAGACACAGCAAAGTTATACATACAGGGTTGTGTCACTTCACAATTTACCAGGGTGAACCTCTTATGGTCAATAACAGATGCATGTTGTCTCTTCGTGGGGTGTATACCTCCAAAACAGTCAGATGAAACAAGCAGACAAGTATTGTAACCCTCGCCGATGTAAACATTTCAACTTCCGTTTCCTCTGTGCGCAGAAGTAGTGCGCCGGAAGTTTAGCTGAAAAGTAGGTGGGTGGGGTATGGTTGTTTAGATGAAAACTGGTTCTTGGTGATGGAATCAGGACGAGTCTACTGATGAATTAGAAAACTTCAGATGGGTAATTCTAATAGGTTCAAACCAGTCCTTTTATGTATGTGGTTGCTTTCCTCTTAGCAATTTTGATTTTTTATTGAGCGTTTCTCCGGACGTCTTCACACTTCACGCATGCGCTTGAATTGTACCGTTTTTCATAATTTAGACTAAATTTGAGTTCAATATAACATCAAACTAATGTCTTACCTTTTTGTACTCTTTCTGTTGAATGCTGCCTTCCCTGTTCGGTTTGTAATTACCTTTTTAGCTCATTGAAGGTACGATGTTGTGACCGGTTTTTTCCGTCTGTAAACACTTCAGACGACTTCTACTCCTAAACCACAGGGCAAATTTCTAACAAACAAAGGTAACTTAGGAGGAATGTTCCTTATGTGGTCATTTCTAAAATAACTGGAATCTATAAATAACCCAAATCGGCTACTTCCGGTAATGGCGACTGACAAGTCACAAACTTTCTCACGGCTAAAAAGGGTATCTGTTTATTAATAAAATAATATTTGATGTCATATTTAGAAATTAATTATTATCTACTGTATGAGTGCACTGGAAAACAGTTAGTATCTTTGTATTGCGTGCTATTGTGAAGGTTTTTTTGGACTCGGATACGAACAGAGGAATCCGGTGACATACAACTAAATCCATGCCCAGCTTGTATTTATCCTTGTTGATTCTGTGAAGACCCTGTTACTTGGTCCCACAACAGAGCCATATGTTGTGATGAGTGTAGCATCTGGTACCATTCACAGTGTATTGAAAATAGTGCGAGCAACATTAGCCTATTACAACATGAAAATGTGTCATGGATATGTGCAAAATGCAGCACACATAACATAAGCAGTTTAACATATCATTCCTATGAACATGAAATTTCAAACCAGTTCAGTATTGTCAGTGGCGTATCTACTATCCCATCAATAGACTCGTCATTCAGTCCTCCGGCATCAGCAGCCCTAAACAACGCAGGCTACTATCCTCCACTACAAGTGAACCAAGTTTCGTACAAAATACACAGACACGTAAACGTTTTAAGTAGTCGGAACAAAAGGACACAGATATCTGAATCAGCTGAATATATAAAACCTGAAATAATTATCGGGTCTGAATCGAGTGTTGGTCCTTCCTAAGCGTCCGTTGACCTCCAGCTTCGAGGTAACCATTATGTTATATGTATTTATGTCTAAACAGAACAAAATTGCCGCAAAAATCTCACATAATTCTTAAATGTTCGTTGAATTCGGCCTAAATAAAATACTAAATTTAATAACAATACTGTTATATTCAATCATTTAGAAACACATGTTGGAACTGTCATGATTGTTTCGTTGTGTGAAATTGTTCGATATCAAGCGTTGCATTTTACTAAGAAACTTGTCGCACACTGAACTATGCAAGTAATTAAAAAGCCATATACAATATGTTTTTAAGTTTATTTAAATGTCGATGGGTACTCTCTTTGTAGATAAAATGTCAACCGACACACATAATAATATGTGCATAACTTGTTGCAAGCAAAGACATATGGATGATAAAACTGATGAAAACAACGAAGATGAACATCGAAGGTACGAACCTGGAACAGTTAGGTATAAACTGGTTCGACTCGTCTTATTTAAAAAAGAATACAAAATACGATCATAGACACGTAATTGGCGAACCTGTATGATACGACCGCAAACAAATCATAAGTTGCAAGACATTTTGAAAAAATGTTATACACAATCTTCACCGTGAGCTTATAGAACTTCGAATACACGTCAGTCTACAAGTAGTTTGTTAACAAGATTTACTCTATATGAATCTATGGTTTCTCCAGTTCGTAATCGTGGGTCAATAACATAGGTCATTTTATGAAATCTTGTATTACCATTGCTAAAACACTATCTGTTACAATAGCATATTATTTTACCTTCGTTAATCACAAGTTAGTATTTTCAATTAAAAAACAATTCGACTCTTATCCAGATAATTAAGAAATGATGACCCTGTTTAGTAATTTATGTCAGTTTTAATATTTATTGTTTTTCCATTCTGCGGTAATCATTTTATTTTAGATGATCCAGTTCTACTGGGGGTGAATCAAAGGCAAACGAGGCTAAAATGGACAGTAGTCGAAATGCTATTAATGGGAAATCGCTTTGAGTACGATTGGACGTTGCCACGAGGAATTAAAACAAGTTGTTGCCGACATACAGACTTTTACTTGAAATTAACTATTTGAACAAAATCTACAAGAAATTCAAGCACAAAAAAACATATTGTCGTCGCGTTCCGGTTCACTGATTATTCACACAGTTATGCCCCTTGGAAGATTTGCACTATATATTTCTAGTGAGGTATTTTTACCTGCGTGATTTCTCAAAAACAACAGCTCATATTTTAAGAAAACTTCATGGATGGGTGATCTCACTCCCTGGTGGAGATAATACATAACATAATATTTTTCTAAAGCTCAGTTAACTAGTTTCGGGAAGCATCCCTCGGTTCTACCAATAATTTCTTGTCTGTCTTGATTCGTCAGTGGGTGGGGCTCGTATTTTCCCAATATAATTATAGCTATTATGGTAAAATATTTTTAAAAAATCTCTTATAGTACTTGAGTCAATGTCTCGACACTATCGTTAGTTACGCCTTAACGAACGCCCTAACGAATGGTGTAAGGTTGGTTAACAAGAGGATTGCGCGGGTACTCCAAAGCTCGCTTACGACGTTCGTTCGTTACTCCTTCGTTAGTTATTAACGATTGAGCTGTGTATTAATTTATTGCGCAATTTCGTGTGAGTTGAGACGTAAGTATGAAATAATGTGAATCATGAAGGAATTATTACTTTGTGATTTATTAAAAGCGTTTAAGTTTAAGTTTTTCGAAACATGGTTGTTGCTTCTTTGTTTGTTCCTCTTAAGCGTATTTTGCACACAGTAAGCAATGGAACAAATGCAATATAACACATCCTATTGTTCTGCATTAAAAACCGCGTATGAGGGCGGACAGACGGGAAGATCTGGTAAAAAGGATGGTGAATCCAAAACCTGGGAGACTAATAGCAACGAATATTAGATTCTAGCTTTCGTCTCATCTTTACTATTTAATCATATACTCAACCAAATATTTAGCTATAAATTGTACACTATTCACACAATTACGGTGAAAAGCAAAACGTCTGCTTCTTAGCAAAGAAACTTATAGATATTCTCTTAGTTATTCCTTATAGAAGCCTCATGTTTGACCCTGACCAACGAACAACTGTATAATTATGTAAATAAATTGTCACTAGTACTTGGGATGACTTTGACCTACCTATTGACGAGGACAATACAATTACCCTTTAAAAAACTGAAACAACATATTTATAACATGGAATCGCATTCAAGTCACATAAATCTAAAAATGTTCCGGTGGTTGTCAGTCGAAGAAACTATTGGTACATGTATACTAGTATGTTCCGTCAACGACACCATTATGAAGTAAATGCATCGCGCATGTAAATAGCTTGCACTGTTTGCTTAGTAACTGTTGTTCGAGGCTTTGCAGTTCTACTGTACATAACTTCTTTAAGGTAATCTGAAAAATATTTATTTTATACTAATATAATTATATTTAGGTCGATTTCTTACAACTTATATTAATCGATATCTGATGGTACCGTCGTCACGCTAGAGACTGAAGCCAACTTTCCCTTTTATACTAAGTGTAAAGCGACTTGTATTTCGTATTTTGTTTTATGACTCGGCCTCGGATCAAACCCGCGACCTCCCACTCTCCATGCTCACTCGAAGAACAACCCCATCAGTACGTCCGTTTCAGTAAAGTGATGGGTAGTTTGTTTCCTATAGCTTTCGTTATAAAATATTGGTAACGAGAACATAACGACACCCTCTAGACAGACGGGCGAGCACTATCCTGTTAAAAAGACTTATAAATGGTATCATGAACGGTCTAAAGATCTCGTATTTGTAGCTTCTAGCATTGATGTTGCTTCACAAAATAACAAGATGTGTTTTACAAATGCGCAAATTCCATCCCATACATGGATGCTGCCTGTTACAAACATATCGAACGATCTTAATGAACATGATGCAGTACGTTCACCACGTCGTTTCGACACACGACACTGTCCAACTCATTTACTGACGGCTGCCAATATGATGATTCGAATTTCAGTTTGTTTTTCCCTTACTATCGATATTAAAATAGTTTTAGCTGAAAGTACATGTCGGATTTTATTCCAATGATTGAAATCCATGCAGAACTCTGGTTCAATGTGCACTAGTTCAGGGCCACCTTGACCCTCGTTATTACACTCGACGCGTGTATAATCATGTTTTTGTACTGCCTTTATTACATTCCAGAGACGCCAAAGATGTGATAAATACGGAATATCACTGCATCAACACAACTGCAGTAATATTCCTTGTATTATATACAAAAATGAACAAAACGCTTTTACGCGCGAAAATGCGTTTAAATGTGTATCATTGACGTCATAAACGTCGGCATATTTTCGGCATATGACACGATGTTCATTCATAAAAAGGTAATGTTTACGCCATGACTTCTTTGACGATGGCATATGTTCGGCATATTGCACGTCAGACCATATAGGGGGAAAATATATCATAGGGTCTTTTGTTGTGTTCTAGTACTTATTAAATAAAACATTATTATGCTCACTTAACTTACTCGTCTTTTATCAATAAACTGGCTCATTTAAATGATATTGAATCCATGTTCCCATAGTCAATTTAGTAGCTATAGTTGTAGTCGGTAATTATTGCCCAATACTCTAAACCTTTAACAATCACAAGTATCCATCGCACTACACTTAACATCACTGAAACATAGTCGTATTGGTCGGTTCAATCAATGATATAATCATTCAGATGTTTACCCTCTGATTTAGAATACATTGAATGAACATTTATTTGTTTTCTTGTTATTTATCTATAATAATATATTTTATATATATTATCTATTCAGGTAACTACAACGTATAAACTATTTATTGTCTTTTTGATCTTAAGTAACTTTTACAGCATTAGATAAAATTATAAATTAGGTTATTGATTAATAGTTTATATCATGTCATTTTCTTGTAAACCGTCATCTCACAGCAGCCACATTCTACCTTTTATGATGCATCAGTATGAACCTTAAATGGTTTCCTGTAGTCTGCATAGGCCAGAACAGGTGTTGACAATGGTATCGAATGCCATCTGTTGCGCTTCTCCCCATTTGAACTTGGGCGACTTGGTGGATTTCTTCACCGTAGAACTACCGGTCAGGAGATCGTTCAATGGTCGGACAATGTTGGAAAACTTGGCGATAAACTTTCTGTAATAGTCCACGAAGCCCCGAAAACTTCGAACATCCTTAATGGAAGTAGGTTTTGGCCAATTCCGTACTGCTTCAGTCTTCGCAGGATCCGTCATAATGCCCTTGGACAATACTACATGTCCGAGGTAGGTGACTTCATCCCGAGGGAATTCGCATGTTGACGCCTTCAGTGTGAGGTTGTACAATTTCAATACAGCATCCAACTGCTCAATGTGTTCTTGTAGAGATTCCGAAAAGATTATGACATCATCCAGGTAAATTAAGCACTCCTTCAAGTTTAAATCACCCATGCATCGCTCCATTAACCTTTGGAAAGTCGCAGGTGCGTTACATAGTCCAAAGGGCATACGCTGGCACTCATAAAATCCAAAGTTGCCGACTTGAAAAGCCGTCTTCTCCTTGTCATCCTCTTCCAACTCTACTTGCCAGTAGCCCGTTTTAATACCTCGCCCCAGCAAGTAGGTAGAGAGTGTCGTCAATGCGTGGTAGAGGAGAGGCATCCTTGTGTGTTCGGGAATTCAATTTCCGGTAATCAACACAGAAGCGAATGGTGCCATCCTTCTTCCGCACAATGACGAGTTTGATGAGAAGGGACTTTTGGATAGTTTGATGGCTTCCATATCCAGCATCTCCTTAAGGTGTTCCCTAACCTCATCCACTAAACCAGGTGAAACTCTTCTGTATGCTTGTTTGAACGGCTGCGGATTATCGAGCTTAGCCGCATGCTTGACAAGGTATGTCCTATATCTAATGGACCCCTGGAAAATGTATCCTTCTATTTCCAAATTAAGTTCTCTATTACGCTTTTGGTGTCTCCATCAAGATGAGCTAAATCAACTTTGAGTTTCTGTAGAAAATCAGTTTTGTCGACGGGACATTGTTTAGGTTTGGAAACTTTGATGCTTTCAGTTTTCCGGAATCCATGATCTATGAACCTGGGCCTCCTGCAGTTCACACAGACGTGTATGAGGCTGGATCATAACTGGTTTTGCTGACACGTTACAAATCCTGACTGGTACTCTCGATGATTTTACAATGCTGTCATATTAATGTTTTATTTAATAAGTACTAGAACACAACAAAAGACCCTATGACACTACTACATGTATAAGCCGCTAATAGTCAATCACAGCGCAGAATTTCCATTGTCTAAATCCCGTATCCAACACTTTTCAGCTGAATAACCTGTGCTTTTGATGCTTTGAGTAAAAAGTGCAGAATTTAATCCTATTGCTTGGGGCAAATTGCATGATCTGGTCAGATATACAATGTTCAACTTCTTTAATGTGCATGAATAACGGTACATTACACATTAGTCAGTCACGTGGTCTAAGACGGATAGACATCTCGTATCACTGTTTATGAGATTAGACGCTCGCTGAAGCTCGCGTCAAAATCTCATAAACATCGATACTTATTGTCTATCCTATACATATCGCGTTTATCAAACCACTGCGATATAGACAACTGAGATACCGACCAGTTTGCTACAAGCATGATTCATGTCGTCAACTTCTCGCTAATTAACAAGTCTAGATGGGAAAAGTAGAACCGCTATACTGAATAGAATACTAGCATACTACCAAGGTTTCATAATTTCAAATACAGAAATTAAGTCAATTACTTGATTGGTTGTATTTCCGTATACTTAGTAGCCTTAAATGATGACGTATTGTTTGTATGAACGAATTTAGTAGACGTTCGTATTTATTATAAACGTTACATATGTTCTACCATGCGACAATCTGTGAATGGTCGATATCTCGTTGATACTCTTTATTCTATTGTCGTATCGGGAAAGTCGACATTTCTTTCCCGATCACTGTTTCTAGAGGGGCATTTACGCAATCTAAAACCCCACGGAGGCAAAGTGTATGACGTCGCATTGGATACAACCGATTACGGTAACACATGTTATAATATTAATTATGTATTTCTATGAATATTATTATTCCATAAAATAAATATTTTACTATATTATAGAATAATTAATTATATATTGTCTATTTAAATTTATATATATCGTTGTTCGAGAATAATTTATGTGCAGGTATATTTTGATCAATATTTATTTTTATAAAACAATTAATATAGGGTCTACCAAAATATATGGTACAGTTTCGTAGCTTAATAATTATTTTAACATATGCATTACATAAAATCTGGAAATACTATTTTAAAGTAGAGGCTTTAAAAAAAATTTATGATATATCATATGGCATAATTCAACATGTTTGATAAACCTCAGTACTAGAAACGTCTGAAGTGCATTATTATAAAAGTGACGTTTTACATGTTAAAATTTGACGTCATTGTTAAAGACTAAAATCTGATTGGTCTATTATTAAAAGTTTTCAAATACATTTGTGTATGTTTTATATACTTATTAATATAGATGCTCGATGAGTTATGAAGCAGAATAGGATGTTTAATTAGAACACTATGGTATACATTTGTGTTGCTAGGCAACAAAATACATAAGGTAAAATGGCTTTCCATACCCATAACATTGGAGGAAAATTGTTGCCATAGTAACCAAAATAATTAATTTTCCCTAAAATGTTCATGCACTAAGAGGCCAATTAGTATGCACTAAAAATAAAACCCGAAACGCAAAATGCCTTGAAAACTAAGAATAAAATGTATATTAACTTTGGCCCATGTCGTTATTTTGCAAATATCTAACGGCTCTTAGCTGAACGAGAACCTCAAGTGTCCATTTTTAGTGTTTCCGAATGCAACCATAGGCACATTTCAAACCTTACAGTCATGTTGCTAAAATTCGAAGTTGTAAATGTTATATTTTAAACATCTCAAGATTAAAGCGATGATGTTACAACAATCGTGACAACAAAAGCCAAATTTTGAACAATGAAACTTCATATTAGAAGACTCAATTCACACGACACGTCTAACGGTAGATTTACGTATTTGTAACCTATTTAATATAGCATATGTGAGGACCGTCTGTGCATCTTGCGTCTTGCAGCCTCCTTCTCGAACTTTAAAAACGCGGATTTTACAGGGTCTTTAAACGATTTTGACTGCTTAATATTAGGCATTCTTCAAACGTGTGAATGTCGATTTCAGACCCTTACTAAAGGTTTGTGTAGATGTATATAACTCAATTATTTAGGACTGGTTCTGTCATAAGACTATATGTTATTGTGTACATAAACATTACAATGCTTTTATTAAGTTATTAATTTAACATTATTGAATATGTATGAGTATATACATAGCTTATGTAGAATATTAAGGGTTTGGTTTTCACTGCTTTTTCGTGATATTATTTTACATTATCTGCATACACACAAGCGACATTATCTCATACACACAAGCGACATTATACCTAAATAAACCGACTATACGGTCCTCATAAATTTCGCCTTCATCACAGCAATGTCAATCTCGCTGATCACGGAATATTACAGTTACAAAAATGACAGTAAATCATCAATGGAATACCAGATTACCTCCCTGCGTTAAAGTGTTCAAATTCATGCAATATCAATATACAATGTACAATAAAGAATAAACTTGTTTAAATAAGTACTTACAAATTATAGGGAATAGGTAGAATGTAATTATGGTTCTACCTAGATAGATAGATATTTAGAAAATTAAAATTTAGCTGCAAACGACCTATACTTCATTAATAATTATTACACTGTTTATCGTTATAAAAATATTGATTACAATCGTAAAAAACTTGTTGTTATCGAGATTTAATTTCAAAATCGGGTCCGTATTGTTATATGACATAAATCATATACGTACAGCTGAATAAATAACAAACAATAGAATACATGTCTATGATAAAAGTGCACGAACTGTACATCATTAACCACAGTGATAGACAGGAGTGTGGAAAGGAGAGTGGGTAAAAGTGCCAATAAACTGTTTACATGTAGGGTTAGGTACCTTCCAAATAAACTGTTATTACATAACATTTTGTAGGTTTACATACTCGCAATATCAACAAGCGATTGTTTCTCTTTTTTATTTGGTACCCGTAAACGATACCTTTAAAATCTGAAAAAATATATATTTAAAAAAAACTAATTCCCAATCTGGTGCAGGGTTGCATATTTTCTTGCTATAAGTTGAAAGTTTACATATTTTATGAAGGAATGCAATAGTTTATTTACATCTCATCAACACATTACAAAATGTACTTACATACATCATATTGCAATAAAACATACAGTGTTGCCACTCATCTAAATGTGACTTATAAGAGAAACAAAATGATTCGAACATACCACCTAACAGCATACAATATTTGAGTATATTTTATCACCAGGCTACTTGAAATGAGCTGACTTGAAGACATTGTGCCAACAGAACCCCGTATCTACAAGGTTCATTCCAAAAACCTGTTCGAACACAAATAGATGCTGTACAGCGGTACAATCGGTCAAAACATTCGGTCATCGCTGTTTTAAACAGAAATATGACAAATTATGACATATAAAAGTTTTAGCTCTCATATATGCCCTGATAATTTTAAGAATGTACAGCAATTAAAAACGTTCTATAAACAACATGTTAACATTCATATCCTTTCCGCTTCCAAGTTTTGTTTCGGGCCTAGATGAAATTCATATGGACCCGATATACCTTCCCGGAGACATTATTGACTGCAGTACTGATAAAAACTCGATACATCCAACCGAAAGTGAAAGTAGACCAAAGTGTCAACATTGTAATTTAAGTTCACCGGAAATGACGATTTGACAGTGTCCCTTGCGCGAATAACTTCTTCTTTGTTTAACTAGGTAGGCCTAATTTTAAGACTATTTAGGGCATTTATCCCGACCCCTTTGTCTAGCCTTATATTCCTTCTGTAGAAAAATTAAAACAGTATGGTGCTAAATGTTAATGCAATTCCAGATGAACTCGTACCGCAATGGCTGTTATAACCTGTAATTTCAGTTTTGTAAACCTACGTTCATAGCCCTTTAAAGGGGACCAGCGGACCCAAAAACCTGTGCACGACCCTGGGCACGTGATATCCTTTAGTCTGGGATGCATGTGTATCAATGACAGCAAACTTCCCGAATTTGGGCATTGAGGCTGTGAACTACGGAAGGCCGTAAAGTCCACCCTGACCAGTCTGCATTAGTACGCAATCGTAGTGGAAAGTATATTACTCTTTACATAAAAGTAAACTTGTTGTTTATAAGAATTTCCAATTAATTAAAATAATTCCCAATTAGGGCAAAAAAGACGTAAATTTTCCCAATTTGTCTCGTAAGCAAGCAAGACAAATCGCATTCTTCTAAGATGACTAAAAATAACACAGACAACTACAATCTAATTTATCACCTGATGAGTTCATTTTCTTAACCATTTGATGCCTTCGCGTTAGTCTTGAATTGTCGTATGTCCGCTTCGCAAGAAATAATATACGGTATGCAACCTTCGGTAATTCGCAAAGTATCTCGCCGCATACAAACACGTCATATGCCAATTGATGGCATCAACGTTTCGTGTACTTTGTACTAAACCAGTCACCACGGAATTATTCCTGTCCAGTCGGTTCTCTGTTCCTTCGGATAATTGTGTTGTTTTAATATGGCTATGAGGGAATCGAACACCGATTTAACGCTCGGTTGGAACGCATATGTCGTGCATTCTGAGTTCCGCCCGAGCGTTTCATCGATATTTGATTACGTCATAGCCAAATGAATATAGCACAATTCTTCGCCGGAACTGAGATATGTCGGGATTCCTACCTACATAGGAGTAACAATTATCACCATGCGTCTGTATAAGCTACATCTGCTCATGTAACAGGTGAACATATCTCCATGATTTAGAGTAACATCAAGTGCCTCGGTCACATAACTATGGCAACTAAGTGCTTTGATTAATGTTCTCCAATTTAACCAAATGTCTGGAGAAAATCTGAAAATTAAACTTGTGAGTTACTCTAATTTATGTCTTAATCACACAAACAAAATTACACGAATAATTAATCTACCAGCTCATGCATACCATTTACGCATACATGATTTCATAACGGGAAAATATGCATTTGTTTTAAATTGGTAGATTAGTCCCTTTAAGAAGTAGGCGATGTTGTCAATGAACATCTTAAAATACATAACTAGGAGTTAACATAATACAACAATCCGACCAATAGCTAATGTGATTAAATATTCTTACATCCTAGATCTTTTTATCAATTGGATTGTAGACAATTATTACAATTTTCAACAATACCATGTCAGTTTTGAAGCAATTATTTACTAATGATGGAAAATGAGCGCACTTTATTCCCTACCCACAAATCAGTCAAACCTAGACAATCGAATGTATTATGATCCTGGGGAATTTGAATTATTACTAGATTCAAATATTACTAGTAACATTAAAATAACGTAGACATATGTTGTTTAAAGATTTATGTTGTAGACAGATAACATATTGACACGCTATCCGAATTTGGAATTATCTGGCCACCTGACATTTTTATGGATAATAAAGGATAACTGGCTATTTTATTATTTCAAGTACACTTTCTGTTTATATCTCCACCTATATATCATGTACTGTCAAAACGTTAAACGTTGTGAAAAGTAGTAAGCACTATTTAAATAGCATAGTTTCTATATTCCTGGGGTCACCCGCACAATCGCACCGGAATATAACCATACAATTACTTAGGGGAAAATCCATTTAATACGCACAGGAAGATTTCTGTCATTTGTACTTTGGTGTTAAAATACTACAAAAGACTATGACAGAGAATGGAGGTCGAATATGGAAACCAGTATCTACAGAGGTGACGTTGACGCCAACGCTTTCAGTTATGACAAGCTTGTTACAGATATACCTAATTAGGTGTACTGATCGCAGAAAGATTTCGATTTATCATGGTGTATTTATTATTTTCGAACTATAACAAATACGAACTCAAGCAAAAGTAAACGTTATTTTTAACTCGTACATTAAGCCTTCAACATTCATTATGTCTTTCGATAGGTTACATACATTGATTTTTATTATTATTGGAGTGATTACATTATGTCATTAATTTGGTGGCATTATACTTTTGAATTATCACAGTGTGTATGCAAACATTTATAATTATTAAAACAAGTGGTAATTGTATCTGCAATACTAATACCTAATCCGTTCATGAACCCTGTACAAACCAAATATATCCCAAATATGCAGTGGTTAAGTATTAGAAATGATTGTATTAATTTGAACGACCATAAAGGATTTCTATAAATGCTCGATTAACCAGTCCCCTGGGTGATGTTTTTTCAAGGCACTTGCGGAAGTATTAAATTTACGTTCAAATTAAAATTCTTTATAGCTCTTTTACCGCTACAAATTGTTATAAATGGTTCGCTATAAATCAGCGTTTAGTCTAGGAACTCATACAAACTATTTTTGTCCACGAATGTATTGGTTTTAAAGAGTAATCACCAATCTAAATGTGAACGTAAATTTACGATGTTCGTAGGTGCTTTGACAAAACAGTACTATGGGCGCCGTTTCACTAAGAGTGTAACGATTGGTGTAAGTTTTTACGTACAATTCCAACTTATATCTTACGAAAAACTAACGTGCGTTTCACTTAAACATCGTCCGCATTTTTCCACTTACGTACAACTAGTCCGTAACTTTTCAATTGGAGATTGACAAACCGATACTTCGCGCACACCTGTTCAAAAGGTAAACAAATGTCGTCTGGAGCTCAGTGTCATCAATGGCAACAATCGGAGCTGCCGCTGACGAAATGGAAGAGTAATTGGACTGCCGGTGAATCAGCGGCGCTGCGGCAGAGTTACCTTCAATTTAATCACCTCATTGAGGGCAAGTGGGGAGCGGTGGCCTAGAGGTAGGGCGCGCGCTTCAGAATCGAGAGGTCCCGGGTTCCACCCCCGTCTGAACCACTGCTTAATTTCTCTGAGCACGAATAACCCACATGCTCCACTCGACCAAGGTATGAATTGGTACCTGTGAGGGCTGTGTCTGAACATGTTCGATAGTCCTGGGCGCCGAAGATCGATGTTGGCTGCACACCCACCAGGAGAGAAATAGTCTCCCCAGGGAGACTCGAACGTAGGTTTCTATAGGAAGCCCAATAAACAGGGGAAGTTTAAATGTCAAAGGGTAACTGAACGGCTGAACTGCTGAAAGCAGCCCTAGAAAATTGGTAACTTAACTCTTTTTTCTTTTTTTTTAAGTTGTCTTCACCCTTGTCGAATGCGGACAAGGATAATGCATGGTCAAGTATTTTGGACAGGTACATTGATATAATAAATTGTGGTTGTTATTTCATTTCATATTTCATGATGTAAATATTATCGGATTTTGATGAGAAATCGTATCGATCAAGTGCCGGATTCAAACCTACAAACCCTGTTCGCAGTTGAGCACTCTCCCAACTCAGCTAACTGGGCTTCTGGCTTTTGAATCACTAAAATCTCACTGACCTCAGTTTAATTTTGAAGGCTTGAACTGTCGATGCAATCTCAACTAAGGACGAGTTATGTTTTGTTACTGAGAGTATAGCCATTGCATCTTAATGCTTTTTTACGTTGTTCCTCAGATATAGATCTAACCTGCAAATGTACAAATTAGAATTGTCTTCTTTATTTTACATAAGCAGAAAAAATATCTACCCAATATCTACATCATGCTACAAAAGTCCCTCATCGATAGAATTGTCCCAACTCCTCACAGCACACCAGGCAATCTTGTTGTCGTAGCCTCCTTTTAGTGTATCACCCGTCCAGTCGTCTGCCTGTGAGGGTGTCGGTTGGCTCGACACTGCCCACAAAAATATGTATACAGTACAGAGGTCATTTTCTTATTTACTTTTAAATGTCTAACAACACCATTTGCAAAACAAGAAAGCAACACTACCTTCTTTGTCCGGCTTGAAAGGTGACTTTGTCATGTAACGATTCAGAAATTCTGCCTATTGGGTCACATGATTATTTTAATTCGGAACATTCATCTTTACTTCTACCAATTGTATGACTCATTAAGTGTCTGTACTTGCAGAAACTAGTATATTTGTGACCGTCTGATAAACAGATATATCTATTGAATAATTTAACCAAGTTTGATTAATTGTAGACTTATTTTTGTGGGCACTGCATATTAACCATAGAATGTCAAAACAATATAACAAGGGGGAGCAGTGCCATGATGCTTAGTTATAAGCAATTTACATGTATTTATCTACAACAACCTCACTACATCTGGATCGTTAAAAATATTTCTACTATTGTGTGGTAGAGTTTAACACGAAGGTATCTCTATAACTTAAATATCGTGTGACGTTAGAACAAATCAGGTGCATTTAAAACTGGCGCTAAATTGCAATATAAAAACAAATCCTCCATACTTGTCATTTCCGAAAATTTAGCAGCGTGTAATCTTTATATATATGTTGTGCCAAATGGTTAAGTGTTTTTAAGGGTGTTGGAGTGCTTTGGATCCCACCTTCAGAATGCTCAAATTTTGCCAGGAAGTAAAGAAATCTATACTGACACAAACAATGATGAGAAAACAATAGGTCACGGAACTCGTTTTTCGGGTAATCAGCCCTGATTGAAGTGTGTATGAACTATTTTTATACTTCCATGAAAATTGGTAAATTGGTAGTGGTGTTCAAATTTGACATTTTTATTTGATGTCTGTGATCTAAATAATAAAATGTTTTTCAATACAGTTTGGGTACACATTGTTATACATGATCAAGATCCAAAAATGGTATATTTAATTTTGGTCTAATATATATTGTTCTTTTACCCCACCCACTTCATATTTAATGCAGCAAAATAGCACCCAGGTAAAATCCTTATAACTTTTTTCACACATTAACTTTTATTTATATTTTGTTAAATAAGTCTAGTGACATAGATCTTCAAAATTATGCAATGAAAAATATATGTCACCGAGGTATCTTTTTCGCAATTTTTGTTTTTATTTTGGTTAAATTTGGCTAAAATGCTGAGAAAATCAATGAAAACGCTTAAAATAAAATTTATTGAACATGACAATATCGCGAAAACACATAAACACACAATAAACAAACATTACTAAACGAACCTGTTTCCCAAAAACGTCACAAATAGCAATCTTTTTTACCCCACCCACCTATTTTGTAATGTTTTTTTTTCGGAATGCCAACCGTCATTACGATTAGTATTTTCTAATTTTATTGCATAACTTATCAAAATTGTTCAATTTATTTTAGATTATTTTGACAATATTTTACATTTATAAGGCATATAACGTACTATGACAAATGACGCATGCGCATTAAACCGATCCAGTATCCTTACTTTTCTATTGACATGTAGGTACATAAAGGTTACAAACTTGTTATATCAACTATTTCATTAAATGAACGTTAGGTACTAGTAGGTCATTTATATGGTTACATTGAATATTAAATTAAATTCCATTGGTCACAAGTTTAAATGATAACATTGATTATGTTTATTGAGTTGGTTACACTGGTTACAACAATTGAAATGTTACGCCGAGTGTGTCGTTGAAATGGTTACACAGGGTGTGTCGTAGTCTGGCTACCCGACTAGATAATATTATTTTTTCAATAAATTATTATAATTTCGTTTTCAATTTTGGCTATATTTTATTTTGGGCTTGATTATCTAGTCTGGCTACCCGACTAGATAATATTATTTTTTCAATAAATTATTATAATTTCGTTTTCAATTTTGGCTATATTTTATTTTGGGCTTGATTATCTCCTATGTTTGAGGGTCCAAAGGGAATTAATTTCATGAAAAAAGAGTAGACTGAAGAGTTGTCTCCATTATCTAAACATAGGGTATGTATAGACAGACTAGGTGTGTCGTTGAAACGGTTACACAGGGTGTGTCGTTGAAATGGTTACACCGAGTGTGTCGTTCAAATGATTACACCGAGTGTGTCGTTGAAATGATTACACCGAGTGCGTCGTTGAAATGATTACACCAAGTATGTCGTTGAATTGGTTGCATCGAGTGTGTCGTTGAATTTATTACAACTGAGTGTGTCGATGAAATGGTAACACCGAGTGTGTATCGTTGAAATGGTTACATCAAATGTGTTGTAGAAATGGTTACATCGAGTGTGTCGCTTAATAGGTTACATCGAGTGTGTCGTTGAAATGGTTACATCGAGTATGTCGTCGAATTGAATACAATGATTATATCATTAAATGCTATTTAATCGTGCATGTAATTTTGGTAATATACTTGTGTTCAATACATCATCCGTCAATATTTGGCATTGGTAAAATTAAAGATGATGATGCAGTAAATTGATATTGGGATCATCTTGTCATTTGTGACGTATATCACAATTTTATGAGTTGTCATAAAACAAATCTTATGCAAATATATCTCAAAATAGTTTGCTTCCGTTAATCAAAAAAGCCGAATCTGGCAGTTATTGTGTTATCGATTATTGTGTAGATAACGACGTATACAATATTTCATTTGTATAGTTTACGCTGTGAAGGACTTTCTGTAACATGTTTTGCAATAAACAACATTATGGCATATAAAACTTTCTCTGCATATGTATAAATGTTTGTACCTTTACGGCGACATCGTCTAGCAAATCGATGTCCGCGAACATAAGGTCACCTACACTTGACGAATGTTCTAAGTACACACTTTTAGAACTAGAATAAATCAGGAACATAATCATCTCAACTCAATAAAACTGTTAAGATAGCATATGTTGGTGATTGTCTGTAATACAGAAGAAGAAAAACCAAGATCTACGTGAAAATCATTGATGCGTGACAAAAATGACAAAATCACATTTTTCTCGTGCTCACACCTCAAATATGTGTAAATGTGTTTATATCATTTCATACACGATTAACATTCGATCCCCAAATATAAAGCCATAAAAATAGTTCGTATCATTTGACGCAAATGACGCGTGAGGAGTGCGCAAGTGCGACATGAATGCTTGAAATTGGCATGCCAATAAGACTGGTAAGATTTAATTCATTAATTGGCTGTTTTGGGGTTCTTAGCACATGCACAAACATTTTATTATGGTTGTTGCATTGAATTCTCGAAAAAGGTGCGTGTTTCTATTGACTCGATTGAAAATTGAGACGTCACATGGCGTCATTTACATTTAGTCCTTAAATTCGTCAAACCACGTTTATGACAACATCTGACTGATGGTTGTATCACTTAAAGATTTTGAAATAATGTGGAATCGTTGAATTCAACAGAATAAGTCCATTTATTTGTATGGAGCAATTTGAAGTTGAGCATGGAAGTAACTTTCAATAGTCATTTGTCATCCGAATTACTACTACAGTTTAACAAAAACTCACTATTTTCGATCAATCATGTATTTTGTAAGATATGAGCACATTCTTATCACATGGAATTTGATTTTGATGCAATTTCCTATTTAGGTTGCACGACTGAATGCCCGCCTTGTAGCCCAGACCAAAATCCGATATAATACGTCTGGGATAAGTTGGGGCGACGCATCCGAGCACGACGGTAACACCAGAACGTACAGGAACTCACAACGAACCCTTTACTAAAATGGAATGCACTCCAGCAGCAATTGGTACACATCATTACCAATTTAATGCCTCAGAGGATGTCAGGCTAACATCAGGGCAGACGGTGGTCATACATAATATTGATGTGCGACTTTGTTGTTTGAAGCAGTGAACTAAATGGTCATTTTCTAGTATGTTGTTATTAAATTTCAGAATGGTGATTAACTAAACTTGATAGACAATAGTTTCCTGAGTCCAATGGTATATTCGATTTACTGATAGGTCTAATACTTTTCCTGTTAAATGAAAATTACAAAGTGTGTACTTAGAACATTCGACTAGTGTATGTCCAACTTAACTAGAGTTGAACTGATAAGTAGTCCAGAGGTAGTCTCGCGTGAGACTGTGTATACATCGGACACGTTCAAGAACCAATGATTTTATTAGGAAAAGAGATAGCAACTTCAAACTTCAACTTCAATATTTTATTTGACGAAAACACATTATGTTTATTGCCAATACAAAATGTTTTAACAAAAACATAATTATGTACATGTACAAAAAGATAATAAAGAGGACTATTGTATACCTATTATGTAACAATGATTCTGATTGGCTTAGACGGCCTGCACGAGAATTCTATATATTTTAATATACACCTCCCGATACCGAGGCTTTGGTGGATATAACTTTTTATGACGTGACGTCATTTCTTGCGACATAACGTTTCAAACAACGTTACGTCATTTTCCGTATTATTTTGGCCTACATCTGCTCATACTTATTTATAGGCTCTAACCAAGCCATTAATGATAAATGCCGTTAATAAATACGTGAATACTTACTCATACATGTACATAAGAAAAGCATTGTTAACTAGAACATTTGAAGAATCGTATTTTGTTTCTATATCATACACTAGAGACTGGAGTTGTTTCTATTTCCTTGATTTATGGCATGGTATACAATATAACAGTTGTCGACTCATGTTGCGATGAATATGATGTTTAGTTGACCTTCACAAAGTGATATTGACCTCTGACTTCCTCATCGGTCAATATCCCTTTTGTCAGGTCAACAAGTATAGGTTATAGATCATTTATTAGAATTATAAACAAATTAGTGCAAGGAGCGAAGCGACCGCTGCACTCATTGGTTTATAATTCTAATATGTGATCTATAACCGGCTTATAGTTTATCCCTCCCACTTTCTGGTGGCCTTTCCAATGCTTTTGTTTGCAAACAATAGCATGCCCATTCAGGCCAGAGTTGTTTTAATGTTTTGTTACTCGGACTTCCTTGAGCAAAAAGTCCACAGGGGGAGAGGAAAATAAAAACTCATAAATGTAGCTACGATACTGTAGGTGGTGGAGTATTTTTGTATAAACGTTACTTATTAGGTCAACGACGGTCCAAAAGAGTGACAGTTTTGACGAAAACAGCCAATTTATCGGTACATCGCACAGGTAACTGTATCATTGATAAATAATTTGAAAGAAAAATCTTCAGAAATTATTTTTCGATTGTTTACGATTAAAGCAAAATCAAAAAAGGAAGCATTTGTCAGAATGTCGTGAACCAGACTAATTTCATTATTCCATGCGGATAACTTCGGTCTTTGTCGCATTGCAATAGTTTATTTACCGAAGACCATATTGAAAATTGGTCTAGAACAAAATATGTCATCCACTATAAATAAAGTCGTTATTATTATTATTATACCGAAGAAAACAGAAATATCCAAAATGTCAAGATAAAACCAAGGCGAATGTCTATTATCTAAACAGCTGGGGTCCGTTGTCTCAGCAAAGAGCTACCGATCGCCTTTATTCAATTACCTCCCGTTCAATCAAATATATAATGCAAGGATTACCTCCCGTGGAAAGCGCTACGTAGCGCTCGTCCATGTTAACGGTCTCCTGGGTACTGTTTTATCAAAGCATTTGCAAAAATATTAATGTTACGTTCAAATTTCAATTCTTTAAATCATAATTCTTTTACAACTGCAAATTGGAGCCACATATGGTTTGTAGGAGGTCATTAACTGAATCATTGTTAATAGTGCAGCTCCATTTATCACCCTATATAAAGACTTTAAATTTGATCGTAAGTTTAAACAGTACCCAGGTGTCTGCAGCTGCATAAAGCAAAGCGCTTCCCGGTCGAAGATAATTTAAGCGGGCATGGATTACACCCCGTAAAGAACACATTGCTAGATTAACAGAATCAGATACCAACATATTATTTACAATAAAAAACATTTGACGATTGTATGCAATTATATTTTCATTTTATAAAAATACCAAAACTTCGGACAGGAGTATCTAAGTAAAGAAAAAGAAAATAACTGACAAGATTGAATGTATATTAGCTAATAGAATAACGGTACAATTGAGAGGGTAGGCGGGTCTAGTTTTCCATATTTGGAAACATTCAAATTGTCAAAATAAATGAACTACTAAATGAATTTTATGTCCTTTGCACTAATAGCCGTAAGGCCAGTGGATGTCGTTCCGCTTTACGATAACACATGTCACGTGATTTGGTCAGAGTTCGAATTCACTAATGGATTTGGAAATTTGTGTTAAAATCCCGCACTGAAGCAAAGACCTTAAACAATAGCTGCCAATAGAATAACAAAAAGTTTTAAAATGCGATATTCGGCAGCTCATAAATTTTCTTTTATTTTTTAATGATGTTTAAAAATATTCCAAAAACTAGTGTAGGCCCCTGTCTAGAAAAGAAAAGATAATAATTATCAGTCTTCCATGGTTGCTGTGCAACCCATCTTTTAGATGGGGAGGGCTATTTCCTAAATGTTTGGAAACAAAATAGGCAGCCATTTTATTGCCCGCTTCGGAAGGAAATTTCAGTGCATAAACGATGCTACAAACTGTTATGAGACACATGATTACTCTGAGATAACGAAGTAAGTCCAGCGGGAATCGTTCATATGTGCGAAATATCAACCAATCTTAAGAAAATCTAATAAAACGACACATGTTCCGGTTACTTCCCTTTGCAAAGCGGTTACTTCCCTTTGCAATACAATAAGTATAAAGTCCGTTTCGGGTCTTTACGTATCCGGACCGGACTGATAATTCCACATCGTAGTTGTAGGTTATTGTAAAGAAAGTAAAATGAATGCATTTTCGTAATTCCTCACCGAGATGTAATAAAAAATCCCTCCAAAATCGTCAACAAATGTAAAAATATTCGCGGGATGAAGGTCGCGAAAACTAATTACATTTTGTTGTTTTTCTTATTGGATACAATAAAACCCGGAATTTTCCGTCTGAATATCTTTTATGTTTTGACGATTTGCAACAGGATTTTTTTAACAAGAAAAGGTGATTAAGATTAAAGATGTTTGACATTTAATCGTAATATGATTAATTGAAATGAAAATAGCCTTTTCTCTTGAACAATAAGTACTGTCTGATATACTCATGCAACCCATTACTGTATAAAAAGGTAAACTATCAAATTAGGCATATTTGAAATCAGCAGTTATCTGTGTTTAAATAGAATTATGCATTTTTAAATTAGTTACCCCTGATTTAAGTAGACCTAGAATTAAACAAATTGAAAAACGTGCATTATCCACAGACAGATATATTTTCATTTGGATCGGGCTGACAAATATTCGTTCGGACTGACAAAGGATAGCAGATTCGTATCGTCCTTCGTTATTTCCTACCCAATATTTCGGACCGCTATCGAGCGCTTTCTTGTGCAACGGACCGCTTCTGTAGGTTGCATAGACGTAGGAAAGCGCTCGGTAGCGCCTTTTGGATACGGGCTCCAGGTTGTAAAGTTATGCATCATCAAAAAAATCCAGTACTAGATGAGCATGTTACAAATAATGTAGGTCCGCTAAAAATATGCTGTGCATTAGTTCATATTAAATGGATTAGAAGTACAAACATTTGAAAATCCCTGGCGTTTGATTCGACAAAAAAGTAGGGTAAACTATAATACATCATATTCACCTCACCATAAGTCAATAACAGTATAAGATATACAGGTATGCAAAGAATCATTTATACTCCGAAACGCCCATTGACTCCATTCAAACAGTGTCCATTATTTTCGTAAGTGGACACTTTTGTGAGCTATAAGGAAAATGTATGTACAAACCAATTACTCAGAAAATAATTGTCATAAGAGGTCAATTAGACGAAAACTGACAAATCCGTGTAACAAAAAGTTAAATAAACAACATAACAACTGATTGCCTACAGCCTAGAACATGGAGCTAGTAATTTGTAAAACACACAGCATGGATAAATTACATGGCCTACATACTGTAAAGAACATCAAGTTTGTGGCGTTAAATTTTAATCAATGTCTTGGTTGAACTTAATTTTAAAATAAAATCCTCATGATGTATCTACACCCCAATAATTATACAACAATTGTTTATTTTTTAGTCCCCAGAACAGGGAGCAAATTTCATCTAAATTCAATGATTTTACAGTATTAAAGGGACTACCTCACATATTGGGCTAAACATTTTATATATCCTGATTTTCCAACCTAACCAATTATTGATGTAATAGAAAGCCACTGACAGTTGCTTTTTGACAGATTTGGTGCAAATAAGCAATTATAACCACTCTCAATATCGCCCACTCAGTATTTTTGTCTTGAAAAAAGCGCTAAGTTTCCTTCCAACATGCTTTGTGAATTCGGTAATTGACACATGATCGAACTGTAACATCAACAATCTACAGCATAAACATTTGTGAGGTATTTGGTTCGTTTTTAAATTCGTTTTTATCAAATGCGAACAAATTTCAAGCAATTTAAGTAATAGAAGTATTAATTCTATAGGGTATTAATACCCTATAGAATTTTTGATGTAAAAATACAAAATATCTACAAAATGCCGAAGATTCTCAAGTTATTTAGGATGTCAGTGTGGTTGTTTATGGGATATATAGCCAACTATATTAAAATTAGGCGAATGTTTGACAATTTTATGTTATTTTTGCAATACACCAATATGTGAAGCAGTCCCTTTAATTATCAGTAGCAATTGAAGCAAAACTACAAACTATTTATAAATCTTGAAATATTTATTGTGCAAATTGCCAATCAATTGCACGAAACTTGAATTATATACATCGTCCGAATAGTGGCTAGATCTATAATGTTTTCCATTTTTTCATGACGATTTGTGATGCCAGTAAGTATCACTTTAATACAAAATTGCATTGTAGCTATATATCAAAACATATATAAACCAAATACATTGCCTAAACTTTCTTAAAACAGTTTAAAATCTATTGAGGCGTCTTTAACAAGGACCTGTTTGAAAATAAGTATTTATTCATATTGTCATGATTGGTCTATTTTTTGGATACAAAATAAATGAAAATAATATGCACAGATATGTACATTGTACCTTTTTGCATCAAGTCTGTATTCACAAATGTTGAACTGGATGCATACTATTGGCTTTGATATGGTGTATTAACACATGGACACACATGCTTTTTACTCAATCAATTTTCACATGCCAATAGAATCTATAAACTGGCAGTTAGATAATCCCTTAGGACCATTAGGCCAAGATAATTTTGTACATTAGAATTAAAAAATTGAAAATGCTAAACATCTTCTGTTCATGAATTGTGACAGAAGAGATTGTGATAATCATTGTCACTCTGGTAATCATTTTATTTTTGCCGGAGAATAAGTCAGATATAGAACTAGTTTTTTTTATCAAAAGGGTTATAGTACAGTTTTGTGAGGACGAACAACAAATTATCCTCGGCCTCGCCTCGGATAGTACTATATCTTTCACATAATTATAATGGCAAGTTATGTATTTTGAGAAAAGTGTAGATATATAATGCCTATAAATTAATTTAACCAATTATGATTAAGTTTTATAAAGTTTCTCTTCTTGTATTAGATAAATAGATGTAAGGCGTAACGCACCAAGAGTTCATTTATCACACAACGGCCTCTTCACACTCTCGAGGAACTTACGACTGTCTAAGTCCAGCCAAACATAAAAATACCAGTGAACAAAGAGCCATACTTGTGCAATAAGTAGCGTAACACTTAAGTCATATTTATATAACAGCCATATGGAATAAATAACAATGTTGTCAATTGTTCACATAGCCACGTAACTAATGCACCGTTAGAACGGACGGACGGACAGACGGAATATTGCCTACCCTAACCATATCCTCTTCGCCTATATGTCTATTAATAAAAATAGCTGACGTGACGTTCTTCATAATATACTAGTAAAACATTTGTTTCCTTACAAAGTCCTTCAGATATAACATTGTATTAGGCAATTACCAAACAACAATTTTTCTGCCGTTCGTCCTGTACCTTTTCTGTTGAGTGCTGTCTTCCCTGTCCGATTTGCTATTATCTGTTTATAAATTTAAGAGCTAGGATATCTCCTAACCCTCCTTTACTTGTCTAAATACGTCAATGTTCGTCTCAGCAGTATCAATTCTGACATTCCAAACTATACAGTTAACTACCATGGCAATCAAAGATCCGGAGCATTATCCGAAAGATAAACAGTGTCATCTGCGAACATGAGCCTAAACAATCGGATGCAGTCTTCTGTATTGCTACCACTTAGATCCAGATAAAAAACTTGAACACTATACTTAGAATAAAGGACGACCGGCTTGACATATATTTGTTAAGTATAAATCAATGAGACAAAGCGGGAAGATTTGGTCAACCGTCCTAATGTTGGTCTGCGGCGTTCCATGTGATGATTTTTGCCTGAATTATGACCCTTTGTTATTTTACAATTTACAGTGAAATATGCTTGTGGACCGAACTCCTCCTACTGATTAAGCAGGATTTCCTTTTAAGAACACATTTACTCGTGAATAATGGAAGGAATTACTGAGATGATGTTTGCCAACAGTATGGCCCTTTATTCTTATATTCACTGAAGAATTCTTGTAGATGCCACTTCACATAGTTGTTTCAGTGTTTCAGTCAAATTTCATGCGTGATGAACAACATTAAGAAGTAGATGTGCAGAATCTAGATAAATAGATAAACTGCAGTGATTTTGGCTTGCGAGTTTAATATGTTAGTCTGTCGAATAGCGACATCTCGAGTTAACACCTGGGCCGAATTGCATGAACCGTATAGCAAATATATAACTAATGAAGACGGCATGCATATAACATACGTTCCAGTCGTGCCGGTTCAAAGTCACGGTTTAAGGTCACAATCAAAGGGCTAAGCCTGAACGTTTTTACGCCTGCTATAATCGCATTAAACTTGCAAAAAAATTAATGTGCAACTAATTAAGACGACGTGTAGAACCAAGAATTCAAATGTGCTGGATCGAAGGGCCAAAAGTTTTAGCCTTACATTTCATGTCAACTCCATAACGTTTAACGTCTTGGCTGAATTGCATGAAATTTCTACCAAATGTGTAACTAATGAAGACGACGGACAGACCAAGTCTAGGTCACAGTTCACTATCGATTTATGCGACAGGTGAAAGCTGTCTTTTAAATTACCTTGTTCCTAATATCTTGAAAAATTTGCAGGAAATTTCATTTTGAATGAAAAAGTGTGAAATTAAAAACCTAAATCGAGCTTTATTACTATCATTGTTTTCTTTATTTCTGTTTCCATGATATGTACATACACCTGAACTCGGACTTAATCAGCAAAGTGGGCACATAGCTGCATTAGCATCCTGACAAACACCCGATGAAAACCCGATTAACACACGACAAAAATGTGTGACATTAGCATTTGCTGATGCCATAATTTGTTTATTCTGTTTGTGACAATTGTTATCAGATTGTAATCAAATCACTGGAATAGTAATTTTACATGTTCAAGCTACATTATGTTGAAACTTTAGCAAGATCAAACACGTGTTGACCGAGCCTTTGGTAAATATATACATGAACACCTTTACTATTTGTTAAAGACCTAGAATGGTCCTTCTTTATTTCTGGACCAGAACTTTATAGAAGGAACCGCATGATGTCAGCAGGAGATCACTATCAGTGTTTATATAGGGTGATAAAACACCGAAACTGGTCAATGTAATTAACTAGAGGTCCTTATCTACTGATTATCCATAGTGTGCTACTGTATGTACACTAGAAAATATGTGTCATATTATGTGTTTGTTTTAAATTTGTACATTTAGATATATTCATTTATTTTTGTTTCTATCTAGTTTGAGTGTATAACAGCTATTTTGCCAAAATGTAAATAATTTGGTGATTTTATTATCAGTTATCTCTAGATAAAATTAGTTTAAATAAATATCTTTAAACTAGATAAAATTAATAGGCAAACTATGAAATAAACATGTGAACACACTAAAACTACATATAAATAAATAAATGTATCTAATAGTTTTTAGATAGATATGAAATAAAATACTACACATAATTTATCAATTAATTTTTGTTTCAAAGTCCCCAAAGTAACATTTATTATATTGTCTCATATAAATGTATATGCAGACTGATTCACTAAACTTCACAAGTGCAGTGGTAACACTAGTCTAGCTATGTGAATTGTGAAAAAAGTGTCACTCCTGTGCTACATCAATTAAAACAAATGTGGTAGAGTTTTATCTATCACTTCAATTAGAATTAGGGGACCACTATTTTCTCTATACATCCTAGTGTTTTTATTGATTAGTTTTCTATTTATATTAAATCTGCTCTATATTATGTTTGATCATCAAGTTGTTTGCAATAACTTATATTGGACTTTATTTTATTATGCACATACTTTATGACGTCCTGTCATAAAGGGAATCCTTATTGTTTCATTATCTACTACTAGGGCCTCTTGTCAACTAATTAACAGAGTATGCAATATTATGTAATATTCCATAATAGGGTGCAATACTGGTAGATATCTTATAAATCAGAGACCACATGCTGAGAAAATGTAGACGGACCAGTGCCATGATCCACGTCTTTTAGTGTATTGTCAATTGATCAGAATGCGACTTTCGTGTTCTGGATCGACGAATTGATTTTACTAAATATTTATTAACACTGATTTTTATCAACTTTGTACGAAATTGACGCCAATACACGTACATTTAATCTGCACTATTCCATTACCAACATAAATTTAAATTGTCTGCTATAAAACAACATACCAAACTGTCGCGTTTTTAAATCCGTTAGGTATAATATAACAAACTCCTTCGAAGTAGGGGGTCATTTGCCAATCTGGCAGGGATAAATGAATGACGTTATTACGACTGTCTCCGTCGAAACCAAACAAACAACAAAATTGCATGCATCGCCATTATTGCATTTGTGGCTTGATACATTCTTCGTGACTATTTAATGATTTATGATATTTTGACACCTGAGTTTTGTATTTGTAGCTCTTTTTGACACCTGAGTTTTGTATTTGTAGCTCTTTTTGACACCTGAGTTTTGTATTTGTAGCTATTTAAGTTTTCTGGCTCAGTTTATTTGTTCAACCGTTTGGTTTTGTTACTTCAAGTGTTTTTTAATTAACACCCAGTATCCATTGTGAAAATATTTTATACTCTCTTTAAATACAAGTTCTCGAACATAAATTCGTAAACCTAGTGTTTTGTCATGACAATACTTTTTTCCTTCTTGGTAAAGTTTGGAACCAAATCTCATTGTAAGAACAACGAAAGCTCCAACTTATTTACATTATCCAGACTTATTTCTCCGAAGTGTGTATTTATGTCTAATAAGTTTTCATTCAATTTGCGTAAACTGTTATTTAATACTTCGTTCCAAATACGACTGATTATAGTCTTCTATATTCTCTTGAGTATGTATTCAGAAGACTCGAATAATAAATCTGATCACAAAATTTGACGTTACGTCGTTTGAAGTATAGGAGACATTCGTCAAATTGACGAGTTCAAAAAAGTTAAAGTGTTATTTTTAATACTAGTACATCGGTTGAAAATTATCTTACGTGACAAAAAGAATATTCTATATTTGATACTTTCTTGATTTTATTTATTATCCCCACCGATGAAATCGGTAGGCGGTATTGAAATGGCGTTGTCTGTCTGTCCGTCTGTCTGTCTGTCCGTACGCACCCACTTGTAGTTGTTGGGTGTGGATCAATAGGCTATATTTAGATTCTATTCATTCCGTTGCTTACGGGGTGCAAAATGTTGCCTATGGGGTTTTACAAACAAAAGGATGATCGAAAGAAAACTCCACAATGTCAAGTCAGTAAGAACCACAATGTCAAGTCGTTAAGAACGTCCGTCCGTCAGTTCGTCCGTCCGTCCGTCAAAAGCCATTTCTCTGTAACTAGCTGGTAGAATTTCATGAAACCTGAAATAAATATGAAGTCATACTGGGATGATGCCCGTCAAGTGTTTTCTGATATATCAATAAATCCGGTTGCCATGGCAACCGATTGGAAAAACTTTAACAAATCATAAAAATCAACCACGGGCCAGATTTTAAAATAATGTTACTGAAATAGTGTAGGGTGACCCTCTTACAAAGTTGACATTTTTGTCATGATTCGTCATAAAATATGGCCGCCAGTGAGTGGGGCCCATTTTTTCATATATATATATCTAGTAAAATCTTTAAAAGTTCTGGTTGGATTTCATTATGAATTGGTAGCAATGTTCCTGTGATGATCCTTTATAAAATAGCTAAAATAATTGAAATATATAAATATCTCTGGTTGCCATGGCAATCGATGGAAAGAACTACAAAAATATCATAAAAAATCAACTACTCAGCCAGATTTTAAAATAATTTTAGATAATAGCATATAGTTGTTGGGTAACCCTCTTACAAAATTGACATTTTTAGTCATGATTCGTCAAAAAACATGGCCACCAGTGGGTGGGTTTCGTTATTTATTTGTCAATTCTTCGTAGAGTTATTGATCTTGATTCATTGAACAATTGTTATGCGATGGAAGCTTACATTCCAAACTGTGCAATAATACTGAGCTTACATTCCAAACTGCGCAATGATACTGATAACCGGTAGGCAAGGGGATATCAACTCAACGAATTTGCTAGTTAAAACCGTTGTGTAGAATCCATTAATTACTTTATACCTTTTATGTTTTAACTAACGGGATAAAGATTAAATCGTAAATCCAATAAATTTATTAAACGAGTTGGATAAAATGATAAAATGCGAGGCTCTGCCGAGCATTTTATCACTTTTATTCAACGAGTTTAATAAATTTAATATGGAATGACACGAATGTAAGATTCTTTTTATCACATAAACTAAATACACAGTAAAAGTTTGTCAAGAATGCACACACTTCCCCTTTAGCAAATAACCTCCATAGGAGTAAAGCGGTTCATTGAAAGACCTATGAAAATAGTGCAACAATGTATACTCCAATATGTTAATTTTTCTGCCTTTGAAAATAATATTTTTAGGGTATCTAAAATCCTGCAGATGTATAACTACGCTTAACAAAGTAAATAATTAAATCTAGGACCGCAGCAACACAACGTATTCTGTTCTGTTCCGTGTTCCGTTCCGGGTTTTAGTAACAACCAAGGACAGGGGAAGTAACTAGGTTCTCCGCGTGAATTTATTCGCGATTCGTCTGAATAGCCGAAAATAACAGATTGTACACGATGCAAGTACTTGGTAAGCAAGGAAAATCGTCTTTAATACTCAAAATTAACGGATTTATACAATGAAATAAACATCCGATGCTGTGTTTGTGTAGATGCCAGATATTTGGTATGTACATTTCGTCCCGATCTTATTCGTATTCACGTATAACGGACCCACCGTCATGTTTACTTACAGTCATATCTCTTAAGTTCTTGTTCATCTGTTATTATGTGATTATAACATGCCCTATAGTGCTCATAATCGGATATAGAATTTATTCTATTCTAAAAATGTATTCTTTTACTTTTTTGACAACGTGTATGAATACATAAATAAAGTGACTCGCCCTTGTATATACCTCATTTGCATGTTTATTACACGTGTGTATTATGACTTTTATGTAATGGGTTTATTAAACTCCCAGAGCCTATTTTATGTGATAAAATGGAATTAGTCAGCTTGAGAACCTAGGAGTATGCCTTCAGCGGTTTTGTTCTGCCAAATGCAAGTATATCGGGGGTCACAGTATAATGTTTATACACAACTCTATCATTCATTGGTTCGACCAACTATTAGTTATTGTAATGATATTCACTTTACACCAAATGCTACCCTTGCCAGAGCAATTGCATAGACCGCCCTGAATATATTAAGCAATTGAATTCTGTTTCGTTTTTGGGGGCGGTTGTCAAACATAAATACTGGTCGAATTAGCAAACGAAGAGTTCTGTGATATTAATGTTGTTATGTATAAGCAATTCTTGTTGATAAACTTGCATCGGTTTTACATGTTAATGTAGTGTTGATTAGAACCAACCAGTCAATGACGTCACAGGACCGTCTGGTCGGGCAGACAATTCTAATAAGTACATACCGTGTATTACCGAGGTTAAGTATCACCACTTTAGTAATTCTGTTTTAAAGTAGCACCTGACGAAGTGAGACTGGTATATATGAAGGCCTTCGTTGTTATCTTTGTCAAAAATGTATGTATTGTAGTATACTTCGTTGTAATTTAATGGCATGCATTATATTATAATATGTAATGTCATAACCTTAAATACCTTATTATATACTTGATATAACGTATATAATGTATCGTATAATTCTTAAGAGTAGCTTATATATTATTATGTCTACACCGAGATCGTGACTTGTTTCGAGGAGCTGTAGTTTATTTATATTTATATAAATTAAATTTCAGACAACTTGTTATACTCATTGTGTCATTAAAATCGTAACGTTAGGTAAGCCGTTTACATATATGCATTGAATATTATAAGTTCCATGAGTTACATGAATTGTGTATTTTAAATGATGACATTGATAGTATTTATTAAGTTGACTACACTGGATATGAAATGGCTACACCTATAGTGTCGTTGAATTGATTATGTATGCATATAATTTTGGTAATATACTTGTGTTCAGTATATCATCCGTCAGTATTTGACATTGCCGATATTGAAGATGATTATGCAGTAAATTGATATTGTGATCATCTCTCATTTCTGACGTATATCACCATTGTATGAATTGTCATAAAACCGATTTTATGCAAATATATATCAAAATAGCTTGCTTCCGTTATTCCAAAGAGCCGAATCTGACAGTTGGGATTATTGTGTAGATAACGACGTATACAATATTGCATTTGTATAGTTTACGCTGTAAAGGACTTTCTGTTACATGTTTTACAATAAATAACGTTATGGCATATACAACTTTCTCTGCACACATATAAATAGTTTGTACCTTTAGAGGGACTGAACTGTTACTGTATGGCGACATCACCTAGCAAACATAAAACCACCTATGTCTAGCCTAACTAGAGATGAACTAGTAAATAGCCCAGTGATATTCTCGCAAAATTTTGCATTTGGAGAGAAATAGCAATTTCAAACTTCAACATTTTATTTGACGAAAACATATAGTATGTTTTTGCCAATGCAATACAATACATACTGTGACAAGTTGAACATTTTAACAAACACATATATAAATGTACAAAAAAAGAAAAACAGTATGAATATAATTATACAGGCATGCTTGCAATCATATATGGTAAGTAATGTATTTTGAGAAATATATGTAATGTTTATAAATTAATTTAACCAAGTATGATTAAGTTTAATAAAGTTTCTCTTCTTGTATTAGGAAGATAAGGCTTAAAGCGTAGCGCACCCAGATTTCGTGTATCACGTATAGGTCTCTTCTTACGCTCGAACGGGAACACGATGCCAGTGTACGTGGACAAATGGCAAAGCGCTTCCGGTTCTCCAGTTCGGTTAAACCCAAACTCTACAGCACCCCACCTTCACGTTCAAATTCACTTTCTTTGTCAGGTATATCTGTCAAAACCCAGAAACCAAACTTGCACTCCCAATTCAATCCTGTGTTACGGTTGCTATTGTTGATTCTTAGTACCTCGTCTACGTACATTGACATTCATTTTCTGAATTAACTTTCTTGCTGCGCCAAATACAAAATTCCACTGACACTTCTTTCCGCATGTAGAAAATAACTTCACAAGATCACGTACACTGATACCACTCACTATCTGTTCATTAGCAATTCCAGTTTGTACATTTAATTGAACAACAAACTGTTCGAAAGAGAAATACATATTGCCATTGACATGACAGTCTCTTAGTAAGATCTCTATTAAACGGCCACCGAAAACCAACTAACTGTCGCCTATCAAGGTGCTAAAGTGACCTATCATGTAAATATGTCACTGCATCGTCTCATTCTTAGAGATTAGCTGTCATGACAGAAGACAACTTTCTTTCATCCACACAGCAAGAACAGCTGTTTTTAAAACACAGGAAACCTTTATGATCCGTCAGGCATAGTGTTGGGTACAGTATACCTGGTCGGAGATTCTTCGCATAATGATTAGATTTGCTACACGCCGCCCACCCACAAGTTCGGTCTGGTAGACGTCCCAGATCAATCGTGTGTTACCAGCCCCTCTTTCAGTACGAAATGCACACTCCTACGGCTCTTAACAGTTTAAACATACGTCCATATCTGTAAAACGGAACGATCATTGCATGTTTATCCAGTAGTTCCTCAAGACGGTCGACTCGTATAAACTATGTTTCACTTACTGCAGTTGCTTTCCAATACTCACTACAAACTCTCAGTCAAGCACAAACATACACGTACAAATAAACACAGGAGCCATACATCTGTCACAAGTTGTATAAAGTTGTATAATACTAAAGTCATATTTATAAAACAGCCATATAGAATGATTGACAATGTTGTCGATTGTTCTCTTAGCCACATAACTAATGTACCGTTAGTACAGACGGACGGACGGACTGATGCCTAGCCTTTTCATATCCTCTTCGCCTATATGTCTATAAGTGAACAAGGCTGATTTTTTTATAATATAAAACATTAGTTACCTTACATAATCATTCAGATGTATTAGGAAATTACCAAACAACAATTTCAGGCTTCCTAGTACATTGTTTCTGCCTTTCGTCCTGTACTTTGTTTGCCACGTGTTGTCTTCCCTGTCCGAGTTGCTATTATCTGTTTATAAATTGAAGAGCTAGGATACATCTTAAGCATCCTTAACTTGTCTAAATCACTTCGATGTTTGTCTTAGCAGTATCAGTTCTGCAATTCAACACACTACAGTTTACTACCATGGCCATCAGAGATCCGGAGCATTATCCGAAAGATAAACAGGGTCATCTGTCATATATTTAAGCATACATCAATAAGACATAGTAGTAATATATGCTCAACCGTACTAATGTTGTTCTGCGTTCCGGGGATGATATATATTTGCCTGAACCATGGCCCTTTGTTCGTTTGTTCACCTGGGTCGATTTGACCGAGCAGGCTCAAGACCAATGTCACAGTTCAAGGTCAAGGGAAACTTGAACCAAAATACAATGTAAAACTAATTAAAACCACATGTAGAACCAACGTTCCAACTGTGCTGGGTCAATGTCATAATGCCATTCCATAATTTATTAACGCATTTGTTGAGTTTCATGGAACTTAAGCGTGAAGAATTTCCATTTTAGCTGGCTGACATACGGTTAGGTCACAGTGCTCTATCCATTAATGGGTTAATAGCTGTCTTTTAAATTGCCTTGTTCCCTAATGTCTCGGAAAATAACTTAATCAAAGTCATAATAAGAAATACAAGGAAATACAGTCGATCATTGTAATTTCTCAGCGTAAAGCGCTAAAGATACATAAAGATGATACATCTTTGTTTTGCATTGCATTGTATTTAGTAAATGCCAATATGTGTAAAACAAAATCTATCGGTTTTTTTCAGTTTCACATATTGAAATTGAAGATACAAAAACTGGTCATTATATACACTTGACCAATGTTCTAACTAAACTGAATTTAAATTTGAATACATGTATATCTGAACCATTGCATTGAACCAAGTGATTTTATTAATGGCCTCTGAATCGATATCGTCTTCGAACTTAGGATGTTCATACAAGTCTGTCGGTGGAATATTATGTATCGAGGCATGACGGTACAATATCTGCTTTCGTACGCGTGCTGTGGAATTTTAAACCAATATTGCATCAAAATATAGCAAAACGATCTGTCAGTGACATATAATTGTAACTCATAATGTTGAAAAGATACAAAACTGTATATACAGTTACAATCTATTTCATAAAGTTGGAAAACAAATTATAAGAAATACGTTACAAAATATTTCAAAAGTGTAAGAAAATAATTATTAGGATTTTACTTAGGTGCTGTCCTTCTGCATTAAATATGAAGTGGTGGAGGTAAATAGCTTTATATATTAAGTATATGTGTATGAAGTCATGGTCATGTACAGCATATGTACAAATATTGTAATATAAGTAAGTAATAACAAACTCTCTCGAAGTCGGAGGTCATTGGCCGATCTGGCAGGGAAAATGAATAACCACGTAATTACGACTATCTCTGTCAATTGCAAACAAACAAAAAGATATCATGCATCGCCATTAATGCATCTGCCTTCGGTTTGACAAATACTTCGTGATTTGTGACTTTTTGACACCTGAAATTAATTAGATTTAGTTTAATTTTCTTGTTTAATTTATTTGTTCAATTATTTTATTCTGTTACCTCAAATCTTTTTTAATTAACGTCCCGTATCCGTTGAAGATGTATTAAATCCATTGTAGATGTCAAATATTTTACACTAGTATTTGAAAATAAATTCGTAAACTAATTGTTTTGTCGGACAAAAGCTATACATAGCTTATGTTATTTTGTTTACCAAATTTTTCGACAATAAATAAATTTTGACTTTGACTTATAGCAATACTTGTTTCCTTTTTAGTGAAGTTCGGAACAAAATCTAATTGCCAGAACAAAAAGCTCCAACATCCTTACGTTATCAAGATTTATTTCTCCGAATTGTGTATTAATGTCTACTAAGTTTTCATTCAGTTTACTTAATTTCTCTTCAAATCTTCTTTCCAAATACCACTGATTATAGCCTTCTTTATTCTCTTGAGTATTCATTCAAAATATTCATAATAAATCTAAATCCCTTTTTGATAGACTCTCATACTTCCCCCCAAAAAAATTAAGACCGTTTACAAATTTATGATCTATTTTCTTCTTTTATCACATGTCTGAAGTCGCGAGGGTGTAATAAAATGGTAATACACAAGTATAATAAAATTTGACGTTACGTCGTTTTTAGTAGAGAAGACATTCGTCAAATTGGCGAATTTATAAAAGTTAAAGAAAGTGTCAATTTTAATATATCGGTCAGAAACGTATCTCAAGTTGATAAAAGCTATGTGACAAAATAATAATCTTCATTTGTTACTTTCTGGATTTAACTGACTAAACTCTATTTTATACAAACTAATGAGATAAAGTATACATTGTAAATCAAATACCAGGAAACGTCTCTGGTAATAACTCAGCAATAATATATCTATATCAGCACGAAAGTGACACTATGCCTCCCATATTTGATGAGAGGTTAAAATGCTTTGCACATGTCTGCCCGTCTGTCTGTCAGTCAGTCAGTCAACCCGTCGGTAGACCAAATGGTATACCACACTCCAGAACACTGGAACCCTCAAACTTTACATTTAGTTTCGGCATCAACAGTAGATGACCTTATTGGTTTTCACGACGAAGGTCACTATGCTTTTAACCATTTCTGACTATTGTGCTGCCATGGGGGCATGTTAGTTTTACAAAAATATCTTGTTTAAGTTTGAAACATATGACTGCTGGCTGGTTTGGAGCTACAATCAGACCATTTTCTAATACAACATATTGAAATGGCACAGAAAAGAAACAACAGGACAGGAAAACAAGTATCCTAGTACGAACAAACGAAAAGGCACACATTATAAACACTTATCACCAGGCCAATGACAAAACTAAATAGATAAAGTCTATTCAAATAACACGAATTTACTTTAATTTTGGAAGTAGTCAGTTAGAGACCTAGGTACATGCCCTCGGTAATCTTGTTTTGCCAAATGCAAGTCTATCATGGTAGTGCAGCATAATCTTGTACACAACTGTATCATTTTGTGGTCTGATTTGTTAGTGTGCCATTTTGGGGAGTCGAACTTCCATCTTCATGTATTTACACATAATCGCGCGATGCGATTCATTTTTTAGCGTCGGCTGATTGCAGTTCATACTTATTTGAGAAGACATTTCTATTGATGATAATTTTACGAATATGTCAAATGCTCAGAAATTAATATTCCAGTTCAATTATCAGTGATGATACGGATATATTTCATTTGTAAATACTGTATGTATGTGATTATATTTGATTGTATTTTAATTGTGTGCATTATATTATAACGTGTAATGTAAGAGTCTAGGTATATTATACCTCATGACAGTTCCATGATTTATTACTATGTAGATAATGTCTCGTATAGCTCTTAATGAGTCTGATGTTATGTGCAATAGTGTTGTATATATACAGTAGATGAGACTGAAAAAAGAATACACATAATATGTATCAGTCCCTACATGTTGACGTATAACTGTAGTTTAAAACTAAGAAACAATCGGAAAACCTTTTTACACTTATACATCATAATCCGATATGTCATGTGATGATAATACCCGTCGACAATGCATGTCAACTTTTATTACACATGTTCAGGGAATGTCTTCTATAAATAACACTTTGAAGAAGTTCTGAATTGACAAGATGTAACAGATCATTTTTCTCAAAATAATGTCGTATTCATCTGAAAGGTTGCCTACTCTACACACAGCTAATACAATCGGACAGGGACAGCAGCATACAACAAAAACGACAGAATACAAAGCAGCAGATTACTAAGATAACAGGAAAAACACCGACACAATGTATGCAACAATTAAAGTACAACGACAGTCACAAGCAACGATGACCACGTGGACAATCATCATAAATAACAGGAACAAAATGAAATGCATATTGACACGACGTGCACTTATCACTCCGAAAACATGACTCCTCAGTCAGTCGAATACATATGGTTGTGTAAAAACAAACAAAAACAACAAATCACCAAGACAAACGCACATTAAAAGAAGATCAAAGGTATAAACAAACACACTCCGCTATGTTTATCGTTTCTGAATATTTAGGAGCATGCATACTTTATATGTTGTGCCAAATGTTTGAATGCCTTCATAGGCAAATGTTACGGTCCTTGATTTTAATCCATATTCTAACACGATCCGCGGATTAATCCATATACATATAGAGAAAACCAGGGCATGTATAATTACCGCAATAAAACATGGTATCACATTGGCTGTTACTATTTACGCCCCGTATTTATGAATAAATGAACGTAAACTTTATAGTAAAAACTTCGACGGGTCGCGATTTGCACGAGTATCTAGAGTTACAGCTATAGAAACTCCAATATACTCTCGAAATTAAGATTCATAAAAACTTCTGATAATCAATTCATTTATATTTTTCATTTCATTAAATAGATACACTATACTCAAGTTTCAATGTTTAAAATGTGTTATTTTCTTCAGAAAATTACGAAGGTCGTTTTCATTAACGAGTGAGGTAATTGTACGAGCTAATAAGCCACTCAATTTCAGCATGGAATTATGTTCAATGTCAAATGAGTGAAAATGGAATGCGCGCAGTTATATAGTGGGGGTAATTATCGTATTTAGAATCGAAATAAAAAACTCTGTTCTTGTATTTTGTCGGTGAATAAAACACGGGCACTCTTTAGGATGCGGAAAATTAAATCACGAGTGCGTATCACTCGTGCTACGCACTCGTGATTTAATTTTTCCGCATCCGAACTCCTGTCCATGTTTTATTCACAAGCAATTTATCGCGTTAGAGTTATACCAGAAATTACAGAAACAACAACAAATAATTATGTAAACGAATAAACCAATAAGCCAAAAATGTTAATGGTTGACCCCAGATTTACAAACTTGACATAGATTGCATAGAGACAAACCTTATGACCAAGTTTCATAAAGATTAGGTAAAAAATGTGACCTCCAGAGTGTAAAAAGTTTTTTATTAATGTGACCTGTTGACCTAGATTTTGACCACAGGGGACCCAGTTGTGAACTTGACCTAGATTTCATAGAGGTTCACATTGTGACCAAGTTTCATTCAGATTATGTAATAAAGTTGACCTCTAGAGTGTTTACAAGGTTTTTCTTTGATGTGACATAGATTTTGACCCCAGATGACCCAATTACAAACTTGACCTATATTTCATAGAGACATACATTGTGAATAAGGGTTAGGGTTAGATCTGGGGTTAAAATCTAGGTCACTAGGTCACATCAAAGAAAAATATTGTTAACACTTTAGAGCTCATGTTTTTTTGCGTAATATTTATGAAACTTGGTGACAATGTGTGTATTTGTAGAATCTAGGTAAGGTTCGAAATTAGGTCATCTGGAGTAAAGATATAGGTCACCAAGCCACATCAAAGATAAACCTTGTTTATACTTTAGCGGTCACATTTTTTACCTCATCTTTATCAAACCTGGCCACAAAGTTTGTAACTGTAACATCTAAATAAAATATCAAGGTCATATATTATTACAAATACTGATTCTGCCTAAACTGCTTGTCATCAGGTGAGCGCTTAAGGACGTTTGATACAGTTGTTTATGCGCATCATATGTGTCGTGATACTATCTAGGGTTAGTATAAATATGGATATTTTGGGTAAAAAATATTTCACTGAGCAAATAATATGAACACACTCTGCGTGAAATAGCGGTTACATTTTCATTCATTTTTTTGTGAAATTAGAAATTATTACTTGGGTTACCTGTACCAATTTATAATGAGTGTTTGTATTGCCTGGAACTACACATATCCCCTTTTACTGATATATAGGTAATAAATTAATGATATCTTGACTAAAATTGTGAAGATTATTCAAATGAGCGATTCAGGGCCCATATGTGCCCCCTTGCTATATGGAATGCGACGTCACAGACAAATTGGGAAAAAGGGGAGATATTTCAGTCATAATAGCACAAAGTGTAGCGTGACAACCTATGTTTTATTCTAATTTTTAGATGCAGTACACTTTAATCAACATCCTTAGCCAAGAATAAATTATGACAAGACTAGAAATTATGAGAAAAACATATATGCAAAATGTACTAATTTGGTCTTTTTGTGCCATTTTACCGCCATTATACCGCAATTTTCATTTCAAAGAGACACAAATACGACGTAACTGCAGCTAAAATATTTCTTGTTACACGCCAATTTCTTCTAAGTTTATATTAACTATACTTTCATGTACATAATATGCAAATGTGAGTACTCTTTTGGTATTAGAATATTTTTTACGCGCAGATATTGCGTCGTTTTTACGCAATTTCACTAAGGTCTTTATGATATAGGGGGACAATAATGACGTCATAGCGCAAAAAGTAGTCCCGTGACCTATCTTTTTTATTTAATATTTTGATTGAGTACACTTTTATCTACAAAGTAAGCAATAAAAAATATGTTGGTCATCGAAGTCGTTTTTGAGCTACGGCCGATTTTGTGCATTTTTTTTCTTTTTTAGCAGTCATTTTTTGGATATTTTGACAATTCTTTTTTTTGTCAAAAATTTGTGAATTTTCTTATCAATACCAAAAGTGTATAAGAATGTTTGAATAATCTGTGTTTGTTCATACGAACCCATGGAAATAATTTTAACACGAAAAAATATCGTTTTTATTGCAAAAATTAATACATTGAGAACTATCAGAAATTTTGGTCATTTTCTTGAAAAGTTATGTTGCAAAAGGGCCCATGACCCCTAAAATAGTACCGCGACATACCTTTTTTATTTCACATATTGCTTCAGTATATATTAAACTATAATTGTGCCTATTTGTTGGTATCATTTAAAAAAAGCAATAACCCTATCAAACGTCCTTAAGGGCCAATCGCCCTCTTGTTCCATTTTTGGGAACACGGATAATTCGTTCTATGTCTGAGATGGATGGCTAGGCTAACACTATGTTATTATATCCATATGATGTGTTGACTTGTTCATACCCCCGTTTAATTGAATCGCTATGTTACACCCTTGTTACCCTGATAAAACAACATGATTGGATATTCCCAACATGATTGAAAAATGGCCGACATGAAAAATGTGATAAGTGCATTGTTTTTGCAATATTTTCCATATAAACTATCCAGATTGTTTATTTCAATATTACATAATCAACATATGAAGAAAATGTACTATTTGCACTAAACAATTTGCATATAGGTAATATTTTTCACTATGTAAAGCCTTAAAGAATGTGTGGACTTTGCATTTGAGAATGAGTTTTGTACTTAAAAACGTTGTAAAACTCATTTATTGGACTCTATGTAATGAATATCATTTGGGAAGTATCGGCAGTTGTATAAACTATGATTTGGACGTTTCAATTTTTTAAAATCTTAGATAAATTAACGCTCACCAACAATAATTCATACATGTGTAGTATTTTTTGGATACTGACCAACGTGATTGTTAAATTTATTAGGATACTGGCCAACATGATTGTGGATAAAAACCAACATTACAAATTGAAATATTGCCAATGGGATTCTCAAGGTACAAATAATTGTACATTAAAGAAGTGTGCTCATGGATTGTGGTAGCAGGTTTATGAGCATACCCGATGTAAGGCATTTCACACCCAGTCTATGGCACTTGCTTTTAGGACATTTAATAATCAAAGCACTAAGAGTGCTGATGGGAGGCGATCTGGTTGCTGCTACTAAAGCTTAAACGACTTTACACGTTTAATGTTCGTTTTCTTACTGCCGATCTTGTCTTGAATGTCAAAATAGGCATATGTGACTATATAGGCATCTGGGGTATCTAAATAATTGTAAAAAGGGGCATATTGATGTACATGTATATGTAATACGTGTATTGAATGCGTATATCAAAAGTGGCTTTAAAATAATACTGCGCGCGCCTATTTATCAGATTCTACAGTACCGTCTTGTAATCACTTCCATCACAGCGTTAGACATCTCTAGAAAGCGGCTAGTATAGCCACACCATATGATTGCATAACATAACGATATACGATTAATTGATAAAACCATCACGTGACCCTGGTCTGAAGTTTCTAAAAATAGCTATACGGCTGGGACATTTGATGAACACTTCATTTTCATATGACGAAACAAGTTCGATATCTCCCCGGCTGACTGATTATCTGCAAAAATATCGATTCAATAAACAGTTTCACAATAATTATTGGGAATGTTGAAAGTTTCTGGAACTACTTGAATGCGGATTCACATAGCAGCCTAAAGGCGGTCCAGGTTGCATTAAGAAATGGGCAATGGTAGTATAGAGAGGCTTACGCCTACCAAAAATGGGTACAAATGTTCACCACATCAAGACGATGTGTCATGCACAAAACCCAGGTCCCTAGCTTAAAGGTCAAGGCCACACTTAGAGGTCAAAGGTTAAAAAGCTCAAATAGGCATGTGATTCGTGTCCGCTCTGTAATTTTGTCATCTCCTATTGGATATTTTATAATATTTGGTACAAATGTTCACCACATCAAGGTGGTTGCCATGTGCAAGACCCAAGTCCCTAACTTAAAGGGCAAGGTCACACTTAGAGATCAAAAGTTAAAATTCTCAAATAGGCATGTGATTCATGTCCGCTCTGTAACAATGTCATTTCTTATTGGATATTTATAACACTTGGTACAAATGTTCACCACATCGAGACGGCGTGTTATGCGCAAGACCTAGGTCCCTTGCTCAAAGATAAAGGTCACACTTAGAGATTGAAGGTAAAAATTCTCAAATAGGCATGTGATTCAAGTCAGATCTGTAACTATGTCATTTCTTATTTTATATTTATATTACTTGCCACAAATGTTCACATCATCAAGACGAGGTGACATGCGCAAAACCCAGGTCCCTAACGCAAAGGTCAAGGTCATACTTAGAGATTAAAAGTTAAAAAGGCACAAGTATACGCTTCTGGTCTGCTTTGTTTTTTTTTGTTATTTCGTTCTGGATTTTAAAATTACTTGGTTACATTCGCATTTACACCCTGACTCAAATGTAAAGGTCACACTTACAGACCCAGCTCTTGTCTGCTGTTCAATGTCACATTTAAGCAATTACAAACTTGTTTCAAGTTATTCCATTTGCATAGCTTTATACTTAGATGTCTGATGACAGCTTTTAGCGGGGGCATCCGTGTCCTGTGGACATATTTCTAGTTAAATACTTTTTTCTGCTATATGTTGGTAAAATTTATAATAAGTCAAAACAGGTAAATTTAACACATGTATCTAAATGTGCAAAATTCACCGGGAATAGGAACAGTGAATTATGGGGACCACTGGCTAAACGCTGTGAGCATGTCTTGAACGGTGCCAAATTGAATTTCTAATTTAAAAAAGGGGACATAATTTCAACATATACTTAGTACATCTAGAAACGCAACGGTTTTATCCCCATTTTTTTCTTACTTCCATTATACATGTATATTTGAATTTTGTGTAGTAATATTGTATAATCTTGTAGAAACTTGGCCATCATCCAACTTTTATCGATCGTGTTACGTAAATCCCGTGCACCGATATAATCACAAAAAGTATGATTTCCACGTGCACCAATTACACATGATAAATCTTGGTATAAATTGAATCGAACTTTTTGTAAAGTTTGCTAATAAAAAGAAAATCACAAAAGAAATGGCATATGTTCAGGAATAAAAATGCCATGATTGTCCCAATATGAGCAAAATCAGGCCATCCGGATGCTTATGGCAGAGATGTTTAACAGGAGTTTGCACGACGGTTAAATTGTCATACACCGAACATTTCTCATCTAGAGACACGCTACCAACATACTGGCACCATTTGCGACAGCCTAAGTTCAGGTCATGCATGCGTAACAAGCCTCCCACAGGATGAATAAGACAGCGTGAAACAGCTCCTGATCAGGCTCACAACTGCTGCCGACAGTGTTCAACAACTTGTTGCTCATCATGAATAAGTAATCAATCAATATTTGATCAATACTTTACATATTGACATAAAACAACGATTCCGAAAAAATAGCTAATTTATAAAAAAAATCGTTATTTTTCGCCCGCACTATATTTATGCTCCGTTATTTTTCGGCCGCACTATACACCAAAACACTGCTCTGCACCTAAATGTAACTCTATGTGATAAAATGTTACAGATGTATTGGAAATAGAATAAAACTGCATCAAGTAAAATTAATGAAGTTTGATTGTCCATCATCAGATTGAACAAATATTGACAGTAGAACCCAGTGTTGCGTTTCTAGATGTACTCAGTACATATTTGATAGAGTTGCCTATTCATGTGGAGGTCATGGCGTCATGATGGTGATAAAGTATGCAAAGTATCAAAGATACATGTCTTAGAGGTTAAAATTGTGTACATAAACTGTAAGTACATTAGTCCAAATGGGGCATAACATTCAACAACATGCTTGATAGAGTGCAGATGTTGTGGTCAAGACGGTTGACAAGTATGCAAAGTATCACAGCAATATGAACATGCACTTAGATATAATAGGTTAATACCTTGAACGTAAACTTACAAATTTGCACGAAGTTGAAAAAAGGGACATATTTTCCAATAAATACTTCATAGAGTTATCTACTCCTACGTACGTGTTGGGGTCATCCCATTATTCTTCCAATAGTGAAGCTACATATTAAATTCGCACTGCAGTGCATCAATGAAAATTCAATGTTGGTCAGTATCCACTTTAAAAGATAAATCATGTTGATATTTATCCTCAAATCATGTTGGTTTTTATCCATTTTTCACACATGGGTTACTTTAAATAGTTATCACGTAGAAACGGCAAATGTAAATAACTTACTCTAAACTAAGTCTGATAGTGAAATGAATGAGCTGTATAAACAAAAGATCTTAACCCAAAATAAACAACAATATATATGTTTTATAGACTGTCAAATAAATCCAACACAGATTTTCTAACTTTTTATCGTATTGTGTATCGCATTCACAAACATACGGATAAATAGTTTTAGTTTCATGGAAGGAATGTACAAGTTTATCTTCATACAGCATCAGAAGGTGGTTAAACCCGTAGATTTCGAAGAATTGGCCGAAAATGCGATGAATATGTAAACATACAGTCGCCATTTTTCAATCATGTTGGGAATATCCAATCATGTTGTTTTATCAGGGTAACAAGGGTGTGTTAACTTATTCAAATGACAAGAGGGTGGTGATTATAATACCAATGAATAATTCATAGAGGTAACCCAGTTGGGCATGCACAGTCTTCCCTGCGAGACGCTTCAAAAATGTACACATACATAAACCAAAACAATGTTTTGAACAAAATATACATGGGTAAACAATTCCAAGAACAATTATGTTTATATCCATGTCTAATACTAATGCTATGATTATTACAACTGAGTTCACACGTTGTGCCGTTGTACGTAGTTACTTTTAAAGTAAGAGGAAGTGTTCACCCTGAACTTTTCGACTTAGAAGCCCAAAACCCTTCAAAGAAAAATTTAAATCTGCATGTAGCAGGAATTTTGTTTTGAATATACAGATGAAGCTAGATAACTTTGTTGTGGCTGAAGCTGGGGTTTTCAGCTTTTTGCAGTGTTCGACTTATTGACGGCTGATGCTAAGACTTTCGGCGGTTAAGTTTATTCTCTCGTTGGGTTTTGTGTTGAGCGTTGTGCCGTGTGGTTGTGGTCGGTCTTGTTTTTATGTTTTCCGTGCTCGACTGTTTTGGTTTATTGCTGCCTTCCCTGTCAGATTGTTATTAATATCTATCTAATTATACATGTATCAAAGTATGGCAGTGAGAATAGTGACTTTTGTAGTCCCTTGTTAGCAATATGAGAATATACGTAGGGTTCAGTTCATATGGATGTATTTATGTGCGAGTATCCAAATAGATATCATCATATCTTGTTCGCTAACAAACGTAAACACGTGAACAATGTTTGGCCAACATGACCTGAAATTAAATAACAATTGATCTTAAGTAAAACAGTAATGTAGCTATGGCAACCTTCAATAATGAGATAAATAAATACAATCGCTGTCTGTTCTCGGTTTCCGAGTAATAATAATAAAAAAGACGTTATATTTATTCATTGTGACCTCAACTGTAAACGTTAACATAATACACAACAAAAAGGCAAACATTCACCATACTTTACAGTTTATACGATGACCTTTTATCAAAAATAATATTTCTCTAAATATTGATAAATCGTGCGCATCTGCTTAATCCACTTTCGTGAAGTATACCAAATTGCCCCGCCTTTGACAATATCGTAGGCGCAAGTTATATCTAGGGGCTAAGTAATAATGTTGATCAATTTTAAGAGAAATATTGCCCTTTGTTTATTACACTTATAATTATGTGCGCGCTATTTCTCTGTAACATTTTATAAGAGGAAAAAGACATTTGTGCTAGTCATATGTAATATTATGTTACGGCGTTGTCTCACTTAATCGAAACAACTTTACTTGTAGATTTGAATCGCTTGCAAGAATATTTCTTTTAAAAAAAGTAATTACCTCGTTTTCCCGTGATGCTTGCCGGTGGCGTCCGGTTAATTGTGTGTACTCTTATTCAAAGAGATTTCATATAAACCATTTTCAAACATGGGGACGATGAAAAATTGTTAAAAGTAAGATCGAAAAGGTAATAATAGTAATTGGACAGGGAAGACAACACTCAGCAGATACAGCAGATCACGAAATACTAAACACATACACAACCACGCCATCCCACTTCGACTGCCTGCCGCCTTAGTCAGTAACAAATTCGGAGGTAGAGCATACCAAAACACTACGATACATCACATAGACTACCGCACAAATAACACTCACTCAGATACAGTTCACATGTACTTTTGAAAGATAATGCCAAATTCTTCACAGCGAAATTACTGAAGTGCGCATACAAAATGAACGCATATTCACAAAAAAACACTGTGGCCAAATGTTCGTTTTATCTATAAAGTGGACAATATATACGTACATAACAGAAGGTTGACTAATGGGCTAAACCAAGTTTGATTATCAGCCTAATCGCCTCTAGCCGTCTTGGAATATGGTCCTTAAATTACACAGCACAAATACATTTGAACCAGTCTCCAGGAAAACCTGTTTTTTGACATTATGTAATTACTATATTTAACAAGGTTTTGAAAAAGCTCTAAAATTAGAAATAAAATACCATTAATATTGATTCTATTTTAAGTAATATGCCCATATAGTACTATGTCTTAGCTTCAAAAATTGTCCCATAAATTATGCCGAAAAGACACACTTCATTGTTATGGTGACCAATTTCGCAAAAGTACTACAATTGAGAAAAAGGAGTACTTATTTGTATAAAAACAGCAGTAGCCATTTCTCTGAATGCACGTAATTTCGATTTGGATGTATATTTTAAAACTTTAAACATTATTCTAAAACGTGATACTATTTTAAACAGTTTATGTCGATAATTAATTAAATAGTGTAATTATGCAACAGTTGTTACAGTTACGTCGAATAACGTTTGAATGACGGTTGTTACGTCACACAGAAATCTCCGAATAAGGACTCCATAAAAACAACTGTTACATGTACTTCCTTAAAACTCAAGATATTAATAACATTTCTTTTGCATTTTGCTTCATTGATATTATTTTTTAAAACTTTGGAAAATCTCAAAATTAATATTCCTGTCAAAATAGCAGGTTTTCCTGGAGACTGGCTCATTTGCTTGTTCTGACCTCATCGAACAATTAACATCTGCTCGTCTTCAAACTTGGTGACAATATGGATGGACATAATATAAAAGGTTCGACTGTCGGCCTAATCACACCAGACCATCTTAAATCTTTGCTGTTCAATTGCCAAGACAAAACCGAAAAGTACCCTTGTCTATACTCTTACTGAAACTATTTTAACCTTAATTGTCTTCAAACCTGGTTAGCAGTATTTGTGAATCTGACCGATTATCAGCGAAATCGCCCAAAGCCTTCCCGGATTATGGCAATTGAAGACTAGAATAACTAATCATGCAGTAATACACAACTATGAACTATGAACATAAATGGAGAAAAAAAGCCGTCATGGCTCTGCTCCCCCATTGCTATCTTGCTAAGATATTTGTGAGAACATTTGATCGTTAAATGAAAGCTATGGATACCTTCATAACTCAGGGTATAGTTTAGACCTATTTATTTAAAGTTGATTGTCGACAAGTTCTATAACATATATTGTGTATATAAATCATTCCCAATGCCTCATTCATAATGTTATCTATCGCCACGAGGGAATGATAGTTTTCTTCGAAATTCATCTATTCCCGACCGCCAGGCAATAAGAACATAATATTACCAATATCATTCCGTGTTTGATAAGACGCGGTATCGGAGTGAAACGGAGACCTTCACACATTACGCGAATGTCCTATCACTAGGCTATTGGCGTTATTATTATCCAATGGTTGTCAGAAAAGCTCTAGGAATAACGCATTTGTATTAATATAAGCAAGTCTTATTATAGAATTTTAAATTCAAGTAAAGTAATATATAATAAAGTGTCGAGTATATAACATCTCTAGATTTCCTTGTTATCAGCTTACACACCTTTGACGCCGCCAATGATCGATATTTCTTGAAACAGTGGAATTTTTACTATAATATTTTATTAAGTTTCTTGAATATAAGTTTACTACGGGTATAAGTAAGACTACTGTTGTACATTGTTTGCGCATAAGTTATTAACGCTTGATATATGTATACACAAGGCACACGTGCTCACTAGCCTTTGTAATTTGTGTACGTTACGTATACGCTACGGCTAAGTTAGAAGTCTGTTACCCATACGTTCAACGTAGATTATTAATTCATTGAGTATACATCTGTTTGAGGCTTCAGCTTGATTGAGGTCATATCCAGCGTACGACCCTGCATACGTTAAAGCGTACACTCGTACCGTTGTCATATATTTTAGTGTGGCATTTTATTTTGCAAACTAGCCAGCACATCCTAACATAAAGACACAAATCCGAACAAATGAAACTATTCTGGAATTCCTCACAGGTTCATTACAGAGGCGATTGATGGAATATCTTAGCCGACAGAACAGAACTCATCGTATGGGCTTATCGATGCGCGTTTAATCGTGTTCGCGCTAGAACTGATATGCGAGGCTTTAGACGATAAAAACATGCATTTTGAAAGAAATGATTCAACATGATGCTCGACTTCCATCAAAGTAGCAAAAAGTCATATATAAAACCCAGGTTTTAACAAAAAAGCAGAAATAAAATTTTGTTTAATTTTCTTTATTTTTTATCTATCAATGGACAATAAATGCCTAAAAAAACGTGAGTGGCTAGGCGCTGTCGTCGATTCTGTATGGCTTTATATTTTATTTGCATTTCATCATTTGATACATAAAAGAAGGTTATCAAAACATAACCTAACATTTACCACTAAGACAGCCTTATTGGACATTTCCCGCGTTGTAAACATTGCACATATAATGTACACTTTGGTTTATGTAAATAACGTAAACTATCTGGTTAAGGTTTGTTTGTGGTATGTTATTGCCTACTTAGTATGTGGTCTCCATAATGTTCATGTTTACAATCCCTGCAGATCTTTCCTAGGCGGACATTGTGTCTGCTGACCCTCAGTATGTAGGAGTTGTTTTATGAGGAAACTGAGATTACATTGATTATGTTCAGTTGAAATATGACGTCATACCACTACAATATCACTACAGTTTATAAGCTTTGTTTAACTGTTTAATACCTTAAGGCTTTTACGTCTGTCATGACGTCACCAAGGTGTACGGCTGCCATGCTCGGTTGTACTACAGTAGTATTTCTGATACACAGATGACCATCTATAGATATCTAGTCATGTGACTTCCTGTGTATGCTAGAATCAGGTTTCCCCGTTCTTAATGTATGCATCCCAGCTAACATGAGATCGCATCTCCTCTTCGATGTTCCAGATATATCGCTGGCTTAGAATTAGATGATCGTAAATACAAAATCGATATTTTGAGAGAACAAGAAAATATTATCTGAAAACTACTCTTTACTTATGAAAAAAACAAGCAATTTGAACTTCAGTTTGGTCAACATGATTAGTTCCGATTGTGATGACAATAGGCTTATAAGAAGCGCATTGTGATGAATATTACAACTATGTATCAGTCTTATAAGGTCGTAAGTAGCACTCATTCTAAGCCAGCGATATGCCTGAAAGCACATCAGTCAGCGATATGCCTCCACCTGAAAGTACATCAGCCAGCGATATGCCTCCACCTGGAAGTACATCAGCCAGCGATATGCCTCCACCTGGAAGTACATCAGCCAACGATATGCCTCCACCTGGAAGTACATCAGCCAACGATATGCCTCCACCTTGAAGTACATCAGCCAACGATATGCCTCCACCTTGAAGTACATCAGTCAACGATATGCCTCCACCTGGTAGTACATCAGCCAACGATATGCCTCCACCTGGAAGTACATCAGCCAACGTTATGCCTCCACCTGGAAGTACATCAGCCAGCGATATGCCTCCACCTGAAAGTACATCAGCCGCGATATGCCTCCACCTGGAAGTACATCAGCCAACGATATGCCTCCACCTGGAAGTACATCAGCCAGCGATATGCCTCCACCTGGAAGTACATCAGTCAACGATATGCCTCCACCTGGAAGTACATCATTCAACGATATGCCTCCACCTGGAAGTACATCAGCCAACGATATGCCTCCACCTGGAAGTACATCAGCCAGCGATATGCCTCCACCTTGAAGTACATCAGTCGTCTCTTAAACGTGTACTATACCTATACATAACATATGACGGGGGATACGTATTTGATTGTATATATACTCGTGTGGAAAAACACTCAAACAACTCAAGACGGATAGCCTCAAAAAATTAAAAACAATTGTAAAAAATAAATAATTCATAACATTTATTAGTCTGTCATAAAAATTGTTTATCGTTGATCATTGAAAAGATGATTAGATAACTTCAAAAAGTTATATATGTTTGGGGATGTTCTTGACAAAAGTATCGTTCTACAGAGACAATAAGACAGTTCTGTTTTATGGAGAATACTTATCTATGTTTTGATGTGAGTTAAAAGTGTAATATACTGTACACTTATTATACACATATCTTTGGGGGAAACGATTGGTGTGAGTGATAAATACAAATATCACAAGATCAAGTCAGGTCAAGTCAAGTCAAAATTTTATTTTTAAATTTAGCACAAACAAAAAAACAAGCTATGTATAGCTTTTGTCCGACAAAGAATAAGTACAATATAACATAGATGTCTGCCTATTCTTTTCAGGGCATTCAATTAGATACACATATATGAGACATGCTTGTCAAACTTTAACTGAAAATCATTTGTAACTCCTAATAGTTTAACATCATCTTCACTTTTGATGGTTATATCACCTTAATTAAAACATAGATCCGGTGTTCTGGTCTTACCGAGGGAAATCGCCTGGAACTTATATGATTTGATTATCTGAAAACCATTCAATAAGAGACCTCACTATCTTGGCAGTCAAAAGCCTTCGAAAGGTTCATCAGTATAGCTGCAACATATTGTTCTTTATCTAGGGCTTCTTTCCAGTCCTCAACTATTTTAAGTAATGTACTTTGGCACACATTTCCCGGTCGAAAGATAAGGATCAAAATGATGATTGAAAACTTCACTTAGTTGCGTGGTGATGGCCCTTTCAAAGATTTTTGACACATTCATAAAATACTGACAGGTCGATAATTTCCTTTATCAAGTGTGCTATTTTTCTTATGGATTTGAGCGACTTCGGCGATTTTAGATCTTGTGGGAAAACAAAAGGTTGAATAGAGGTTAACCATTTTAGTTACAGGTTTTATTATTGAAGGTTTTGTAAGTTAGAGGAGTTTGGCAGCATCATATAACATCATGTCCTGTAGCTTTCTTGATATTGAAAGTATTGTTTTTCAACAAAATCTTCTACAATGGGATTAAAAACCAACGATTCAGTATTGATAAGGTTGGATGAAATTTTATAAATACTTGGATGATCATCATTTACTGATATGAAGATTTGGCCAATATGCATGGCTACATTTACGAAAAATCTTTTAAAATAAAGTTAATTTTGCTTCAATTATTTTGTTGAAATCCACGTTTTTACGACCACACTAAAATCTCTTAAAACTACTGTAGAAAGAAGTCTAAATAAAAAACAAATGGCTAAAACATATACTAATTATTATTTTAACTAATTTATGAAATAATATGTACTAAGCGCGGTCTTGCTCTGATTGCAGGCATCTAGTATTGCCATGTCGCGTTTGGTGTCGGGAGTATTTGTGATTGACTTCTTGGTTTTGTATTTGTTCTTTCTTGTATGTAAGTAATGCGTTTTTTTAATTTTTTTCTTATTACCTTTAGACGTTTCTTAAGTGCTTCTTAAGGATGCTGGAGCGGTTCAATGCGCATGCGTCATTTGTCATAGTACGTTATGTGCCTTATAAATGTAAAAATGTGTCAAAATAATCTAAAAAAAATCAAGTTGAACAGTTTTGATAAGTATTATGCAATAAAATTAGAAAATTCTAATCGAAATGACGGTTTCCATTCCGAGAAAAATATTACATTACAAAATAGGTGGGTGGGGTAAAAAGATAAAAATATTGCTATTTATGCCAAATGACTTTTTTGGGAGTCAGGTTCGTTTGGTAATGTTTGTTTATTGTGTGTTGATGTGTTTTCGCGATATTTACATGTTCAATAAATTTATTTTTAAGCGTTTTCATTGATTTTCTCAGCATTTTAGCCACATTTAACCAAAATAAAAACGAAAATTGTGAAAAAGATACCTCGGTGACATATATTTTTATTGCATAATTTTGAAGATCTATGTCGCTGACTTATTTAACAAAATATTAAAAAAAGTTTAAGGTGGGAAAAAAAGTTATTAGGATTTTACCTGGGTGCTATTTTGCTGCATGAAATATGAAGTGGGTGGGGTAAAAGAGCAATATATATTGGACCAAAATTAAATATACCCTTTTTGGTATCTTGATCATGTATAACAATGTGTACCCAAACAATATTGAAATATATTTTATTATTTAGATCTCAGACATCAATTACAAATGTCAAATTTGAACAACACTACCAATTTACCAATTTCCATTGAATTATAAAACAAATTCATACACACTTCAATCAGGGCTGATTAATCAGGGCTGATTACCCGAAAAACGAGTTCCGTGACCTAGTGTTTTTTCATCATATTTTATGTCAGTATAAATTTCTTTACTTCCTGGCAAAATTTGAGCAAATTCTGAAGGTGGGATCCTAAGCGCTCCAACATCCTTAAACTGTTTGTTATTTTCTTTTTTTTTTAATCTGATGGAATTGTGACATAATTATGTATGTTATATAAGCAGTACATTTCCGAAGTAAATATACACTTTATACATGTATGGTAAATATAACGGCTGTGCAAGGAAACATATGGACGTGTTGTACTTTTATTATATTTCCGATTTTCATTTTGTACACATATGCTACATGTATCTAATATAGCAACCACTTAAAAGCACGAGTAATGAACTCAACTGTGCTCGAAAGTATTGTTCAAAGTATTAACTGCAAATCTAAACTACTATAATAATAAATTAATGCCATTCATCATTCTTATTCGTCTATATTACCTCCACTGAGTATTGAGATAGACAGTCTATATTACCTCCACTGAGTATTGAGATATACAGTCTATATTACCCCCACTGAGTATTGAGATAGACAGTATTATACCGATTATAAGACGTCAATAGACATTTAGGAATATGTCATGTAACATATGTGCTCATAATTTGTTTTCATTTACCATATGGTTAGAATCAAACTTTTTTAGAGGGTATGGTTGTTGTCTATTTGAAGGCCGCACATGCTTATAATAGCATCCAAAACGTGTTGAGACAGGTTGGATATAACATTATCGTGATGGCAGACAAGATGGGTGTTTTCTTTTGTTTTGGTGATGTTGCTGATATAAGTTAAGTGACACAAAAGAATAAAAAACCTGCCTTCTATGACATCTAGGACAAATTCAACAACTAAAAGCGAGATATTTGTTCTTCTTGTCTTGGTAATACGCTTCTATGTGATATACCGTTAATGTTGAGAGCTGCCTTCCAAGATGGTTTAGACAGTTGTGCCTTGTGTTTTTTTTATGTTTTCCGTGCTCGGCTGGTTAAGCTGAGTGCTGCCTGTCTGATTTAATATTATCTTTATCAATTATGTCAATATAAACTCTATATCACAAAGTATTGTAACTAACCGGACGGCTGTCTCAACGATATGTGTGCGGGCTTGAATTAGGCCGGGGAGGGTGGACGTGGATCAATGTACACAAACAATTACAACTGACAATAAAAAAACAACAATACGAATTTAGTTGAAATAAATAGCAATTATGTTTAAGACAAAGATATACTACACAATAATCGAGACTTGAAGCTGGATCATATAATGTTATAATGTCAGTATGTTATTTACAAGTACCAGAATTCACCAAGGTCCGCTAGTAAAACGTCTTAAATAGATCTAGTTTTACTGTACTGTAGATCTACTGTAAAGCAGGTCTTCTTCGTGTGTGTATTTAAATGTAAGGAATTACTATTTAATCATAATGAAGCTTTATCATTAGGACTTGAAGATTCTATTTATGTATGTTGAGTTTTGGTTGTTGTTTCCTGGCCGAAAATCCAAAAATGAAAATCTGCCGGCTTCTGTGCGATCTCTTTGTTATATAAGCCGCGCTTTGATACTTTAGAACACAAGAGCGGTGACGTGTGAAGTATCAACCAATCATATTGAAGCCGCCTTCTTTGCCTATGTTCTATTCCGCCAATCAGCGGACTTTCGGAATCGCCTAAACAATGTGTACGTACACCGTACAAGAATTAGATCCGAAAATACGGTTCGCTCCGCTACTATTGAATTCGCGGAAAACTCCATAGATGTATTCCGCCATCATGTGTGTAAAATATGAGCTTCCAATTATGAAAAAGTTATTATTAACCTGCGGCCTTGAGCCGCAGGCTATATTGGATTGCCAAAAGTAAAATGACCATGGAGGAGCACGTGACATGTTCTCGAAGGTTTACGATTTCAAAAATAATATCCAAAAAAAGAAGCATTTTGTAACTTGAATGTCGTGAACCAGACTAATTCCATTATCCATGCGGATAACATCGGTCTTTATCGCATTACAATAGTTTATTTACCAAAGAAAGCAGAACTATTCGGAAATTTCACTTTGAACGCGAGACCACGAATCTAAACAGCAGGTGTCTGCAGCTGCATAAGATTCCCAGTCAGTAATAAATATAGTGGGCAATGCACTACATCCCGTAGAGAACACATCGCTAGATTAACAGAGGCATGGTATTGATACATGATTTTTTTTCTAATTCTTTTGAATTTGTTCATTCTTTCGGCACATACATTTAACACAACCAAATACTTGGAAGATAATCGGTAATGTCCGATTTTACATGTATTGGAATTATTTTGACAGAAACATTAATTTATACTTACACCAGAATAAATTCGAATTGCATCCAAACTGCAAAAACCACATCCTAAACAATACAACTAAATTACAAGGCCGCAGGTAATCACCCGCAGGAAACTATTTGACTTGTAATGACTATGGCAATCCGTAAGAACGTATGCAGAGAGTACTGGTCGTGCAGTGCATCCTTCGACTGTACCGAGGGTGACGACAAAGAATCCCCAACACGTGACATATATGTAGTTCTATAAATAGTAACACGTAATATACTGCAAACGTGTGTGTGAACTGTAATCCTCTGGTTATCAACTGTGATTGTGTAAGTGATGAATGCTTAATCAATCCTTAGATTGTGCCCACTTGAGATGCAAATTTCTGTAATAGTTTTGACGTTGCATGTGTAGTCGTCCGATAACCGTCATATGATTCCGCGAACCGGCCTAAGAAAGTGTAACTTCGAGGTTCCCGTACATCCTTGCGAAAACCGCTAGCGACATATTACGACTTTGGGAACTTCCTTTATTGCATATACACATGTATCCCAGCTATATAAATACTGTCGACTTGATCTGTAAGAAAACCTCACATTACAGTATCATATCAGCTACAGCTGCGATGCAGAACTGCTCCTAACTCCTATTTCGAATGGACAGCCTTGGTCTTTAATGTACCCGGTGTATAGCACCGATAAACAGCTGCCTGGCACATTTACCCACATACTTTGCAGTACATACTGTCAGAAACAGCGAGAAATAGTATAAATATTTCCGACAAGTCCAGTAACCATGCCGGAGATTGAACCGACGACCTTGACATAAACAGCCCCAGTGCGTTACTACTGAGCCATCGCCGGTATGCTCGTTTCGTGAGTAAAATGTCACAAATTATTAGAATACGGCTGCGAATATCGCACTTTGGGTTCTATTTTTATTTATATATACGAGACTCTATCGCAGCTTTCCTTAGGTAGCCCAATGACTAGGGATAGTTAAATGACAAATGGTGGGTGAACGGCTGAATTGTTGGAAGCGGCCCTCAAAAACTGTTAATTTTACTTTTTCTTAGATTATGTAACAGACGAGCAAAACTTTAGAAACTACAAGTATATTTTATGTTGTACATAAACATTTCGTATAATTAAAGTTACGTGTGACATTACTCAGTACATTACTTAGCTTGTATAACGAGTTTGTGTTCGTATAATTACTTTCGCGTGTGCTTAGTAGTGGATTATTGAGATTTATCAGTAAAAACATAAGCCTGTAATTTACTGTTTCGACTATACATTTGTACTTTGATATATAAACACGCTTATGTATTGGTCCACATCTTGCTGACCGTGTAATGTATGACAATATTAATCCACTGCTTTTGTTAATTATCGCAGATATATCAGAACTTTTACATAAATATTGCCATTTGCTAGGATGTACTTCGATAACGACATACCGAATAGAATAATAGAATCAATGTTTATATATGTGATTGCTTGTACAGCTTCCGGCCGACCGGTCGGTCAATGAGCAACACTGAAGTATGAACAAACGGATGTCAAAAGGGTATCTACCGCGACCGTCAATCAGGAAGTTCTGAAAGAAATGTTCTAGGACGCCATTTGCCTGTTTTCCTGACGCTGGGCGGCATGCACATGTTTTTCTTACTCCCTCCAAGACATGGTAATTCCATGAAAACATTTTCATGGTAGGCTATTATCATACTTCACAGGGTTCATGTAGTTTGTAGCTATCACATAGCATGCAGAACTATCGTTTGTTATAACCTATTAACGTTCATGGCTATCATATAGCATGCAGTACTCTCATTTGTAGCAATCATTCCTGCCTGTACTCATACCCGGTATAATGAAGCTAGGATATCTGTGACACGGTCATTGACAGCAGGCTCAAATTGATTTGAGCGTTTTATTCGACCTTGTGTTGAAGTCATGTCCGGGTGACAACTTTAAGCATGCGAACAAACGCGTCATTGCCATGATGTTTCACACGATATTTTAAAACCAGTAAAGGAAGTGTGCCCTTGGTCCTTTTAAGCCAGTTTGTACAACATTATACATCCAAGTGCAGGTTCATAATCAGCATCATTATATATATATATAAATAAGAAACTAAATGTTATTTAGACGTAAACATAATATATTTAAACAAGTGCCTATTTTATATTACATGTAACGACACGAACAACTCTCTACTAGTTATAACAGGACAATAAAATATATTTAAACACCTGATCATTTAACTGTCGTTTACACTAGTATGCCTAACCCTATAACCAGTAATTTGTCTTTAGTATTTCTACATTTCTTCATTAAAACATAATAGACAGACAAGAAACAAGCAATCATGGAGAATACACACTACACGATGGTTACAAACAGGAATAAGTTGTCAATAATGTAAGTAAGTAAGTACAATAAATGAGTCTATAAATGGAAATGAGAATATAATGATGGTAGTACGAGTATATGGTGACTTCAATAAGTATCATTATATAGGTCAGTGCTTACATATATGTTTCAAAGTGGTATCGGTGATTTAGAGGGCATTGTTGCAGGTATAATGAACTTGATGTTAAAATTCTACGAATCATATTCCGGCTCCTGACACAAATCAAACAACTAACAGTATGTCCGATACAAAATGAAATAAATCCAGTTGCAAATAGGCGGATGAAAAAAACCATAAAGGCTGGATTTGAAAAGGATAATTGTTTTGCCCCTTAATGACTCTCATTGAAAACAACATTTTCTTCTGGTGATATATCCTTCCAAATGATTCTATATTTTGGAGAACAGCTTATATTCTGTTAGTATTTTATCTTTCTATAAATTACGCCATAATTGACTCACATTGTGGTCGTTTTATAGTAAAAGCATTCTACTTTGGCGAGAGATGTTGTAATAAAAACTAGGTGTGAAAAATTAATTATTTAATTTAAATACAGCGTTTACATAAGCTAAGGTGCCTGGTGGGCGTAACACAGTAGTCATGCAAACATCAAACATGTATTACTAAAGCCACGAAAGCACGCCCTGTTCTCATACAAATGTCTCCGACTCTCTCGTCATACATTATGTGTAATTACTTAGTTTAAGCACATTTCAATCCAAAACATATCTATAGCAAATTTAAGAGTATATCCTTGCTTCGTTCGTCCTATAGTGATTTTTATCTTTTCTAATAAATAGCACAAAACGTCCTGTCCTTGTGGCGCTGGCTGACCACCACAGAACCAAGTTGGCAGAAATGTCCTAAATCAAATTGGTATATATTTATATCGATGGGGTGGTATAGTTCGGCCATTATATGATGGCACAATTACATTGTGTAAACGTCACTTGTTGGATCAGTCCATAATTATTGTGAAGTCCTTGACTTATCAAGAAGACCAACAAAAGATGATGAACTTAAGTGTCTTTATTCTTGATGACGTATATGGTGATAATATACTCGTATAGTAAAATACTGAAATAAAACAAAAGAGAACCTTAGAAACATATTACGAATTATTACTCATGGAGTTAAAACGTGTACTTTGGTTGCACAAATACAATCAAAGGGATCTAATTTACAACTTTTAGTAGCCTGATGCCTCAACATAACACGGACAAAATAGTACCGGGTGTGACGGGTTTTAGACAATCCAACTGAAACATAACAAATGACTTGTTTTTAAGCATATTTGAACTGCAGAAACGTAACGAAGTACATAAATGACTAGTATAACACATACAAATGATAATACAATCAAATAAACTTACACCATGGGGCCATATAGCCATGAAAATCAATCAAAAGGTCCTGGACCTTCCGGAGTTTGGCGCGATAACCAGCATAAGGGAGATAACTACAACATGACAAAGGTCAGTCACCACTAAATCATTCACGTTAAGAGGCCTCCTAGAGACCACACAGGCCCTTCGAGGGAACTTCCTAAAACCCTCTATTTAGAGCGGACTTATGTGACAACACAATTATTAAAACGTGAATAAGCGCTTGTTCAGTTATTTTACACTACTTAGCCATGAAACTCGTTGTGCTTATTATATATGAGCCAGTCTCCAGGAAAACCTGCTATTTTGACAAAAATATTGACTTTAATATTTTCCACAGTATTGGAGGATAATGTTAAATAAGCAAATTGCAAAAGAAATTATGTTAATATCTTGAGTTTTAAGGAAGTTACAGCTGTTTTTGTAGAGTCCATATTCGGAGCTTTTTGTGTGACGTCGCAAACGTCATTCAAACGTTATTCGACGTAACTGAAATAAATATTTCATTATTACACCATTTGATCAATTATTGACATAAACTGTTCAAAATAGTACCAAATTCTATAATTATGTTTCACTTTTCAAAATATATATCAAAATCGAAATTGTTTGCATTCAGAGAAAGGCTACTTCTGTTATAGACAACTAAATCCTCGTTTTTCTCAATCGGAGTACTTTTCTGAAATTGGTCACCATAGCAACGAAGTATGTGTTTTCGACATAATTCATAGGAAAATTTAAAGCTAAGGTATAGTACTATATGCATACGGAACATTTCTGTAACTTATCGGGTGTTATCGGCAAAGTAGCCTCCCTTGAAAACGTCTAATCGATCACATCGATAAGGTTTTACGATACACTGATTTACTATAGATTTATATAGGAGCCGTATGGTTTAACACTAATAACTTGTTTATAACATTAGATGACAAAATTTTATAACCTCGTGAAGTAATCTTCATTCTCTGCACTTTATTTCAATATAATTTTTATTAATATGGTACGTTAACTTTTTGCTTCCATTTTCGTTTGAAGTTAGTGACTACCATTCCTATATAACTCTATATGAAAACTGTCAAAATACTCAAAACCGCGTTTTTGACAGGCTATAAAGTTGCTTTTTACTTAAGTGACATTTTTTTATAACCTCGTGAAGTATTCTATGATGTCTAAGCATTATCACAATATATTTTTTAAGAAATTTGCAAGTGTACAAATTGCTTCCAATTTAGTTTGAAAATGAAGAAATGCGCGTTCAATTACGCGTTTCCATAATCATTAAGTATAATATATACCGTGAAACATCGGCTATTTCCGTTTTTCTCCGATCTATAAAGGCCGAAAGGATCACAATGGGTAGCCACTGTCAAATTTGTCGTTTATTATACGTGGGTTGTTTTGGGGTTTCGTATTGTGTAGTATTTTCGAGAAAAAAGAAAAATAAAGCCTTTTAGATTTTACAGCCCCTTAGAACAAAGTTAGGAGTTCAATTTTCAACTCAAATCTTTATTTACTCATTTTCTTCTTATTTAACGCATGTTTTCAATACGTTTTGTGTGCATTGATATATAGGTTTTTAATTATTCTTTTGATCGTGGAGGTGGGAAGTAATTAAATCAAATGAATAAGACGTAATTATTGACTTTACTTTTTATTTAAATAATTAAAAAGTGATAAGGGGGAAACTGGTGTAATTATCACGTTCCATACATTTAACACGTGGCTAATTGATTCGTTGGTTTTGATGGTGTTTAATTGAAGTCGGCATATCTTTTACCATGTAAAAAACTGATAATTTCAAGAGAGGGACCACGGACGTATAACATAATAATATATCACCTTTAATGTTTTAAAAAGGATATTACAGAAAAATAGAACTACATTATGCATTATTTAAACCTATCAATAAGGCTATTTCAGTCATAATACTAGCTACATTTGGTTCTAGACAAAACTACATCACAATATACCTGTACTTTCCCATTTCATGACTAATTATGAGTATTTTAATAAGAGTATATTATATCTGTTTAAAAAAAAACACACAAACTTTTATTAAAATGGCCTCCATGCATTGTTATGTTTAAAAAAATGGTTTTATTCAAAGGTATCACGTTACTATGGCTGTTTTCAAAATTCATATATTTTCCCATATGTGCGAGACTTAAGTTTTTCATAAATATAACTTTTCCCTATGTATAGCCTTTTTATTTAAACAATGTTTAAAAAAAACATTAATAATACATTTATACTATTTCAATGAAAGTTTGTATGTGTTTCTACTTTTTAAACTTATAAAGCTAAGTCAGTATTCATATTTGTGACCGGGAATTAAAAAGCCGCAGAAGTGTAATCCCTTAATTGTTTTATTGCCCCTTATCAGTCTAATCCTGTCTGACCACTGTCTATCGATCTAGTTAAACAATAGGGTCATACATTCTATCGCTATGTATGAATAATTATGGGCTATTATCCACTCATGCGTGAAAAACACCATCGATATTTGGATAAAATTAGTAAAAACCTGTAAAAATATCTTCCATGAAGGCAGATAGGAGATTGTATAAAATGTTGTATATTAGTATTGTACTAAGGCGGTTTAACTTTTTATATATTTGTTTGACTTATTATGAATACTAATTTTCTGTTATGATTTGCCTATTTTTCATTATATCGCAATAATTGTATAATTGATTGCAGCAGTTTATTGAACTTGAACTTATTTATTAACACAACATTCTGTGTAAAACATTGCAAAATCTTTACGATAAAAGTTACGTAATCAAACTGAATTAAATAGACAAGAACGCATATACACACGAGGACTTTAAAAAACGCCTCACACACCTCAAATTAATTATTTGATTCATGATGCCAATCACTCAATCTGGACTGTACTTGTTTTTTTTTGTACGTGCGAATATAACATAATTTACAAAAAATAAGCATAATTTATATCGGGATTAAGAAAATATTTGATAATAAGCGAAGTCATCTTGTTGTTACTAAGATACTACCACACGCATACCAGAATTTACCCGAAGTCAACATCAGCAATTCAAATTGAAATGTATACATGATCACGAGACGAATAGACAGTTACAATAATAAATCTGAAAATATGAAAAATCGACTGCTTATCTTTTTATCTGATCAGTAGCCCCTCAGGCTACGATTTATGTAGCTTACCGTTATTATTCGTGACTATCGGAAAATTTACGACCACTAACGGAAATAGCCGATATCGATCTGAATCGATTGGATTAAGATAATGTGTATGGGGAATGTTTATCGATTTTTGTGGTGTAAAGGGAAACAACTCGTACAAACACACAGGTACAAAAATCACTATCAACAGAGTTGTCTTTTCCTTAAGAATTAGCCCAAAAGTTCCACATGGGGTCAATTACTTAAAATAGAATCAATAGATATCTATTTTTCCTTATTTTAGAGCTTTATCTAAATCTCGTTACATATAGTAATTGCATAATGTCATTATAGCAGGTTTTCCTGGAGACTGGCTCATATATATACATTTGTATGTATAAAAAAGGACGGTTTCTCACATAAAGACGAATAACCTGCGCAACGGTGTAAGAAAATCAAGACGTACAAAATCTCAAGGGATTATTTTTATCTTGCTGTGGTGCGATGGACAGTGAGTAAGATGATATTGAAAAAGAGAAAGCATACGAATGAAAACAAATGTAACAAGTTTTTCAGCGTATAACGGGGTGTACTAAGAATAAAATACTAGAACTGAAGAATACAAATCATTAAAAAATGCACAAAAATGAGACGAGATCGAGGCACATGTAAATATGTCTCGTACATTTGCTTATATTGCGAAAACGTAATAATACGAAACACGCATTTATTGATCATGCCTGTAAATAAGCACCCATTCTGCTGAAAGAGACCCGTCGGCTAATTAGCATGTGCAAATGGTATTGTGCTATCATATCATGGCCCAACTATATATTATTTACACTGGTAACGAAATAGACAAAGTGCTTGTTATTTTAATACCCCCAGTGTGTACGCTTATTTCACAGTCTATATACAACACCATTCGCGTTTCTTAGAAAACCATCGGAGCCCGCAGTCCGAACTGCCTGGGTGTCAAAAGCCACTTATATGCTATGTTGTCATTATCAGTAGCTGGTGATCAACATATACTCGTTGATAGATATTATGTCTGTCTTAATATTACATTTTAGATAGATCTTTTGTACTTGAGGTTTTGTTAAGAAATACGTCAATGCATGTCACTAAACACACGCTTTCATTACAGCTTAAACTTCTATTAGGACATTTAGCCACGTGTGTAAGGAAGAAAAAGATATGCCTATTTTCAGTAGCCATGTTTTCTAAGGGTGAAAAACGTCTTTGTTAAAACACTTCTTGTGAACAAACTCAGCGTTAATGAGAGATTATAAAAATTGAACAGTGAACTTTGCCTCTTTTCCCTCAGCAACTGATAATTAGCCGAACGTGTTTATAACAGTTAAAATTCATCAAGTATAATTTTATCTTTTTTTTAATTCAACATAAAATATCAAACACGCAACTCTACTTATTTGTCTCTCGTAAACCAAAACACTAAGAGACGCTGGTGGTGTGAATGATTACAGAGTAATCACGTTATTGATGAGGCGTAACTTTAAACTCAAACAGAACAACACATAACGTTTTAGAACAGGGAAACACTCAACTAGTCAGTTTTAGGACAGGGAAACACTCAACTAGTCAGTTTTAGAACAAATCTGAACAAGACTCAACCAATGAACAAGAACTAGCAATAATAAGGCAGGAGATAACATAACAACCCAAGGCACATTCAGTCGTAAAAAAACACTACACGGCATAACAAGGAGAAAATAAACAATTATACTGAGCCAGATACGAAAAATAAATAACTGAAGACTGAACCAGACATAGCAAGACATGACTAAACACAAGGCTCAAAGAGTTTTACATGCTATTCAAAATTACGTACTCAAACTTCAATTGATACTAAGAGTAAACTAATTCGTGTATTACTGACTATTTTATGAAGGAGCAAATCACGTGACACGCTACATTTCAGTTGAGCATGAAAAGAACTTTATAACTGTTTCTGTAAAAACACTTTTTTACAATTTCAGACTACGGGTATGAATTAAAGAGACGAATAATGACACACTACAAGGTGAATAGAAACAGCTAAGATACATTTAGTCATGGACCAACATACAACCATGGGCCAATATACAAACATGGACCAAGCAGATATAAACACTGATATAATATTTCTAGACAATGATTTCAACTTTACAAATACTTCTCTAGTGAACGGAAGCTACATGGAAGGTAGGTATATGAACGTTAGAGTTGAGGTCAATACAAGCGATAACGGTATGTTCGCTAGGTGTGGGAGTGACGGTGTCATGACTGTATACTATACAAATGTTTACCAATTTATTAACATCAACATCAAAATTAACTGTAATAAATCTTTCTAAAGTCATATACTTCGCAAATCTTAATAGATCTACAAACAAATAACATTCCCTGCAAGTATTTATTTCACCATTCTTGTTTTACATGCTCTTCAGAAAATCTGTCCACTTCTGCCTACTGTCTGTTTGTTTATAATAATGTTTTGCTATAAGCATGTGTATGTATGTTTTATGCAATAAACATTTTGTATTGTATATTGTATTGTATGAGGATGTTCAGTATAGTGGATGTTATACGTATGGACGTTGTGTGTAAGTAGGTTTGGTGTAGGGATGACATGTGTCCGTAGGACGTAAGGATAGAATCTTTAGATATCAGACAGTATAATTATGTAAGGGCGTTATGTATAAAGGCGTAGGTTAGATGTAAAGACATTATCTAGGCGTTAGGTTGTTAGTTGTTATGTAGTTATGTTTTATAGTGAGGACTATGAGTGAGGAGAAGTCAATATATAAAAATATTATGTGAGGATGCTAATGATGAGGGCACCACAAGGAGTGAAGACGGCTTGTATGAACACGTTGAATGTGAGCACATTATGAGGGATGACTTCTTGTAGAATTGACGATGTTGAAGTAGTTGAACTTATAGCGTTAACCCATGAGTGTTCGTATTCGAATGTTATACATTGTTTTCAAACTTTCTATTGCAGATATGATAATGCCCATGTATTCGCAGTGGGGATTCTGGGTCAAGTTTATATCTACACCAATCATTGTATACGCTGGTATCCTCGGTAACGGATTGTCCATCATCGTCATGAAAACCAAAAACCTACGTCACAAGTCTTATTCGCATTATCTGTGTGCTTTGGCTGTCTTCGATACGTTAACTCTGATTGTAAGACAGATTGAGAGTGTGGACGAATATTACGTCAACTATCTGGCTAAACCAGGAGTGTTTCAAAATTTCAACAGTGTTGGTTGTAAGATGTATAACTTTGTCTCACATATAATTACATTAATCAGCTCATGGCTTGTCGTGTTTATGGCGTTGGAACGACTACTTGCTGTGTGCTTTCCGTTTAAAAGACTGATATTACAGAAGCCAATGAGTGCCGTCAAACTAATGTTTGCACTGATTGTTGTAGCGTGTATAAGTCAGGCATTCCGTTTTGTCATGATCGACCATATCCTGTATGATCCAGAGAACGGAATCTGGGACTGTCAGTCCGGGGACGGATATGCTGAACTTTATACAAGCCTTGACGTCTACTTCTTCCAATGGACGCTCGTTTTCTGTCTGCCCGTGGCGTTGATCACGTGTTTTAACTCGCTTGTTTTGTACCAAATATTTAAGGTGAAGAGGGAATTTGACCGACATGATCACAATTTCCGGAAATACCGACATGGAAAAATAACACAAAAGAAGCATAGAAGTACGTGCATGTTGTTAGCGGTAACCTTTACGTATATTTTAACATTACTTCCGCTGTTTACATTGAGTTTCATTGTTGACATATCAATCAAAACGGGAAGTCGCGATACAGCTCGATATATCTTCTTCTCCCTAAGACCATACATCGACTTGTGCGTTTCTATTTCACTTGTTAACTACGCTGTTAACTTCTTCATATACGTGCTATCTGGGAAGCACTTCCGGTATGAACTTGTTAAATGTTGTAGAAAGAACAATCAGTTCATGAGAGCGACGACTGCAAGAAGTACCAGAGAGGAACTACTGCGCATGTCTACAAATCGGCATACATAGTGTTTTAAAATACATAATGACTCACAAATTCATGTACTATATATGTATGTGGATACCAATACTATTAAACTTTTATTTTATTTTTAGTAAATGAGGTTTTTTACTTTAAATAATGTTTAATGTCCCAATGGTACACTCATCCAATTATTCTGACACCGGGCTCTCCAGCAATTATCTGGCATTTCTCGTATATGTTAACTCGTCCAGCAAGGAATATACTAGTATACCACTATCATTTTGTCCGTGGTATATAACAGTTAAATGCCTACATTTACTTAGTCATAACTATACTAATTGAAGACGAAATATTAAATATATGGATTGAAGATCTAAAACCTGACAATGACTGACCCCCTCTTTATTCAAGAAAAAATATTAAGATCAATTTTATACGAAGGTGCGTGTCTCAGCGGGTCTAAGTGTCATTTTACAATGGAGCTTTAGCTGTCAAATAATGTAACAGAGAATGGAAATGTTTCAGTTAATGTCGGTATGAAATTACTACTTCATGTATACTGACACACAGGAACGATATTTAATTATTTTCTTTAAAAAGGTTGATACTACATACACTACAATCACTAACATTAAAGTATTTAGATTAATGTGCCGTTCATTTTGCAACTACTGTTTGATATTTACGAGGGTCGTTCATTTAATATCCGGACGATCGATATTGCTGGAAAACTAACGAACAGATACTGATGAAAACTTACAGAAATACATTGACACCATTCCTTAGTACAAAATTTCAACTTATTGCGACTAATAGTTTTCATAATATTAGTGTTTTATTAAGTACATGTAACGCGAGTCGGCCTAAGTCGACGTCAGAATATTCTGACGTTACGCCACTTTTGCTCCTAAAACGTGACCATTTTTCTCTATTCGGTTATCGTTTTGAGCCATAAAGTCACTCGGCTAGACATATTTACCATTTTAAGATGTTCGGTAGTGATGTTAAATGCTTTATCCACTATAATTTCGCATGGTTACGTAATTACTATGGTAGTTATTCTTCAAGTTCACTAGTGATTACCTCTCCAACAGGTTTTTAACCGACGACACTTTCCTGTTTCTGCCGTTAATTTGGCTCGGCCTCGGACCATCACGTGGTGATTCTTGTCATCATGGAACCGTTATAAACAGAAATCCACCTATAGTTATATAACCAAAAGGCTTCTCTAAAATAGATTACTTTGTTTTACAGGTGTATGACTAATACATTTACAATATTATATCATATATCTTATTTTCCCGAATAAAATTCGATTTCATCTCGATATTAACAGAAACACACCCGTTGTCACTAAACAGCGCTTCACACACAGTAAAAGTACCGAAATGACATCAAGCGTTGTATGACATAACGTAGATGTAGACATAACGTTATATGATGTTTTCCGTTGAAAATAGGCAACTATACCACGTACCCTGTCATATCAACACTATATTTCACTAAGAATTTGGGCTGGGCCGGGTAGCAATTAGTTGGGTTACTATAGTTACCACAGTTTGTGTTCGGTTGAATAAATTTATACCAAGTTTTGTCAAATCATCAAGTTGGTAAGTAGGTCTTTTCAAACGAAAATTTATTACAATTGCATGTTTCAATCAAGAGCTATGACGATCGTCTGGGTATTAAATGAACGATCCTCGTAAGTGTATGAAATTGTTTTGTAAATAATCATAATCATATATATCACTGTTACTATTTTATCAAGAAATCATGCAACCCGTACGCGAGTCTCTCGTGTGTAGGGTGGAAAGGTCATTATCTACCTTAATAATCATCCTAAACAGTCACGCAACTCATACACTTTGTGCTACAATACTGAAGCAACCAGAAAACATGTATTACGTCTACGGGGTTCAGCTTAACATATAAAGCGTTCTTTATTTGATATTAAACTTAATCAAAGCATTGAAAATTGATATTTGTCTTCGTGTTTCTATACGTATATTTCAATTAGTAATCGGCTGTTTTTGACACTTGTATACTTAAACTCGTGTATGCGTCGAACTCTAAACCAAAGCCTGTGCCACACCAATAGAACGATGTGTATTCCAATTGTATTCAAATGCACTTGAAAACCGTAGAATATCACATAAACACTATAATAACTACTTGTATATAATTGCACAATAATTTGTTTATAACGGCAGAAATGTATGATCAGATCGACAACGATTTTCTGATATTTCCAAGCATCAACCGGATAATTTCCTAGCAGTAAAATAGGTTTATACCAAACATTTACTAATGTTTAGTGCTTTGCCTATATAACGTACAATTATCCTGCATTCTACGAACAATTTGTTGGCAACGGTTTCAGTGTACGTCATATAAGTTTCCCTGGTGTACAATATACAGCGAATTAGCCTAGATTTTAGTTCAATGTCAAATTTAGAATATTATAAATCAATCTAGATTATAATATTTATCTGTTTTCTCATTTATTTTTTAAAATTGATTATATATGGTAGGTCATAGTTTAATGTCACATTTTGACTATTATTTCAATTTATATTATATCAAAGTTTTTCTTCCTATTTCCAATAGTTGGTATAATTAGTAGATCTTATTTAAATATCACATATATACTATTATAAATCAATTAATATTATGTCATCGTTTTTTCTTATTAGTTTCCAAGAGTTGACGTATGTGTTTGTGATTTTTAGTTTCCTGTTATTTAGTTTCAGAAAGTTTAAAAGCCAACTTCTTGTTTAAGAAAAAGAAACAAAACTTATCATGAATATGGTAAGAGTGAACATTTCAAACTTTTGATGCTTATGTTCAGCCGAAATAACTATTGTCAAAATAGTGTACGGATCTTTTATTACAAAAATATTGACCCCATTGACCAACACAAAAAAGAAACCTGACATTCTTTAATGCATTAATCAATCATCTCTAGCTCTGCACCTTTTAAAATTGAGTAGAAATCAAAGTACCAAATTCAATATTTAAACGAATATATGGGTACATCTAATTAATTATAGTTTTGTGATGTAGTTTTAGTAATATGGCATAAATAAGCTTATATTCTTTATGATTCATATTATTCCATTGAAGTATAGCAAGCTATTCTGCAATGGTTGACATATGCGTTCCTGAAATTTTGATTTTATATACAAATACTTTACAATATTTTGTTTATATGTCTGTCAGTGTTTTCTTCAAATAAAGCATCACAAAACATGAGTAATGTTTTATGTCTTATAATCTTATAATATAATATTTTGCCAAGAAAGCATACAGCATACAGTATAACATGTTTTCAATAACAAATGGTCATTTCGAATGTTTCTCAAATGATCTAATCCTAAAATGTGTATTTACTCAAATACTCGCCAAAATGAAAATCCGAGTAACACTTTCCCATGCAATATAATCCTATGCATGTTAAAACAAAAGGTCACAGTGTAAACCCGTAACCGACTTAATTGCTGCCTGAATAAACAAACATATTCAGTGATTCGTGAGCGTCGAGGATGTCTAAATTAAGATCGGTCAAATAATAAAATACAAGAGGTGCTACACCTATATTTGAACAGTGTTTAACAACCGAAATGTTTATGCAGACCTAGTGTTTCTTAGTTCAGGGGAGGTAATACGTTCGGGTGAACCATTGAGTGCGCTAAAATCGATTTTTTTTAACATAAGTTAAGCTTTAACTTTGTTATGGCTTTCTTTCTCTGTCTCCATAATAAGCACAGGCACTAGTTGAAGGCCAATGGATACATAGGTAGCCGAGTGGTTAGCGCTCACGACTGTAATCAAGTTCAATAGAATTGTCATTTCACATTATGTTATCTGAAATCAAACAACGCGTATTGGCCGAGTTACACTTCAACGCATTTCTACTTAACTTTTATAAAATATGATACTATGTGCTATATTTAATCAAAACATTAAATACATACAAGCGATTTTACATTTTAATGTTTCAAATAAGCAAACATAAATAAACATATAGCGTTTGTCTGGTGACTTTTGGACACAACGTACAATCAAGTTACATAAGTGAGTTCCAACCTTCAAAAATGAGAAAATAATTGTTAAATTTACTCATTTAAAATGAGTCGACATCGATGGTAAATAAACCCCTTACCAGACTGATAACTGGAATTAAGTAGAAAAATCAATTTTCAATCATATCATATTACCTATTTACAAATATATATTTGTGGTTGCTAAGCAATTCTAGAACATCACTAAAATTGACAGAAATTTCACTTCTTAAGGTTGCCATGGTAAGAGGTTGCCATGGTAAGAAGCAAAATACAAGATTTTCTAACATTAATCAATTAAGATTGATCCTTTTCACAATATGTTTTACATTTGAATAAAGTTTATGTGAAGAAAATGGGAAGTATCATATAATCAAAACAAATAGATGTCTAAGATAAGACAATACACTATGTGGACCTGAAGCACTTATATTTTTTTTCTGTCGGGCTTGGTTTTATTTAATTTTGCACCACTTGTCGAAGATCTTTTTTATTGAACGCGACTGCATGCTTAAATTGTCTCTCAAAAACCAATTAGATGATATTGTGGCGTTCAATAACACTTCCCGATACCTTGATGACATTTTAAATATTGATAATCTCTATACTTTTCCAATAACAACAAAGAAATATAATGACACTAAATGAAGCAAATTCGTCTAATACACACGCATATTTCCTAGTTCTTACAATTGAAACAGTCCAAATAGTTATTGAGATGTACGACAACAGAAATGATTTTAACCTCGATACTGTAAATTATTCACACTTAGATAGAGATGTTCCAAGGGCAACTTCATATGCCAATGTACGCGTCTCAAATCATCTGTTTTGCTTGTTCTCGGTGGGGAGATTTTAACACTCGAAATATTTGTATTAATAATGAATTACTGAAAATTTCGTACACAAATTGCAAAATGCTATAGTCGAAATAATGTCTCATTTTTAAATACTGCATTATTTCAAAAACTCTTCTGTAACAGTCCTAATTACATGGTGATGTGCTCTACAAAATTCATAGGATTTTGGGTCATAGCCACATTTATGATACACTCCCCAAAAGTGCTCAACCGCCGGTTTATATTTCATTCCAGTTTTGTGAAAAATGCATGAATTCACCTGACATTTCGCATCCCGATACATGATTAAGAGATGCAGCTGAGTATTGGTTTATTTTGACCGTTTTGCAGTTTATTTCAGTGCATTCAGGGTATTGCGTAATAATGCATTTTTGCACGTGCAATGCATGTGGACCAGAACTCACACACACAAGAACAAAATCGGCATTACTGATGACTGCTCATCTTGAAAAACACATACAATGCTGAAATTGACTCGAGAGGAACACTCATTAGATTACGAAATACCAATGTGAACACAATTCCTAGTTGACACGAACTTTCACGTAATGACATATGAATATCAAATGAAGCCAAATAGTTTTCTTAATTTTGGCCTACTTACGGTCTATTCGCCGTTTTAGACTTGTTACGTAATCTAGCATAATCTACACGTGTACTGTATGCGCGTATAAAAGCACGTGTTCATGTACGGTTTTGATGTAAGTGAAGATGTTCCTACGCGAAAACACCTAACATGTTGAATTTGGCACAAACAGAACGCGGTTGACCTGTCGGGATGTCATCAGTTTGGATAAAGTTGCGGCCCATAGTTTTGCTTTTTAGTACAAAAATGATTTTCTATTGCGTTTGTAATTGTTATTTTAATGATTATTTCCGTTTTATTTCATTCACAGGAACCTTCAATTTTTTAAATCAACACCCAAGCAAAATTCGCAAAGTTGACATTTCATTTAAATAGCTTTTGTGGAATTTTGTCGTAAGATTCTAACAGTTCATCTAAGTTCGTTTTGCGTCAATCTCGGCTTAATTACGTGTTTTTCTGGGAGGGCGGACATCGGTTGTGCTAATTGTTAATGACCACGTGCTTGTTGCTTTGCAATATGCACGCGTTAATGAACAATTTCGGTGAAATATGTTGTGACTTTGTAAAATATACTTCATTACGTAACGCGCCTGTAACGAGTAACATGGCCGTGTATCTGCCTAAATGAATCAATAATTAAATGCAAGTATTATTCAAGTATTCGTACGCAATATTTCATGAGAGTACGTGCAGTATTAACAAAATTATAACACACAATTGGCGGGTAGTGTATGTTCATCAAGACTATCAAACGTTTTTTGTTAAGAGGATATGATATTTTACGTTTGAAAGGACGGCATGCTTATTGGTGTGTCCGTTTATAATTCGCTATTATGCTCCCTGCTTCATTGTGCGAAGCTACAAATATGCCTTAGCCCTAATCCTTTTCGGGTGGAACGTGTTGATACTCGAAACATTTATTTACACTGTCCTGTTGCTTTTCGTTAAAAAGACGGAAGCCTCTCAGTTAACCTTCCCTTATGTATCAAAATTTGTCAAAAACATTAATTTCAGACTACGAACAGACTACAATTAGACTATGCAATTAAATGATATCAATTTCGCCAATAGTAAAATTCTATTTAACATTTCATGCAATTTTAAATACAAAATCAAAATATTCCAGGAATATTTAAGGTAGGAACTCATTTATGTCAACTGACTGTACATAACGTGATATAGTATATTGCGGACGGCATATTATGCCAATAGATGTCATCGTGCTCGTAAGTATGTTGGATCGGTTTGGATCCCACATTAAGATTTTGTTCAAATATTTCCAGGAAGTAGAGAAATGTATTCTGATACAAGACATTATGAAAAAACACTAGATCACGGAACTCGTGTTCCGAGTGATCAACCCTGTTTGAAGTGTGTATGAATTATTTTAATAATTGAAATTGGTAAATTGTTGGTGGTGTTCAAATTTGACATTTTATTTGTTGTCTGTGATTTAAATAATAAAATAGTTTTCAATATAGTTTTGGTACACATTGGTTTACAATGTCAAGATACCAAACTTGTATATTTAATTTTGATCTTATACATGTAGCTCTATTACCCCACCCACTACATATTAAATGCAGCCAAATAGCACCAGGTTAACTCCTTAAAAGTTTTTTTCCCACATTAAACTTTTAATATATTTGGTTAAATAAGTCTCGTGATATAGATTTTCACAATAATGCAATAAATATATATGTCACCAAGGTATCTTTTTCGAAAATATTTTTATTTTGGTTAAATGTGGCTAAAATGCTGCGTAATCAATGAAAACGCTTAAAATAAAATTTATTGAACATGTAAATATCGTAAAAACACATAAAACCACAATAAACAAACGTTACAAACAAAAGTCATTTGGCACAAATACCAATATTTTTATTTTTTACCCTACCCATCTACTTAGTAATGTAATATTTGTTTCGTAACGTCAATCGTCAATTCGATTAGTATTATTAAATTTTATTGCATAATACTTATCACAACTGTTCAGTTTGATTTATTTAAGATTATTTTGACATGTATTTACATTTATAAGGCACATAACGTACTTTGACAAATGACGCAAACCGATCCAGCACCCTTAACTGAGTTAAATGTTACCCCCGCATTATTCGACGTGCATGTATATTCACCAGGTGGAGTTCTCCTACGTTCGACACACGTTGTAGTTGCACCTGTTACTACAAATATCCTCCATTTATAACCAAATACAAGTTACAATCTTAGAAACTACATGACTTGTATATTTTCTTTGGTACGTAAACTTTATATTTCGTATACTAATAGTAACGTGTCCAGTTACACAGTACATTACTCAGCTTGTATAACAAGTTCGTTGATGTATAATTACTTCCTCGTGTGTTTATGAGTAGATTATTAAGATCAATCCTCGAATCACTTAGCCAGTACTTCACAGTTTCTACTGTTTCTACGTATACATTGTATCTATATATGTATGTATAAGTCCCACATCTTGCTGACTGTGTAATATATGACAATATTAATCCCGTGCTTCATTATCGAAGATATATCAGAAGTTTACGAGTAATATTGCCATTTTTCTAGGATGTACTTTGTTAACGACCAGACATACAAAACCGAATCAATGTAGCTATCGGTGATTGCGTGTACATCTTTCGACTGGTCGGCCAATGAGTTGCAATTATAAACAAACGGATGTCAGAAGGGTATCTGCAACGACAGTCAACCAGGAAGTTTTGACAGAAATGTTCTAGGACCCCTTTGGCCTTTTACCCTGATGGTGGTGACATGCACTTTTTTAACCTACGTTTGCAAAGATAGAACAAGACGTGACAATTCTATGAAAACCAGATATCTCATTTCTAAAATAAGTTTACACCGGAGACGTTTTTAGCTATTGTTAGTAATAGTAATCTTGATCCCACTGGCCTCACCTTCGATCCCAAGCACGGTTTTTAAATAAGCTACCTACACAGCAAATTTCATTATGATATCTAGTTCCTAACAGAAGTTCTGGAACAATGACGTTTTTCCTATTCTTAGTTACAGTGACCTTGCCCCAGTGGCCCGGATTTCAGTCCCAAGCAAGGTTTTCATATAAGATGCCTACACCGCAAGTTTCAACATCATATCTCAGTCCTGACTGAAGTTACAAGCAATGTGATCATCAAAGATACCTATTCAGAAAGTTTTATCATGCTATCTCGTGCCTTACTGAAGTTATCAAACGGGAATCAATTGTGGACACCCGCTCGCCCTCTGATTTCGCCAATGTAATAACCAGTTTTTTCCGTTGGAAAATCTGGCTAAAAACTCGCGAGTTTCTTCAAACGATAGAACGTACGCTATTATCATATTACACAGGATTCATGCAGTTTGTAGTTATTGTAGTACGAGTCGATGCCGTAAGAATGACATTACCCGGAAGTAGACGAGTTTTTCCCTTCCCACGAGCACTTCGTGACTTCCGCTGACTACCATTACTTGAGCTTTTCAACGGACCAGCGCACTGTTTTATCAAAGCACTTACGATAGTCTTAAACTTACGTTCAATAAATTGGAGCATTCCTAGGCTGTGATTAATTTTTGTTCGAATATAACTATTGCCTGCAAGTGGGACAAGTCACGTGATTGGACATCGCAAAAGTCAATTTATTATAAACGAAATTATTTAATTCAGTCAAATGTGAATATAGTAGCTAGAGCACGGGTAATTCATTCAAACATCAGTTAGTTTAATTATTTAATTGTGTTTTGCCATTATTTTGTCTTAAATATACCGTCTAGGTCATGATACATGTGCAATAAAGTTTATCTCATGTTAACTACACATGTACTTATTTGCCTCGCAGACAGACACGCTGATTACAGTACATGAGGTATAAGGTGGGAAATATTGAATTACCTCTGATAATTTATCTACTTATTTGCCTCGCAGAGAGACACGCCACTTACCTTTTATGAATGTCTGGGACAGTAACTATCTATTAAATATATGTAAATCGTATATGAACCCTCAAAACATTCCTATCAACGTCATTTGATCAACTTATTTTGGAGTTGTTTCGATGGCGCAGTCACTTAAGTTCTAGGCGCTGTCGCCATTGAGGTCGTTGGTTCGATGGCGAAGTCACGTAAGTTTGAGTTTAAACATATTTTATTACCCAAACAATGACATACAAATAGATCTATAAATACATATATATACATACATGGGTAAAAGGGTCGAGCCACAAGTTCTACAACTTAGTTACGGCTCTCCCCTTATACCAATATCAATTACATTATAATAATTCAAGTTACTATGTTAATATGGCATAGAATTAATTTAAATTAAATACAGATGATTACCTGAAAGAATAATGTATACATATTTACAAAGGTAGTAATCAAACAATTTTTAATTGGAATGACTGGATTGAGTAAGAATAACAGAACAGTAAGAGTAAGGTTTGGAGTTTGAAAAGAATAATGTTGTGGACGTTAGATCTAATCTTTATGCATTGAAACGTTTCGTGTCTTTAATGAACCGATGAACAGCATTTACTATTTTTATATTATTTTCATAAGTTAAATTATCATTTCCGAACAATAAGAGCTTAATATTTAGAGGATGAAGGTTACGAGTACTGCGAAAAAGCTCGAGTCGTTCATTTGCGTATCGATTACAATGAAAGAAAAAATGAACTGCTTCTTCGCGTGAATTGCTTGCAAACATAGATCATGCTCAGATAGGTGATTAACATACAAGTCATTATTCAAATTACTGCAATTATTACGAAGTCTAGCATGATATACAGACATTGATCTATTACCATACGTAAAGTGAGAAGGGACAACGTTGACTGGAAAAACATCTTTTAGCAATTCGCGTTTAAACAAACTTAATGATTGACAGTTTCTTAATAATGGTGGTAAATCGTTCCATAGGTGAATAGCGGATGGAATGAATGACCTTTCAAATAATGCTGTTCTTCGTGGAGGTGTCTGAAAATCATGTTGATGCCTGAGGTTGTAATGTGAGTTTTCATTATTCTGTCTTGGGAACAATATATTTAAATAATCCGGCACTAAATCATGTTTTACTTTAAACATAAAAATAAGTTTTTGATATTTTCTTCTATCATCAAGAGTTAACCAACCAGTTTCTATATATATTTTTTCTAAACTTGTAGAGCGAGTGACACCTGTAACAATTCTAGCGACTTCAATTTGGAGTTTTTCTAATCTGCTTTTTTCATACTGGGTGCAGTTATCCCACACTATAGCAGAGTATTCAAGAATTTGTCTTAAAAAAGATACATACATTTGATTCAATGTTTTACGTCGTACTGAAAATTTTAGTTTTCTCATAATTCCAAGGAGTTTGGATGCGGAAAGTAAATTATATTAATATGGATGTGCCATTTACAATCGTTGCTAAGTGTAACACCCAAATGTTTATGATTATCGATAGCAGTTAATAAATTATTACCAAATTCAAGTATTGGTGGTTGTTGATTGCCGAAGTACAAGACCTCTGTTTTATCGGGATTAAAAGTGACTAACCATTGTTTAGACCACTGTGATATTTCATTTAAGTCATGATTTAAAATGCCTTGAAGATCATTTACATTAGACGAAGTAGAAGCCAACGAAGTATCGTCTGCGAATAATCTAGTTATACTGAGTAAATTGTCAGTTATATCATTTACATAAACTAAAAATAATAATGGGCCTAAAACTGAACCTTGGGGAACCCCTGATTTGATTCCTTTGGTAGAAGACAGAGATTGGCCTATGAAAACACGTTGGTGGCGATCATTTAAATAATTTGAGATCCAGTTTAAAAGTTGACCCTCAATTCCCAGTTGATTTAATTTAAACAATAACCCCTTATGCCAAACTCTGTCAAAGGCTTTGAAATGTCACAAAATATAACGCACGTATGCATTTTCGAATCATAAGATTGGATTATTTGATGGTATAAGTCAATTAGTTGAAACACTGTTGAATGTCCAGTTAGAAATCCTGCTAGTTTTTCGTAAATTAGTTTATTTGTAATTAAGTAGTTTTACATATATTTGTATACACATCTTTCCATCAATTTACCTAAACAACTTAATAGAGAAACAGGACGGTAATTACCAGGACATTGTTTATCTCCCTTTTTATAAAGAGGTAGAACAAGAGCTGATTTCCATTTGGATGGGAAAACTCCTTCAATTAAAGATCTATTAAATAACATACATAAAGGTTTTGAAATCGTAAAACGCACATTTTTTATAACTTTATGAGAAATACAGTCTGGTCCGACCGCTTTTTTAGCATCTAACGTTAGAATAATATCTTCGATATCGGACTTTTTTATTTTAATATTTTCTAGCGTTGTACGAGTCTTTTTGCTAAACGTTGGTAAAACAGTATTTGAGTCCTCTACATTTGAAATGGAAACGAAAAAGTCATTAAGGCAGTTAGCTTTATCTTCATCACTAATACAAATGTCGTCACGCCCATCAATAGTGTGCGTTAAAACAGGAATGTTATCAGGTGATTTATAGTTTTTCATTAGTTCTTTGATTGACTTCCAGTAGTTTTTGCTGTTGTTTAATCTATAATCTTCTATGTTATTTTCGATGTTTGTAAAAAAATCTGGTTTTCGCATATTTTTTAAGATTGTTTACTTTGTTACGCAATGTTTTATATTTAGACCAGTTGGCAGGAGTGTTATTCCCTAATGCGATTCGTTTTTGCCTGTCCCTATATTTCGTATGACGACGAATTTCTGAGTCGTACCAAGGTTTATCGTTTGGACGTAGAGTTACAATTTTTGAGGGAATACATGAATCCATGAACTCTAAGATTTTATCGGTTAGTTTATCACATGCTTGATCAATATCCAATGTATTTATAAAATCCCAACATTCACTTGACATTAATTCATTAAGAGGGTGAAAGTCAGCTCTTTTATATAACCATACTTTTCTGGTTTTGCATGCAGTATTTTCTATCAAGTATTTGAGATAAATGAATGTTGCTTTATGATCACTAATTGTGTTATCAACGTTTAAACAACCAGATTAAAAAAATTCGATGTTATTAGATATTATAATAGGGTCAATTAATGTTGATGTAGTTGCTGTAATTCTAGTAGGTTCATTAATAACATTCTCTAGATTATTAATTAGCAAAATATTTCTTAAATGCGTTGTGTTATTGTTAAGTAAATTTTCGTTCAGGTCACCCGTAATAATTATATGTGGGTTAGAATCTAGAGCTCGTTCAATACTTAAGTTGAAATAGTCCCAAAGACCAACACGGGCACTTGGTGGTCTGTATATTTTACACAGTAAGAGGCAGGAGGTTTTGTATTTTATTTCAAGCCAAATGCACTGTACCGTTGGTACCTCCAGGTCAAATCTACGTTGGCAGAACAAATCGTTGGAAACAAACACTGCGACTCCACCTGAGTGTGCAGTCAGGTCACGCCTATATAGGTTATAATTCGAACAATGGCTTAAAAGATATGCGTCAGATACTTGATTATCTAAATGAGTTTCGGTAAAACATAGTATGTCGTGATCGCCCAGTGTGTCAAAAACATAGTCTAGTTTATTTCTAATGCTCCTGGTATTGAGATGAATAAGAGAAAGTGCATTTGAGGAATGACCTTCATAAACACTTGGACCAGGATTGGTTTCTACGTCGCCGCAAATAATTAAAAGTAAGGTCAGCACAAATACATAATGCAAATTTACATCGTTGCATATCATAAGTACGCAGATAACTTCTAAATTCAAGTATGAATGTTGAAAACAGCTCGATAAAATTTGACGTAATTCAAGGGGGATGTTTCTCTTAAAGACAGAACGTTTCAGACAGCATCTACATTTACTGTAAAATAGTCACGTAAGTTCTAGGCACTGTCGCCATTAAGATCGTTGTTTCGATGGCGAAGTCACGTAAGTTCTAGGCGCTGTCGCCATTCAGGTCGTTGGTTCGATGGCGAAGTCACGTAAGTTCTAGGCGCTGTCACCATTGAGGTCGTTGTTTCGATGGCGCAGTCACGTAAGTTCTAGGCGCTGTCGCCATTCAGGTCGTTGGTTCGATGGCGAAGTCACGTAAGTTCTAGGCGCTGTCGCCATTGAGGTCGTTGGTTCGATGGCGAAGTCACGTAAGTTCTAGGCGCTGTCGCCATTGAGGTAGTTGTTTCTATGGCGAAGTCACGTACGTTCTAGGCGCTGTCGCCATTGAGGTAGTTGTTTCGATGGCGCAGTCACGTAAGTTCTAGGCGCTGTCGCCATTGAGGTAGTTGTTTCGATGGCGCAGTCACGTAAGTTCTAGGCACTGTCGCCATTGAGGTCGTTGTTTCGAATCCCATCCACCGGGTGTAGGTTCCTATACGATAAAGTTTATTTCAAATGTTTTATAGATTATCCAAGCATTTAAACCAATGTGAAGTCGAAGTATAGCAAACCGATTAGTCGATGACAATTAATGCTAATTCATAATGTTAAAGAGATACACAACTATATAAAGGTATTTCATAAAGTTGGAAAGCAAATTATGAAGCTTTTACGTAGGTGCTATCTTGTTGCATTAAATATATATAGTGGTTGGGTAAATGGCTTTATATATTAAGGCACAAAATAAGTATATTTATGGAATCCTGGTCATGTACATCATTATAAAATTATACAGCCTGTATTGTAATTTAACAAGCTCACTCGAAGTCGAAGGTCATTGGTCAATCCGGCAGGTAAACATGAATGACCACGTTAATACGACTGTCTCCGTCGTATGCAAACAAACAATGGTGTCTCCCCTGTCCGGTTTTCATTATCTTTGTGATGACATAAATGAAGCGTTAACATATCGATTAACGTATACAATACCAATGATTGTTAGAAATCATCAAGAATGTATTTCTAGTCATTGAAGAACTTACTCGGCAATGTTTGTCTTTATGTTTACTATCCGGGATACACAATAGCGCTCTATATCGATTCCCCGGTCTCTCATTTACTAATATACTAAACAGGAGAAGAACCAAAAAGTTAATTCATCACCCAATAAATGTTGGATTATAAAACAATAAAATTTGTCAAGGCAATACAATTTTTAATTTCATTAATTTCAATTAAATTTACAATTATGAAATACTATGAACTCTCAATGCAAGTACAGCAGCGAACACTTAGATTTTCTACAGACCTTGAAGTGTGATACAAAATTCTAAAAATAGTAAATAATAAGTGACTTTTCATCAGCTGTAAAAGCAACACCATTTATTTACATTCTACAATGTACCGTCTATCTATTTTAACTTTGATTTCATGAACATATAGGACAGAGACCTCTAGAAGTAGTAATTAATGAGGACATAACAATAAAGTCAAAATCTAATTGTTAGAACAAAACTGCTCCAACATCCTTACGTTATCAAGATTTATTTCTCCGAGTTGTGTATAAATTTCTATCAAGTTTTCATTCAGTTTACTTAAATTCTTATTGAATACTTCTTTCCAAATACTACTGAATATAGCTTTCTATATTATTTTGAGTATTTATTCAAAATACGCCAATAAAAAATCTGATCGCTTTTAAAAGCAAACCGGTATACTTCCCCTAAATATATTTTGGAACTTTTCCAAATTTGTTTTTTTCTTATTTCAAATGTTTGAGCTCGCGAGATGGTAATAAACCCATTGCATAAAAATGGTAATACACAAGTGTAATAAAAATTGATGTTACGTCGTTTGAAGTATTATAGAAATTCTTCAAATTGACGAGTTTATAAAAGTTAAAGAAAGTGTCATTTTTAATTTATCGGTCGGAAAATCTCTGTGACAAAACAAATAATAATCTACATTTATTGTTTGATACAAACTTAATGAGATATAAAATAAATCGTAAATCTAATTCGGTAATCAATCAGTTATCACCGAACCGCTCCTGCAGGAAAATAACTAGATCTGCTAGAAAGTGGCCTAAGAAAGGTTGACTTATGATTAATTTGTATGCCGCCCATATTTGATGAGAGGGTATAATGTCTGTCGGTTAGGGTTAAGGTGGTATGTCAGTCCGTCCGTAGACCAACTGTTTTCCGTTCAATACCCTAAGAACGCTGGACCCTTGGATCCTCAAATTGTACATGGAGGTTGGACAACACCAGTAGATGATCGCTACTGATTGTAAGACCAGGGTCAATGTCCCTATTGTGCTGACTTGGGGCATACTTGTTTTACAAATATATCTTGTTTAAGTTTGAAACATATTACTGCTGGCTGGTTTGGAGCTACAATCCGACCATTTTCTAATAAGCCATATTGAAATGGCACAGAAAATAAACAACAGGACAGGAAAATCACAAACAAATATACTAGTACAAACAAACGAAAAGGCACATATTACAAACACTTGTCCCCAGGTCAACGACAAAACTAAATAGAAAAACGTCTGTTCAAATAACACGAATTTACTTTAATATTGGAAGTAGTCAGTTAGAGACCTAGGTACATGCACTCGGCAGTCTTGTTTATCGAAAAATAAGTACAGTATAATTAATGTTTATACACAACTGTACCATTCTGGAGGCAATAATTACGTGATAGAACCCCGCTTTAATTGCTTTGCTCATGTCGGTCGGTCTGTCGTTCGGGTGACATTATGGTTTCCGTGTAGTAGCTCAAGAACGCTTTGACTTAGGATCTTAAAACTTGGAGGTTGGTCAACAGTAGATGAACAGTATTGATTTTGATGTCAGTTCGTCAAAGGTCAAGGCCAATGTGACCATTTACATATCTGACTATTCGGCTGCCATGGGGTCATACAAACATCTCTTGTTAAATTCCGTTTTAAAGTAGCACCTTACGATTAGATGCTTGTATATATGAGTACATAGCAGACATTGCCCGTTCTGTGACAACACTGAGGACGAGAAACATGTATTATTATACGACGCACTTCGTACTCTGATTTAAGACAAACAATGTGCACCAAAGCAATTTCTATCAAAGATAATTTTGAGAAAATGTCAAATGCTGAAAAATTGATTTTCCATTTCAATTATGAGAGATGATATCAACATGTCGTTCTTTTTAATCGTTATAAATAATGTACGTATATAATTATACTTCATTGTATTTTAATTGCATGTATTATATATATATGTTGTAAATATACAATAGATGACACTAAAATAAAGAATACATATAATATGTATCAGTCCCTACATGTTGACGTACAACTGTAGTTAAAAAAAGAAACAATCGGACAACCTTGTTATTTACACTTATACATCATAATCCGATATGTCACGTGATGAAAATACTCGTCGTCAATGCATGCCATCTTTTATTTCTCATGTTTAGGGAATGTCATTAAGCTCGCCGCATGCTCTATAAATAACACTTGGAAGAAGTTCTGAATTGACAACATGTAACAGATCCTCTTTCTCAAAATAATGTCGTGGTCATCTGAAAGGTTGCTTACTCTACACACCTCTAATACAATTGGGCACGGAAGGCAGCATATACCAGAAAACGGTACAAAGCATCAATGTAACAGAAAAACGGAGGCTTAATGTACGCAACAATAAAAACACAAAAACCGACACAAGCAACGAGGACACTCTTCAAAACGAACAAGAAAAAATGAAACGGCAAAGTGACAAAAAGTCCAGTCCCCAACTCCGACAACCTGACTCCTCACCAGGACAGATACAAATTACAGGAACGACACTTGAAGGTAAAGCACAGTCATTCAAGTCCTTACTATCACTTATTTATACATATTAAGTCTTTTTGCGACATATCGCAGGTACTTTGCCATTTAACAAATATTCATTTAACCCAAGGGATTAAGGCCACTTTAATTTAGTGTTCAGGGTACTGTTTACTAACATTACGTAAATGACAGGTAAATCTATGTATACATATTTTTCTGACGCAGAATCCTAAGTGCATTTTACTAATCGATCTCAAGTTGTTGCGCAAAATTGAATCTTGAACGTAGACCGGGGCACAATATAACTAAAATATCGGAAACCAGACGGAATAAATATACATAAACGTTCAATAAGTTTTGAATGATTAAAAATGTTTTTATAACTAATCACAGTCGATAAGAACAAATGACGGTCGAAAATCAACATCGCATGGCAAACACTCCTCACTACGTCCATATTTGCTTACGGTTACTCTGAATTTGCGTAGAATTACGCCAAAGCAGAACATATGAAAAAATACCTTAGTAAACGCATTTGCGAAAATATGGTCGACGAAAGCAATATTTACGGAAACCTTAGAGTTACGCTAGCGTAAATGCTTTTATAAAACAGTACACTAAAGTGTAGCATTATCCAAATAACATAATTTTATCCTCTCGGTGGATACATTTCATATAAAAACCCGCGGAACGTGATGCCCAAGTGACAAGAGGATGTGTTATTTGTTTTATTATGCAACACAAGGAATATCTCAATTACCTCAATAAATAAAAACAAGACTTTACGAGTTTATCGCGTTTTCAATTATTTCACATAGCCTAAGCAAACTAGATCTCGCCATCTGCAGTACCATATGAAATTATCCTTTAAGGAACGCTTTATCTGTAAGATGCTGCTACAGTTTAAGAGGAAGGTAGTTACAAAAGTTTTGAGTCTGAAATGGTCAATGTTTTTTCTGAAAAATTGCAAGTCATGGTTTAGAAACGAGAAGTGTTATGATATAGATATAAATGGTGTATTTATTGTACGTTGGAAAAGACGTGTCATATAATCAGGGAGGAGGTGGTTGGAAGATTTATGTTCTAGTAAAATTGTTGTACTTGATTATATCGGAGGGTTTCATTCAATTAAGCTGTGGAAATAAGAAAATCAGATGGTTTATGAATTCTTTGTTTAGAATTATTCTGGCTGCACGCTTCTGAAATTTGTACGTAACATTCAGAATAATATTATTAAATCATACAGAGAAAGCAGCTTTCAACTTAACTACCCGAGCACAGCAAACATTAAAAACATACAAAACACGAAGCCCAACTAAACTAGTAAAAGATCCGCCCAATACCAAGCTGTCGAAAAGTAGAATTAATTACCGTAGTTTAAGCTATCAAACAGCTTTATGTTCTAGCTGAATGACCAATTTCCAACATTAAAACGGCTTTAATTGCCTAGTTTTAGCTGTAAAGTTAATAATAATAATAAAGACTTTATTTAAAGAGGCAACACAGTTGGGTATGCCCAGTCTTCCCTGTGAGCCTCATATAACATAATATAATTATGTACATTTACAAAAGTTACATGTATGACAAAGTAATATAAATATATACAAGTATATATACACAGCTGAAAGAAAGGAAAAGTAATGAGCAGATAATATAACACATTGAATGATGGCATAAATAGCATAAAACATTATTGATGGGTTACTAATTAATCAATGCATCTCTCCAGTGAGAGGGAAGTGTGCTTGACCACCAGAGAACCACCACTTCAAGTAGTTGCTTTTAAATAAGTTGATATTTGCAGATGTTCTTATATCGTAAGGAAGACAGTTCCATAATATTGCACCAGAGTATGCCAATGATTTTCTTCAAAATTCTAGCCTGGGTTTTGGAACTGCTAGTAGTTCTTGTTCAAATGACCTCAATGATTTATTTTCATTATAGGTGAATAGTTGCTCCATATAATTTGGGAGAAAGCCGTTTAGAGATTTGTACACTAGAATGGCCTTTTTATAGTTAACTCTGTCTGAAAATTTCATCCAATTTAATTGCATAAAAAATTCCTCTGTAGGTGTGTCAAAATCTTTGTCAAGAATAATTCGAGCAGCACGTTTTTGAAATTTGTACATATCGTTGGAAAGCTCAGTGGTGCAGTTTCCCCAAATAGAACAACAGTAGTCTAAATGAGCAAGTTCTATATTGCAGTTAATTCAAATAGTACAACAATACTCCATGTGAGGAAGTATATAATATTTAAAGTAGGTCATTCGGCTGGTGGCATTCAACTTATTGGAGTTAGGTAGTTTAGCTGTTGCGCTCGGCTTGTTATCATTTATATAGTATAACATCATTGACTCAGAGGTTCAATTTTTATTTTATGGGGTCTCATACGTAATGATGATGTCATTCAACCAGACCCTGTGGCGGACTCACCACAAAATAAAACTGCAATCCCTTGTTTCAAATGTATATTCACCGCTGCTATATGCATAAATATTAGGCCTTGTATGGTACTCTCTACAGCATAATTCAGCCATCCATGCCCTTAAGGGCATCACTGTACAAGAGTCATAGACCTCGTGAGATACACGCCAATACCAAGTACAGGCATCTCAGATTCTATGCGGTATGAACCACTGCCAGGTACAGACATCCCAGGGCCTATACGGTACACATCACTACAGGGTACATGCAACAAATACCCTATGTGGTACACATCATTGCAAGGTACGGGTATCAGAATCCCTAAGTGGGTATCCATCACTGCAAGGTACATGCATCTCATGACCAAATGGGTATACACCACTGTAATGTACAGGCATCCTATACCAAAGAAGGTTTTTACCACATGAGAAACTACTCATCACAGACCGTAATGTACTCAATAACACCTAGACTCTATGTGTTGCAAACAACATATCACTCTAATGTAAAGGCATCGAAGGCTAAATTATATACTCATATTCAACAAAACATAGTATAGACATCTTAGGACAATGAGGTACTCACCACCATATAATTCAGTCATCTCATGCCGAACACTTAGCCATCACTGAATGCAGTGAATGACTAGCTGCACCTACACCATACTGTACGAAATCGAGGACCATTACACTATCACATGCCAATCGGGTACACATTACATATAACAGCATTTTTGACAGTGCATGAAGTCCCGGTTTGGTAACCAACATTACCGAGTACAGCCATCCATGGCTATACGACGAACTCACTACCACACAGAACAATCATATCTACTACAGTGTTCCCACTACCTCTGAATATAAGCGCACCAAAGTTTTTTGTAAAACTAATCGCTATCAAGTTCCTAATAAATACTAACCACTACAATGTACAAACAATGTCCCAGACACTATGTGTATTCAACACGGAATATAGTCACCCCTGACTAGACTAAGTAGCACCAACGCTAAGTATAAGCATCTCATGATCTATTGGGTATACATCACGACATAATATTCTAGAAGCCATCTAACATCGTAAGTTGGGTATACATCACCACTTAAGTATGCCAAGAATAGCTATCCAAAAACATGATCGGTACTTAACATGGACTTGTATTGCCAATCATCGCCAGTTCTAGAGGCTGAAATTGTTTGATTCTGTGTAAAAGTTAACATAGCCTTGTATATACAGTGTGTTAATGAGTAAGTTCAAATTTCTTCGTTCTCATTCACAATGAAAATGTGGGGTACCTACCTACCTATCACTTGTACAGCCATTCGAGATGCTAGGTACCACCACAGAGTTCAGCTATAGATAGCTATGGAATACTCACCTCCAATTAGTACAGTCATATCTGGCTTTTTTGGAAATGAATTACTGTAACGTAAAGCTACTTATGTCCTTATGAGAGTACTCGCTATCACTGAGTAGAGCTATCCTATGCCCTGTTGGGTGTTATCTACTGCATTGTACAGTTATCTAGATGTATACTAGATCCTAAGGGGTACCAATCGTCACTAAATGCAGATATCCCATGCCCTGTGAGATACTCACCAACATCGAGTACAGTCAGCCAATGTCCGATATGATACGCACCACCATTTACCGACAAATACATATCAAACCTTAGGGGGTTCACGCCACCACGGAGTACATCAATCCCAGTCCCTATAGGGTGGCAAATATTTCTTGACCGAACTTTCTATAAAGATGGAATGTCCAGAAAACCCTGTGAGTGTCAAGGGTGAGAATCCTAGGACCAAGCATTGGTAGGATATTACTCGAAAACCGTGTGATCTACCGACAAACCGACACACATACCGACCGACGTGTGTAAAGCAATAAACTCCCTCATCAAAGATGGTGACACAATGTTTTGTAATAACACTTTCGTCTAAATGAATTAATTTCAACGGTTATTACACATCCAACTATATACTGTTTCATATACAAACACAACACAATGTACAAAGTGCTTCATTTATAATACATGTACATGTAACGAAAAACTTGAATGGTTCAAGCGTTAGTTAATTTGTCCTGGAAATGGCATTGACTCAGCAAATAGAAATAGAAAGAAAATATTATTTTTACTTTTTTCAGCAATTTGTTCACTTTGACATTGTATGACCTTGACCTCAAATTTGTCTTAGGTGTATTACCATTTGATTTATATAATCATATGAATGATATCCATGTCAATATGAGACACTACATACGTAAACATACAAATCACATTAGATCATAGAATGCCAGGGGTATTCGTAACGATGCCATTTCGGGTGACATGCATAAAATGTCTGTTTTGACAATATCATTTTTGTAATCAAATGGAATTCAGAACACATGATATCACTTTGACCTTGAACTGACCTTGACCTCAAACCGGTCAGTGTTTTATGTCCATGTGATGCACATTATCTAATGAGCAATATCCATGCAAATATATGACAATACATAAATAAACAAAAACTTCACACCAGAACATAGGCTATCAGATGTTTTCGTTAATTTGTTCGGAAGCGAGTTGTTGCCCCTGTTAAAAAATTCTGCACCACTGTCAGGTCTGGCATCCAACTTTTTCCAAAGCCTGAATGTCTATCTTATTCGAAAATACCAACGGACTTTTTCTAACAGATGGGGTAAATCAAAATTGAAATTCTGGTCACCAGCTCCTAGACTATTTAGACATTGGACCTATGCGGATCTTTTGCTTATTTAGTTAGGCACAATGCCTTGTATGTGTTTTATGTTTTGTGCCTCGTGTGTTTTGTGCCTTGTGTGTTGTGTGTGGTTGGGTGCTGCTTTCCCCGTCTGAAGTAAAAATCTTTTTAATTGGTTTCTTTTAATTTAAACGTATATTTCCAGTAGTGTAAGTTTGGTTCAATGAATTTGCTTTGAACTTTGTGCTGATAAAGAAATCTGTTACAAGGGTCTTTTAGAAGGTTGTTGATAGCGATATTGTTTGTTTTTACCGAAATGTCAGATGTAGGATGAGTTTTTCAACTTGCTGGTACATGTAGTATGTTTTTTAATTTATGTATATCGGAAACCCAGTTATGTTTATATGTTAACTATTCTACAACATGTCTAGGATCTAATTTACCGTTTTCGTCTACTAAATTAGGGTCTAATTTACCGTTTTTGTCTATTAAATCTTTTACAAAAATTATGCCTGAGTTTATCCACTAATGGAAGGCTAGACTTATTGACTTAGGTTTTATGTGACATTTGTCCTATACATAATGTTTCTGTAATTCTGGAAAAGTACACGGGCAATCAGGAACTTCACATCCTTAAAACAAATCCATGTTTCTAACAGAGAGGAAGTTTTGATTTCGGTAGCGATTTTTAAGTAACCGATGTTCAATTCTGAACATTAAAAGATTTGTAATACAACCTTAAAGTGCATAATATTATGATGGTGTCATATGATTCTGTAAACAATACAGAATGAACAAAATACAATGACGTGTAATTTCTAAACTATGTATGTTGAACACGAGCCTGATGACATACATGTACTAGGAGCGTTGGTAGGACTTCAATGTCGTTTTAGATGATATTTCTGTAATTTTAAGATGTTTCGGAGACAATTCAATCGTTAGATAAATGGCGCGCCCACGTCCTTAAAAGCTGACCCCGAAGAGAAAAATATTGAAAGTGAACCCGTAAAAAGGAAAATCTTACCCTAAAACAGAAACGTCTTAACTTAATAATAAGAATTTTGAAAAAGCAATGGAAGTGTCCACAAGAAATATCTTTAAAAAAGATATACAGCGTTGAGTTTAATGACAGTCTGCAATTGTTACATGTATTTTTAGCTCACCTGAGCTTTTGTGATTACTCTTCGTCCGTCGTCCGTCCACAATTTGTGTAGACACTATAGGTCACAGTTTTGGCCTAATCTTTATGAAACTTGGTCAAAATGATCATGTTAACAAAATCTAGGTCACGATTGATATTGGGTCATCTGGGGTCACAAACTAGGTCATATGGTCAAAGTATAGAAAACCTTGTGTAGTCACTAGAGGTCACAATGTTGGCCTAATCTTTACGAGACTTGGTTTAAATTATCATCTCAACAAAATCTAGCTACACGTAGTCGTACACGTTCGAATCGCAACCACTCTATTGTCTTAATCGACATCACGGATAACAATGCATTTTGTGTATGTTTCTATTGATATTGTTTGTGTCTTTGACGAATTAAATTAGTGATATTATACACATGTACTTGTAGAGGCTACGTACTTACGTTAACCTAGCTTTGTAAACAGGTCTAGATTTAGGGCTGCACATACCCTGGGCCTATTCAAACAAACTCAAAATGTAGGTCTAACTTGACCTAATCTTACAAGTATGCATAGAACTTAAATTTTAAATTTAGCCTTGCACTGTAGACCAACTCTAACCAACATTGAATGCAGGTCTTATGTCGAGCGTTGCACTGTGGACATACTATAGATAGCATTTAAACAATGGTTTAAATGGACTCATTTTAGCAAGTCTTGAACGTAGGTCTGAGCTGGTCCTACATTTTGTATTCCAGCAAGCATTTAAGGTATGTATTAGGAGTCCGGTACTCTTGACTAACCCCAGCAAGCATTTAATGTAGGTCTCTTTGAACCTACTCCAGCAAGCATAGAACGTATAGTTTAACTGGACCTAATCCAATATTCCAATTTGGTCTAAGATCGGTTCCTGCACTCTTGACTTTCTCTTGTAAGCATTGAACGTAAGTCTAACCGAACCTTGTCCTGTAGGTTTAATGTCGAACATTGTACTGTGGACATAATCTAGTAAAGATTAAACTTATGTTTAATTGGACCTACTCCTGCAGCATTCAATGCAGATCTAAGGTCGAGTGTTGCACTGTGGACATACACTAGTAAGAATGTCTAACTGAACCTTCTCCTGTCATCATTGAGTTTAGATCTAATGTCGAGCGTGTACCTACTATGGATACATTCTAGCAAGCATTGAACGCAGGTCTAAGGGCGGGCATTGAACTCCTAGATGTTAACAAGTATTCCAACAAGTATAAACACAGGCGATCTAGTATTGAGCATTGTATTTATTATACTAGTATAATTATGCTGGCGAAAATTAAGCGTAACATCGAGCTATGGAAGGTATTTATCACCAGTCCAACATGATCTTCTTATCTGGAAAAGTACCCATAAGTCTTTGCCGACTCGGCAAGATACTAAACACGCATTTTAAATTCTAAAATGTTGCTGATTGTTCTTAACATAATTACACACTTAGAAAAATGGTTTTCGTCAATTTGACAATACACAGAATCCGGTAGTGTTAAAAAGCAGGAGATTTATGCCCGATAAAGAAATGTTCTATAGGATAATCGGTGTACCTTTTATTACAGCTTGATTTAGGTACAACTGTATCAACCTTTGTCTCGAAATTCCTTCGAATACATTAGTATAAATGTGTGGTTTGAGCTATTTTAAATTGTTTGGTGTTACATACTCTCTGAAATACAGATGTGTGATGTATGTGTTGCTTTATCTCTTGGAACATGTATTCCAACAGTTCCTGCCAGTTCATTCTTACAACACCACACAGTCACACACTAAGCAATATTGGTGGACATAATACATGGCATGGTGTTGACTTGCTAGTTTGATCTCGGATTCATACATACATATAAAGTAGTTTCAAGTCGCCGCACTGTATCGAAGGATAATGAATTAGATACTATTTATAACCAGTGATTCACAGAAATATTTGATAGAACACGCTGGGTTGTCAAGAACCGATACTAAGGATACTACTTAGGATACAAAGTTGGAAGTAATTTACCTGTATCATCTATATAGCCAAATTAATGACTTTTCCTATACCACGACGTCCATTTTGAACGCCATCTTGGATTTCTCGGAGTGATATCCAGCATAAAAATGACAAATGTTGTATGTGTACCAATTGACATTTATGATTTAATAAACATTATGCACGACGAAGTTAGTTTCTGAAACTTCCCAAATACTCGATGACAGATTAATTGTGTGAAAGTGGTGGGTGGGGTAATAAAACCACTTATTACATGTCAGACTGTATGGATGCACTGTGTTCCAATTAAAGTGGAGTTTTTTTTATTGGACATAGTATACCAATTATTCATAAAAGTGTATTTTAGATATGTATTAAACAACATTATAAATCATTACCAAGACATAAGAGATTAGAAAGGTGAAATGGCCTCTGTACCTGTTTTACGTATGTTTTACCTGCAAATGACATTGACTGACTTTGCTTTTTGAAGATTTTAAACATAAATAGTGTATCTAAAATAAGACGTTTGTGGTTTCTTTAATACATATACATCCTTTAAGGACAATAATTTCAATGAATTGTGTCATATATTCCTGCTATTTTCATGTATCTATTTTTATTTTAACTGAAGACGGCCATCTTGGACGCCATCTTGAATTTCACAGAACGACATCATTTTTGCAATTTATGTTTGCAGCGTCAGAACTTTCACATATAACAATTCATACCGGTAGACAGTATACCTTGTTGATCTAGAGGTTACACCGGAACTTGTTTCTGAGATTGTCACACTCCATTACCCCACCCACTTGTACTGGTCTTTAAGCATCTATATTAAATCAAAAATGGTTTGATTTGTTATCTAAGCCTAGTTATTTTCATCTGTTTATAATACTGTTCATATTCCAATTACTTTACTATGTACTTTATGGATATGTGCACTTTGGTTACATGGACATGAAAATAAACACTGTCATAAAACCAGCTTTAGTGTTTCCAATAGTGACCTTAGATATGTTAATTTTTCGGCAACTTCCCCACCCTAGATTTTTCTAGACTTTTGATATGTTATTTGTCAATGTTTTCTGATGCCAAAACAGTCAACTTTATTTCTTTTGCAATTTGTTTGAGGTTAAGCCTATTTTTACTGTAGAATGACTGGACTATTAGCACAAGAGAACAGTGCAATAATTTTTAATCGAGCATAACCTTTTATGAAAAGAATACAATATTATATTCTATCAAATTGTGGAATTTCATCCAAGCTAGACAGCTAACGCTGAAAAACACTTTTTGGCTTCTATTTTTTCATCTGTTTATCAATTAACAGAGTTTATTTCTTGCGTGATCACGTGGTTTAATTGCTGGAAACAGATAGTTGTACTAATCAACTACAGAAGACTGTTCTGATCGACGTTGCAGGTCCCCTAGAATAAAGATAATATTTAGTCGGACCGGGAAGACAGTACTCAACCAGTCGTGTACAGAAAACGTAAAATCATACAAGGCACTATGCCCAACAAACAACCGAGCGATAAAATGATCCACCCAAGTCCCAGCGGACAAAAGGCTGATTGAACTAGTTTCAGCAATCAAGAGCATTAGAACTTATTAGTAAATGCATCACATGTCCGCCCTGGTGAGTGTTAGAAGACTAACAACTGCCACTTACAGATATGAATGAGAAACACTTAACAGTTGTTAATTTCTCCTCTGCTAATATTGAAGAGTTTATGTCCGGACATTGAATATGGTATAAAAGATCATATAGTTGAGGCTTTGCTTGTAATAAAGGATTATGATGGTATTAGTGGAAACTTTCTTATGTAATTATGGAAACGTTTGATGAGCACACTAAACTAAAGTATACAAGGAACATCTACCTGGTGATGTTTTAAAATCAATACCGTATCACTAACATGTAGCTACAAACTCCGACGTTTGGGCAAACGTTCTGCTCAGCTAGTAAAAGTTACTAAACGTTTTGAAAAGTTGATGATCGCTGGTAAAACTGGGTACACACTATAGCGTTTGGACCGACGTTTACCGACGTTTGGGCAAACGTTCAGCTCCGCTAGTAAAAGTTACTAAACGTTTTGAAAAGTTGACGTTCGTTGGTAAACGCTGAAGAACGTTGTATTCGTTGAAAATTGTTAACATGCAAAAACTTTACCGACGTTTGGAAATAAACGCTGATGTAAGTTGTGCTCCGTTTATAAACGTTCCAGAACGCTGAATTAAGTTGACCAAAGTTTGTTTAAGTTAAAACTCCGTTGGCAAACGTCTGCTAAAACGCTGGTGGTGATAATGAATTTAGTCGAATGTTTATCTAGCGGAGGCCAACGGGTATCCAGCGCAATGAACGCGGTAGTGACGCAAGGGCTGGCGTAAGCCAACTTTCCCCAGCGCAAAAGAACGTTTGTCCAATGTAGGCCAACGCAAGTGGTTAGCGCAGACGAACTTTCAATAACGTTTTAGTAACTTAGGTAAACTTTGTTCAACGGATTCTTGCGTTTGGCACCTCGTTCGTCTAAGTCGGACTAAGTTAGAGACCGCTAGACATACGCTAACCTACGTTGGCAAAAGTTCACCTACGCCGATAAAAAAAAGCTACAACGCAGGAAAACGTTGTTAAACGCTTGTAACCGCTGTCAAACGCAGTTGAGCACTGCGAAACGTTCCCAAAACGTTAGCGTGCCTTAGATACACAACGTTCGCGATACACAACGTTCGCGGTGTGAACCAAATTATTCCTCCTCACTCAGCTGCGTTCATGTAAGATACATTTCGAGTTTCAACAAATTCGGACGGACGACACAGTTTTTAAAGGGGGACTTTGCCAGCAGTAGGGGACACCACGTGTAACATATTGCCATGTCATTGATAATTATTAGTAGATGAAATGTAGCACACATTGATTACTGGAAATGATGAGGATGTAGTTTTATCTTTGACCATCTGGATATCTAGCTAGCATACTATACTATGTTACAATATCACTGTATGTACTGCTTGATGTAGAGTTATAACCATGATTCTATATGATTGGTTTGTAGCTACAATTTACGTATGAATGAGAGCTATACAAGTACATATTATTTAGGTAAACCAGGAACAGTTAACCTATGCTATTATCGTTGATCACAGGCCCTCGATGCGATTTTATCGTCAGGAAAACATATTACTCTTAGTTAACCTCAAGGTGAATTAGTGCAGCCCAGAATTGTCCAATTCGCCGATCTTATCAATATTGGTGTCAATCGTTAGAGGAATGATTTCTCTTTAAGGAAAAATCGCTGACGTATAACAGTCTAATATATTTTTTAATTAAGTCTAATAAACTTCTTACAGTCTATCAGAGGTATACATACTGTAACATGCTACCTATGAGTCTATTTATCCAATCAAATATTGCAATTTGGACTGAAATCCACAAAATCATACATGTAATTTGTTTTGGCAAACATTTCAATACATTCACTAGGCTAGTCATTGTGCAATATAATTATTATGATTTGATTGTTTCGTATTTAGATGGAACTTTTACAGAGATGTGCAGTATGACTGGGTTCAAAACCACCTATGGGTGTTAACAAGTGTATGTACAGTTTATTCATCTCTTATAATTGCTGATTTGTTTTATAAAATTTTGAAGATTTTTATTCAATGTCTGTTATATTAAATTGAATGCGGTTTCAAAAGTGTAAAAAGAGGTGCTATCATTTGCATATCATTATTCCTTACAAGTAACCCCCAGTAACCATAGACCACATGCTGGTGTATGATGATAAGGCAAGATGCGACACATGTTATGATTGACCGTTAATGATACCAGTTTTCACATATTAGCATTAATTTATAGCATGCTGGCCCACTATTTTTTCCTGGGAATTCAAAGTCACCTTTAAGGGAGAATATCCATTTTTAACTGTTTGGGTAGTTACTCCTTTTTTCTGCATGTATTAATCCCCCGCCGAAGGCGAAGGGATATAATAAACGTAAGCGTCCGTCCTTCCATCCGTCCCATATCTTGTTCGCGTCATAACTCTTAGACCATTTGAGGTATTGACTTGAAACTTGGTTTGTGAATAGATGGCAACTAGGAAAGGTGCCGTGACTAAGAACCATAACTCTACATTACCTAGTTTTGAAATATCTCCCCTTGCTTGATTTTATAATAGTGTTTTTGTCCAGAACATAACTCTAAAAACTATTTGAGGTATTGACTTGAAACTTGATATATGAATAGATGGCAACTAGGAGAAGAGCAGTAACTAAGAACCATAACTCTTTTTGTCCAATAATCTCCCTTTGATTAAACACCTGTTGGTAACTAACTTTTACGACGGTGATGGCCATGTGAACGTGGCTCTTACGTATTGTTTCGAAAGACAAGTTTCACCTTGCTCGACTTTACAAAGAATTAAATAAGCTATTCAAGTTTCATTTATGTGGGTAGCAAACACGTTGATATTTAATATTTTAACCAGTCACAACAGTTTAATTTATTTATTTATAGATTAACTTAAACTTGACTCCAATTCATTTCGAATGAAAAAATAAGTTTCATTTGATACGGAAAAATGTACTTTGTTGTCATTTCACGGAGATTTGACATGACCAATTTGGTAAAATCGACAATTCAAAGGACCATAACTCTTTTTAGAAAAAGATATTACGCTGAAATAGTTTCATTGATAATTCCTTTCCAAAACTGTATATCTAATAAGGGTTTTTATGGATTTTTAAAAACGTGTTCGGGCATTTAGCTTTGTGCTTGCTGAAACTAGTTCATTTAGCTTTTGACAGCTGGGTCATTGGGTGGATAATAATCTTCTCGGTCGGCAGTGTGTTGGGCATTGTGCCTTGTATGTTTTTATGTTTTCGGTGCTCGGCCGGTTAAATTGAGTGCTGCCTTCCATGTACGACTTAATGTTATTTTTTTCCTTACTATTATTATTGGATCACCGTACGTAAGACGTCACTTTCTCTTATTCTATTAGAACCAGCTGCTGGAGATCATGAGTGTTGATGACGTAATTTGACGTTATTGGCGTCGTATAGCCAACACGTATGTCAGCATTGGTTTCACACGGCTACATTTAGCATATACCAAACATACACCTGGTCTGTAGCATACTATGCTGCACAAGATATAAAACGGTGTCACTTTATTTGTGCAGCACATTTTAAAAGTACATTTATACACACATTTTGAAGCCGACTCTAACCAGGCTTGATTTATGTGTATATAACAGTGCGCTATACCCAGACTTGATTTATGTGTATATTACAGTGCGCTATACCCAGACTTGATTTATGTGTATATTACAGTGCGCTATACCCAGACTTGATTTATGTGTATATTACAGTGCGCTATACCCATACTTGATTTATGTGTATATTACAGTGCGCTATACCCAGACTTGATTTATGTGTATATTACAGTGCGCTATACCAAGACTTGATTTATGTGTATATTACAGTGCGCTATACCAAGACTTGATTTATGTGTATATTACAGTGCGCTATACCCAGACTTGATTTATGTGTATATTACAGTGCGCTATACCAATATTTGTTTGTAAATACCACATAAAACTGGAAGTCAACACACTGGAACTAGCATTAGCTTGCGTCTAATTTTCGCAGAAAAATACAAAGTAAAACTTATTATATGCGCGTCAATAACAATACATGTACACATTCGACAGTCACGCGGGTCCAATTCGGACAGGCATCTCGTATCACTGGTTACCAGATCAGACGCTCGCTAAAGATCGCCGACTCAATCTCATAACCAGCTATACTCGTTGTCTATCCTATACTTATACCGTCTTCTTGGATGTTTTAAGTTATTAAAAAGTGCATCTAATCGGAAGAGCACAAATATTCAAAGGTGCCATGTAAATTATATTGAAGCAACTATACGTCATGCATTTTAGAACCAGGATATCAATGACCATGTACATGAAACCTTTTACTACAAACACGCTCCATTTATAACTAGATACAAGTTAACATCTAGCACAATCTTAGAAACTATATGTATATGTTCTGTTGTACTGAAACTATATAATAATTGTAACGTGTCACATTACACAGCTTGTATAACAAGTGCGTGTTTGTATAATTACTTCCTGTGTGTTTATGTTATAGTTAGAACATATTAAGTAAATTTTAATGATTAAAAAGGTCGGAGCGAGCGAAGCGAGGCCTTTTTAGTCATTAAAATTTACTTAATATGTTCTAACTAACTTAGAATATAACATTCTGCATTCTGATTGGCCGATAGAAATTAGCGGCAACGCATGGCGTCAAGTCTGTGAAGAGAAAATTTTAATGATTAAATTTTCATTTAACCGCGAAAATGCGGCGTTTTCATTGGCTCATAGTGTAGGTTATATTCTAAGAGTAGATTATTGAGATTTATCCGTGGAAAACTAAGCAAGAAATTCACATGAACGGGAATTTGTTCTGACGGAATACTGAAAGTCAATATACGTATATTGTAGCGTAGATGTACTATTTTGCGATTTAGAAACGGCCAACAAACACGCTTGGGCAAATAATCGAAATACGAGTATTAAATGTTGATAGCTTGTCTTCTCCAATAATCATTTCTCATAACGTCTGACATTTATGTTATTTGTCTATTGCTGTTAACATTTCCCGTAAATAAAAGATCGTCCTGCCGCTCGTCAAAATATGCACCAGAAAATACTTTAATATCCTTGCATCGAGTGTGCACCGTACGACAAGAAATGGATACTGTAATAACCTCTCGTTGTGGGACTGGATTCGGGGTTCAAGTAACTTACAACTGTAAGCTTCCGTATTTTTTATGTATACTAAAGATCTGGCAAGAAAAGTTCGGATATTTTAGTTTGATGAAGTTGAAAATAAATATGAAGAGAACTAGCACTTGCCAAGGAAATGCCCGAAGTAGCCCCTGGTAAAGACAGTACACATGACGCGTGATGTATGATGACATAATGTTTATGCATCAAAGTTGGGGCGTATTCGCTTCAACAAAGCTTTTTGGTTCACCAGAACGAAGCTATTAGAACATCCGATCTGAATTATTCATGAGAATTATCTTTTATTTAGCACAACCTCATTAACTACTGAGTGTGAAATCATTAAACAAACTTCACTGGAATTATCGTAAGTGTTTCTCTTTCTTTCTTCGTGATGTAACATATAGCAACATGTTAACCAACCATTCAATTTTAATTAAACGCCTCCTAAACAAAGGAATGTTTTACCAAACACTAACAGAATGTACATTAGCAACAGAAGTGAACATTATAAACGAAAGATTTAGCGTCATGATGGCCCTAAATCGCTCTCCTTCGCATATTCTGTCTTTAGGTTTCGTGAATTTGAAGATTTAAGATACAGACGCTATGTTGCAGGAACAAAGTTTGAATTTTCGTCAGCTGAAGCAATATCAGAATATTTAGGATAATATTTCATTTTAGACTTCATATAATTAATGTCATTTTAACAAGTTTTCCAGATATAAGCTGGTGTATTTTCTCCTATTCTGATTGATCAGCAATAGCTTTAGCAAAGTCATGCAGAATTTCTGCAGCAGTTGGTTCAATGTGAATTGGTCATCTTTGCAACTAACTGAAATTATTGACAATATTTTACCAAAACAGTATATCAATTTCGACTTAATAAACTTTATTTGAATATGCTTTTTCGCCACATTTCTCCTCAATAATTCTAACAAGCTCACTATTAGAAAACAAATAACCAGCATTTTCGTTAATTATTGACAAATCTGTTTCAAAAGCTTCCGTGGCTTAAACACTGCCTGGTCAACCAACAAACCTTTTATTCGCCAGAATCTACAAATTTCATGATAATACATTTAATTGTACGAGAATTAACATTGAAGGTTTGGTGATATACAGCATCTGCTGCTGGTAAATCAATAGCCAATCTGATTTTTGTGTCGCCTAAAAAGGCGACATATAGGTGTTACTTTGGCGACGGCGGCGTCACAAATTGCTTGTCTGGAGCATAACTTTGTCACTTTAAGTTCAAATGACTAAAGATTTGGTATGCATGTTTCTTGTAATAAGCCGAAGTGCAGTGCGCACAAACCAAAACTCTATCATGCATCGTTTTTGAATTATTTCCCTTTGATTGATTTTATTAGAGCACAGACGTGCGAATCGACGAAAATACCTATTCTGCGTAAAAGTCAATAATTGTATGGCAACTCCGCGCTTCCTTACGGTTTTACGTTATAGTTAGAACATATTAAGTAAATTTTAATGATTAAAAAGGGCGGAGCGAGCGAAGCGAAGCGGGGCCTTTTTAGTCATTAAAATTTACTTAATATGTTCTAACTAACTTAGAATATAACATTCTGCATTCTGATTGGCCGATAGAAATTAGCGCCAACGCAAGACGTCAAGTCTGTTAAGAGAAAATTTTAATGATTAAATTTTCATTTAACCGCGAAAATGTGGCGTTTTCATTGGCTCATAATGTAGGTTATATTCTAAACATCGATAAAGTCGTGATGTAATTAATTAATTTACAAGGTTTTTTTTCTCATAAATAACTCAATTCAATGTCACATTATTTCAATTCAGACATACAAATAAACATATTTATCAAGTAAAAGTCTTAAATTGCACCATTATGCTGCCATTAAAACAATCTGCGCAGGTAAAATAATGCGACTGAAGTGAATAAACAAGTAATCCATCGTAGTTACAAAGTTTCGCGTGTACAGGAAAATGGTTATATAAATACCTTTCCATATGCATCTTCTTGGATCTTCTAAACAATGCATGTTATTCATCCCAATGCGTTATTTGTTGACCAGTGAATGTCAACATTTATACAAATGCCGCTTGTGAACTTCATAGGAGATTGAAGAATACTCGCTACGGTGTAGAATAATACGATTCAGAGTAGACGAACGTGTAACCAATGTAGCTAATCTCGCTACTAAAATAGATTGCGCGGTATTACCTTTATATATCCACTCATCACTTGACCCGGGTCACTTTAAGGTCAAACAGTTAATAAAGTCATACACTTCGTATCGCGATAAACGCGAATAACAGATCTGTGTGTATCTATTATAAATTTCGTTTACATGTTTATCCAAATGTAATTATTTCGCGGTGTCTTTTGTGGTCAGTATAGCATATTCCTACCTCTCATGCTCCTGTATCTATTTGGTCCTAATTTATTTGCAAACATTTCATTGGTGAATGAAGTGGTCAAAACGAGGATAAATATCAAGCTAGGCAGCTAAGTTAACGCTGAAAAATTGATTTCGGCAGATATACACACCTTTTGTCCTTTTTTTAAATCTACGGATGCGCGTTTTGGCCTAAATTATGTCGCAAATCTTGCATTTAAATGTTTGTCGCATTTTCATTAATTTTATCGATGTATTTTCATTATTTCGTGTTTAGTTTTAATAAAAATCAACCATTCTTCAAAGGTTTATGTGTAAATGATGATTTAATGCATATGCATACTGTTTGTTAGGTTTCGTTTTTCTTTGTCTGTTCATTCTTGTATTTTTTGTCTTCAGTAAGGAAGATGAATGACTCAGGTGATACAAATATATTTGTAAAGTTGGGTTTAAAAGGTTGCAATGGACTGATTGAAGCCAGTAGAATAAAAGGTAGATCTAGTAACTATTAATTCATTGTTATCCATTTACTAAGCATAATGATATTGTAATTAGTCATTTCGATGCATAGTCAAAAAGATTATATTAAGTCAGACAGGGAAGGCAGCACTCAACTTAACCAGCCGAGCACTGAAAACATTAAAAACACACAAAACACAGTGCCCAACTGAACCAACCCAGCACAGGAAACATAAAACACATAAAGACGCAATGCCCAACTAAACAAGCGCAGATCCGCCCAAGTCCAAGCTGTCGAAAAGTATAATAAATTATAAACCATATCATTGCCAATAACTTACAAATATGATATGAAAAGTAAGTTGCATCGAAGAATACTCAGATATTTCATGATCTTTGGTTGAATGGGTACTTTCATGTGTCCAAGTGTCATTTGATATATTTTTCCGTGTGAATAGATCCGTCAATAAGCTGACGAAATAAAAGATAAATGAACCGTATTACACATAACAGGGTTTTTAATGTAATCATATTCCGATCCGTTGAGTTGAATAATATAATATGCGGCAATATTCTGCTGTCATGTTGAGTTGAATTAAGTGCTGCCTTCACCTGTTCACTGTCCGACTTAATATTTTTGCGACAGAACCTCGTGGCATTGACAGGTGCTATTACAATATTTTCACTTTCGTTAATAAATAAATGCTGTGTTGTTGTTTTCCAGGTCAATCTCTAGCTGTGGAACCAGGTCAGCATGTCCACAAAGAATGTAGGAAAAAGTATTGTCACCCAAATATCAACAGATCTGTGCAACATTCACACGAAAGTATGTGTCAAGTAAGTAAGTTTGAATTAAGTCAACTGTTTATTTTGTGGAACCTCGGCCAAAAAAGGTAACAGAAAGAGAATGCGACGTCTTTCTCGTAACAACCTTAGAATTTCAGAATACGATACGACAATTCTGCGCAATCAACGAAAGATGAAGGGGCGAAGCTGTCCTTGGTCGGCTTAAATATGACCAAGACGGAAGCAATTTACCACCTGACATGCAGCAGCAATTTTCGAACTGGTCGCTCTGTTCCTATACAATTAAACATTTATGACGCTACTGCATTGAAGTGCGAATGACTCATTTGATAAAATAGTACAGTATTTGGAGGAAAATGAATACGACCAACTAACCGTAACAGATATTATTTTCAATGAAAGAACTATTTGGGGGATATGAGTATAGTCCTGGTTATTTAAAGCAGAAACTTATTGACTATTTTAGCTGTGAAATAGTAATTTCAGAAATAAATGGCAAAAATAATAGTTGTGAAATAGTAATTTCAGAAATAAATGGCAAAAATATTGTTATAACATTCAAACTAACGGCAGACTCTACATTGCATTTTTTCCGCCAAAAATCTAAACTCTCTAGCATACCATCAGAGAAAGATTATGTGATAAAGTCGGCAGCAAAGCTTATTCTAGAAGATATTAAGACGTTAGATTTTACCAAGGAGAATTATCCTAGCTAGGAAAAAATTACGTCGATTGATACGAACATAAAACATGGACCGTCCAGCAGTTTTATTTTTTCTGCAACAATTGAGTATTAGTAGAAGTACAGACACAAAAGTTATTGCTATTGCTCGGAGCATTGTACAGAGCACTACACCAAGAGGTGGTATTCTACCTTTACATCTTGGAGTTGATATCCAAATGCACCTTCATTTTGGTTCCAAATTTCTCATTGATAATTTGTTGTATATTGAACAGTTAAAGGTTTTGTTCATCTTATTCAGAAGTTTAGAAATATGAAGCTGTTGCAGCTACAAAGTGAAGCATTCAATTAGTTCAGATGACCTAACAATGCAGTTTGCGGCCGATAATGTTGATCATAACATAGCAACAATTGATGGTCATAACACATTTCATGGAAAGATGATCATTGCTGCAATAATTCCTGGTGCCAAGTATAGCAGACACGTTCCGCGAATTTCTGCAACCAATGAGGATTTACTAGCCGTATGAAGAATTAACATTACGTATTATAATAAACAGAACACTGTAGAATACCAGAGTATATCAACAATTCCTGAAGTTGAAGATAAAACACAAATGCTTGAATTCGAATTCCTAGTTGGTCAGTATTTATGCAAACAGTTCAACATGGTAGTTTTCTTGGAAAGTCGTCAGTGCTGTTCCTGCCAATGCTCGATCTAAATCCAAGCGATTTGACTTGCATATACACTACGCTTGAATTAGTTGCATTACAAGCGAAACAACATTCGGTTTCATTAATGATCACATTTGACCATTGTATTGGAAAGCTTTGCAAATGATAAATGAACCAGAAGATAGTGATTTAAAATATATTGTTGTAAGAATAGTTAACCGTATCACTATAGATCTAGGTCATCTTTCTATATTCTATATAAAGCGGCCATTTTGTTTTGAGGAGTCTATTTTTAAGTTACTCGGGCGTAACCAGTATAGCAGACTGTTGTCTTTCGTCCTGCTACTAGTTTGTGAGTTAATCAAAATAGACTATAAGTACTAGCGAGAGAAGGTCTAAACTAAGAACACTGCTGTTTTAGTTTAGTCTTTACCGCCTACATCAGTTGCAGCAATATACCGTATCTACAGAGTATATTTACGAGTTTAGATATGGATGGGGCGGAACAGCTCACCGATTGAATGTGGTTGAAACCAAGTCAATAACAAACTCACTCCAGTTAAAACTACTCTGCCTGGTGCCTGCACATGAAAGACTCCTTGAAATGATCCGACGTTGTTATAAGCAAAGTTGCGATTCTAAACGATACACATGTAAAACACACGGACTGTACTGTACAGCAGCATGTGGAGAATGTCGTGGTCTAAGTTGTAGTAATAAACAGTCGATGAGACCAGTCGTGAGTGATTGAAACAATGTACTTAAAACGGTTAACGATTTTATGTGATCATTGTTCTACAAGTCATGTATACGAGGGTCATTCAATATATTCGTAGACAATCGTTCTCATTTAATTATTATTGAGTTTTAACAATAATTTCTTATAACATTACAAACAGTAACTTCTTACCAACAGTCAATGCAAATTTATCTTCAATAACGCAAACTAGTAACATGTCATCAGCCATTGTATTACCATGGAAACGCGTTACCACCCCGACCGACGTAACGTGCCTTTTTCATTTGTTCAACTAGTTATCAATTCCGATTTAGTTAACATACATTCCGATGTTTTTGCCAGATTATTACAAAATATTATCTTGGGGTTTCATGAAAGTATGAAGTTATTTGGACGTCGAAATTGGGAATTAAAAACTGTATTATCCAGGCGAGTCGCGTTTTCAATAACGTCAAAATGCCTATTTCTTTACGCGAGGAAATTCATACGACTATTGAATTGTGCATGTGGCTTGGGAAAACACAGCAGACTCACAAGAGCAGCTACAGAGAGCGGAATCACACCGTACAACCCGCTGTGTGTAAGGCAGTTCTGTATGTTGAAGGCAGAGACACACGCATTTTACGCCACTAGAGTGGGGTAAGTATTTGTTATTTTATATGTGTTTTGCGTTGCTTTTGAAAGTGATCACTTACATATATCGTTCACGCGATGAATGAACAATAAGTATATACAATTTATGTGCCCACAAATGCCATATTATTCGAGTAACCAGGGTTTAGGTATGCTATGTTTGCCAAAAGTTCGAAAATTTCGCCTTTGACATTGAATTTTCAACTTAATTCGTAGTTTGGAACAATTCTAAAACATGTTTCAACTCTTTTATCACTTGTAACAATATTGAACGTGATTTGTATGAGATATTACGGAAAACAAAGAGAAAATATCATTTTCAGCTTTTTTTCGTACTTTGACCATGAAATGACCTTGACCTCACAGTGGCCATCGTTGTATATCAAATTGATGGACACAACTTAAGAAACACTTTCCATGCACATGTTTAGCATTGTATTCATCTGTGTAACCATCGCATTTGAACATCATGCTGTCGTAGTATGGAAATTTATGGCGGCCATCTTGGAACCATCTTGGATTTTAACCCTTTCCCCTCATCAAATTATTTGAGGACTTTTTTTCTGAAGTGCTCTAAGGTTTATACTTTCCATTCGTGCAAAAAATATTTCTGTTGCAATTTGTTTTGGGATGGGGCCATTTTGATTTTATTTTAACTGGACTATTATGGAAAACAAGCCTTTTCAACTTCAGTTAAGTCAACATGACCTGTTCTGATTTTCATAAAAATATGCTCATAACAAGCGCCTTGTGGTAGAGATTTCAAATATGCATGGGTCTTATGAGATCGTAAGTAGCACTTACATCCTTATCATTCTAATCCATCGATATATGTAAAAAACATGTAACTACATATTATTTTAGAAGGAGTTACAACTGTTGTGCACTAAGTCAGTCAGAAAACAGGGAATAGTCTAACATACCATAAAATGTGTGTGAAATCATCAAACCTATGTCTACTAGATCTCACTAATTATTCAATTCGTTTTACTATCAAGACCAAATACCAAAGACAACTTGAAATGTATCTCTCAGGTCCTCGCATTACGTACGTCATGACGATCGATATAAACAGAAATGAGGTGTCGAGAGTGATTAATGGATGTTGTAAAATAGCTAAATACAAACCTAGTGGTTGGTCAGTGCGTTAGGGCTAATGATGATGAATGTTTGGACTACATGTAGGACGTAGTCCAATTAATTGTGTTATGTCGATAACGTACGTCACCACTACAGACATGATGTAGGTAGAACCACGCTAATCGAAGCTAATTCTTTCATACCACAGAAACGATAAAATAGAAATAATACAAAAAAAACAAAAGACGTTTTGAAATAAAATCGTGCTTAAATTGACCTTTAATGTCAGTTAAGAGTATCGCTCTGGCGTGATGCACACTATTAATTTAGTTATTTGCGTCTAGCGTAGTGATAGACGATAATTTGATTTGCACGATCGGTGCAGTGATTTACATAACATGAAACATGAAACTCCCTTTAGCAATAAACTGGCGACAATCAATGTGTGTGATGTCGGTCGTCTGAAACTCGAGTCACAAATCCAATCTAATCGCCGTCTGGTCTGCTCGGACTGGAGGTAGAAATGACATTACCGGAGTACGTATCGTCATGTCATCAGTCGTCGTCATGGCAAAACGCGATAGGTTAGACTCGACTGTTGTTCTAAATACAAAGTTCCATAGTGCTTCCGGTGTTCGAATCTCTGCAACAAGCTCCACGGCGCTAATTTACTTTCTTGCCGTTCTGTCGTACGCCCACCTTTAACGCCAAGACACCGTGAAGCCCGTCTGAACTAGAGTTTGCTAGAGATCACGTTAATTGACAACTCGAGCACTTTGCAATCATTTAATTGGTACAGTACACTTCTCCCCATAAACAACGACCTCTGTGTCATTCGTTCGGATGCCTGCAGGGTTTCATCATTAGGATGATTCTTAAACATTTTAGGACTTTTGACAGCTAAAACGTATACTGTCAGCTTTTTGTCTTCGGCTTTTTGACAGCTGAAACTTGAAACCCAACTTTTTGACGGTTGAAACATGAATATGGACTCGGCTTTTTGACGGCTGAAACTTATATATGTTTTTGACAATTGAAACCTGGACATTCAGATTTTTGACAGCTGAAACTTGGACTTTCCGTATTTTTGTTCCATTTTCTCGTTTTGACGAGCCTTGTGACCTTTTGTGATCACTCGTCGTCCGCCCGATGCTTATGAACACACTAGAGGTCACATTCATGACCAAATCTTCTTGAAACTTGGTCAGAATGTTTGTCTCATTGCCATTGTGGTCAAGTGCGAAACTGGGTTATGTGGGGTCAAAAACTAGGTCATTAGAAAGAGCTTGTAAACACAAGAGGCAACAGTTATCGACAATATTCACGAAACTTGGTCAGTATGTTTGTCTCTATCAATTCTAGGTCAATATCGATATTGGGTCAACTGGGGTTAAAAATAGGTCACTAGGTCAAATCAAAGAAAAACTTTGTATAGGCACTAGAGGTCGCAATTTTGGTCTAATCTATCAAATGAATATGGATTATTGGAGTAAATAACAAGGTCGCTGGTTGGGACTATATGATAATCTGGTACATGCAACTTCAATTCTTTGAAGTTGTAAATCATTTCTAACGATGTCATGTGGGCTTTCATGAACTATAACGACAGCTGAGCGTTACAGTTTTTTTGCAGAACAGAGATGGTATGTCATCTTGACATATTATTGGCAGTGAATGTATTACTTATATAATTGTTACGCCATTACAAATTTCTTTACACACGTCTCTATATTTCCTTCAATAAAACATATTTATTGAGTAAGTTACCCAGGTCATTAAGATTTTACGAGCGTTCAACAAGTGACCATGTATTAAAGTACCCCTGTATATACGGCGTTGTGATGTTTTGATGATGTCTGATAAGAGTATATCAGATGATTAGCACACGATTATCAAGCTTGACATCTATACATACACTACATGATTCTTTGTAAATACGCATTATGTAAATGGGACAGTAAATTAGCAATAATCTATTCAATCTATTCCATCCAACATGATATAGGGAATTAATTAATTTTACGCAACATCGTCGAAAAGCACTGAAATTGACAATTCACAAAGAATGAGCTATAGTAAATACGATTGAATAAGAAAATCGGACAGAAATGGCAGCACTCAACAGTAAAAGCTGAACACGAACCGCACAAAAAGGACATAAGAGAAGAAATCTCCGACAAAGCACATGTCACAATGGTAAACACAAAAATGAACAAGACAAAATGAAACTTTACAGTTGTAAAAGCTTACTAGTCTACATAGCACCAATCACTGTTTGGAAGTTTATACATATCACAAGGCCCGGAACGATCGTATTAATAATATAGTTCCGGCATAGTACATGTAGCATAGCATTGTCTTCGAATTAAGAATCGACTCAAATTGAAATTCTGTTTTCAGTGTTGTATCTTGTCATGTTTTCTTTTGTGTTCCCACCTTGGTATTGAGCTCCCTCGGGCAAGGTCAGGAATGAAATAGATCATCATCTGGTGGTATACCATCAAAATCGAAACAGGATGCTACTATACGGCCGATAGTGAAGGAGCGGCACACACTCCCGGTTTTCGCCATAATGATAGAATATGATTCCAAGTTAACCATGTACCGAATATGATTCCAAGTTAACCATGTACCCCACCCACACCACACACTTCATTACCTGTGTTAGGTATGGAATACTCGAGTAAGCGCGATTGTGCAACGACGATATTTAGGAACTGCATGTATGTGTTTTCCTTTTTCAAACATTGGCCTGGAGTACAAGGCGAAATATTGATTAAAATCAAACAACTTGTTAAAGACAGGATCGCTCACAAAAAGCACTTACTGTGATCAGAACGTGTGTAACTACGTAAGGTGTAAATTAACGTTTTGGTGAGTTCTAATGAGTGCAGTGACGATCATGCTGACTCAGCCCAATATGGGCGACGTATGAATCTTGCTACTAGTAATTCGCATAATCGTGGCGATACAGGTAAAGAACATCGCTTCCAAAAAGTTTCAGTTTAAAAAGAAAAAAACTCAAATTTTTACAGGTTCTATTGGATATCTTTATAAATTGGTACCAATGTTCCTTGGGTGGTCATTTCAAACAATAGCTAAAATAATTGAAATCTATAAATAACATTGCAACCGATAGGAAACATTTAAAAACTCACAGCAATATTTCAATAGCTTACAGAAATAGTTGTTGGACGACCCTCTTTTTGTCACGATTCGTCAAGATACATGGCCCCTTTTGCAGTAACCTATTTAAAAACATATTGGTTGAATATTTGACCTATTGTCCTAGTTTTTGACCCCACTTCGAACTTCACCTAGATGTTATTGAGGTACAACTACTTGTAGCATAATGGGCTAAGACTCAAAGACACAGTTTCAGTTCTACAGTTTATTCAGTTGCAGTGTACATACAAGTCATAACTTCCAAGCGTCACTCGGCGCTCCAATTTCAACTGATCTTAACACAACTTTGCTTGGGTTATAAAGGGTATAGCCAGACATGTATTATACAGAGATCGGTGTAACCAAATGTTCAAGCTTCCTGGTATTATGTAAGATCATCCCCCACACCACATTAAATGTGTCCAACATACTCAACTGTCAAACCTACAGTGACCCACCATGCACATGTCAACATTGACATACAATGTTATACCTTATAATGTAACCCAAAAAAAAAACTAATAAAAAAAAACTACTATACATGTACTTGTATAATATTTGTACCGCCCCTTAATTTGGAATAAATGAAAATAACCTATTTGCTTAATACTCAATTCAACTTCCCCTACATTTATTTAGTACTCAGGAAACTCTGATATTGTTTACACCTTATAGCGGAGATGACAACTGAAATGGAGTACTAATCCATGTAATTGTCACCTTCGACAACCATGATCACATATAAACATCACACCTAAAAACATACATACATATATCTGGATGATCAAGGTAAACAATACATTTTGATATAGCAATTCAATATACATGTTTCCATTTCTTATCATAATTTTGCTTGATAGTGTCTATGGTATCGTATTCCTGAATAATATAATCACACAACATATACACATGACATTAACACAATTAAACACTTGAATTTTCATAAATTGCGGCTTTTACTCATACAAATTTTAAACGGAACGTCTCTGAACACTGGAAGATATTCACTGCAGTTCGTTGTTTATTTCCAGCTTCAGTTACAATGTGAGTCCGTGTTTACTAGCCGCAGTGTCTTAATTTCCTGGAATGTATAGTATTGACATGATTAATATCTATATATAGTTTGATAACAACCCCGTAAGAAATTATATATACTATGTATGTATTTGTATTTGCAAGTTACAAATTACTTCATAGATACAACATGCTTCATTTATATTGACATATTCTGCTTATTTAATTGATCAGTTTCTAATATCATCTTACTATATTAAACTTCTGACACGCATACCATCTCTATTCATATTATAAAACTTCCATGAACTTAATATTAACTCAACTTCATAATACATAAACAACTGCAACATAAACTTATACAACTAATTCAACATTGCCCAACACCCAATAATTAAATTTGTTATTTTTAACCCAACACCTAGTTACAATAACACGAAAAAAACATCTTTTTACATATCATAACACAGTTACATCTTCACTAATATTGATAATGGAAGTAATTTCTATTTTTGTAGTACATATACTAGCATATTATGGCAAAGTCCTCAAATCAAAATTTAAATCTTACGACAAAAAATCATAACGTACCCATTTGACATATAATTAACATTAGGTACACTTACTAATAATACAACAAAATTTAACATTACTATTTTTCTTGAATGAACATCCTTAAAAGTACTGTATGAAGCTATTATTATTTGTTATTTTTACCACAACCAATAACACAACCAACCCAAAACATGCAAAGATACTTAATATATGGCATCGGCAATGACTTCTTCGGATTCCAGTTGAACTTTGGCGTCCATCAGCATCTTATTTACTTGCCGTTGTACTATTTCCACAATCATCGTATAGCTGTTGACACATCATTTCCACTTCTCTACGTTGAAACTCGTTGAATAGCCATCCAGCGTCGACGTGCAATAGTTGCCATGGTTGAAACTATTACTATAATATCCATGTTAATTTCATGGATCATCAAATTATTCCCACTTGACCGATGAAGTAATCCCCTTATACTCGTTGACATAGTTCATATACTATTATTCGATATTCTGATAATTCCTGGATCTATCTGGATCTATCTGGATCTGTCGGTGATACACCGAGCCATCCGTGAAGTTTTAGACTTCTACCCGGAATGATGCCCTGTGCAATCGGCCTTGAAGTATAGTTTCCTCTTGAAGCACACATCTTCTGGTAGGCATATACTTGAATACTGGACTTGGGATTGTTGATAGTCTCGCATCGTTTGGAGTATTACACCATATATGACATGGTTTTGTAATTGTATTGCTCATGCAGACAATACTCAAAAGGTATTTTTGATTTCATCTCCCATCCATCTTATTCCCCGAACCGATGTGTTTTCACCGTTGGTCTAAACAGGTAATTAGTGACATGAATGCTAGTTTCTCATTGCTTGGTCTAGTGTTTTTAATTCAATACACATTTTTTTTAACAAAATAAAATTGCTAAGGTACCCAGTGCGGCAATGGTGATCATTATAACTACTCATAATGGAAATACATGTTGAAGACTTATCATGGACTTCTATCAAAGTAACTATTTTGATTTATTTATTAGTTTATTCATTGGAAAGTTTCAATTCCTTCTTATGCTTTGATACGCTTACAATTAATTAATTAACTTACTACTATTGTGCTTGAACTTGAGTTCTCAAACTAATATCCTAACGTTATATAATCATTGAATGTCCTACAGTTCATGTCTAACTTAATGAATTGCATTATTCATTATTTTGCGTACATGACGTAATATAAGTGAAGTGTAACTTTAATATTAAATCTAAAAATATCGGTTAATAACCATTACAACATAATCGACTCTCCGTTTCTATAACAATATTGATACAATCGGATAATACAGTCGTTTTATTGAATAACAAACATTCCTATGTTGCTGATTCCCTAACATGCTAATGACTTTTACCGATTTTATCATATTCAATTACTGTATTCATAACATATGTTTTATGCGGTAATATTTGGCCACATCATTTGTTTTAAATTGTCAATGTTATCTAACCATTTTAGTAACGCGTTCTGAATGTGAGTCTTTAAACTCTTTTACTAGCCATGGGCTACTAGATATTATTCGTATATAATTCTCATTAAAATGTCTACGTTAAAGCAGGATGCGTGAGATAGCATCTTAACTGATTGTTATCCGATACATTAAAGTCAACCTCATGTTGTCATAATTTCAATATTGGTAAACCCTTTGTTTTTGTAGTAATTATGCAATAATGTTGTAGCCACGTTTTAATTGGCTTACAAATTATATAACATGACATTTGATTGGCTAAGAACGTTTTAAGTATTTTGTAACGTGTAATTTGATTGGTCAAAAGCTTTTAACATTTATTTTCTATGATTTGAAAATAATGTATATTAAGTAAGATTTGATTTAGACTGGAGATAGACAAAAAAGTAATGATGTAGGACTAAGACAGTTATGATGTAGGTTTTAAAGAGTTAGGAAAAGTGGAGTTCCACTACGCTTCATTAAAATACAATGTACTTACTAACTCTGTGTGTTAAAACATATTTGTTATTGTTAAACTATTTGGAGAAACTACAAAATAAAAATAGTAAAACTGACGGTGGATTTGTCATCACTTATTTAGTTGAGACTTTATCAGATTTGAAATTATACTGGAAAATGCATTGGACTTACGACGTTAGCAGAGCCAAACTGACACACACACACACGCACGGACCAACGGATAGCTACCATAGAGCTAAACTGACAGCTCCCGACACACATACGACAGAGGTGTTCAACAACAACACACAGCATTGAACTTGAGCTAAATTCCCAAACTGTATCAACGCCAAAACACGGCATTACACTGGCGGAGAAGAGAGGGTAAAATTTGCGGTACCTCACAACATCACAGCCAAGCGAGTGAATTTCAACAAGCGAGTTACTACTACCAAGTGAGTGCATTTCTAACAGCGAATAATCTCAGCTAAGCGAATATCTACAAGTGAGTGAATTTCTAACAGCGAGTAATCTCAGCTAAGCGAATATCTACAAGTGAGTGAATTTCTAATACGCGAAATTCAACCAATGATAAATCCAGCTAAGTGAAATAGTGCAAAATAGTGGTTTTAAATAAGTATATCTAGTTAGATCAGTGATAGAATGCATCAACTCAGAAATTGGATGTTTTCGAATTCTACCAGAATGAACAACCGGCGGTATTCGTTGGATTTCCAACATCAAACCATATTGATTACAGGTTACGTATATCCATGGACCCATTCTACGTTCGCCACACGGAAGGTGGAAATCTGCGCTCTACAAAAACAGTAGACATTAAACTTTGGATGTGTAATTATCAGTGCACCTTCTGTGTCGATGAACTTGTACTTATTTTATGTAAATTTTGGTACTTTTATGATATTCACGTCACAGTTGAAAACTGTATTTATTATCATTGACAATGTTTTTAGTCTAACTTAATTATGTTTTTGTATTAAATTACGTAATTGTTTCCATGCGTACAATTTTCCAAACCTGTAGTACGTAATAATGATGTCATTAATTCTATTTTTACAAGATCAAATGAGCTTTCGGATTTCTAAGTATATGGTCATCTTAGACATTTTGCAGTTTAGCTAATATTTATGCGGAAATAGAGAAATATGTCAACTTTAATTTAAAAGTTTAGGCATAATCGGCAACACATGGCATTAAAATGTATGAGAGACATTTAATTAAGTATACATGTACAATATACAATGAGTTACATTATTTCTAAGGGGGTATGAGTAAGCAATATTAAAAATAATTTATTAACTGTTTTAGGCGGTAATAATTATTTTGTTACTGGTAAAAATGGGTTAAAGCAGCAATGTTCCTGGTTGTTAAGAGCTCACAAATACTTCTAAGTTTGTATGCATGTTACGTCCTTTTAAATATCGAGGACTTCTTGTATAAATAACACTTTGGACAGCAGAATTAATATCATATGATAAATTAAGGAAATTCAGGCTCACTTATATAAGCTCTATTTCAGTCAATCTATTTATTGTGCTACAGTAGCACTTAATATTGGTCATTGGTTATCCCAATACCATTACAGGTGTATATTTTTTTGTGAGAAAGGTGTGAGTGTGTTATATAGTCTATCTATTAGTGTGAGTAAGGTATTTTTTTACAACTAGTACTGGTATATGTAGACTGCAATAGTTCGAAATGTTGCTTCTATGGTAGATAACAGTCAAATTCTTATATTTTAGTTGACTGGAGTAGACTGGTGCTGTTTCTGCTTTCCATCGTTCTGTGTCTCCATACGGTATTTTGGAATCAACCTTAAGTGGGCTGCAGTTTAAGAACTTTATAGCTGTCTTTAATTCACGGGATATATCCACGGGATATAATGCACTCAGCTATTGTGAGCGGGTAGCATAGGCATAAATTAATTAATTGTGCATTTACCAGAACATTGGGAAATGTAATTATCTAGAATTACATAATATTGCTGATCTCAAAACCCTAGGGATGTGAACTGCATGTATAAAGAATGGAGTGTTGTCCGATATTAATCAGTTTATAAAAACAACAGGAGACAAGTAAACTAAATAATTGTCTGTCTTATTTACATGATTCTTGAAAAGATTTTACATTGCCACTTTGAATATGTTGGTAGCATTACTAACTGAAAAGGTCCGAATGTTAGGACATGGTTCCAATGAACTGTTGAAATTTGGAAAACTTCAACACTTTCCGGTTTCAGCCTTGCTGAACACTATGTTTATTAACTCTAACATTTGTGGAATAGGCACAATATATTCAATGGCTAATAGATAATGTGACCGTGTACATGACTTTATTTGTAACTGCATATTTTTTTATATATTTAAGTACTGTTGATAAAATTGGATGACCACTTCATAGGAATGAAGTTAAATACGGGAGGGGAAACTTTTATGCGGTAATATTTGGCCACATCATTTGTTTTAAATTGTCAATGTTATCTAACCATTTTAGTAACGCGTTCTGAATGTGAGTCTTTAAACTCTTTTACTAGCCATGGGCTACTAGATATTATTCGTATATAATTCTCATTAAAATGTCTACGTTAAAGCAGGATGCGTGAGATAGCATCTTAACTGATTGTTATCCGATACATTAAAGTCAACCTCATGTTGTCATAATTTCAATATTGGTAAACCCTTTGTTTTTGAAGTAATTATGCAATAATGTTGTAGCCACGTTTTAATTGGCTTACAAATTATATAACATGACATTTGATTGGCTAAGAACGTTTTAAGTATTTTGTAACGTGTAATTTGATTGGTCAAAAGCTTTTAACATTTATTTTCTATGATTTGAAAATAATGTATATTAAGTAAGATTTGATTTAGACTGGAGATAGACAAAAAAGTAATGATGTAGGACTAAGACAGTTATGATGTAGGTTTTAAAGAGTTAGGAAAAGTGGAGTTCCACTACGCTTCATTAAAATACAATGTACTTACTAACTCTGTGTGTTAAAACATATTTGTTATTGTTAAACTATTTGGAGAAACTACAAAATAAAAATAGTAAAACTGACGGTGGATTTGTCATCACTTATTTAGTTGAGACTTTATCAGATTTGAAATTATACTGGAAAATGCATTGGACTTACGACGTTAGCAGAGCCAAACTGACAGCTCACACACAACGCTGTTACATACGAGCTAATTCCCAAAACAACCGACATAACACTGTTGGTCTAACAACAAGCTGGATTCCACGTACTACAACAACCTCAAGAGATAACGCAGAGTTCTGAGATTAGAGTTCAGAATCGGATCTCAACAACACATGGAAAATGAGCTCAATTCCCACACAGTATAACAACGCCTAAACACGGCATTACATATGTATATAGTCAAATGTTTCTACGCATAATTTCGTTTTTATTATACTTTTCATAAAAATATTTTAAACAATATTTACAACATCAACCGATTATCCTTACAATGATATTATTGCTATTTTCTTGATATTATACTAGTCGTTTTATGAATAAAATCATAATTATATATATGCCTTACCGGCTATCGACTTATGGTAACAATATCGTTAAAAATAACAATAAAACAAAGACTCCAAAATAACCGATCTTTCTCAACTATACTTTGATAGTATAGACAGTCCTTACAATACTCTTATTGCTATCCGCAGCGCTAATATGACTAGTCGTTTTATGAAAAAAATCATAATAATATATATGCCTTCTGATTTCCTAAAAAATACCGGCTATCGACTTATCGTAACAACATCGTTAACAATAACAATACAACAAAGGCTCCCAAATAACCGATCTTCCTTAACTATACTCTGATATTATAGACAGTCGTTTCAAAATACATTCATATGCCTTCTGATTTCTAATAAATACTGGCCTTCGACTTCTTATATAATATGTCTCTACTACTAATTATGTTCTCATAACATTTATCTCAACACAACAATAACACATACCGACCCTCGTATCTAAACTCCAATATTATAATAGTCGTTTATATTGAATAAAACTTATTCATATGCAACTTATTTGCTTTCGACCTCTATTTATAATACTTAATATCTCGACAATATACTCAAAAAATCTTACAAATAATTATGTTCGCATAATATCTATTTGTAGAAATAACGTCAAAACAATAATACACACCCACTCTCCTTAATGAATAATCATATCAACATTATTGACTATTACAACATGTTAAACTCACTATTTACAAGTATATACATTTAAAATTGTTATATAATATCACCACTGCATGAATATTTACAATTTGCAACGTGATGTTTATGCAAGTTAACTTATTGACAACTTGACAATTTACTATTTACAATTACGCATTTACTTAAATACGATTTTGACATTTTGACATTTTCAATTTTTCAGCTTAGATTTTCTTAACTTACATTCATTAATTAGCTTAATGTAGTCTAAATAAATAACGTATCACATTTTCTATCCATTTAATCCATGATTTATATTGATTTAAATTTCCATCATATTCTAAGATCACCCTTGCGACACCCCGGGTACTTACAGCTTTTAAACCATTTGCCATAATTTAAAATTTATTATCTTCTCGACACAAGCAAAATAGAACTTTACAAACATTCACTCACCTCATTCGTATAGTGGTTCGTACTGTTCGTCCTGGCCACGATCACCAAAATTTTAGTCTTGTAGCATAATGGGCTAAGACTCAAAGACACAGTTTCAGTTCTACAGTTTATTCAGTTGCAGTGTACATACAAGTCATAACTTCCAAGCGTCACTCGGCGCTCCAATTTCAACTGATCTTAACACAACTTTGCTTGGGTTATAAAGGGTATAGCCAGACATGTATTATACAGAGATCGGTGTAACCAAATGTTCAAGCTTCCTGGTATTATGTAAGATCATCCCCCACACCACATTAAATGTGTCCAACATACTCAACTGTCAAACCTACAGTGACCCACCATGCACATGTCAACATTGACATACAATGTTATATACTGATCAAAGCAAAATTGAAAGTGCTAGAGCGTTAACGGTGAAAAGTCTAACGGACGGAGGACGGACAGGACAGACAGACAGACTGACAGACGGACAAAAAACAAGAGGGTCATTGGCCTTATAGCGCTCACCTGATGACTAGCAGTTTAGACAGAACAAGAAATATCACTGAATGTGATGAATACCGCCAGAAACTGCTTGACACAGTCAGATTTGCACAACTAGACTTGGTACTGATCATTCATGCAAAGTTTTGTTGAAATCCAACCATTGGTTGCTGAGAAATAGCGCAGACAAAATTTATAAGTGTAAAAAAAAACAAAGGGCCATAACTACCTTAAAATTGATCCGACCAACGTGTGTCGACCACATGCAAAAATAGACTGAGTACAGAGAAATAGCGCGGATAAAATTTATAAGTGAAAAACACAAAGGACCACAACTACTTAAAATTGTTTCGATTAACGTGCGTCGGCGATATGCACAACTTGACTTGGTATTGATCATTCATGCAGTTTCGTTGAAATCCGACCATTGGTAACAGAGAAATAGCGCGGACAAATTTCTAAGTGTAAAAAAACAAATTTCTAAGTGTAAAAAACAAAGGGCCATAACTCCCTTAAAGGTTATCCAATCAACGTGTGCTGAGGATATGCACAACAAGACGTGGTACTGATCAATCATGTACAGTTTTATTGAAATCCGACCATTGGTAACAGAGAAATAGCGCGGACAAAATTTATAAGTGTAAAAAAACAAAGGGCCATAACTCCCTTATCCGACCGGCGTATGCCGACGATATGCACAACTAGACTTGGTACTGATCAGTCATGCAAAGTTTCAATGAAATCCGACCAAGGGTTACAGAGAAATAGCGCGGACAAAATTTGCACGGACCGACCAACCAACCAACAGACCAACCAACCTCAAGGATGACTCCAATATATCCCCCATATATTATGTATCTGGGGGTATAATCAGTATTTGTTATGAAATGACCTTAATATTTGATGTAGTTTTTACAGAGACACACCTTGTGGCCAGGTTTCATAAAGATGAGTTAAAATGGTATTAGGCAAAATTTTGACCTCTCTAGTGCTTACATGTGTTTTCTTTAATGTGACCTAGTTCTTGACCCCAGATGACCCAGTTATATACAACATCTAGATTCATAGAGAAAAACATTGTGACCAAGTTTCATATAGATTAGGCATAAAATAAGACCTCTAGAGTGTTAACAAGGTTTTTCTTTGATATGACTTAGTGATCTAGTATTTTGCCTAAGATGGCAAGTTACAAATTGACCTATATTTCATACAGACTAACATTGTGACCAAGTCTCGTAAGAAATAGGCAAGACATGTGACGTATAGAGTGTTAACAAGGTTTTTTTAATGTGACTTGGTGACCTAGTTTTTTCCCAAGATGACCCAGTTACAAACTTGATCTAGATTTTATAGAGACACACATTGTGACTAAGTTTCATTCAGAATACATAAAAATGAGACCTCTTAGGAGTTTTCTTTGATGTGACCTTGTCTATGACCCTAGATGACCCAATTACAAAATTGACCTAGATTTAATAGACAAACATTGTGATTAGGTTTCATAAAGATTAAGTGATAACTATGACCTCTCGAGTGTTAACAGTCAGACGACGGACGGTGGACGACGGACATAGGGTGATCATAAAAGCCCACATTGAGCACTTAGGCGAGTGCACTAAATAATTATAATCCACTCAGAACTCTGGTGGCCATTTCAGCCGATTGGAAACCCTAACAAAAATCCAACTACTGGCCAGCCTTTTAAATAATGTTACAGAAATTAATGTTGGGTGAGCGTGTTAAAACATGTGTTATGATTCGGCAAAAGTGAGAACATTAGGTAACAATTATCCATTATTGGTCCATGCAGAACAAGGTTCAGATTAAATATGGTTTTACTTGACAGTGTCCACAGGTGAGAAAGGGCACTCTTGTCGTCATCGGTAATGCTCAGCTTATATCATGAATATTGGTTTGTAATCTAATGTAAGACGGGACAAGCATATTTGTTTGTTTATAGGCAGACAGAATGTAGCATAGCTACGCCTTGTTTCAAGCCCTGTACGTATATATATATATAAGAAATAAGTAAACAATTCGTAAGGTCCAAAAATTCTACGTATTATAACAGGGTTGTTGACCCATTTTTCAGTATAATTTATTGTCGTCATTTGGTCGTCGTTAAATAGGTTAGTAGGATAAGTGCATACAATAAAAAGATAATCTAAATTTGTAGCGTTTTTTACAGACTTCTTATTAACATATAATTGAGTTATATACTGTAGGCGACACTAATGTCCTATTTGGCTAAAAAACAAGAGTATTTAATGCAAACTAAAGTATCATAATACAGTCATCTCTCCTTAAACAAATGTCTACAGACCTGCTTTAAACAACCCTAGTTGACGCTGAATGACCGGCGTGCACTAGCTAGGTAGGGTTCAATGTTTTCAAACATCCTAGTTGTTGGACATCAACTCAGGCTACTATGCCAAGTTGTCGATTAGTGAGTAATACACCCACTGCACTAACCGGATGGGCGAAATCCTTTATATTTACAAACACGCATGTTATGTAGAAACTCGGTTATTACCCCCGCCGATGAAATCGGTAGGGGTATTGAAATGGCATTGTCCGTCCGACAGTCTGTCCGTACGCACCCACTTGTAGTTGTGGGGTTCGGAACTATATGCTGTATTTAGATTCTATTCATTCCGTTGCTTACGGGGTGCAAAATGTTGCTTATGGGGTTTTACAAACAAAAGGATGAAAAGAAAACCCCACAATGTCAAGTCAGTTGGAAGGTCCGCCGTCAGTCCGTCCGCTGCCATTTCTCGGTAACTAGCTGGTAGAAATTCATGAAATTTGACTGAAATGTGTACTAGTTAGCATACTGGAATGATTCCCGTCAAGTTGTTTTGATCTATAAATAACTCTAGTTGCCTTAGCAACCGATTAAAAAAACTAAAAAAATAAAATAAAAATCGCAATAGCTCACATTTAGCACTTCGTGCTCAGGTAGGTGAGCTAAAAACATGACAAGTCAATCACTGCCTAGATTTCAAAATAATTTTACAGAAATAGTTGTTGGGTGACCCTCTTATAAAAGTGACATTTTATCATGATTTATCAAAAAACATTGCCGCCAGAGGGTGGGGCTCGTTTTCCCTTGTATATAAATAGTAGTCTTTAAAAATCTTCTTCTATAAGTACTGGTTTGATTTCATTATGAATTATTATCAATGTTCCTTCGGTGATCCTCCATAAAAATAGCCAAAAGAATTGAAATCTATAAATAACTGGTTGCCATGGCAACCGATTGGAAAAATCATAAAACAAAAAGGCCATTTGCCCTAAAGCGCTAACCTGAAGACTGGGCAGTTAAGGCAAAATCAGTATTTGTTATGATATGACCTTAATAATACACGCTTTATGTCCAGGTTGTAAAAAGATGAGGTAAAAAATGTGAGTATAAACAAGGTTTTTCTTTGATGTGATCTGGTAACCTAGTTTATGACCCCATATTACCCAGGTACGAACTTGATCTAGATTTTATAGTGACAAACAGTATGACCTAGTTTCATAAAGATTAGGCAAAAAGCGTGACCATTGCAGTGCTAACAATATTTTTCTTTTATGTGACCTTGTGATATTGTTTTTTTACCCAAGATGACCCAGTTACGAACTTGATGTAAATTACATAAAGACAATCATTGTGACTTAGTTTCATAAGATTAGGTTAAAAATGTGACTTCTAAGAGTGTTAACAAGGTTTTTGATTTGACCTAGTGACATAGTTTTGGAGCCCAGATGACCCAGTTACATAAAGTTTCATAAAGATTAAGTGATAACTGTGACCTCTCTAGTGTTAACAGTCAAATTGTTGACGACGGACGGTGGACATAGGGCGATCACAATAGCTCACATTGAGCACTTCGTGCTCAGGTGAGCTAAAACATGAGAAGTCAACCACTGGCCAGATTTCAAAACAATTTTACTGAAATACTTGTTGGGTGACCCTCTTACAAAACTGACCTTTTTGTCATAGATTCGTCAAAAAACATGGCCGTCAGTTGCAGACTGGATTTCATTACAAATTGTTTACAATATTCATTGAGTGCTCAATTCTATAAAAAGCGAAATATTTGCAATTCATGTAGCACCATGGTAACCGAAATCAAGTTCCTATTTGATTATGGTTCTTATATGTGCACAGGTGAGCCGAGATAGCACAGGTGAGCGATACAGGGCCATCTTTGCAGTTAAAACCCTTGGTTTATTGACTCATTTCGTCCACTAGCTAGCCGGTACAATTTCATGAAACTTATTTAATTAATATGAACAACCATACTGTGATTTTGCCGGTAGTTATTTTTATTGGTCAATTTTATGTTGAGCTTTTGCCCCTGATTTATTGACAATTGTTATCTGATTGAAGCTTACATTCTAAACTGAGCAATAAAATACCGATAACCTGTAGGCGGGAAATATCAATTCAACTAATTTGCTTGTTTTATTTATTATGATACCACAGTTTTTATAGCACTTTGTATCCTGCAGTTGTTGTTCATAAGTGCTAAACAACCTCAATAAAAATAGATAAAAAGCATGCAATATAAAGTAACATGTGTAGAAATCTTTAAACATCATTGAGAAATATCGTAAACTGATACGATTTATCTTCATCTGTAATTGATTACTGTTAATTAGACATGTCGCTTCCGTTCTCGTTAAAGTTAATGTCATTACAGACATGTCGCTTCCGTTCTAATTGAGGGCGATGATCGGCATAAAGTGCGCGTCTAATTGAACCCTTATTGAACAGAAACATAACACAAGGGGACTATGATGGCCTTATATCGCTTACCTGGGAAACATTGCTGTTGCTACATACCAAATGCAGTAAATGGGCCAAGACTGTTCCACATCGTTCAAATACGTTCATCTGATAGTAGTAGTTCTGTTAAGTTTTCATAGAGACAAACGATTTGACCATTTTTCTTGAAGATTGGGCCATCACTGTGTCCTCTACTGTATTCACAAGCTGTTGTCTTATATTTGATCAAGTTTCGAACTTGACTTAGATCTGATAGCGACAAACATTCTGCCCATGTATTATGTCCTCTAAATGTGTTTACAAGCATTTTGTAAGGTTTGACCTAATGACATAGTTTTTACTTACATGACCCAGTTTAAAACTTGGCCTAGATTTTATATAAATGAGGATTCGGCTATATAGGTGCGGCTCTATTGCGTTCACAAGCTTTTTCTAAGATTTGACCAAGTGTTTAACTCCACATGACCCAGTTTCGACATTTAACTAGATTTCATGTTCAATCTGATTAAAATCGTATCCTCAAACCCGCTACGCATGAGGAAGTAAGGAAGATCAAGTACTTAAGTCAGATTGGACAAATGCATCCTGTCTAAGCGTAAAATCGAGCGTGCGCATCGATTACGACGGAGCAGTGCGGATTGTTGTTATGGTCAAGGTAATGTTTTGCTTCGTCATCCTTTTGATTTTAAAACTATGAGATTGGGAATTGGCCGAGGATGACCTACAATAAATGTCCCTCGATCGTGATGTATTGAAATACGAGGGGTGATCAATAAATACGCGGAAAAGTGCTGTAGTTTCTTTATTTGTCATTGTAAGTCGTTGAAACTTTCTAAACGTGAAGATAAATTTATTTAAAATTGATTCGCTGCTGATCATCAATATTGACCGAAGACGGAACGAACGCGATTTCCTATGGCAACGTCACTTGACGTCGTGCGGCCCAAATTTGCATATGTTCCAACGTTGAACGTAGCAAACGATGACGTATCATTCATGCGTTTGTATTATTATAATTTTCTAAAGGGTGGGTTATGAGTATACAATGATATAACATTACATTCATTATTTCTAAACATTGTTTAAATGTTAAAATTCCGTTTTAGAGCTATTTGCTTCGAAGTTGTTGTCTGAAAATGAGTGCGATACAGAAATCGGTGACGAAAAGCAGTGTGGCGAATGTAATGTCATAAAATACCAATGATAATATTGCAAAATGTAATAAATATTTAATAGCACATAACACGGGTGTCTGTTTTGCATATTCTATCATACATAGCCATGTGAAATCAATGTTGACATGCGAATGGGCTATACAACGCCAATAACGTCAAATTACGTCATCAATATTAATGTTCTCCAGCAGCTAATTCTTATAATTTACATACAAGCTGTGAAGGAAAAATATTGATTTTCAGTTGACAGGTCTATGAAGTGTATTTTGTTGTACTACTGTTTTTTGAGAATCATTCAATGCGTTATACAGTATGAATTGTGCCACGAATGAGTATGTAAACTGTAATATGTAACGGCATCAAGATAACGTTGGGCCGGTGTAGCCATAGTGACGTTATGGTTTCTGTTTTTGCGACCAATATTTCCTCGAGTTTAATGTTTCTTATAGTTATGTATTCGTAATATGCCAATCTATTATCTGACCGATTTTCTTCAATATTGGTCACGTAACAAAGATTTCAGAGCATTTTTCCGCGTATTTGTTGCTCACCCCTCTTACATGTATTCTTAGCACTTGTAGTTATTTCAAACATTCGGAAAAAAGCACCGAAACTCGCCTGTTTTGGTTCCGTCCCGTAGTTTTGTCGTCGTAAATGGTTCAAATATCCTTTATAATTCGTATTTCCTCGTCATACATATACAATACATCATATTTAACAAATACCTCACCGTCCAAGCGGTTTAAAACTAATTGAAATCACGAAAACCCGGCCGTCAACGAGACGTGATTTTTTACGACCGATGGGAAGGATCGGGGCGTATTTTCGAGCGGCCGGACTATACGGAAAACAGTTTACACGGATTTGAAGGTCGGACCGTGGACAAAAGTAATTTTATCCGTTTATATGATATTATTTCGTGTTTCTTTAATAAGTAGGGTCAATTTCACACTAAACCGCATTCTTGTAATGGTGTATTCGTTCGTAAGCGCATGCTTCTTGATCGTTATCCAATTTGTAATAATCCTACATATTATCTTACAAGATTTGATCAAATTAGAAGTATGTGGTCAATGTAATTAGAACATATGGATTAAGCTCATGATAGCGTTATCGAACAAGCATTGTTTATGATGTACTAGATAGATATTTTTATTTCCTCCGAATTTGAAGAGCTGAACTAACAGTAACCTGAATAATATAGATGTGTACATGTATACTCAAAACATAAGCCCGACTTAGAATATAATCAAATGCGGTTTAAATTGCGGACTATTGACTAAAACGAATATGACATGTGAAGTCAGCATATCCAACGATTTGCATGATAATTTAGCATTTACTTAATATGCCTGTCGTGTGTTCAGCCAATACCTAAATTAGACGTGCACTGACATATGCAGGTCGTGGCTGTTAAAGTAACATTGCTGATGGTGTTATTGTGCAATAATTCTGCTGAACTGTGTGCACATTTAAAAAGTCTACAGAAAAAAACGTCCAATTTTCACTATTGCTCGTCGTCCCGGCATGACTTTGAGTGATTAGCGGCCACTGTAAACAACATTGCACAGTATTAGAACGTACATGATCTCCCATTTCATCATTTACTGATCAGGCATAGACATAATAACAGTGCCAGTGATAGACTTCGATCAAGACGACCGAAGACTACGACACAAGACGTCGATCGTCATCTTGTGACGTCATTCTGACGTAAATTGTCAAAAAAACGTACACGCATTCAATAGTATCATTAACAAACTCTTACAAAGAAAGAATTATGAAACATACGTATGAACTTGTATCATGCAAATCTTCAATAACCTTGCCAACCGAAAGTTGACCAAAAAGGTAGTTTCTTTAATACCTGTTAAAATAAATGCATACATTTTATCATTCTTAAACTAAGTTAAAGTTTGTTCCCTGGATTTATATTGCCAAAGTTATAAAAATGTCCTTCAATGCATGGACGACAAAGCACGAAAAATTACAAAGGGCTACAACTCCAAAAATATGCTATAAAGAGTTACGATTGTTTAGCACTGCACTTCCCCGAAATGAGATATATTCACCTATGAAGTTTCAAATTGATATATTTAATACTGTACGAGTAATGGTCTGAACAGGAATTAGGTATAACAAATTGACGGGACGGGTGCAAAACCATAGTAACATACAGTCAATCATCCGAGCGTGATTTCTATGACGTAGCGATGGCGATATAAAACCATGTTTGGTTACGGTCCGCTTCTTTTACTTTTAAAATCAAAAAGAAGTTTAAAAAATTATCACAATTATGCCTGGACGTGGTCGCGGACAGAGGCGTAGGCTCGCAGCTAGAGGGGTTGGCGGCATGGAAACCCGTCAGGGAGCCAAGTGGCAGCGTCGGGAGGAACGTTAGACTTTTTGACAATGGTCAAGACGAGGATATGGGTGAGTTGATTTTGTACATGTATTGAATGAAAATTTGTTACAAGGTGACCACGTGCCACTTGTTTCACAATCGACCTTAAATAATTAGTATAAACTAAACCGCAGAATACGTTCAGCAACATGTTTTTCAAACATAGTAATCAACATAATCGATTGTCAGATCGAATAATGAACTTGATTGCCTTCATAAGATATCAACTTTAAAACGATCATTTGAGAATAACATAGAAATCCAAGTATTTATTACAGTTGTCATCTCATTTGTTTACGAATTTCGCGTTGTGTAGCAAATGTATATGCATGCGCCAAAGATGAATTAAAGTAGTGCGACAGTTAATCGACGAAACCATTATGATGCAGTGTTCATGATGCAGTGTTCATTATGCGTCGTTCATAACGAATGATGACATCGAATACATTATATTACTTACGGTTTAATTTAAGTCCCAATGAAACATCAATATCAGCAGTTTCCTATGTTTGAGAATCTGAGATGTGTTACGAGACTTCCTGATAAACTTTTTTTAGCCAAATTACAAAAGCAATATGCGTTTTTTAATAATCCTTGTGTTAATTATGTTGGTATAATCATTGCTAACACTGCTTTGTAATCCGATTGCCTGAATCGTTGCTCGATCACCTACAGATTGTGTAAAATCGGTAATTACACAGCTGTCAAAACTATTTCAACTATAAACTTTCTAACATTGTTTACTAAATAAATGACTGACATTTTGAAAAATGTATGTATACCTATTATGTAATTAACTTTTATAAATACATTTTTATAACAAGTGAATATAACAAAAACACTGATTGATATTATATTATTTGAATTTTAAGCTACAAAATGATGTATGAGACTAATGGGTTATTGTGCAAAAAGGGTGTTTAATTCACTGAAGAAAAATACACATTTTCGCCCCTTGGAATGAACCTTAAACAGCGTTAATGTAGGGGCGAATACATCAATTTGTCGTTGTTGCCAAAGGGTGCGGTGGAACTTGCTGAATTTGACAATGATGGTGAGTTATCTTTATCTAGCACCGAGAAATTAGAATGTCGCCCTAAGGAATGTAAAGATGACATTGGCTCGATAACACGATGGACCGATATATACTACATGTATATGGATATCTATTTGACCGCCTTACCACATAAAATCCACGAATTGGTCCATTACTCATTTATAATATGCGAATGCGCTGCTGTCCACAGGGGCACTTCGTGGAAATTATATGACCAACAATTCAGGACCAGCCAAGCTCTAGTCCCGTCGTCCAGGAGTAGCATTAATCATGACTTGTGGCTAAGATGTGTATACAGTCGGGCCGACCAAATTAATTCCCCTAGTCATAAGTCGCGTGTATACCTTGCTCTCAACAAAGGCCAGTGTAAATGGCCTAGCTGTAAATATAGCCATTTATGTATCTACTGTAACTGGGACACCCATTCACTGCGTGTGCTCGTGTGCGTAATAGGCATACCATGAGATCTAGTACTTATGTCAATGCACACCAGAACACGCCAAGTAACCCAACTTAGTCTAGAACTCTTTTTGGGGCCAACCACGTGGCCATTTTCCAAGGTCAATACCATATTTCAGACCTAACCGGGGATTTAACGTTACTCAATGAGGACATTAAGATGCATGGTTGTTTGGCGCCAACACTTATAAATTTAACAACCTTAAATCTTTACAGTTCTTCAGATAACAACGTATTACTATCGGCTTTACGTACGGTTTTAAAATCAATTTTGATGAACTAAGACAAGCGCGTAGCTCCAAAAATCTCAAATCAATCTTACAACAGTCTGATATTGCCCAACAAAAAATTGATAAAGAAATAAAGGCTGGCAGGGTTGCAGGTCCGTTTATACATCCTCCGTTTGAACATATTCAGGTGTCGCCTATCGGTATCTTTGCGAAGAAAACACCGGGTGAATATAGGCTTATACACCATCTATCATACCCGTTAGTGTCTTCCACAAAGGACTTTATTGATCCAAAACTATGCTCAGTCAGGTATACCGACTTCGAAGAGGCGGCTATACACATGAAACAAGATTTAGGACGCAATTGCTTCTTATTCAAACTGGACATCAAAGGTGCGTTTAGATTATTACCTATTCATCCGAAAGACTGAACTACTCGGTTTTTCACTTTGTGGCAATTACTATTTCGATAAAAGTCTACCGTTAGGCTGCTGTATATCACCTAGTCCGTTTGGAACATTCTCAACATTTCTAGAATTCATTATTAAAAATCGCATTCCAAACAATAAGGTATTACATTACTTAGATGTTTTTTGGGAAGAAATAAAATACGTCAGGGTTGCAAGCAAAGTATGTAAATATTAACTAACGATATCCGGGAAATCGGCGTACCTCTAGCAGACGACAAAGCGGAAGGGCCGAGTACAACACTGGTTTATTTGGAAACAGTCTAGAGACAGATTCGCAGGAAATGGTGGTACGCATTCCTATGTACAAAATCTCAGAAGTCGCGGTCAAAATTAAGGATGTGCTGTCGAAAGACAAAGATAAACTTTACCTTGCAATCGTTTCTGTTGCCGTGTCATCGCTATATAGATAGACCGTTCTGTAGGCGTCTAATCAATTCGACGTGTGGCGTTAGTCATTCCATTCGTCAGAATAACCAAAGAAATAAAGCGCAATTTAAAAAATTGATTAGATTTCTTTCACGATAGATACTGGGTATCAAACGACGATGAGCAGTTGTTTACAGATAGTGCTGGTGGTACAGGTTTTGGAATCTGGTTTAAAGGTCATTGGTGCCAAGAAAAATGGCATTCAGACTGGATAAATCAGGGATTTGTTAAGGACATTACGTTGCTCGAACTATTTCCTGTTGTAGTCGCCACTGTCGTATTTAGCGAAAATTTGAAAAACAAGATTCGCTTTAAATTTGACAACATAGCGGTAGTACATATCATAAACACGATGACCTCGAAGTCAACCCGTGTGTTGGCGTTATTGAGATACTGACTATGCAATGTATAAAACATAACTGTCTTATTAAAGTTTCTCATATCGAGGGAACAAAGAATGAAATTTCTGACGCACTTTCAGATTTTCAGAACAACAGGTTCCACAAACTAGCTCCATCTGAAGACTCAAAGGCAACTCCGGTTCCAAATTGTCTCTGGAATATATTCAACGCCGATCTAGAACAAAGGTATTTGCGGGGATCTCAACAAACACGACACTAGCTTATAAAACCGCTGTTACTACATTTGATACGTTAAGACATTTATACAAGTTACCGTTGTCATGGCCAATTCCGATACAACAAATGGTTTGGTTCATAACGTACCTATTCGAGAAATCATATTCATCGAAAACTATTCACACTTACGTGACGGGGCTGTCCTTTCTTCATAAAATAAACGGCTAGGTCAATGTAACAGAGGTATTCATAACGTACCTATTCGAGAAATCATATTCATCGAAAACTATTCACACATGACGGGGCTGTCCTTTCTTCATAAAATAAACGGCTAGGTCAATATAACACAGGTATTTCTAATTCGCAACATATAAATAGACCGTCGGCAGATAGAAGAGCCCCAACTACTTTTCACCTGCTTATAGCGGTCTGTAATATACTACCATCGGTCGCTCACAACAACTTCGAAACTTTGCTATTTAGGGCTCTTTTCATGTTAGCTTACTTTGGCCTGCTTAGGGTGAGCGAATGTCACGGGTTTACTCAGCGGATCAGGTCACCACTTGGTACAGCCATGTACAACAAATGATTTATGTAGGTTCATGCCTTCTGGAGTTGTTGGGTGCATACAAATACTGAAACAATTATGTCAAAGACATTAATTATTTAATATATATAGATGGTGGCTTAATAAACCGAATGTAGTTTACAACAAAGGTACGTCCGTAGGACGAGGTACCAATATGAGAATGCCAAGAAGCACTCCATTTACAGACAATAATACATGTACTTCGTATATGATCAAACGAAGGCCACTGTTACACGTGGCTTACCCAAAACATATAAAGTCAAATTAACACATGAAATAGTTATGAAATACAATCATGCATTTAGGACAATAAATGTAACTAAAATATGTAACTAACCTGAAACAATTATGTCAAAGACATTAATTATTTAATATATATAGATGGTGGTTTAATAAACCGAATGTAGTTTACAACAAAGGTACGTCCGTAGGACGAGGTACCAATATGAGAATGCACCGAAGCATTCAATTTAGATAGCCACATCGGTTTATAGGTTAGATTCATATAAAAGTTTATATGGTCAAGCACGTTATATAGGACTAGATATAGGTTTTATATAGGGAAAAGTGGATTTGTATAACATGTGATATTGATATTTTACTATAATTTATATTCCTATTTATTTATTTAGTAGTAATTAGTAAGTTTATTTAAAGTTTATAACGTAAGGTTGTATTGGTATATATTTTAGTTTAATTTATTTGCTTATTGACATTTTAAAGCATGTTATATTTATATATAGATAATCAAATGCATTGTATATTTATACTTTATGACACGAAGGCTGATGTATTCATTAGAAAATAATAGGGCAATATCAGTCAATGATATCTTTGGGGATAACCAAACATAACCAGTACGGCAAGCCAGTCTCTTTAAAAATACTTTGCGAATCCAACACTGTATTATGCCCGGTATTAGGCATGCCAACAGCTCAATGTCAAGTATTTGTCCAAGCAAACACAAACCCAGTTACAAGATACCAATTTTCCGCGATGCTTAGGACAAGTTTATTATGTAGTAATTTCAGGCCTGACTCATATAAATCGCATAGTTTCAGAATAGGCCGTGTTACTCATCTAGCAATTGATTTTCTGTGATCACGAGTGAAATAAAATTAGGTCTTTCACTAAAAAGCAACACATTTTCTGTTTATTATATGCCTAAATTTCTCGGTAAATAGTACAGTCGTCATTGGCTTAATGTGTCACATAGTTCCTACCAAAATGTTGATTCTGTTCTGTTCCAGTAGTGTTTTAATGTGGAAAGTGTGAATTGTGGATCACACTTCATGTATGTACCACACTTTATGTATGTATTTCAAATATGGACTGCCTGCCGACAGTTAACTGTGTTTTATTGATATTTTTCAGGATTATTACGCATTGGTGGAGGACGAGAAATATGTGGGTGCTTCGGCCGAATCAGCTGTTGTGCATTGAATAATAACAAAGTGTAACCGGAAGACTTGAAATAGCTCGAAAAGTAAACGTTCAACGTGACATTTCTATGGATCATTTGAACCGATAGCGTTCCTCAATTGCTGTCATTGCCATTTCCGCCATTCTGATTAACTTTATACTACCATGAGTAGAATACTTATCACTTAATATAATATATCATCAAACGTTATCTACTTCTGTTTTTATTTCCGTTATTATGACCGAGTCCTAGAACAATAAGGATTAATTCTAACATTAATCGAATTTATTCTGGCGAGGTGAATTGTCTTTTTGAGTCGCAACAGGGACCTGGTCGCACAGTATCTAGTGGTTAATATCGACCATGCTATAAGTTGTGGTCAGTAATATAATGCCGATCCGAGCTTGCTTTATGTGACGTAGAGATGGCTACATAAGACCATGTTTGGTTACGGTCCGCCTCTTTAACGTTTAATATCTGAAAGCGCACCCGTCCGCACCCATGCTAACTCTATACTGTGCATTGGAACATATTCTGCTGTTGTGTTTATTTTAAATTGCAGTAATTACAGTAATTACGATAAGTAGAATCGGCATCCTCAGTGTAAAATTGGCTAATAAACTACTTCATAGGACATGGAACGTTCCCACGAGATGTTTACAATCGGCTCTATGAACACCAATCTCCACAGAATATCGGCTGTCACAAACGCTTACCTCACGGCACTTGTAAATAATCAGGAAGATGATGTTGTGCTTTTAAAATGAGCGTTTACTGATGTGCTCGATAGATTAGCATCTTATGGCGGTCTTGAATTGGCCCATAATGTTTAGTTAGGAGGTGGTTTAGTTAAGCGGTATAATATATGATGTTGCACTGGGTTGGAATTAGGTACCATGCGCTTTTATTATTTGCCGTGCGGCGAAAGTTGGCATATATGTCTAGCGGCTTAACGCATCAGGCAATGCGCTTGAAGTTATATTGCATGAGCGGTGCGATTTTGGCACTTGCAGTGTCGGCTCTGGGTCTTAACGCATCAGGCAATGCGCCTGGTTTTATATTGCACTATCGGTGCGATTTTGGCACTTGGGAGTGTCGGCTCTGGGTATTAACGCATCAGGCAATGCGCCTGGATTTATATTGCACTATCGGTGCTATATTTTGGCACTTGCTGTGCCTGCATGGGAACTGGGGTGGGTTACTTCAGGCTTAGGTTTATGTCTGCTCCTGGTCGCTCCTTCGCATGGCTGGTCCGCGGTTGATCAGACTCCATTCTTGTGCTGGGAGTTCCTCAATTGCTGTCATTGCCATATCCGCCATTCTGATTAACTATATACGTTGGGTGATCAAAAAGAAATGAGACAAACGCTGTATAATGACAATCAATACTGATACAAACAAGAAAAGTTGTATTTCAAAATATACACTCTGTGTCTGCTGAGTTTCGTAAATATTCATTTATTACTTGAATAGATACCAGCAGTTTCTCAACCTTTGGTACAGTGACTCGCCGCACACAATTGACGTCATGTACGTAAACGGTTACTATTCGAACGTCACATTGCTCCAATAAATCGCTCATATTTCTTTACATATTGCATAAATTTACCATGTATTCAGTATTTAACAAGAAAGAGTTTTTGTATAAAAACATTTCATTTGAAATAAAACAAAAAATATATTAAATAATTATTCGATCATTCTAATTTTAAAGGCGGTTTCCGTGTATGACGTCCGTTCTGGCGAGTGACGTTCAAAATTGATCGCTCATCTAATGTATTACGGGACTCGACTTGATAAACAAAAGTTTAATTTCCGTCAAAAAACATATAGTACAAACGATATATAATTATACTTCCTGCCAATGGAATGAAATATTTATTGTTTTGTAATTTATACTGATCGTAGAGTTCGCCAGGAACATATCGTTCAGAAACATACATCTTATTTCTCAGAAATTAAGGAGGAGTATCCCTAACTCTGTCTTAATTCTTCCGTTTATTTTTATTTTAACATGGCGTCAGTTTGACAGAGTCCCTACAATCAATCACATAAACAACTAAATCATGTGTAGATCACTGATTTGGAGTACAAATAATTCCCATACATGTTGGCGTTAGGCGTTAATCTTAATGAAATGCCGTTGCTTTGTGATAATTTATTGTCCGTCACCTTGCTCACAATAAGTGACGTCATCAAGAACATTGTGACGTCACAAGATAACTAATTAATTAAAACGCTAGATAATTGATTGATCTTCATTGCCTGGTAATTCCATTGTTCTAGAATCAATATTTAAACAGTTAGAAGGAAAGTCTTCGAATATATTGATCACCCCTCGTAACTGTTGAAACATTAAAACTATTTTAAAAAAGATACACATTGAGCAGCGAATAAGAAGGAACCATGCATTTGAATTAAAAACAAATATACTTTTTAAATAAACAAATTAAATTCAAATTCAGAGGAAGCAAGCATCACACAATTACCTGTACGACAGACATGTACCGAGCTATAGCAATGCAGTCGAGTAATAAGCATACATTTAAGAATAAAAGCATACATGTAAGCAAAAATAAATTAAAAAACTGAAAGGAAACGTGTAGCAAAAGCCGACGATTAAAAGCGTACTAAGAAAGCGTAACACCTCATACCAGATATGAAATGAACAGATTGACACTGCTTGTATACGGGTAATTTAAACGTCAGTCGAACGTAATTTTAATGTTACATAATGCATTTATACAAGTAATTGAAGTAGGCATACGAACAGACCTACATCTATGACTATGCAATGTAGACGTGAGCACATTAAATCAACATGTGACTAATAAATAAATAATTGTAAAGCTACATATAGTGACATTTAAATAATCATCAGAACATATATAGAGGACTGGAAAATACACTAAATAACATGCTTGGTTTACACGCATGTAAAGTTATATTGCATGTACTATCACAAATTAAAATATTAAATTATATATATATAAACATAGCATAGCAGCGTAATAGCAAAATGACAAAGCCACTTCACATCATACAAGTATAACACAACAGAAATGTTTTAAAAGTACATTATTTGCTCATATAAGAGTATAACTGACGGTGTTTTGATGTGCGGCGACATAGCGCGACAGCTTATACTTAACGTTATATTAATAATTAATAAAGCACTAGTAGTAGAAAATTATATTTTACGCGTACAAATCGACATTAAATGCACCTAAACGAATATGATATTTTTATGGTTAAAACACGTAACCTTGACAAAGTATAAGCATTTGTCTCATTTCATTTTGATCACCCCACGTACTATTCTGAATAAAATACTTATTTCTTATAGATTATCAAACGTTATCTGCTTCTGTTTTTAGCGCCACTATTCGTAGAATAAGGGTAGCTATTGCAGTCAGCCGAGCGTTGGCGTCCGTGTCGACGTCGGTGTAACACTTGTTAAAGTTTAGGTACAGGTTTTTTAACCTCTTATATTCTCTATGTCCTTTGAGATATTGCTTTCATACTTTGCATACTTGTTTGCCATCATGACCAACCCATATGCAGGAGTAGGTAAGTCTATCAGGCATTTTGTTGAAATTAAGCCTTTTTTATACTTAGTGCAAATAGGGCAAGTTTTAAAGTTTAGGTACATGTTTTAGCCTCTAATACCTTCATAGTGCATTGACATATTGCTTTGATACTTTGCATACTTGTTCACCATCATGACCCCAACCCATACACAGGGGTAGGTAACTCTATTAAGCATTTTGTTAAAAATTATGCCCCCTTTTGGACTTGGAAATGCAAATGTTAAAGTTTAGGTACAGGTTTTTTCACCTTTAATATTTTCAAAGTGCATTCACATATTGCTATGCATACTTGTTCTCCATCATGACTCCAACCCCCTTTTGGACTTAGAAATGCAAATGTTAAAGTTTAGGTACAGGTTTTTCAACCTCTAATATGTTCAAAGTGCATTGATATGTTGTTTTGATACTTTGCATACTTGTTCACCATCATGACCCCAACCCCTACACAGGAAAAGATAACTATTTAGCATTTTTTTGAAATTATGCCCCCTTTTGGACTAAGAAATGCTCATTTGTTTACCTTCATGACCAAGAGGACCTACACATGAGTAGGTAATGGTCCTGCATAATTTGTCCAAATTATCCCCCTTTTTCGACTTATAAGCCCAAACCTCTACACAGCAGAGGTAAATGCTGCTGTTATGAAGCATTTTGTTTTGAATATATAATGATTGTACTATCCTAGCATGGCGCTGCGAATAGTGGAGCGCGCTGTTCATGGACAGCTCTTGTTTATTTCTGTTATAAGGACCGATTCCTAGAATATTGGAATGGCAGTTACTCTACATACACAAGCCAGACAAAGTCCAATAGACAACTGCAGGATATACCATTCACATGTATGTAATAAAGAAACAAGCAATCCAAGCGTTAAAAACACCTGTGCCAGTCTCTTGGTGGATTAATTTTAGAGAATATACTTGAAACCTCATCTGGCATTTGCAATATAATTACATAAATGCCCCACTGCCATCACTGAAGTTGGGTTGGATACGGGAAAACTACATATTATGAAGACATTATAAAGTTAATTGTACCTGTTTGCTGTTAGTGCGTAGAGTTTGTGTTAACCCTGATGAAGACTGTGGAATGGTCGAAATGTCGGGTCACAAATAACAATTTTGAAGTCTTGTCCGTGTGTTACCACATATTTTCCTGTTAATCATGAAGATCATAAGAGCCAATTAAAATGATGATGTTCACCGGTGAGCTAGGGACATCTTGGTCAGTTGGTTTGGTGGTTCACCGGTGAGCTAGGGACATCTTTGTCAGTTTGTTTGGTGCTTTAACACTGAAATGCCTTCAACATCAAAGGTACGTTCCCCTATAGACGTTGAAAATCATTTCGGTCAGTTGCACGTTTGCTTGTAAAACAAAACACACACGAGCACAGAAGTGTGTTTAATTTCAAACCTGCAATGTTAATCCGAATCAGAAAAGCACAATCTTTGTTCTTGTTGAATGCAGTCCGAGACAGTGTGAAATGTATTGCACCTATTAAGACATTTAAGTGGGTGTATAGTTCGATTTCGAGCATTGAGCCGTGACTGCACTTTTAAAGTTTTAACCATTAATCGATATAGGTTGGTATAGGTTTAATGGAAAATATAAGTAATATAATTAAGGCCAGCTATCCGACGTGTCTGAATGGTCGTGACGGTATAGCGCTTGATACATTGTAAAATAAATTTTGTCTGACCAGGGCAAGTTCGAATCTCACCAAAAACATATATTTTTCTTTTTTTAATTTATATTTACACATTTTTTAATTTATAAATGCACATAACTTGCAATATCCGTGTTATAACAGTATGTGACAAGCCATATTTGTTACATGCTTCAAAATATTTTTAGATCTTGCATGTGTATTGTAGAATGTTATGACGGCTAATCAACGTAATACAGGTTGTCAGTAAACTCGGAACATGGATACGATTGCTATAAGTGAAAATGAAAAATAAATTGAATCAACACATTTTCATGGAATAATTAAAAAAAAGAAACTATACTTTTTAAATGAAATAAAATAATGAATTAAAAATATGAGCGAATTGGGAATTTGAACAATCAAACTTCGGGTTAGAAATCCTGAACGTTGCCGACTGCACTAAACGGTAATTCGATAACAAACAGATATATGTAAGAATCACATCATTAAATAATGACATTCGAACGTAATAAACTATGGTCTACCCGCCAAAATGGACTAGTCCGATAGGTCATGGCTCAGAGTTCAAAATTGAACTATAGCTAGTTTATTTACTGTATAGCACGGATAATTTGTGCATGAATGTATTACAAGGTTCTTTGCGTTGAATATATCAATTTCCGCGAGCAAATCGTGCAATATCTGTCCTTTAGATTAGAGTTTGTATTACAACTCGAGCGTCTTCGTGATACTTCCCGCTAATGAAAACATGCAACCGGGATTATAAATATAGGCAATGGCCCATATTCACATGTCGGTCCTCCACTCCAACTCGACTTACACTAACCTAAGGAAGCCTCAAGTGTAGCTGGACTGACGGTCGAGTTAGTGAAAGTCGAGTGGAGATTTGGTATTCACATGGGAAACTTACCCTCGACTTTCCTGAGTGTGTGACCGTTATAATACAAAAATGTATATGGTAGGATATTACACTGTACAACCAATCTGTGCTTTATTATTAAATTGGTTGGTTGGGTTTAGCTGCATTTTCGTAATACATGTATATACAAACAAAGTCAAACTATAATTTTGATGATTTTTATGCTACATTCTTAATAATATTATGTCTTAGAGAGTATGATTATTGTACAGCTAATAGTAGGTTAGTTATCATTAAACTTCGATGTAATTAACGTTAAATGAACGTATATGTTTACAATGATATATTCCAACAAAACATTTATGCAAGATAATACGTACAAGTTTTATATGAATAAAGGGTGCGCATATCAAAGAAGACACCGTACCATTTGCACTATGTTTACGGCGTGAACTCAGTATTAAATATCATATCACGTCAATATGAATTCCACCGACCGCCAAGCAACTAATGTCATGTTAATAATTTAGAAGTCAGAGGAGATGAACTCAGTTTACTTTTATAAGCAGATTCACTGTGAGATGATTTTGCAAACTCATTACTACATATACATCGTACAGACCGTTCCGGAGAAGCCCGACAACTAGAAAGCCATAATTCCTAGAATGTCATTTAATGAGCGACATGTATTTAAAAAATAGTACATATTATAGTTTGGCATGACTTTCTTGGCTTTATGTTGATTATGAAACAAGTTGGTACAACCTTCAACGAATATTAAACATTCTCGACACCCCATGCCCGACTTTATCCATCGACACAAAGGTATCGATATATATAGGAGAAGACAAGCCAGCTTTCGCTTATTATGCTGGACATATTGCGAGGGAATTAATAATACTATTTCGGTTTTAGCATGAAGTGACCCCGGATCGAACATGTGGCTTCCCGCACTCCAAGCGGGCGCTCTAACAGTAGGCTATCAATATGATTTCATAGTTATCCTCCTATATGAATACCATGCATTTAATTAACATCGCGGTAAGATACTAAATTTTAATTCCAGATACTTTATACACGTATTACAGTAACTTTATTTGTCAAAATAATATACTTTTAGATAACAAATTATTAATAAATTTATATTCATGGTTGCAAATTTATCAGCACACACTTTCATATGTATTTGTTGTTTAATTTGATAATACAATAACTTTATTAGTTCAACATTCGTGCGCTAAATCGGTATTCACTTAACCCGATTTGAGTGTAGCTGGTATTTTTTTCTAAGAATGTCATATTATTCATGCTTTCGAAGAAATTGCTACTATCCGGGACATTTCTAAATAGTAAAATCATCTCCTCAAATTCTTCTACCTATCATAGATTGTCCATTTTAGTTAGTGACTAACCTTGGTATTCACAAACATTCCATTGAGTGTGGTTGGAGTCGAGGTCAAGTCGACGTTTCGCTCCCTCGAAAATTCCTCACTCAGTCGAGTCAACTCCAGCTACACTTACCGTTGTGAATACCAATTTCAGGTTAGGTCGAGTTCACACTCAAACGCACGGACGAAACGATAATTAAATTTGGATTAACTCAGTGAGTGAGAGTGGTGGAGAGGATGTGAATATGGCCCTGAGAGACACTAATGGTTTTATATAACTGTTCATGTAGGATGTCCTAGTTGGACGAAAGTGTAGTCGTCAAAAGAGATTCATGACTTAGATAGGACATTCACGACCGTACATGGTGTATACCGCGCACTCTCTGAAGTGTGTTCTAAGTGCCTTCCATCCGATGTACAGGGTGGTCAAAAAACATGTCCCACAAACAATGCTTAATAACTTTTCGAATTAAAGTTATTGTTTTGGTATTTACTGAAGGAATATTGAATAAAGTTTTTTGTTGAATATATAGACGACCGTGTCATATAATGTCATAGTAACCATGGTAACGCCATCAGCGATATCATAATATTCCAACAGTTCCAAGATGGCTGAAAGCGCGGAAATAGTAAACGTGTACAATAAAGTAGACAAAGTCATCAGTATCATATAGAAAGCAAATTAGAAGACATGTGTAAAAATTGGAGACACAATGAATTATGAGGAACATGAGCACTTGGGGGATTTGTAGACGATGTAGTGGACGTATGGATGAAAATGTTGAGCATATTCATCAAGTTGTAGGGGAGACCCCAATGCTGTGTTAGAGGGGTTATCGAATTGTAAAAATGAATGGTACAAAGGTGGTTTCACACACGGCCAACGCTATGCAGGACAGTTTATGACGAACATTATATATTGGTGATCGTGTGATTTCTCTTAAGACAACCAATGCATGACCACTATATTCGCCAATAATTCTTAGTCCATTGGACTTCTTCTTATGGTGTTCCTTAAAGGAGAAAGTGTGTTATCCAAAATTAACCACTTGACTTGATTTTAGGAATCAATTAGCGGACAAATAGGTTTGAATCATTCTACGAGCGTGTACATAAAAGTCATTAAGAACTTTCGAGATACGTTGTACGCTTGTATGGCAAAATGTGGTGGTCACTTCGCGCACCTCCTGTACGTGCTGCTGGTATGGCAAAATGTGGTGGTCACTTCGCGCACCTCCTGTACGTGCTGCTGGTATGGCTAAATGTGGTGGTCACTTCACGCACCTCCTGTACGTGCTGCTGGTATGGCTAAATGTGGTGGTCACTTCACGCACCTCCTGTACGTGCTGCTGGTATGGCTAAATGTGGTGGTCACTTCACGCACCTCCTGTACGTGCTGCTGGTATGGCTAAATGTGGTGGTCACTTCACGCACCTCCTGTACGTGCTGCTGGTATGGCTAAATGTGGTGGTCACTTCACGCACCTCCTGTACGTGCTTTTACTGTGTTAAGTTAAACATTAAATTTAGTATATTGTTTATTTCGCATTGCTTGTGAGACATATTTTTGGATCACCCTGTATATACCAAGAATAGAGTTAGCCTTCGACGTGACATTATGTTGTCACAAAAAACTTTTATATCAAGTGTTACGGATTGTCCGTAATTTTTCCCCACACCGAAGTCAGCTGTGATTGCACTTTAGTACTGAATTTTAACAGCAAAATGACTGTATTTATAGCATTTCGTTCGTGATGTGTGTGACACAATGTATACTTCGTGTAGTAATTTCTCTGTAACTATCATCGTACTATCGCAACAACATAAACTGTTTTTTTTGTGGAATTGGAATAGTTTGGAATCCCACGATTACCATTACTTCTTTACATCTATATGTAGTTGAGCAAATATTGCTTTGGCACGATTCCCAAGGTTTAACGGATTGTATACGCATGTTACCTCTTGTTTCTTCATTAATTCGTTTTGCTAAATCAAGCACAGACTGTACATTTATAAACATTATTTAGAAGTTAATACACGACACAACCGGGCAGGGAGGCGATAATCTACCCGGAAAATAACTAATCACCTCGAGGGCCTCAGCCCGAGGGTGGGTATTCATGCCAGGCAGATTATCAACTTCCGGCCAGGCTCTGAAGTGTATTTAAGTCTTTAATACAATTGTTCTATTTCATAATATATAATGGAGAACAAATAACTTAAACATTACTGATGTAGATATACACTAAGGCTGTAATCAATAAAATGCACTAAGAGTAAAAGTAAATAAAATTGGCAAATAAACCTTGCATATGAGCAACTTCACATTATATTGGCTCCAACGTGACGTCATGTTTACATAGCTAACGTAACGTGCGCCCGTTCAACCGGTCCGATTATGAGATGGCGGACCGGGCGGATAGGCGATAATCAATCACGTGATGGCCATTATCAGTCACAATTAGGCTCATTTCTGTTACTATATATACATGTAGTAACAAGTGTATTATTTATATTTATGGTATTGTTTTAACTTGACCGACGTTTTGTTTTGCCTTATACATAATAGACATACCGATGAGGTTGACGACACGTATCCAGAATTAATCGGACTATTTCTTTGCCCTGGTCATACTTTTGGACTGAAACTTTGCAAGTATGTAACTGATTTGTGTGTACAAGGATACTTTTGTAAGACGTTTGAAATCTCTATTTTTGTTACTATAGCAACCCACTTACGCATGACTGGGGCCTGTCGTATTTATTTAAATAAACAGCAGTAAAATGGAAACTTATTTTGTGTGAAGATTTCGCGCAAATTGTCATGTTTGCTCAGTGATGTTATTGGCGTCTCGTGCAGCATTTCATCGACATGTATGTGGGTAGAATCAGATGTTAAAAGAAAGTGCCGAGACATTCAATGCGTTACAGAAAGTGCCGAGACATTAGTGCCGATACATTAAATGCGCTACAGAAAGATGCCGATTGACTTAACAGTTGATGGAGTCACTCGGAGACGCTGTGAGCTACAGTGGTTGAACACCGGAGACACGTGAACTGGGAAGTGATCTGCGAAACTGCACAGAAAAACTTCACATTTGGTATGAAGACAAGTTTATCAAGACATTACTAATTTAATTTCTATGAATGTTAAATGTATCGGCATCAACATTGATCGTTTAAACAGGTAGGCATTGTGGAGTATGTACATGTTTCAAACGACGTCACGCGATGTCATCTTTAGTGCCCACTCAGCATCACCTACTGTGCAGTTTTATGTACATGTATAATGCCATTGTTATTTGAGCAAATTACTTGATTTGTTTTAAAAATATGAAGCAGACATGATTAAATGTAGATGTTGTTTATGCTATGGTACGGAGTAACCGACAAAGTCCGGTTAATTCCGGATAACCATCGTATGTTAGGCCACCAAAAATAATGATGATTTAAACTGCTGCATCTGAAATACGTTGTTATAATTATGAACTCAATGAATCATCAAACATGGATATGAAATTAATCATACTTAAATAAACCAAAGATATTTACGGAAAACATAGGATCACTAGGTGAATAATATAAGATATGCCAAATTTGTTAACGGTAGAAGAAAATCGTTATTCTCTTCCAATACAGTGTAACCAGTTCTACGACTGTTTTAGATCCTCACAAACTGTTGGTGCATTAATCAAGTTGAAGTTAATAATGCGAAGTCGAGATCATGAATTTACAAATGTACGAGGATGTGTCTTACCTCGATGAAAAATTATTGTCAGTGATGTTTGGAGTCATGTTGTGAGCGTAATTTAGTTATTTGTGTACGTAAAGTTTGAGCTTGTTTAGTAGATAAATTATTCATCTTTTGATAACACCAATCCATAGCTAAATATGTTCTCATTTGGCGAGGAAATGACCGTTTGAACGAGATGCGGTGTAATCCTCGTTGAGACTTAGTGCGTTCCCCCTGTATGAAATTATAGTAGAAGGAAAAAAATTGAAAACAGTTTTAAATCATTGTAGGTTTATGTGTCGAACCCCTTTGGTTTTCGTATCTCTGCTGAACAAGACTTTCATTCGAAGTCGTGGTTGTGCGGTGAATTTATAACCCGGCCATCTGGGTTGGATTTTCTTCCGATTGTAGAGAAGTTTGTTGGTTCCTTGTGGAAGGGTAGGTTAGGATACAGTCCTATGGTAAGTTAGGATAAAGTCTAATAAAACTGGTTTGGTGAATCGGCCGCCAAATCTGAAAACACGTCACTAAGAATTGGAAGCAATACGGAAGTCCCCTACCGGTTTGAAACCATGACATCCAAATTATGTTCAATGTTTCAGTTGCCATAGGAACCACAATTTTTGTCAGTATCAACATATTCAGATGGTGATAATCCCATGATTGCCTCCTACCCAAATACCAAGTTTCATAAATGAAGCTTAAACACTTTCAGTTAATATGTCATGATCCATAGTTTTTACAGACAGACGGTTGAAAACCGGTAGGGGACTAAAAACGGCTTTAAACCCAAATCCGAAAACGATTTTGAGGACGAGCATCAGACATCATTGCAAAAGTATAAGTGGAACGATTTTGTAGTTCCGGCTTGTTTGAAACAAATAACTTAGTGCATGTATAACCAAAATCATGTTATTTTATATATTATGCAGTAAACAAAAGTGAATAACAATGTCGCTGGTTAGGAAAATGTGACAACCGTGCCGTGATAAAAATATTTGTGCGCCCCAATAAGACTCCTACAGTTACATAAACCACAATTTAATCTTTCTGGCAGGGAATAAATAAAACTTGGCAAGTTTAAATGCAGTGTTAGTTCGCCAGCGACTGAATGCCAAACTGAACAACGTTAATGGTGAGGGAATACAAACTGGTATCTGAGCAGGATATGTATCACGATTGGCGTATTAACGTAAGGGTTTGTGACCTGAGTATGCGAAAACAGACAGCTGTGCATACAATCATATGAAATATTGTCATAATTTATCAAAGGTTAGAGCCTGGTTGGTTCCCAAGGTACTCTCTACGGAGGAAAATGTTACATGTGTGACAACCTATAACAGGCGTTCATGATGTCGCGCGTCTACGAAGTGCTCCGTTAGTTGTTACATGTACTTATTATATTGTTTGTGGTATGTGTTCTCTTTGTGGTATCTTTATACAACTTTCTGGCATAGTCCATACTAGATTGATCTATCGGCTGGTTAAATTTCAAATATATCCCTCCAGTGGTTTGGTTTATATGAATACACTCTCAAAACTTTCCGGACATCCCTCGTACACGTTATAATCAGTTAATTAACAAAACATATAAAACACAAACAAATATGACGAAATGTCCAAGCGACATCAGAGTTTGCAAATCATTAAACAAGACATCATTAGTGTGACGTCTTTGATGAAACCATGTCTAATGAAATACATGTAGCTATACACGGATAAAACTTTAATGGCTGTCTAGTGGAATCCTTAGAACACTTGATTATTGCATCAGCAGTGGAAGTTTTATCATCTCAACTAACAACATCTCCGGAGATTGCAGAATTTATTTCAATTTTCATGTACTGTGTGACAGCAGTTGTAACACTTCTGATTAAACAAAATTAACAAGACTTGTCAGCAGTTCAAGCAATGACGTTGTGTTCAATAACACAGCTGGTCAAATAAAGGTTAACACCTATGCTTGGTTCTCGGGACTAAAAACGTTGACTGAAAGTAGTAAGGTCGTTTGTATCAGATTTAGGCTTTCAGTGCTGTCAATCTGTTGAGGAGACGGAAACCCAAATTGCAACTGAAATAGCAAACTATCTGTGTAACGCCGGATGACGCATGTATACGCTAAGAATCCTTAGGACCGCTCACATTCATAGCATGAGGACACTGAAATTCTGTATCAGGACCTTTATATGATACGGTCGGAATTTGCTACCAGAATGAAATGCCTTTGGTTTGTGTGCCCCACATATAAATAAGTGTGGGGCTTATAGAAAAAGAGCCGTATGTTCGGACGTACGTAACGAGTGAAAAACAGTTTCAAGGACTGGTTCAGTGACACAGCAATGGAAACATAGTTTGAATTCAGATCAGACTGGGTTAGCCCCGTACAATTGTTCCAACACCAGACAAGACACGACCAGAATGTACAACAAGAATAGAGCGACTTAATGTTTGAATGAACCATTCATCTACGGCATTATTAGGGCATAATGTGTTCACCCTGTCCGTGTGTGTTCGAAAATTGTGAAATCGTGTCCGCTCTGTAACGTTGATATTTCTTATTGGATATTAATAATACCTGATACAAATGTTCACCACATCAAGACAATGTGTCATGCGCAAGACTCAGGTCCCTAGGTCAAGGCCACACTTAGAGGTCAAAGGTTAAAAGGCTCAAATAGGCATGTGATTCGTGTCCGCTCTGTAACTATGTAATTTCTTAAAGTTTCATTTGCATAACTTAATACTTAGGTATCTGAAGACAACTTTTAGCGGGGGCATCCGTGTCCTGGGACACATTTCTAGTGTCTTGTTAAAACTAGGTCACGGCTGGGGCTTTCAGCTTTACAAGGTCATTCAGCTTTTTAATGCTGTTTTTTCTTTAGCTTTATAGGACTTCAGGCAGATAAAACTATGCATTTCAGCCGTTTTACTGTTGGAACTAGGTCATGCAGCTTGGGAATCTGCTTTTTGATTGCTGGAACTGGTTATTCAGCTGGAAATTTGGCGGATCATTTTCCCGTTCGGTTGTGAGTTGTGCCCTTTATGTTTTCTGTGCTTGGTTGGTTGAGTGCTGCCTTCCCTGTCCGACTGAATAGATGTATCATATTTTTGTAGGTGTCTTACTCCATGATAGAGGAATACATATTACCATGCATACAAAATATTCCACTCCTCCTACTTGGTCCTGTGTTTTATCATTTTTAGATTCAGCTCTATATAATCAGATAGGAGCATCTGCATTGAACCTTGGGCGTTGTTTTGATTGACTTGTGGATAACACTTAATGCCTGAAATAGAACATATTTTAAAGTTTGAAATTAATGATTTTTCGCTTTTGTTGAACCAACACAACAATGCGCAAAATCAGAAAGACAGAAAAATAATTTAATATAAATATTGGTTCATCTATCACTGAAAAATATACAAGACACAATGCCTTACTGAACCAACCGAGCACAAAAACATAAAACACATACACGGTACAATACCCAGCTAAAACACAGGTAACTGTATCATTGATTGGGAGTAAATAAAGAGTTATATATCCATAATTTTAATGCTGTCCTGTGTATGGGTAGGAGGTCGTGCAAAATGTTTAATAAAGCCTATGGTTATCTCGTCAATTTTACCACCAACACACATTTCTGAATATATTTATCGAATCCAAGTCCTTCTGGATCACAACTTCAGTTAATGTGATTTTCGTGGATCAACTTGGGACTCCCGAATGTCATTATATCGTTTGTTTGGAACAGGGAACAACTGCAGAAAGTCTCCGGACACAATTAATTGCAATCCCCATATAGTATAGATAACCTGCTCTTACTTGACATACTATGGTCAACAACAGTATAGATCACCTGCTCTTACTTGACATACTATGGTCAACAGCTGTATAGATAACCTGCTCTTACTTGGCATACTATGGTCAACAGCTGTATAGATCACCTGCTCTTACTTGACCTACTATGGTCAACAGCTGTATAGATAACCTGCTCTTACTTGACACAATATGGTCAACAGCTGTATAGATCACCTGCTCTTACTTGACCTACTATGGTCAACAGCTGTATAGATAACCTGCTCTTACTTGACATACTATGGTCAACAACAGTATAGATCACCTGCTCTTACTTGACACAATATGGTCAACAGCTGTATATATCACCTGCTCTTACTTGGCATACTATGGTCAACAGCTGTATAGATCACCTGCTCTTACTTGACACAATATGGTCAACAGCTGTATATATCACCTGCTCTTATTTGACACAATATGGTCAACAGCTGTATAGATCACCTGCTCTTACTTGACATACTATGGTCAACAGCTGTATATATAGTAGAGCAGCATTTTGACTCAAAGTAGAGTGAACATTGCAAAAAAAGTACACAAGCTGAGCCATATACCGAAATGTTCCTGAGACATTCAGGATTACTGTCCTATAGGTAAAAGTTGCCGTCCTTGGGAGGAAAGTTTGAAAATGTCAAGGTCAAGGTCATATGGCACTTCAAAATAAGAAACAAACTAAAGTTTACTTAACCTTTATTGACACACCAAACTTGTATGTAATATTAAAATGGTTTACTGACTTTGATACATACTTACGAAGTAGCTTGGTCACCAGACTGACAAGACATGTTTAATTGTGCTGTTAGAATTCTCTAAATATAAATGGATTAACTCCATCTTTCATTGATATTTTTATATGGATAAACTGCAAATAATTTTCTCAATATATATAACGGAATTAAACAGTGATTGGAGTTATACTTTGGACAGAAATTATAGAAAATAACTAAAAATTAATAACTTTTCGCAAAATTTTATAAAAGGATTATAAAGTTTAATCAACATACTGGATTCTTATCAGATATAATATAAGTAGATCAACAGGATAACAGGACTACCCATCAGCTAGTGATAAGTGCACTTAATAAACGGGATTAACAGTATTTAAGTTTTTAAGTACAAACTAATGGATTATCAGTCAAATAACGTTGTCTTTATGTAACACAGCTGTGACATTTCACAGGACTTTACAACTTGAGGTACAAGCTGATTAAAGCCTGATAACCAACGATAATGGCAGAACCGATCTCTGATAACTCAATCAGCTCTATAGAAGGATTATCTGATTTAATGACGTTAGAAGATCTATTCCAAATCAAAGTTAGTGAAACAAGTGACAACATAACAATAACCTTTTGTGATGACACAACTCAGGCAAATTTCAGAAGATATTTGGAATCTATGTACAAATTCTGCCAAACAAAGGACAATAAAGGGGTTTCCACAACAGAAGCAATTGGTACACAGAAGGTTGTAATAACAATCTACCACAATAAAACAACAGCAATGGTCCAAGGCGGAGGATGCCGTAAATGGCTCTATTCCAACATAAGGCAAATCCAGCATGAACTTCTGAACTGCTCCATAAACAATACAACTACAATTTCACAGATAAACTGCTCAGCCAACGATGACATTCAGCATTCACATGTGTCTGAGGACATAACCTCCAACTTGATACCATCACCAATTCAAGCATCAACACCTATGAATGAGAAATTGTCTAAATCTTCATCATTTAAGAAAAAAGCTAGATCAGTGATCAAAGCAATGACAGTTCCTTCCATCAATGGAGAAATGTCAAAACTTGGTGATCAACTCAAAAAAGCAAAGAAGAAAGCGAAACGTGGGGGTCCAAGTGTAAATGATGCTGAATTTCAGAGACAATACAAAGTGATTCAGGATACAGGAAAAAAGCCCTCCGATAAATTGCATAGAATGGGCTTGTCTCTCAGTCCTACGCACAACACTCAGGTAAATGATAAATTTGATGCTGAAGAAACAAAACCTAAAACTCCCCAATCAACACTTAATGACAGCGAAATCTTGTATGCAGCATCAGAAATGAAAATAACAACAACAGGAAAACCTGGGAAAGCTACATTCAGTAGTAAAGAACTCTCAGACGAGGCCGAGTTGTCCTTAACGGCATCAAAATCAATTCAAACTCATGAAAAGTCACTAAAGAACTCTAGATACAACTTACGTGTATCCAAATCTGGTGCACCTCTAAATTCAAAATACTGCAGCACTATTCGACAAAAATCTTCATCACCAAAAAATCCAGCTATCCAATTAAGAATGAAAACAAATGAAGTCTCTGGTACTGATGAAACACATGTTAAAGAGTTATTGATAGACCAGAAAATTGATAGAAGTGATAAATGTATTGGTACAGAAAGCGTGGAGGAACTTCAGTCGAAACAATCACATATTAAACAGTTAAACTCGTGTGAATCAACCAGTGAGGACAAGTATGTGCAATGCACAGAGGAAGACGACACAGCTCTTAAACAACAAGAAGTACTAATAAATTTGAACAAAACACTTAAATTCCAAAATGAAGAACTTACAAAATGCAACAATGAATTAGAAACTAACAACAACAAACAAGCAGCACAACTAAACAAACAAGAAGACTTAATAGAGAGTATGAAGATTAAACATAAAGAACAAAAGAACACAATATCTACACTTGAAGGTAAACTTGCACAAAATAACGGGAAAATACTCACTCAAAATGAACAAATCTCTCAACTGAAGGAACAATTGAAGCAAGCAAAACAGAAAACAAAAGAAAACGACGTGATTAAAATTAGGGAAAGTGAAATGTCGGCCAGAATACAGAATGACCTATGTTCAGTCAATGACGCTCTGTCAGACCTGCAACAACAAATATCTACAGTGAAAGAAAAACAAGCGTTTACTGCAACAAGACATGAACTACAAACGATAAGATTGGAGCATGAAAATGACAAAAAAGAAATTAATCTATTGAAAAATGAAGTTAAGCAATTGAAAGAAAATATTAAAACACCGAAAACTATTCAGCATTCTCAAACATCACTACCATCCAGTGCAAATGACTCCAGAAACACCAGCAAAAGTACAAATATGAATGATGCATTACATGAGCGGGTTACAAACGCATCCCAACCAATGAGGCCACAGAAGAAGACAAGTTCAACACCAAGGGTGTTCATCATAGGAGATTCTGTAACGAAGAGAATGAGAGCTATAGATTTTGAAAGTGATAAGTTCTCCTTGAACTTACGATCCAATCCTGGAGCAACGATAAAGGATGCATCATCCAAACTAGAAAGCAAAACCATCGATGTCAGCCAGTCGGACCTCATAATTGTTCACCTTGGCATAAACAATGTGTCAAACGGTGACTCACCAAGTGAACTGTTAATCCAGTACTCACAGCTTGTGACAGCCATACAGGAACAAAACAAGTACTCAAAAATATGCTTCTCATCAGTGTTACCAAAGAAGCATGATAGAGTATCAGACAAAATCATCAATGACACAAATAATCAACTAAAATCATTTTGTCAGATCAACAAACACTTGTTCATTGACAATTCAAAATACTTCATGTCAAATGGTAAAGTGGAGAAATCCCTCTTCTTTGATGACTACCATCCAAACGACAATGGGTTATCTGTGCTTACAAACACATTCAGATCGTCAATCATGGACCATCTTTTCATTTTACCAAACAGTACCAAGCCCTTTCCTCAAGATAATAATGTGAAACAACCGAGCGGAAATTTTCACAGAGCTGCCCCAAGGGGGGATCACCATCCGACACCTCGGGATCGACATTCCAGGCCACAACACGATTGCTACATGAATCCACCCTATCCACAGACAGATTGGTACGGTCCCCTCTACGGACCTGCCTTTCCGAGACGTCGATTCCCACCGCCATCACCCCGGCCTCACATGATGTACCCATTCTAGGTGGTAACAGCGAAACTGTGCATTCTATGAATATAGGCATAAGCAGTACATTGGACAATCCTGAAACACCATGTTCACAACATCCTAGACAATCTGATAAAACTCGAAAGACACGCAATTTTAAATTTCCCTGCACAATTTGTGAAAAAGGAGTTATAGTTAGAAGTAAACAAGTAACATGTGCTATGTGTAATAGAAAGACTCATATAAAATGTACAAAATATATTATCAGATCACGAAACTTTAAAAGCTGATAAAAATTGTCTATTTCATTGCTATATGTGTACATTTGAATTCCTACCAGGATATGTGGATGACGATAACTATGATGATACAAGCTCTTTCCTGGACTTATCTTCTATTCATTGTGACAATGATGTATCAGAATATTCAATGTGTGATTTCCTCAATGAACTACGTGAGTTACGTTTAAAGAACCCAAAACGCCCATTGGTTGCTCATTTAAATATAAACAGTTTTAAATTAAAGTATATAGAAATACAGGAAATTCTGACATGCAAATTAATTGACATTTTTATTTTATCTGAAACAAAATTAGATGATAGCTATAGTAATAATATCTTTAATTGTGATGGTTACAAAATAGAACGTAAAGATAGGAACAAACATGGAGGAGGGTTATTAGTTTACTACCGCGATAATTTACCGATACGAAGAAAGAAAGATTTAGAATCTACAAACATTGAAAACATGTGTTTTGAACTATCACTAAATAAAAGGAAATGGTGCATTCTCGCTCTATATAAACCACCAAAATATAAAAATAATGATTTCTCAAATATTTGCTTAAATTTATTAGATATAATATTCAGTAAATATGAACATTTCTTAGTCATAGGGGATCTAAACTTTGATTTAAATAAACCAGAAAAATCATCTACACTTCAAAACATATGTGATACATATAATTTAGAAAATGTAGTAAAAGGAAACACATGCTTTATGAAAAACAGCATTCCCTCAGCAATTGATGTCATATTAACGAATAATTCCAATTTAATATGTAATACAGTAAACTTTGATATTGGAATTAGTGATTGTCACCACTTAATTGCTACTACAATTAAAGAACATTGTTCATCAAATAAGCCTAAATATATCAAATCAAGATCATACAAAAAATTTAATGAGTCTGACTTTAATAACGATCTTAGTAAAGTACCTTTTCATGTTGCAAATGTTTTTGAAGATGTTGATGATCAATATTGGACCTACGAGACACTGCTCAAGGAAGTAGTTGATGAACATGCCCCTTTAAAAGAACGTAAAATACGTTCACAAAAAGTACCATTTATGAATGGAAAACTACGAAAAGCTATTTATAAGAAACAGCAACTTCGAAATAAGTTTTTCTCCTTCCGCAATAGTAGTGATTGGGAAAAATATCGTAAACAAAGAAATATTGTCACAAAATTAAAAAGAGAGTCAATGCAAACTTATTTCGCTGAACGGTGCAATGAAGGCCCAAAGGCAAATACTTTTTGGCCAACAATAAAACCGTTCTTATCATCTAAAAGCACATCAAAATCTGATAGTGATATTATTCTTAATGAAAATGATATGTTAGTGTCTGGCCAAAAAGAAGTTAGTAATATTTTAAATGACTTTTATGTCAATATAGCTAGGGATATTGGTATCAACAATGATGATGTAATAGACGAAACCCACTCTAGTCTAACACGCATATCACAATTACACCCGTCTGTATGTAGCTTTAATTTCACACCTGTGAGCACACACCAAACTCGCAAATTATTACAAAATGTTAATACCAAAAAAGCCATAGGTATAGATAATCTACCACCGAAGGTTATAAAGGCAGGTGCGGATGCACTGGCATTGCCTCTTACTTCACTAATAAATAAATCTTTCGAAACTTCCAAATTTCCACAGGCATTAAAACTTGCTCAAGTCAAACCCCTGTTTAAGAAAGATGATCCGTTTCAAAAGAAAAATTACAGACCTGTCAGTATCTTACCGACAATATCAAAATTGTTTGAGCAATCTATCAACATACAGCTTAACTCACATTTTGAAAATATTTTTCACAAGTTTCTATCCGCCTTCAGAAGAAGTTATGGTTGCCAGACCACTTTGTTGCGTCTTATTGAAGACTGGAAGAGTGCCTTAGACAGACAAGAGTATGTTGCTGCTATATTGATGGACCTATCTAAGGCATTCGACTGTCTCCCACACAATTTAATCTTTCTTAAACTTAAAGCATACGGCCTTTCTGAGGCATCGGCAAATCTAATGCTAGATTATTTGTCAAACAGAAAGCAGCAAGTCAAACTAGGCAATACATACAGTGAATGGAGTAACATTACTAAAGGAGTCCCACAGGGTTCAATTCTAGGTCCCCTTATATTTAATATTTTCCTGAATGATATTTTTTATTTCATAGAAAAGGCGTCAAACTATAACTATGCTGATGACAATACGTTATCGTTTCACCACAAAAATCTTACAACATTAAAAAGCACAATACAAGATGAAAGCAGTGTAATGATTAAATGGTTCGCAGATAATCTTATGCAAGCAAACCCAGATAAATTTCAAGCAATTTGTATTGGAAAAGAAACAAGGAACAAGGTAAAAAGCTTTCAAATCTCAGACATTGAGATCCCCTGTGAAACTCATGTTAAATTACTTGGCATTGAAATAGATTCACTATTGAATTTTGACATCCATGTATCTAATATATGTAGAAAGTCAGCTAGACAAATAAACGTGTTGACTCGATTATGTCCGCTCGTTAATATAGAAACAAGGATCACTATTTACAAATGTTTTATCAGATCGAATTTCAACTATTGTCCAATTGTTTGGCATTTTTGTAGTAAGAAAAATACTGAAAAACTTGAAAGATTACAATTTAGGGCTCTGAAAGTTGTTTACAATGACTACTCTTCTTCATATGAAGATTTGTTAAAGCGAATCAACTTGCCAACACTTCACATTTCTCGAATAAAACAACTCGCAATAGAAGTTTTCAAATGCCTTAACAACATCTCTCCTGATTATATGCAGGAACTTGTAAGTGTTCGCTCCTCAAATTACCAATTTAGACATAGCAATACTCTGGACTTACCTAAAGTACGTACTACAACATATGGAAAAAAGAGCTTCCGCTTTGAAGCAGCTAAAGTTTGGAACAACCTCCCTAATCATATCAGATGCGCATCTAAGTTTACTGAATTTAAACAGCTTATAAAAATTTGGAGTAATGAGCACTGTACCTGTTCTATGTGTCAGTAATAAAATTGTCACTTTCTATGTGTATATACATTTATTATGGAACCCAATGTATGTTTGTTATTTGTTTTTTTTTTTTTTTTTTTTTTTTTCCTGTATTTGTTTTTCATGTATATTTTATGATCCCATGTTGATATTGAAATGCTGTACATGTATATTGTTTTGAAATAGACAACATAGTCAAAATATGTACACATAACATTTTAAATGACATATAACAGTAATGTTAATTTGAAAACTCTAAGTATCATATAGATAATATCTTTACTTTATATCTACTAAACATCATTCTTCTACTTCTACTATCTTAAGCTGTATGATTGTGACTATGTGTGTGTGTACATAATCTGCTTTGCACTTATTACAAATGCATTTGCTTAGACTGACTTTTTCTCTCTATTGCAGTTTGTATATAATCTACTATGCCTTGTGAATGTTTCTAACAAAATTATCAAATGAAATCAATGATAGCGTATGCGACATGTTAATTAGTGCAGACAGACCCCATTTCATCCAATACATTCTCGGTACGATAGACTCACAACTGTGCGAAACTTTAGATGATGTCAAAATGTACCCAAACTTTTTAATTTGCTGCCCAAAATTCATTAAAGCTCTGTACTATTGAGGTTCACATACCAAGTATACGTATATACCAATGAACATCGATCGAATACACTAACTACATGTGATTTCATTAAAGAAGGCGCTTTATTTTCCCTCACGTTGATAATGAACAATGTCTACTCAGATGCTTCGTTTCTGTTTCGACTTTTCGTAGAAACTAAGCTCCTGAAGTATGGTACTAAAATTTTTCTATGCGGTAAGAATGCGTCCATCCTGTCCTTACATATGTCTTAAGGAAGGTACTGGACTACTATGCATAGGTGTAGTCGTCTAATGTTATGATTGTGTCTGTATCAGCCCAAGAACATTTTTGGTGTATTTGAACACATGTTTTGAATTTCCTAATTGTATATACATGTAATCATGTCTGTGTGAGAGAGCATGTCTTGTTCGTGGAATGATTTAGTAGTGCCTGTATGTGTGTGCAAGAGTAGCTTAGTCTCACTTTTCTTTTCTCCTTTTTAGTTCAGTTTGTATATTATTCAATTTATTTGACTACTATGCCACGTGAATGTATTTTATAGTAGATTATTAGTCTGATCATGTTGTGGTATATTAAGTAGGACTGAAAAGACACTCATTTTACGGGGTAGCACTTAAATACTTTAATATAAATACTTCATATAATAATGAAGCCATAGACTTGAACAAGCATAGCATGGTAACCAAATTTCAATCACTATTTCAATCACCCTGATTCAATTCACCTTATAAACTTCTCAATGGTTTTAAATATTACAGAACCAGCAACATCCTATTTGATGTAGTATATTTTTCTGTCCGTTGCTAAGCTTTAATAATTAATCCTAAATATAAATGCTTTTAAATACCAGTCATATAAGCTAATTATTGAACACTTTAGATAACAATTTTACTAAGCAGTTAAATATCTTTAATCCAAACAATAGCTTTGGTGTTATCTGGCATTTTATCTGAGTCTATCTTAGGATAAATTAATATGTAACAATCTTTTAATAATTATGAATGTATTTGCTTAGTCCCACTTTAATTATCTTAGACTGACATATGTACATGTTGTATGTAATTGTTATACTTGTTTTTTTTCTGCAAATTGTGTTAGTTCCTTCATGACCATGTACAAAGCATGGTTATTTCATGTGATATAAGCCAACCTATTATAAATAGTGTCCTTCAAAAACTTAATTTATATTATCTTCAACTAATAATGAAATTTCAGAAATCATAATATTACTAAATTTACAGACTATACACAATTTTAGAGCCAGCAACTTTCTTGTCAACTCACTGTATTTTCTGTCCACTGATGATCCTGATAAACCAAACAGATTAATTTTGTCCGTATAGTTTAGCATTGTAATTTTTGTTTTTAGTTCGTCTTGCATATTTGTAGTTTCATTTGTTAATTAATTCTCTTGTAACATTGTTTGTATATATTATTATATGTCTCATATAAATGTTCTATGCATATACTTAAATATATGATTTCTTTGTTATGTCGAATACAAGCTTGTAGCTTATGTTTATTATGTTAACTATAATCGACGTTAAATAAAGTTTATCTTATCTTATCTTATCTTATCTTACTAATTGCGCAATTTTAATTCCAATTGATAGTCCAACAAGGTCAAGGTCAGTTCAAGGTCAAATGGTAAAAAAGTACAAAAAATGAAAGTGCACCAGATATTAAATGTCACAAATGATGCTTAAACACATGTACTTGCACATGTCAGTAAACAATAGATGAGAAAAACTTGAAATACATCAATTCAAAAGGATAATCGGAGTCTAAAAGGCAATTAAGTGCAATAAAGAATTACCCCACCCCCTTTCAAAATGTTAAATGTAGTCGATTTACACATAATAGCCTGTAGTATTTGAATTATCATTATCAAATGTTTGAAACTATTTGACTGAATATAATGTTTTAATACTGCCAATACTAAGTGTCATTTGTTGAGGTCATCAGGATTGAAGGTCAATGTCATTTCAAGGTCAAATGGTAAAAATGTACAAAAATAGGGTATACCCTAGATATCGAATGAACCAGATGCAGAAATGATGCTTAAAAGCATACATTTACATATGGAAGTGATTTTCGAGTAAATATGATTTGAAATGTTCCAATTTAAAGGAAAAGTTAGAGACTTAAGTGTTAACTAACTGTAATTAAAAATAACCCCACCCACTTTCATAACATTCATTGCCGTTGATTTATTTCAAATCCCAATATTAATAGTCATAACTAGGAAAATGTGTCAACAAATATTTCTCATTTTTCTCTCAAGTGAAATGAACAGGAATGTTTAAAAGTGGTACATTGTAAAAACAGCCCACTAATCATTGTCCAGAGTGAAAAGTCAAGGTAGAGAACTAGACATTTTTCCTTTTTGGGATACTCAACACTACTAAATACAGCTACTACTAGCCGCTGAAGAATAAAGATCATCATCTGGTATAGCTATTCTTTGTTTACTTGGGCATCTACAACTGTCTAGCACAGTCATCCAGTGTTCAGTGGGAAATCTAAAAATGTATGACACTGTCTCTAATGACAACACGGGGTACCAACAACTGTCTTGCTAAGCATTTCATAGCTCCATACGATACCAACAACCGTATAAAACAGCATTTCATGGCTCTTTGGGGTACCAACAACTGTATAACACAGCATTTCATGGCTCTTTGGGGTACCAACAACTGTCTAACACAGCATTTCATGGCTCTTTGGGGTACCAACAACTGTATAAAACAGCATTTCATGGCTCCAGGGGGTACACACAACTGTCTAACACAGCATTTCATGGCTCTTTGGGGTACCAACAACTGTCTAACACAGCATTTCATGGCTCATTGGGGTACCAACAACTGTATAAAACAGCATTTCATGGCTCCAGGGGGTACACACAACTGTCTAACACAGCATTTCATGGCTCTTTGGGGTACCAACAACTGTCTAACACAGCATTTCATGGCTCATTGGGGTATCAACAACTGTCTAACACAGCATTTCAATGCTCTTTGGGGTATCAACAACTGTCTAACACAGCATTTCATGGCTCATTGGGGTACCAACAACTGTATAAAACAGCATTTCATGGCTCCAGGGGGTACACACAACTGTCTTCCATAGTATTTAATGGGTCTCTGGGCTACCAAAAACTGTCTAACATAGCATTTAATGGCTCTATGGGGAACCAACAATTGTCTAACATAGCATTTAATGGCTCTATGGGAACCAACAACTGCCTATCATAGCATTTAATGGCTCTATGGGGAACCAACAATTGTCTAACATAGCATTTCATGGCTCTCTGGGGAACCTACAACTGTCTAGCATAGCATTTCATGGGTCTATGGGGAACATACAACTGTCTAGCATAGCATTTCATGGCTCTATGGGGAACCAACAACTGTCTAACATAGCATTTAATGGCTCTATGGGGAACCAACAACTGTCTATTTTAGCAGCATTTCATATCACCATTGGGTACCAACAATTATCAAACATAGCATTTTATAGCACCATTGGTTACCAACAACACAGTATTTGGCTCTTTGGTGTACCAACAACTTCTAACACAGCATTTCATATCACCATGGGTTACCAACAACTTTCTAACGCAGCATTTTAGAGAGCTAAGGGGTACCAACAAGTGTCTGACACAGCATTTCATGGCTCCATGGGGTACCAACAACTGTCTAACACTGCCTTTCATAGAACCATGGGATACCAACAACTGTCTTGCTAAGCAGTTCATGGCTCCATGTGGTACCAACAACTATCTAAGACAGCATTTTATGGAGCCATATGGTACCAACAACTGTTTAGCACCACATTGATGGCTTCATGTGTTACTAAGTACCAACATATCCTTGTACAACTGCTAGGAACAGCCTTACATGGTACCATTGGATATCTAACACTGCCTTAAACAGCCTTAAATGGTTCCATGTGGTGCCAAACATTACCTTAAACAGGTAAAAACTGTATGAAACAGTCATTAATGACTTCATTTTTTAACAATATATGCCTGTTAATCCTTTCATAGAGCCATGGAATACCAGAAACTGCCTAAAAACTCTTTCTTGACTACACATTGTCAGGTACAGACATTAATGGTGATATGTCCTTCTTCACAGTTAAACTGTCCAGTTTAGCATGGCATTATGGGGTACCTAGCAGTTTCTGTTATCCATTTTTGCCTCTATGTGGTAACTGTTACTGTACAATACAGCCACTCCTGGTTCTGTGTGGTACTAAATACTGCATGGTACAGCAATTCCTGAAACTATGAAATACCTAACACTGCTAGTACTTTCCATACTTTGACATTGAAATGACCTTGACCAAAGACCTAAATATACACAGATTGGACACTTAATTGAAAACGGAGAGAAAATTCAAAATAGCATGCAGCAGACTTGGATATTTTGCATGCTCGCTTTTGTTTGTCATCCCTTTTTAATGACCAATATCTCATTTTGAAGAGCTAAGTTTCTTCTACTGTATGATGTTACTTATTTATTTCTATCTCTCGTAGAATGCAGAAAATTATAGTTTGAATGAGGCAAATTGGGTATTTTAACTGTTTTCTGATAAAATTGGAATTTCCATTAACATGATAGTAGGTCTGGCTCTTTGAGGTCTATTGTTTTATTCCTTGACTGATTTCAATTAGGTATTATTTTAAAGCAGAATAATAAAGCTATTGCATAAAAGTATTAGTGTTTTCCTATATATATTATAAAACAGGAGATATAAGGTATTAAAAACAAACGAGATTTCGCGAGATTTCAGAAGACTGCCGCGAGATATTGTGAGATTTGGTAGATTTTTCCAATCTTTGTATATTTAGGTCTTTGCCTTGACCCTGGCCTCAAAGTGGTCAGTGTAGTATATCAATAGTGTGTACACTATCCAATTAGTACTTTGCATGTAACCATTTAACATCACAAATGTGTAAGATTCTGCCATTTTTAACACAAATATAGTATGTATGGGCAATGAATGGTGGCCATCTTGGATGCCATCTTGGATTTCTTGGTCTGTACCTGGCATTGATAGTTTATGCCAGCTCTTTTATATACTACAGACATAGACACCCATATTTGAATATAAAATTGCTTGCTTCTTTTGAGTTAATTGGCACTGAACATGAATACCAACTGCTTTTAGAAATGCTGTATAACATGGTGGGTGGGGTAAATTAATACGATATGCATTTTTCCATACTCTTTTCATAAATAGGAAAGTCATAAGCTTAAATCATATTGAAAATAGTTTTTCTTTATATATTACCTTCTACTAGTTCTATAAATATATATAAATCTGCAAATGTTATGCCATTTTGATAAATACTGCTTGGAATGTAGGTTTGTTCGAAAAAAGATGTACTTACTGAGCTGTGGTTGACCACCATTTCAGATTATTATAGGCACGAAATATGCACTTATTTGGTATGTGTTCAAAGGTAATGAATAGAAGATCATGAAAAAGTGTCCTAAATACATATTTATACATTATTTGTTAAGCCAGGAAAAGTGTTAGTAACATAAACAATAAATTTAGGATATTTTTTATACTTTGACCTTGAAACGACCTTGACCTTGACATTTGGGACCCAAAATATGGACATCAATGAATAGCTTGTGTACTACGGTATTATATAATACCAAAAATAATGCAATCATAAGTATTTTTATAATGTTATTTTGAGACCAAATACAATATGGTCTACATCATATTTTCCTTATGAGTATGACCTTGACCTTGAATTATTCCAACTTTCCTCCCAAGGCCGGCAACTTTAGTTCACGTTTTGGTAAACTACAAAGTCTCCCGAACATTTTGGTATATGACTCAGCTTGTGTACTTTTATTGCAATGTTACTCCTTAAATAAGCCACTCTTCAGGCTTTTGCTGCTCTACTAATATCACCTGCTCTTACTTGGCATACTATGGTCAACAGCTGTATATATCACCTGCTCATACTTGGCATACTATGGTCAACAGCTGTATAGATCACCTGCTCTTACTTGACACAATATGGTCAACAGCTGTATATATCACCTGCTCTTACTTGGCATACTATGGTCAACAGCTGTATAGAGCACCTGCTCTTACTTGACATACTATGGTCAACAGCTGTATATATCACCTGCTCTTACTTGACATACTATGGTCAACAGTTGTATATATCACCTGCTCTTACTTGACATACTATGGTCAACAGCTGTATATATCACCTGCTCTTACTTGACATACTATGGTCAACAGCTGTATATATCACCTGCTCTTACTTGACATACTATGGTCAACAGCTGTATATATCACCTGCTCTTACTTGACATACTATGGTCAACAGCTGTATAGATCACCAGCTCTTACTTGACCTACTATGGTAAACAGCTGTATAGATCACCTGCTCTTACTTGACATACTATGGTCAACAGCTTTATAGATCACCTGCTCTTACTTGACACAATATGGTCAACAGCTGTATAGATCACCTGCTCTTACTTGACATACTATGGTCAACAGCTTTATAGATCACCTGCTCTTACTTGAAACAATATGGTCAACAGCTGTATAGATCACCTGCTCTTACTTGACACAATATGGTCAACAGCTGTATAGATCACCTGCTCTTACTTGGCATACTATGGTCAACAGCTGTATAGATCACCTGCTCTTACTTGACACAATATGGTCAACAGCTGTATAGATCACCTGCTCTTACTTGACATACTATGGTCAACAGCTTTATAGATCACCTGCTCTTACTTGACATACTATGGTCAACAGCTTTATAGATCACCTGCTCTTACTTGAAACAATATGGTCAACAGCTGTATAGATCACCTGCTCTTACTTGACACAATATGGTCAACAGCTGTATAGAGCACCTGCTCTTACTTGACATGCTATGGTCAACAGCTGTATATATCACATGCTCTTACCTGACACAATATGGTCAACAGCTGTATAGATCACCTGCTCTTACCTGACACAATATGGTCAACAGCTGTATATATCACCTGCTCTTACTTGACATACTATGGTCAACAGCTGTATGGATCACCTGCTCTTACTTGACATACTATGGTCAACAGCTATATAGATCACCTCCTGTTACTTGACATACTATGATCAACAGCTGTATAGATCACATGCTCTTACTTGACATACTATGGTCAACAGCTGTATAGATCACCTGCTCTTACTTGACATACTATGGTCAACAGCTGTATAGATCACCTGCTCTTACTTGACATACTATGGTCAACAGCTGTATAGATCACATGCTCTTACTTGACACAGTATGGTCAACAGCTGTATAGATCACCTGCTCTTACTTGACACAATATGGTCAACAACTGTTCAAATAGTTCGATACTCACCATTCCATAAATTAAATCATAAATAACAAGAAGCAGTCACAGACAGCCATATCCCCCGCCGAAGGGAAAATAATCGTACCAAAGATCATTGAATACAATTGTTTTATAACATAAGTTATGTGAAAGTTTGGTTTCAATCCCAAGAGAAATGTATGAGATGAACAAAAGATTTTATGCTATATCCAAATTACAAATTAAACATAGTCAACAAGAAGCAGTGACACTACCCGAAAACCAGGTTAACGGTGACCTTGATCTTTCAATTCCAATTGTTGTCTTTACAAAAGCTACTACCTACATAGCAATATTCAACATGATATCGAATTCTTATCTAATGTTACAGAGCACAAACAATTTATCTGTTTTAAGTAACTGTGACCTTGACCCCCTTCCGCCCACTGTCAATTGCAAGTGACGTATTCACATAAGCAACATAAACTACAAGTTTCTCAATGATATCTAATTTCCTAACAAAAGTTATTGCCCCACTTTCAATCCCAAAAAAACTCTTCACACAAGCGACCTACAAAGCTAGCAAGTTTCACCATGTTATCTCAATCCTCACAAAAAAATCAGCATAAATGCTTTTTTTGTATTTTTAGTAACGATGACCATGTCCCCCATCGCGCGACCCCACTTCCCATTGAAAATGCCGTCTGCAGACAAACTACCTACACAGCAAGTTTTTCATTGTGATATCTCATCCCAGACTTAAGTTATCCATCAGAAACAAAAATATGAGCATAAATGCTTTCTTCTATTTTTAGTAACGGTGAGCTTGACCCCCACCGGCCCCACTTCACATTGCAAGTACCAACTGCACACAAACAACCCACACAGCAAGTTTCATTGTGATATCTCACCCCAAACTTAAGTTATCCATCAGAAACAAATTGTTTTCTCTATAGCTTACATATGTATAAAAAGGGCCATAATGCTGTCAAAAATGGCCGAAATTAAAAACCATGACAATATGCACTATTGTATCTCATGAGGGTACATCTGTGAAGGTTTCATCAAAATTCCTTAAGAGATATGGAAGAGGAGTTGAACATAGAAGAGTTTATCATTTTTTCTATATCCCACAAAGGTTCAAAATCAACAAAGGACCATGATTCTGTCAAAAATGGCCGAAATAAAGAACCCTGACGATATGCGCTAGGGCACCTCATAACTGTACTTCTGTAAGTTTTGACAAAATTCCTTCAGAAATGCAGGAGGAGTTGCACACATAAGAGTTTAAATGTAAAAAATCAACAAAGGGCAATAACTCTGTAAAAAATAGTTGAATACAAAAATCCTGACAATATGCGCTGGGGGACATCATAACAGTTATTCTGTTAAAGCTTGACCTAGATGTTGTTGAAATGATCATTGTGACCAAGTTTCGGACGGACGGACGGACGGACTGAATGACGCCTGCCATCACCATTTCGCCTTCGGTGGGTGATAACAAGTCACTAGGAATTGCAAGCAATACAGAAGTCCCCTGCCGGTGTAAAGCAATGACTAAAAATTATTTTCAACGTTTCTGTTGCCTTAGCAACCACATTTTTTGTCAGATTAAAATAATTAAATTGACATAATCTCCTTATTGAAGATGATTGATATTTGGTCACTAAACAAGGCACTCAAAGAATGTTGGGTGAAGCGTTTACTTAAGCGCGATTCAAAACTGAGTGAAATTTACAAATCGGACCTTAAAAGATATGGAGAAGATTTTAACTTCGATACTGTAAATTATCCACACTTGGATGGATATGTTCCACGGTCTACTTCTCAATAAGTCTGTTTTGCTAGAGCTTGTTCTCGAGTGGAAGGCTTTAACTAGGTCATCCGGCTGAAGTGTCCTCTGGTCTTATGGCCGAGTTGTTGCCCAAGCGTCCCCTGAGGTCAATTCAATGTAGTTATTCATTACGTCATATCTCGACTTGTTCAGTTACGTCATTTTACTTATCTTCTATAATATTTGTTTAATTCAACTAGGTCATCCGGCTGAAGTGTCCTCTGTGGTCTTATGGCAGAGTTGTTCAATAAGGTATATCTCGACTTGTTTTGGCTGGGGCTTTCAGCTGAGACTTTGTACGTATTGTAACTATATAAGTTCATCCGGCTAGGGCTTTCAGATTTTTATGCCCCCGTATCGATAGATCGGGAGGCATATAGTGATTGACCTGTCCGTCCGTCCTGGTTAACCCAAATTGACCGTTTCTTTTAGCATTAATATGGCTTGCTACAAAGCTTTCATACTTGCATGGATGTTGTATATGAACACTCTCCACACACCTGTATCACCTAACCTCATTTTGACCTTCAACTTGACCTAATTTTGGACTTATTTATAGACAAGGCTTCCACAGGGGGCATAAGCGTTTATTGAACGCAGTCTTGTTTTGTTGCTGAAACCGGGCCTTTCAACGTTTAAATACTGTTGCTTAACTTTTGGGGCTAAAGGCAGCTAAAACTATGAAGTTCAGCAGTTTTAATGTTGTAACTAGGTCATTCGGTGTTGGCATTCCGCCTTTTATTTGCTGAAACTTTTCTATTCAGCTTTTTAACAATCGGGACAAGGGCGGATTAATTTTCTTGGTTGGCAGTGTGTTGGTCACTTCTTCATTTTAGGATTTCTGACAGCATAAACTAGGCATTATAGTCGTTTTGCTGTCGAAACTGGGTCATTCAGCTAGTAATAATGTTTTATACTTTTCGACAGCTTGGACTTGGGCGGATCTTTGCTTGTTTAGTTGGGCATTGCGCCGTGTATGTGTTTTATGTTCCTGTGCTCGGTTGGATCAGTTGGGCATTGTGCTTTATGTGTTTTTAGCTCACCTGTCACAAAGTGACAGAGTGAGCTTTTGTGATCACTCGTCGTCCGTCCGTCCGTCAACAATTTGCTTGTGTAGACACTAGAGGTCACAATTTTGACTTAATCTTTATGAAACTTGGTCACAATGATCATCTCAATAAAATCTAGGTCAAGTTCGATATTGGGTCATCCGGGGTCAAAAACTAGGTCACAAGGTCAAATTATAGAAAAACCTTGTGTAGTCACTAGAGGTCACAATTTTGACTTAATCTTTATGAAACTTGGTCACAATGATCATCTCAACAAAATTTAGGTCAAGTTCGATATTGGGTCATCCGGGGTCAAAAACTAGGTCACAAGGTCAAATCATAGAAAAACCTTGTGTAGACACTAAAGGTCACAATTTTGACTAAATCTTTATGAAACTTGGTCACAATGATCATCTCAACAAAATCTAGATCAAGTTCGATATCGGGTCATCCAGGGTCAAAAACTAGGTCACAAGGTCAAATCATAGAAAAACCTTGTATAGTCAATAGAGGTCACAATTTTGGCCTAATCCTTATGAAACTTGGTCAGAGTGATCATCTCAACAAAATCTAGGTAAGTGAGATATTGCGTCATATGGGGCCAAAAACTAGGTCACTAGGTCAAATCACAGGTCTTGCATGTACTGCTATAACAGGTGGGCGACCTAGGGCCCTCTTGTTAATGTTTTCTGTGTTCGGCTGGTTAAGTTGAGTGCTGCCTGCCCTGCCTGACTAAATATATTATTTTTCAATACTCAAAATCTTTGTATTACTAATAAGTTACAGCAACAAGGCTATCGATTTTATAGGCGTAATTTAGATCTCATTTCTAAATATGGTATTAATTTAAAGACACTTCTGCGACAAGGTCTGTCTCAGCCTGAGTTTTATGGTGCTGTGCTTTATAAATTTCGTAAGATTTTGAGTCATAGCCACTTTCATGACGTGTTTATCAAGATTATAAAATGTTTCTTGAGTCGAGGATATGACACTTTAATTTTGCAAAGAACTGCATGCTTGATAGTGGGTCCATTTACAGCTCGCCATTATGCTTCCTATTCCATTGTGTGATGACCGGACAATATACAGACTCTATGATATGTCTAACCTCAAGCCTTTTTGGACGGCTGACATTGATGCCTGTCCGTTACATTGTCTTGTCGTACCCTTAAATGTTTTGCTCTCTTGTTGCTCTGACATCTGATAGGTCATTAAGGACTTTCTGTGCTACTCGATGGACGCTATTCATATAATGTTTCATGTTTTACATTCTTTTATAACCTGTTTATTACCTTTTTGTAAGAGGGCATTGCATGGCGGGAAACTTATTTACACTGTAATGTTCTATAAGGTTGTCTATTGGGCAAGTGTGAGGTTTGGTGCACTGTTAAACGTTTTAGCCTCAAGTGACATTTGTCGCCGGAAGCCCTTCAAACTTCCTCTATGTATGTATTGTCCACTTTATAGTAAAAATACAAAATTACAGGAATATTTCGCCATTCTGCAATTTCGTTGTCCAGCACAATTCTGCTACGTATCTTTCAAAAGTGCATGTACACTATATATATGTTCTAGATTGTGATGTGTAATGACAAGTTGTTATTTTACTCTTCACCTGGCTCTCGTTCCGTTTTAGTTTGACTGACTTAGTTGGCAGACTTTCGGGACGGGATGCCGTGTTTTCAGTTGGGTATTGTGCTTTGTGTGTTTTTAATGTTTTTTGTGCTCGGCTGGTTAAGTTGAGTGCTGCCTTCCCTGTCTGACTTAATATAATCGTTTTGCATGGAGGTAGTTCTAAACATGTGTATGAATGTAATTACTAAATATGAAGATATCGAAAGACAATTCTTGTTTTTGATACCATGAAAATCTGACCACTTTAGTACAAATGTACCTTTCTATGATAACATAAAAGAAAAATATTTTTTTTACTCTTCATCAATGCAACATTTACCTATGGTTTTAGCTTTTAGAAATCTTAAAAGGTAGACAATTAACCTTTAACAATTAAAAATTAAATATGCTATGCTATATGGAGGCGGGTCGCGTCGTTACTGTATGACGATGCCGACTTCCTAACACAGTACTTATTGAGACAGAAAGTCACAGTATTTTAACAGAAAGATACACTTAATGCAAAATAGGCGTTGCAAATAAAATTTGCTAAGCTATTTTAAACAAATCATATGCTTCATCTTAGTATTCCACTGCCTGATACAATTTCCCGCCGTACAAAAAGATTATATAAACTATAAACATTCAAAAAGAGTATATTAAGTCAGACAGGGAAGGCAGCACTCAACTTGTGCCTTGTATAACATTACTGTACCAGATGAAACTAAAAAATGCTCAGAAGACATCAATAGAAAATTGCCCATGATATGGTAAAAGACATCTGTACTCGGTAATTTTTGTTACCATTTGCAGCTGACACAGAAAGTCGTATTTATTGAGCGTCGTAAAAAACGTTTACTTTGAGAAAATAAAAAGCAAAATACTGATGTATTGTTTTGTTTTTTATCATAAAATGTTGAACATGAACATTATTTTTTATGACATTTTTTTACCTCATCTTTATTAATCTGGCCACAAAGTGTGTCTCTTTAAAATCTAAATTAAACATTAATGTCATTTCATAACAAATACTAATTCTACCTAAACTGCTAGCCATCAGGTCTGTTTATAACTAGGTCATCCGGTTGGGGCGCCCACTGGTCATGTGGCGTGGTTGTTCACTTAGGCATATCTCGACTTGTTGAGGTTGGGTCATTCAGCTGGGACTTATTAAAACTAGGTCATCCGGCTGAGCTTTCAGCTTTTTGTTAGTGCTGAAACTAGGTCATTCGGCTGAAACCATGCCGTTCAGCGTTTGAATACTGTTAGTTAATTTAGCTTTTTAGGGCTTTAGACAGGTAAAACTATGTATTTCGGCAGTTTTACTGTTGTAACCAGGTCATTCAGCGTGGGAATTCGGCCTTTTGTTTGCTGTAACTATTCCATCCAGCTTTATTACAGCTGACTAGGGCGGATCAATTTCTTGTTCGGCTGTGTGTTGGGGACTTCTTGTTTAAAGGATTTCTGACAGCTAAAACTAGTCATTACAGTCGTTTTACTTTGAATAGAAACTGGGTAATTCAGCTAGGGCATTCAGCTTTTTGATTGCTGAAACTAATTCGTTCGTCTTTTCGCCAGCTTGAAATTGGGCGGATTTTTACTTGTTTAGTTGGGCATTGTGCCTCGAGTGTTTTTAATGTTTTCTGTGTTCGACTGGTTAAGTTGAGTGTTGCCTTCCCTGTCTGATTTAATATGATCATTTTGTATGGTTTTAATGTTTTCTGTGCTCGGCTGGATAAGTTGAGTGCTGCCTTCCCTTTCCGACTTAATACTATCTTTTCTCTTAAATATTGTACCACGGCCTCTTGTTTTTAAATAGCATAAACCTTAAAAGAAGGCCTGGATTATGTGACAGACATTGAGTGTAGAGATAAAATTCCCGACGTTGACTGTGGTGCTTACTTTGGTAAGAGTCAACCATCCGTGACATTAGTGGGAACGTGATATTGCAGAGCTAGTAACGGTTAAATTCAGTAAATATTCACAGGACGATTAAATAAATTATGCATAAGAAAGAGCATAATGGGTTAGGGGAAAAGGACAATACATTAACAGTGTTTTAAAGCTTGATGGTATGAAACATGCATGAAGCTGGTGTTGTACTTCATGTCTGAGCTGCCCCCTCGATTCATAACTATCCCCTGTTTTAGACGCTGTTTCTTCGTTATTTATGATCATATCCGAATGAAAATCGGTTACTTGTCGAAATAAATATCAATATTACATTACATGGTCCACAGAATTGTGTGACGGTTTTGAATTAGAGCAAAAGTCAACGTAATTCTGGATCGCCCCTCATATATTGGCGATTTAATGAGCTAAATTGGTAAGATGTATTGTAATGGCATGAATAATAGATCGATTTAAGTTTGTGTCCATATAGAATTTAGAATTGGTCCTGAAGAAGGCATTATCTGTGTGTAGATTGAGAATTGTACTTGCTCAGCTACATAAAACCTTAAGTCAAGTGTCTCGTCTGCAGATGTAAGTCAAGTATGTAACGTGTAATGGGCTCAATAAATAAAATGTCGGCCATATCCCATAACGGAGGTAATAAACATTATACGTTTGTAGGATATTTCTGAATAAAACGTGATTAACTTGTGACGGCTTTTATTAGATATTTGAACTTTACACTTAAACCATTTGCTTTATTGGCACTAACACAACACAACAAATGGATAGGATGGTGCAATTTCCTTTATAGCCTTTTCTTGAATGACGTGACGCGTCCGATCTTGTCTTTTGCTGTTGTTATATGTGGATTATTCTAACACGTGCACTCCGTAAGTGTACACATGTTATTGTAGCTTTCTTTTAAATGACGCACATTTATCGGAGATAGTCTGGTCAGATTTCCAAGAAGGTCTATATTAACATTAGTCTACAAAGACCGACTGTTGATTCAGTCAAGAAAACACATGAAATGTCGGATTGAACCAGGGATGATCCAGAATAAACCGGAACGAGTCGATTACTACACAAAGCAAATCAAACAACAGAGCAGTATATGCTATAGCTGTTTAATATTTCCTTACACAAGGGATCTGCTCTAATAACAATGATACAATACATGAAACTGCACAATATGTAAACGCTGAATGGTACCAAATAAAATGTCGTTTGCAAATTGTTAGCAGTAGACATTAATACTTTTGTTCAAATATGAGCGTATTTGAGGCTGATTGTGACCATCACGTGGTTATCACCTATCCGACAGGGCCGCAATCTCATAATCTGACCGGTTGAACGGACGCATGTTACGCTATCCAAGAAAACGTGACTTCATGTCGGAGCCAAAATGAGGCACGTTGTCTAGATGTAAGATATATTTTAAAATTTCATTGAATGTTAGTGCATTTAGTTGGTTGCACCCTTAGTGTATATCCACATCATATCAGTAATATTTACATCACTGTATAGTTTGCTTTTGTTTAATTAGGATAAATACAAGTAAGAACAATTTCGTTACAGAAACACAAGTATACTGACAAATTGACTTCACAATGCTGGTGAACACTAGTCCAAGGTATTTGACGATGATTATTCCATTTCATCGTCAAAGCCGTTTGTTCTTTGAAACCCAACAGCTCAACGACTCAGATTGAGTCGCGTTCGTTTTATGACAAAACGCACGTTTTCAACAAAATAATCATTTATACCCCATCAATTGGACCATATTCTATCAATGTACCCCAAAAAACAAAATGTTTCGCAAGAAATACCATCAATTCCGTCGATTGTTTCAAACCTGTCTAATTTCAATGTTTTCGTTTACGATCGCCATTTATTTGAATGGGATAATAACAAAAGTGTTCCGAAACGAACCACGTGATCAATGTTTTGATTGTCGGCTGCGTAAATTGCAATATTTATTTGTGTAAATGGGAGTTACATGATTTATAGCAAAAATAACGTGTTTGTTTCTTATGTAAAGGTATATCTAAAGGTTTTATTTATTTTAAGACGTTTTTGACGATGTTTCATGAAATAACAGATTTTTCGAAAACAGCTCTCGCACGCACCTGCGATCAATTAATTATTCAAAATGGCCGCCGAAGCTGATAAAACGCGGAAGTAAATAAACTTTAAGCAATATAAGATTATCAATAGGTGTCAAATTGACCGTTTTATGACAAAACATTTAAAAAATATTATATTTATACGTAAATGATAGTTTTTTGTCGAAGTTTGAACAATAAACTTGCATCTAAGGCATTAAGCTTAAACAGTTGATTGGTTTTGGTGTTTATGATGAAGCTATTGTTGACTTTTGTGGTTGAATGTTTTAATGAAATAAGTACACCGCTATCTATGTTTACGTATTTATTTGTTGTTTTTATTTTTTGTAGTCGTAAACCAATTAGAAGGGGTATGCTAGGAGAGCAACATGCACAATTATATATCTGGAAATTTAAATATTTTATTACGTACTTTAGTAAGAACGAGTGAGATTTACGCGTGTCTAGTAGTACATACCCATGTTTGTTTCGTCCTGCTATACTGGTTATGCCCGAGTTACTTTGACTCCACAAAACAAATGGCCGCTTTTTATAGAATATAGCATGGGTCAAGGAGTACGCTGTGATCACCTTTGTAACGATCTTTCGCATAAATACTTTCTCTTATTGTACATTATATAACTGCCTCTTAATCGACGTTCTCACATTCGGTTAATCCTTAGCCCTTAAAGTATTAGCTACGATTCTCTCGCTGGTATAGTGCAGAGATATTGACACGACTCTCGAACCCGCTATTAGCATAATTTCACGGTAGATTAAATATCTCAGTTTAACTTCGACTGTAACCGTATTTATTATAACGGAAATTCACGTGGTTGTTTGTGTATACCACATTATTTAAATTGACTTCTTACGATACAATAAGGTCGAAATATATGTACATTGTGTAGATACTTGGCTCAGTCGGTAGCGCGCTCGGGTGTTTCACCATACTAATCTTGGCGTACAGGGTTCAACCCCTGCGAGCAGGATGATGGATTTTTTTATTTCATGTTTTACACAAAATATATATGTTTTATCTGTTACATGTCGTATAATTGTGTTTGTTATTGATCTGTTATTGATTTGTTTGATTTCTGTTTGTCTTTTCACCTTTTCTATAGAGTATCTTTATTTCAAAATAGTTTTATATACAATTTGTATAATTTTATACCAGCAACATCTGCATTTCTGGACAAATATGATGTACCCTGTTTATCATCACATTTCAAAAACGGCTCAGACATGTTGTATCTAATTTCTTTTGATTTTTAACCAAGGAATCGACTGTTCTGTATGTCCGACATTTTCAAACTGATACAAATCGAAGTGAAAACCTATAAATACACAATTCAACCACCGTACATGTATTTGTAAAGCAATATTATCATGATGCTCGTGCTTGTTTTAATTCAATACACACATGTTTTTTAAATTGAAAAAAAAAATACAAATTACTTTACCTGAGATTCGAACCCACCACTTCTATACTGTAATATGGCTCGCTAATCATTCGCCTATGGGGGCTGTCGTGCTTTGAATTGTTCAAATTGTGTTATGAAAACAATCCACAGAAGTTAAAAGTTACGGTTTAGCCCGAAGTATACCGCTGACCCACGATACTCGCACGGAAATTTATATATACCTCGTTATCGATTACTAATATATTCATGCATAAAGGTCAGGATCGTGTCAAATTCTCTGCACTGTACCGACAGTCTAGTTTTTAGCTCACCTGTCACAAAGTGACAGAGTGAGCTTTTGTGATCACTCTTCGTCCGTCGTCTGTCCGTCCGTCCGTCAACAATTGGCTTGTGTAGACACTAGAGGTCACAATTTTGGCCTAGTCTTTATGAAACTTGGTCACAATGATCATCTCAACAAAATCTAGGCCAAGTTCGATATTGGGTAATCTGGGGTCAAAAACTAGGTCACTAGGTCAAATCATAGAAAAACCTTGTGTAGTCACTAGAGGTCACAATTTTGACTTAATCTTTATGAAACTTGGTCACTATGATCATCTCAACAAAATCTAGGTCAAGTTCAATATTGGGTCATCCGGGGTTAAAAACTAGGTCACAAGGACAAATCATAGAAAAACCTTGTGTAGTCACCAGAGGTCACAATTTTAGCGTAATCTTTATGAAACTTGGTCACAATGATCATCTCAACAAAATCTAGGTCTAGTTCGATATTGGGTCATACGGGGTCAAAAACTAGGTCACAAGGTCAAATCATAGAAAAACCTTGTGTAGTCACTAGAGGTCACAATTTTGACTTTATCTTTATGTAACTTGATCACAATGATCATCTCAACAAAATCTAGGTCAAGTTCGATAATGGGTCATCTGGGGTCAAAAACTAGGTCACAAGGTCAAATAATAGAAAAACTTTGTGTAGTCACTAGAGGTCACAATTTTGACTTAATCGTTATGTAACTTGATCACAATGATCATCTCAACAAAATCTAGGTCAAGTTCGATATTAGTTTATCTAGGGTCAAAAACTAGGTTGTTAGGTCAAATCATATAAAAACCTTGTGTAGTCACTAGAGGTCACAATATTGACCTAATCTGTATAAAACTTGGTGACAATGATCATCTCAACAAAATCTAGGTCAAGTTCGACAGGTGAGCGACCTAGGGCCCTTTGGGCCCTCTTGTATTAACTTGACAAGTTAGTAGCAGGACAAAAGTTAGATAATTATTTCAGCGTTCATTGTAACCAGGGGTTCCATAACCTTCATTCCCACTTCCCAACGTTCGTACTCAATAAAATTCGTACCCGGCACTTCGCTCCGTAAATTATTTTTCGGGGTTTTTTTAGGATCAGCGGGTAAAATAAGTGCTGGTTGTTTTTGGTCTCCAGAGTCATATAAGGAGAATTACCATTCAGTGTTAATGTCTATTCAGAGACTTAAAATTCTAAATGTCTCTTGTCTATTGTCATGGAATTATCGGAATTGGTTTATGATCTTTGATATTGTTGAACACTGAAAACATGTCTTATGATAATACCTTTAATGGACTGATACGAGGTTTTATTTATAAGAATATATAAATATTATATGGAACAAGGGAGTCATAATATGCAATTATGTGTCTTGAAAATTGGTTTGTTATACATGAAATTATTTAACAATTTGTTGATAAATTTCGTATGTCAATTTATCGTGCATATAGTTTTCCCAATTTGAAAGCTACCTGCCTATCGCGCTTATTTTTTTCACAATTTTGAGATTTTCATGCTTAATTGTATACACATCAGCTGTTGAATTATGCAGATAGAAGGTCGAGGATCCTGTCAAATGAAGTCGGTACATCATTTGCTCGCAGGAACTATTTGACTTGTTTGTTATTTGGAAACCGTTCCCCAAAGGTCATAATTGAAGTAAATTATGTTATTGAGGAATAGTCATGACGACGTAATACTATCATGAGGCACATTTCCGTCATTCATTAATACGTAAACGAATATATTAGTTACTTAGTTAGCTGGTCAAATACGCTATGAGAGCATCGTACATAATTACTTATCTGGTAATTTGAAGCCTTTGTTACGTACTTGAGTTAGAACGAGTGAGATTTACGAGTGACTGGTAGAACATTCCCAGCTTGCCTTCAATAAGATTAGGGAGATAATGTACAAAGCGGATGGTAATTATAAATAACTTGTTAATTATTTATTTCCTCGGTACATTTCCGTTACGTCATAGTGACAACATTTCTAAGGTCGATGAACTCTGTACATTAGTATGACTCATCGAAAAAGGGGGCGGGGCTAAAGACGTCATCGGAATTGACGCTACGACCCGTGGGAAAAGGGGCGGGGCTTCTTAACGACCTGACTCCAAACCGGCCCGTATGTAGTAATAATGGTGGAAGTCCACAGTTCTTCATGGTGTTATAATAACGATGCCGTAGTACAATGAGTCCGATGATTGCCAGGCGTACTTGGTACGTTTGCTCAAAATATCTCTAACTGCATGCGTATTGTGGACCACATTGAAAATTGGTCCAGAACTAAATATGTCATCCATTACAGAAAAAGTCGATAGTTTTATTATTATATTACGTGCCATTTATACATTTATTTCGTTGTTTGTAATTCTGTTAATCGATATGCTATGGCTGCCAGCCAAAGGTTTCAACTAAATCTCTGTCGTGAAACTGACCACAATACTTTGACCATCGAACACCGACGAATTGGCTTAACAACAAATCCGAATAGAAATCATTTTATCGTTACATACTCGTAGATGTAAAACTGTTCATACTGTTAAATTGTAAAGTCAAGATGACTTATAGCAACCATACTGCATATGCCGCCTACTATAATTCACTCTGTTTTTGTTCACAACTGACAGCTAAACCATCAATTTTACTACCCGGCCTAGGCCTAACAAACCATGTTCGACCGGCAATTACAAATGGTCAACGATAGAAGTCTAACAGCTGCTGTTTTTTAAGGATCAAAACTAGAAATCTGAAATATTCCAACCCTTGCCATTGCTACCGTTTTTTTTCACAAAATACATTTCACATTTACTATCCAACAGTTCTGGCCAATAACGTTTGGTTTCAAGACCCAAACTTCTAGGAGATAAACATGTACACCATTAACTTCGAATTAACCATCAAGTAACATTACGGTCACTGTCCTGGATGAAAACCGAAAAACAACAATAAAATATTCCCTAAATATTCAACAGTATTTAGTCAAAATCTCCTCTTATCAATTTTCTACATGACCAATTCGCATATGAGGCTTGAGAATTGTGGTCTGGTACCTATACATGCGTAAAATTCGGTAATAAATTGTATGGTATTGACGTTAGTTCAATTGACTGTTAACATTCCTAATACAGGATTTATTGCTGATGCCGAGACTACTAAACGCATACACTTCAGGACTTCAAAAACAACTCACCTGACTCAAAGTCAAATATCGCTTAAAATTGTTATTTTTATTGAAAACCCAAGTTCACGTTGGTATTTCCTGCATATAATCCAATTTAAATATCGTTATTCACTGAGGATAGTGCAAGCATGGCTACGGGCACACTTAACCCTAATATGCGGCATGGCAGTCGTCTACGAAGTCCTCTAACAAACCTCCTGTCACTCATTAGATGTTAACCAATGTATATGCATTTTAAAATACAATCACCTGGCAAAGTCAAAATCTTATCCTGGTGTAGGATGGTGCGCGCGTAAAAATAAACCAGCATTATCATGATTATCCAAACGTGAAGATGCTTGAATACAAAGGTAGACAATGATTAACAATTGTTTTCGACGAATTAATGTGCCTACACCGTCTAACAAATAGGAGCACATTAAGAGTAATGCAAGCATAGCCTGTATCGAAAATCCCACAGTGGATGTGCTTGCAGGATTCTCATAAAATAATATGATACCATTTTATTATAAACCTTACATTATGTAATAAAGATTAATTAACAAACACGTCAAGTGAATTTTCAATGAAATACGAATTTAAGCGATATTTTACTTTAAAGTCACGCGAGGCGTTTTTAAAGTCCACGAGTGTATGCGTGACACAGTTTTAATACAGACATTAAACAAACACAAAACACAAAAATCCTATAATTCAACTTCCTCTTACATTCTATTTCCAACCTGCCGTCTGCTAATTAAGGCAATTATTGGTATTTCTGATAAAAATGATGACACATGGGACAGGGAAGGTGGCGCTCAAGAGAAACAGCCGAACACGAAAAGCAGAAAAAGAAACACAACAAAAGCGACCAGAGGGCCCTGGATCGCTCATCTGAGTAATGTACTATCTTTATTTCCTCCAGTATTGAAGAGCATATATATTATTATATAACAATAAATACAAAGCATACATTCAACATAATTATAGCATGTTACAAGCATACATTATTGATTAAGATTAGTAAGCATAATTACACATATCAGGAGCAATTTATGAGCACATAGATAATGACTTGCATCGAACATGATATGGATAATTAAATCGCAAAGCTTTACAATATTATGACAGGACAATGTTTATACACAAGAAGACATGGGGACAATTTTGTAAATACATACATTGTCACAAGGCTTAAGTTTATCCCTCACATAATGCATACATAAAACAAATCTACACAAAATATGAAAACAACGAATTGCAAGAATACAAGGGAACAACAAGTAGCAAATGGCAAACATAAATACACTCAAACATAAATACACTCAAGAGCTCACTCTACACGTATAACATATCTGAGCATATAGTAATGAGCACATGTATACCAACAATATGGTATGAAAATTATAAGACTAGTTTTCAACCCATATGACCCAAAATGGATATGCAGATTTTGTACAGATGGTACAGTTTGACAGTTTCTTAAAATTGTGGCCTAAAATATTTAAGTGTTGACAGAGATCCACTGACTAGTTTATCAGCATATATATACGAGGGGTGAAAAACAAATACGCGGAAAAATGCCCTCAATAATAATTATATTATACGAGGGGCGATCAACAAATACGCGTGAAAATGCTCTCAAATCTTTGTTACTTGACCAATATTGACGACAATCGGTCAGACAATAGATTGGCATATTACAAATACATAACAATAAAACAAATGAAGCTCAAGGAAAGATTTAGCCGAACAAACATGGAATCCGTCACTATGGCTACACCGGCTTAACGTTATCGTGACGTCGTTACATATCACAGTATACATGCATAATGCCTAACGCATTGAATGATTCCAAACAATATCTGTACAACCAGATACACTTCTTAGACCTGTCAACCGATTTGTTTTCCTTTGTAACTTGCATGTAAATTATTAGAATTAGCTTAAGAACATTGATGACGTAATTTGACGTCGTATAGCCCATCCACATGTCTGCATTTAATTCACATGGCTAAATATATGTAAGGTTATTTTCAAAGTATCTATAGACCAAAGTCCTGTCAGACATACATACATTACTACAAAACATATATAGCAAACATGGCAACGCAAGTATAAATGTACATGTACATATGAAAATAAAACGATAACAAAAACAAAGTGAGACAAGGCGAAAAGCAGTCTGCGGACGTGCGAATTATGCGTGGATAAAGAGAGGGAGAGAGAGCAGTTGTTTAGCGGAGAAGGGTAATTAAATGGTGAAAAACCATTTGTTTACAACAGTCATAATGATAGAAATAATCTTACATATGGATGGCAACGCCACAGGTTACAGTCAGGAAAAGAAAAAAGGATATTGACAAGTAGGGGGAATGAAAGCATGGAAAGATAGTTAGCTAGGTCATACAGCGGAGAAGGGATACATAATTTACAAAATAATAACACAATTGTGAAACATAAAAATACATATTTACACATGCAGAAATCAATATCCATCGTAAATATATACATTGTTTGGGAAGAACATGATCATAAAAACGTACGTAAACGAACAAAATCAATAGGCATTTTGACACAATAATATAAGAGAATATGCAAAACAGACACCTGTTTTGTATGCTATTACACATTTGTAGCATTTTGCTATATTGTCATTGGTATTTAATGACATTTCATTCGCAACACGACTTTTCGTCGCCGATTTCTGTATCGCACTCATTTTCTCACAACTGCTTTGAAGAAAATAGCTCTAAAACATAATTTTGACATTACAACATTCTTTTGAAATAATGAATGTAATGTTATATCATTGCATATTCATAATCCACCCTTTAGAAAATTATCATATCACAAAAACACGAAATGATAAGTTATTAGTTGCTACGTGCAATTTGGACCTCATGACGTCGAGTGATGTTGCCATAAGAAACCGCGTTCGATCTGACTATGGTAAATATTAATAGTCAGTGGTGAACCAATTTGAAATAAATTTATCTTCATGTTTAGAAAGTTTCAACGACTTACACTGATAAATACTTTTCCGCGTATTTGTTGATCACCTCTCGTACATATCTATATACGTTCTGGAGACGGACATCATTGTTTTCTAGTACAGATATATATAACACATAATTATACCAGGAAATCTGACATTTCTATAACAACATGTGGCAATGAGTGTTCGTTTGTCATGCGATATTTTTTCCAGATTTCGTGAGAAAAATGTCATGCTGTCAGCTCTGACTGACTATGTAATGATTCAGTCGGACGGAAATTATGACAATTTCCTGGGTAACGAAGATGAATTCAGTCATTTCATCAATTCGATCTGACAATTTTGATGACGTTTCGCAAAGTTTGTTACAGTTTGTACTACTATTATTTAATAGTTTTAAGTCTTACTGGTCGAAAATACGTTCAGTCGTATGGAGACTACCCGGGCACATCCTGACACCCGCCCAACTACTAGCAGTTACTTCCCTCATATGTGAGGCGCCATGATACTTTGGGTCCAAATGCGGCAAATGACGTAACGTCGTAATCGCCGTATAATCAAAGCATGTTGATCACGTACTCTAACGTGTAGTCTTGACATTTGTGCATATGTGATAGAGTTCAATATATCATTTGGGATTAGACAATAAATATTAAGTATAGATTCTGTAACTACAGGGTGTCCCAAAAAACGGCCGCCTAGGGTAAACATTCGTACCTTTCATCTTTTATTAAAAACACTTTGTCAATGTGACAAAACATTACGGGATGAATACAGTTCAAAATACCTACATCATAATTGTGATTATTTAGTCCCAATACCCAGAGTAATTGCCCTTGTTTTCAATCACGTGTTTCCGTAAATTAGCATACAATAAACAGGGACTTTCAGCATGTTCATAAATAGATTAACATATTGACCGCAAATGTCATCTCAGGTGTTACATAGTCAGGGATAATGTATCATGTATGGCAAACAGATTCACCTTTGTTTTCTCCAAATGAACACTCCGACAACAATATCTTGTCTAATGATGACATTTTCAAGACAAGTCAGCAAAAACACCCAGGAAATGACGCCATATGTAAAATATAATGACATTACTTCCTGTTTAAAAGCAACATCTATTAACAAGTACCTATTTTAGAATTAGAAATGACTTTTATACACTCACAAAATAACAGTCAAATTATTCAAAAATTAAAAAAGTAATGAAGGATTTAGATAGGTCCCCTTTTTTGACACCCTGTATGTAATGCAAACGAGTAATACAAAATATGTATTGCGTAAATTCTAAATAAAATCAAGGATTTGAAATAAACTATGATTGGAAGGCAATGCGGATTGGATGGACTCCCGTGAACTTGTCATTACAAGAGACGTTGCGGAAACTCGACGTATTCGCATGTTCTTTTCTTTATTAATACTCGGTTGTTATTTCCAAACGAGCATTACTAATTTTATTGACCGAAGGTACGACGATCGAGTCACTTGTAAGTTTATCACCGAGCGGCATAATAGGCAACAAGAATATTATAGATCTACAGCCATTGTTAAATCCAGTAAACAAGTTGACTCGTACACCCACGAAACTCCCAATTGTTTGCTATCATCTTTAAAAAAATGTTACCCTATCCTTAACGATTTTATTCGCAGAATTTTGGCAGAATTCTGCCGTTTCTTCCGCGAGATTCCGCCGTGGCGGAATTCCGCGGAATTTATTGGGTATAGAAGAGAAAATTCTTTGTTATTTTGCACATCAGACTTGGCTTTCATTGGGTAGGACCCGTTTTTATTTTCATCTCAGATTACGTTTGGCTTTTAATTGCATTCCTTATTTATTGACTTTGTTCATTTGTTACGCTGTATTGTAACCTTATTAAGATATTTGCTAGATTGCTTCTTGTGTGTTTAGACACTTCTAAGTATATGTATTGCATTGATTACTAAATAAATTTAAAATACTATTTCCAGCCTACTCTTTCGTTTGTCGTTTTATTAATATTACTTGATAAATCGTGTAGGCGACTTGCCTCCGCAAGCAGCCTTTATGTGGTCGCGACAATATAGCCGTAACTATAGGAGAGATCACCGTATTCATATGCAAAATGCCCAGCAGCAATCTATTGGATAAATGAACAATAAAAACCTGCCATTCGCCAATAGCTAGCTGGTGGTATATAGATCAACCACGAGTTTTGAACCGGGACGGGAGATTACACTATTTAGTCATGGTGTGTGAATATACCTGGTTGGGATACCTTAAAATGCGTTAATATATATAATTGCTTGAGCTGATATTGTCAGTATCGCTGGCTCAATCGGTAGAGAGCTTAACTGTCAGCCTGAGACATGCGGGTTCAAGCCCTGATAACTGCACTATTTTTCTCACTTCATTTATTTTGTTTCATTTTCGTCAAGAATATGAAGACATTGTTCAAGACATTTATTTTAATAATTATTTTGACTTTGCATTGTACCTGTAATGGTTTTTCATGTTTCGCTGTTTTTATTTCATTTTTTCCTCGGGTCCAGTATTAATTTATCTTTTACTGAATGCAATACTTAAACTCGTGTCAAAGATTTTCGACTTCACTTGGTGTGTTGGTTGACAACCTGTCAGTTTTGTCTGTCTCTGAGTAGGATGATGCATTTGGATATCTTATAGCGGTTGCTTGAAGACCGTTTATTGCATTAGCTAAGGCCATTGTTTGTGTCAAAGTTAAAAGACACATAGACTACATGTATATTATATAAATTATGAACTCCTTGCAAACTTTTTGTATAAGGTAATACGAGCCATATTAAATAGTCATTATCATACCAACATCTTCACCAGTATGTTAACTAGTTGAAACCATTACACGTTTATAGTTACACCCTGTTACTATGACTAACGACACTTAATTTTGACTAATAAATCGCTAATTATTAAATACATTCCAGGAAACTTTCTTACATGTAGTATTACTTGAACAAGCGATTTGAAAAAAATATATAAAAAGTGATCATACCAAGGATCGAACCTGTAAAAGTAAGTCTCAGAAGACATCGCTGTATCCATTGGGCCACGTATTGAGTTACTTACAGAAACTACTTATTTAACTTATGTTGTTATTGCTTATATATACTTACCCTTTTAGGGTGAATCAACTTTGCTGCATAAATTAGTCACGGCTCAAAAAACATGGTTTATCTATAACTCCAACGCGATAAATTGCAGTACAAAAACAAACACAATACTGCCTATATTTTTGTTATGGATTAAAATCAAAGACCGTAACATTTACCAATGAAAGCATTCAAACATTTGGAACAACACATAAAGTTTTCATGCTCCTAAATATTCAGAAACGATAAATATAGCGGAGTTTGTGTTTGTTTTTGAATTGCAATTTATCGCGCTGGAGTTATAGTCCCACAACGATAATGTGATTCCCGCGCAAATTACTGGACGGTTCTATGTATTGATAACGGGTAACAGGATAAATTTGATGATTTCAAAGTGATATGTAGATTAAATCTGCTCCTATTTATATGATGACTGAATAGTCCAGTGGGCTACGCTACGTGTAATTTATGTTTTTTGTGTATGCTATAGGATCGAATATCACTCATGGAGTTTAATATTTTTTAATATGTATTTTTAAAACGTTTAATTTTATTATGATAATGTTTTTTATACATATTTTTTGTATCTGTGTATATTTTTTTCTTCATGACTTAATTTTATTTTTCATGTTCGTATTTATACATATATTTTCATTTACATAATACTTTATGGTAAATGTACAATCATGTAATGTATACATAAATTAGTTAAATCAGACGTATCCCATTTAAACAACAGTAGCTAACTTTCTTCATCTGCTGTATCTGTCTCGGAGTTGCTTCCTTCAGTGGCGGTATCCGTAGCCTCATCACTTGAATCTACCATAAACTCGACTCTTTCAAGTTCCTGTTCAACGACTATGTCCTGGTCCCAGTACGATTTCTCCAAGCCAACAACATGAGAACAACAGGATCTCCAAAAGTCACCAGAAATAGAACCCATGGCTTGTTCGGTCAGGCTCACAACATCTTTCAACTTGAAAGAGAAATTCTTGTCCGCAACTTCGCCCAAACCAGCTCAATCGCGTTTAGATCCGCATGATACGGAGGAAGTCGTACCGGCTCATGTCCGTGTTCCTTGAGAAGTTGATCAATGGCAAATTTAGGCTGTGGTTTGTTTCTCTTACAAAGGTTTAGAAGTTCCTGTTTGAGCATTGTTTCATTAAACACTATGTTATTCAGTCTCAGCCATGATTGTATGTCCGCCTTCCTTGTAGCCAGTGTTGGGCATCTATTCTCCTGCACACTATGGTAGGGTGCATTGTCCATCACAATCACACTATTAGCAGTAATGTTGGGAAGAAGCCTCGTTTCAATCCACTTCTTGAAGTTTTCAAAGTTCATGTCATCGTGATAATCACCGCTCTTGGACTTGCTCTTAAATATCAGCTGAGCACCGTTAACAAAGCCATCTTCAGAACCTGCATGCACGATGATAATCCTTTCCCCTTTACTGTAAGGTACATGGTGCTCACTCTCTGACGACTGCCAGCACTTATTGGGCGAATGTCCAGCGTAGATGTAGGTTTCGTCCGTGTAAATTATTACTCTACCCGAAGCCCTTAATTTCTTCATCTTCCGTAGGAACTGCGCCCGCAACACAACAATATCGCTGCGTTCAATGAGTACTGTCCTGTTGGTAGCAATACGAGTCCATTTAAAGCCTAGCCGATGAGGTAGACGACGAAGATGTTCCCTTCCACCTTTGTAGCTGATGGTTGACTTCAATGCGTTAAGTAGAGCTTGTATAGTTGGAAGAGTTTTGTTTCTAGTTATCATGTTGTTAATAGTTCTTCTAATCACACACATGTCGAAATCGTCAATCAGCATCTTGTCGGATCTAGGTTTACGTGGTTTCACATCGGTGGTCCGAATAGTCCTCGACACAGTCATCTCTGATACACCGGTCATGGCAGGCAGTACGACGTAATGGTGCTGATAGCGGTACACGTAACTCTCCTCGAACCTTCTCATCGGAACATGTCTGAAAATAGAACAAAAACATAATTAAACAACAATAAATACAAGAAACATCAAAGAGAGAATAAATTATACGTAACATGATGAGTAAAATTGAAATGTAATTTATTTTTAACCTGATAAACGCGACAAATTATAGCTTTAGAATCATCTGAATAATTAATATAATTTCTAGATTCAAGATCAGGTGAAATTTTTGATGTCGCCATGTCTAATGTATAATGAAGTATGCATGAACTTTTATCTATGTCATTTTCATGTACATACCTTAGCCCATCGATTCTTGATTTTCTCGTGCTTCTCTCTTTGTGTACGTGTATAAACATGTATGTTTATTAAAAAAATACACGTTCTGAAATTCTGCAATCAATCACTTCAATTTATTTTTTAATTTATTTCACAATAGCAGCTTTTTTAAATTCAGTATGATCATATGCTATTATAAAAATAAAAAAATACTATAAAAAATATGGCATTCTTCGGTTTCGAACCCGCAAAACTAAAAGTCTAAAAAACATATCCAGGTGCATTAGCGTATACCACTGAGCCACAAAGCCACATTGAACAGATACTTCATTTTTTCGATCGTATTCCTCAGTTGTAAATCATGCATACCCTATGTTTTTATTAGGTATAAACTTTTGCTATAAATAGTCATGTTTGTAAATAACACATTATCGTTGTGGGACTATATACTTATCCCTTTGTATACAAACATGATCTCCTACACCCGTGAGGTATAGGGCGGGGCAATTTGCGGAAGTTTTACCATCTGTATGGCCCTTTGGGGGGATTTTACCAAGGATTTGAAAAGAGTAAACATCCCCGCCATTCCCCGAGGTAGGGGGCGAGGTTTCAATTGACTGGTGCATAAATATATCGATGAACGTGATATTAGATAATTAGGAAAATACTCCGTACAAAAATATCTGCGAGTCCTCAAGACACTCAACATATACGTGTACGTGACAGGTAGTTGTATCGTTTTGAGTCCGTATTAAACAAGTACTTCGTATTCTATTTTTAGAAAATATTGTATATTTCAACAAAGAACTACAATCGACACAGTTACTTGCCCTTGCATGACATTCAAAATGTCTATCACAAGACCTGACAGTCAGTTTTCGGTCGTTCACGTGTCTAAAAGGTTGGAACTGTCAATGACAGTCAAAATATATGCTTCTGATAGAATGGGACTGTTGCATTGTAGAATAAAGTGAGGTATAATAATATATAAATAACACATAGCTTTGTGGCAACTGCCAGCCTGAGGAAAGTACTGTTACCCAAAAAACTATGTGTTACTTATATAATATTGTTCTTATTGTTATTAGCTTTGAGTTGGCTTATTTAATTGATACCTTATATATTGATGTGTATGCGTTTTGATTTTTGTCGAACTATGGATCAATCAAAATCCAACATAGCCTGGATACACTCAGCTCCGTTAGATGGTTAGGCTCATTTTTAGTCCTCTCACAATATATCGCTGGTATGGCTAAGAACGAGAAGGTGGTTAGTACTAAAACGTCATTTTAAGATAACCAGAAACAATGTCTTAAAACTACTCTTTACTTATGAAAAACGAGCTTTTTCAACTTCAGTCTGGTCAACATGACTTGTCCAGATTTTCATGAAAATAGGCCCAAAAGAAGTGCCTTGTGCGGATTTCACATTTGTATGGGTCCTATAAGGTCGTACTTACGACCATTCGAAGCCAGCGATATAGTTCATACGGTTCTGAGAAGCGGTATGCAGCTTCCTGTCTGGATTACTACAATGAAACCAGTTTGTCAGAACTGAGAAACACCAAGTAATACAAGGGAAGTCAATAAACAATTCTATGATATGTAAACTCTGTAGGAGTTGCTTGCCAATATTACATTCATGTGATAACACTGACGTAACTTTTGTAAAAACAAACAACGTACGTATCAATAACCAGCTGTTTGTTTGTCCAATTTAGTCGTATTGTGGTTTTTTTAAGTCACATTGGTAGTGTTCAAGAGTACTGTTTTATCAAAGCACTTACGGTATTAGTAAGTTTAAGTTTTAATTCTTCATAAATCTTTATCAGTTTCAAACAATGGTACATGGTGCTCATATTTGTGAGATGGTGTAGGCAAACCTATTCGTCAGATACACTTGTTAATCGTTTCCTATCCTTTTATTTAAGCATATGCAACTTTTCAGAATGCTAGTTTACTTTTAAACACGCCCAAACCTACCACATGTAAACATGTTTAAAAGGATAGGATTTTGAATTTTCCAATTTTAGTAATAAAACTTACTTCTTGATGATTTTGAATGTCTGTGAAATGCGTGAACATGATTTTGTTATTGACTGTTATTTATGCTTGTTTTAAACACCATGACAAGTTATTGTTGAATTTAAACACGCGCGTAGAAATTTTTGTGAAAATCTTATAAGTCACAGGAGGTTCGTTATAGGACTTCATAGACGAATGTGATCCCGCATATTGGGATAAACTTCGCCCTTAACCGGTAATGAAAATCCCACACTTTTGCTTAGGGTGAGTGCGCTTGCAGGATTCCCAGAAAATAACGAGACAACATTTCATTACAAGCTAAACTGATTTAAACGTAGAAAAGATCTATTAATACACATTATACTGTAATAACATAAATACTTTGAGCAATATCGGAATTTGAATTAAGTGAGGCGTTGAGTGTATGTTGCACGGCCATCAAAGTTTTTGTAATCATTTTAAATTGTGATGAATTAAAATAATATACTAGTAATATAAGTTTTATTTATCATGTGTATAGTGCAGTCATAATAAAGAAATCAACAAAATTAGATAGAAATCAATGTATATGTGTGTCTGTGTAGCACTTATTCACACCCTTTGATGTTTTGCATCAGACCAGTTGGTTAGGAATATTTATGACTGCGGTGGGTTAGGTTTCGGATGATCACCCTCCTCCAATTCTTCTCCAGATTGGAAACGTGGTAATGCTGGTGGTTCAGGACTTGGTGATAAACTGGGAGTGGGTGAGCGATACGGTGGTGGTTCCATCATTGACAATGCGCCACCGGATGGGCCATTCATTGGTCCACCAATCATTAAGGGTCGTGGGGCCGGCGTCATATCTGGACCCAATGAGGCACCTTTCTTGTCGTTTTTCTTGAACTTATCATTTCGTTTCATCGCACCATATCGTTCAAACTCGGCGTCCATATTATAAGCTGGGGTATATCCATATCCGGAGCCGCCTGCACCCACAGGGTCATCATACATTGGTGGGGGAGGTATCACCTGACCTGGTAGCATCATTCCCGCTCCAGGATGATCCATGAAATTCGCTCGTGCCGTTTGCATACCTGAAATTTACATATATTTATAGCAATCTATAATTACGTGTACAATTGCTAATCTAAACGGATTTTATAGACAAGCAGTGAAGAACTTGCCAACTAGTAGGACCACGTGGTATAATTCTGCGAGTCATAATTGTATCGCCCCTTATATCACACGACTATTATTATAGCGAGTCTTCCATTCTAGAGTGACTGGAGAAAGTCTGAGAAGAATACATAATGCACTCATTCATAGCATGGCGCTCGTTGTTCTCTCTGTATTCTACGTTAAGTCGCTACCAACATAAGAACGGCTTCTTCACTATAAAGGCTAATGAAACAACCGACTAGTTCAACCATGAGCAGGATATAATAGTGTTAAGTGATGTAGACAGTGACCTAAATATACACCAGGAATTGATTGGGATTCACACTGTAAATCAATTCATTCTCAGATACGGACGTACGGACTCCAAGGAACGATGCTTTCACTCAACAACAGTTGTGGCCAATATTCTGAGGCACAAGTATCATGTCTTGAGAATTGCGTGTCAGCTAACACCCTCCAAAGAATCTAGAGCTATGGAAATGATCTGGACGCTGTCAATAAAATTGATGGACATGATGTCAATTTCGGTTAACCAAGAATTGGACGCTTAATAAGTAAGTCCAAAAGTCCTAAGGCGTGTAACGCTCGAGGCGAGTTTCCAACATCAGTACACGAGAAGTACCACCTGAACGAGCGCTTTGATCAGCCTGGCTACATGATATACCTTAACTTAGAAGATATTAGCATCAAGTGTATTAGCGGTGACCCAGGTAACGTAGATGACATGAAACACGTCGTAGATTTCTATGGTCCAGACATCGAGAGGTCGCCCCTATCAACACTCAAAACATTTAGGATACGTGTTAAGAACAACGCCACGAGTGATAAGACGTTGAACGACATTATTGCAACACTGACAACAATTACACAAATCAATCTACAAATATTTTATTCCGCGTTTGTCTCCCTTAAATCTACCACGCTGTGTCGATGTTTGGGAGCGCGTGACGTGCCTGGTAGATGAGGGGTATTCAGATATATACTGATAGGGGAAGAGCGCGCTAGTAGAGTTGAAGTGGATGTGTCGGTTAAGTATAGGCGATAGGACAAGTTTTGAACATTACATCCCGTTGATATATATTTATGGCGCATCCATATTATAACAGAAATATAATGGAAAGTGTATGCACCTATAAAGTATTGGTTACTTCTGTACATTTAAAATATACATGTGACAGGGAAGGTCTTCAGACCTTTAGTAGATGGTATAGCAAAGGGAGATAATTAACTTGTGTAATTAATTAATAGAAATATTGTGGTGTTATTATGTACATGTATGTAAAATAATTATAGAAGTGATATTAGCAAGTTGGGTAGATAGTGAATTCATTGAATACGGAATGGAGTGAAACGGTTAAATTGAATACGAAGTGACGGGATGTTATACTGAATTAAGTGTTGAGTGATACACTTAGTTTGTTATACTGAGTTAAGTGAAATGCTAGTGAGTGAATAGTGAACACTTAAGTTGAGAAAGTGAAGTGTATTTTCAACACTTGAAGTGAGGAATACTTAAGTTAAGTGATTGAATGAACATTTTAATATAGTGAATTGTAATGAACAATTAAGTTGGGAATTCACTTAAGTTTATGATACACTTAAGTTGACGGACAACTTAGGTTGAGGAAATACTTAAAGGTTGGTATTTTGTAACGAGTTCATGTTATCTGTAAATCGGTATTCTATTGCTGTAGACCTGAGATATAAAGTTAACCTAATGGATACTATCCAATAAGGCACGATTTAGCATTGCCAGCTAGCGTAGCCGGCTTTATCACCTGGACAATTTAGGTTCAAATCTAAGGTTCAGCAGGTTACTTCGATATATTCTTAGTAAGTAAGTAAGTAAAGACTTTATTTAACGAGGCTACACATTTGGTTTCCCAATCTTCCATGTGGGCCTCGACTGACTGACTACTGTCAAGCCACCCAAATAAAACTAGTTGTTAGTTGCTAAATTATTTAGCTATTATAAATTTCATTAACATTTCAGGATCTTTCCGTCATATCCTTTATGTCTGACGAAGCGGATAAAAACACAAACACCTATACCATATTTTGTCACACAACACGTCTTCACACTCCTATTTTGAGATTCATGATATCACTTACCAGGTCGAGTTTGAATTACTCGAACTTTAGGTTTATTGGTTTTCTTCAGGATGATACAGACGACCGTGATCACCACGGCAACAAAGACGACACCACCGGCTGCTATACCAACTATCGCCCAGGCGTTCATCTCTGCACTGTAGTAAAAATAATAACTCGTTTATATGTCAACATTGTGAGACCATACAAATCTCCGGTAAAACAACACCATTGCAATAAGAGTTTGAAAAGTTATGCTGAAATTTTTCTTAACATGTACATTTTAGATTAAATAATAAAAATTCACAGGTTTTGTGATCAAGTCGTACTGTCATGTTTCTGTTGATCGTGTTGTGTTGGAACGATCATTGTTATTTTTCTTGACTTTAGAGACTAGGAGAAGGTAATATAGGTTGTTTACAAGTTTAGGGACACCAACATCAATCGGGACTTCCCAAAGGAAATAGACGAGACAAGGCACTTATTGTGGTCGAAGTACCAGCAGCTCACAACCCGGCATCCTCATAGCAAAATAACTATTGTTTACCCGGCCAAAATAATGAAGGATGGTAGACATGTTCCCCAAATGGACCCTCATTTTGGACGTGGCGGATGGTTACGTTCCTTGTCAGTATAATAAATGTATTGAACGATTTTGAATGGATAGACTGCTGTTGTATTTTATGGATAGAATTTCGAATTCCTACGATCCCTCAAAATATTGGCTTATGGAAAATATGAAAATGTACAGACGTTACTTCCTAAATATACAGAAGTTACTTCCTAAATGTACAGAAATTACTTCTTAAATGTACAAAAGTTACTTCCTAAATGTGCATTACCAACATTTCTCGTTTCCATCACAACAATTAAAGCCTTCATCACAATAGTAGATAGAGGCTGTATCAGAGTAACACACTTCTTCAGCACATACATCTGAAACATGCAATCATGCAGTAACTTGTAGAAAACATTTAGCAAAGATAATAACGCATCGAATAGTGAAGGTGAAACTCAAAGAAACAGCACAAAGGCGTAACTAAAGCGCAGAATAGTTCGGATATTCAAAACACATCTTCGTAAAAAATGTAAACAAATTAAAATCTTAAAATTTCAGCAACATGTATCAGCAAAACAACTTTCAACTGTCAGGATACGCAAGAGTATTTATGTTTGACATAGCTTTAACGCATAATACAAATAGCTACTATAATCACTTTGACAATACGGGTTTATTCTTTAATTTTCAGGAAATATTAGCATCACCATTACATAAAAGTAAGTCAAATATTTAAGTGTTTAACTAATACGATATTAAAATTGTTTCAATGTTTAAAATGTGTATTTTCCTTCAGAAAGTTACGAAACTCGTTTTCATTAACGAGGGAGGTTATTGTACCAGCTAATAGCCGCTCAATGTTAGCGTGGAATTATGCGCACAGTTAAATAGTACGGGATATTATTGTGTTTAGAATCGAAATAAAAATCTGTTCTTGTATTTTTCCGCTACCGAACGAGTGCCTGAGTTTTATTCACCGACAAAATACAAGAACATATTTTTATTTCTTAAATATCAATCCTAGGCCGAAACATACCGAAGTCGTTAAAATAGTACTGGGCTGGTATTCACAAAGCATCTTAGCAGAAAACTTAGAAATTTCTTAAAATCTTAATTTTTTCTAAAGTGTTTCAGCTAAGCAAGAAAATCAACATGCTTAATATATTGCATAGTTTTGAAGCATTATGTAAACAGCTATTATATTCACTAAGAAAACATGGATTATTTTTCAAATTGTGGGACATATGAGCAGCACAAATTATTGACTTAAGTCAAAATATTTAAGTTTTCACTTAAGATGCTTTGTGAATACCAGCCAAGAAACGTATTTCCCTTGCTGGACACTCAACATTTTCAATGACTTCACCCGGCGACAGTACAATCAAACAGGGTAGTCTCTAAATGTCTGTAATACTGTTGATACGTGGGATATACAAATACTTCATAAAACAAATCTAGCTGTACGTACGTGTGTATAATAACGCTATAGAGAAAATAATGCTAAATAAATCACGGCGCTCCATTCCTGTTAGTTTTACTCCTTTATTTCACTGTTATAAACTATAATACGTGTATATGTGAAGTTTTGACTATTGTTACACTATGTGCTACTTATTTAGCAAAAGATGGCGATGGCAAGAATAATACAACACAAATTATGAGAGGTAAATTTCAAATAGGCATAAATAGAAGTAATCGATATTTAGGGGTGTATGGTCGCAGTATCTGGTCATAAACTGCCTGAAACATTAACTAAACTTAGCAAAAAAAATTAACATTCACATTTCATGTCTCATTTAATAAAAACAACTATATATTTTGTATATAATTGTTTATGTATTGAACACTTAAAACATAATTAAAGCACTTATACTTTAGGTTAACTTGAATCATTGCACTATTTTCATATACAATAATGTACATGTATCATTATCGCTTTGGATTTAGTACAAGATGTTACAACCGGTTGCCTTTCTTTTGTGTTTGACTATACCACAGTGTATACATGACTACTGATGGAGTGTGCGAGATGGCAATAAATCAGCGGACTAAAGAGGACGGAGTCTGTAATCAATTACATTGAATGAAATAATATCATCTATGTTTTGTAAGTTATCACAATGGGCGAGGGGTTTAATGTTTGTTTTATAGATGACAATATTGATGGGAGGTAAAGCGATACACAGCACAAACAAATGTCACAATACAAAGTTAAATGTAGCAAACATCTATAAATCCAAATATACTTTGATTCAATTGATTAAATTTTCTGTCCGTAAATTAACAATAACTGTTAAACAATATTAAAAATTATCATATTTTCCGGAAGACAAAACAACCTAATTTTATCCACTTTTAAGTGTCGTGATTCTTATATGAACTTGTATATCGAGAAACTTGGTTATATTCAAATTCTGAGTTTGATGGATATTCTGGAAAAATTAACATAGATTAACATTATTTCATCGAATTCACATACATACACCACAGCGTTTAAACCAAATCACTGTATGACTTATTGGGATACTATACAATTCAACTTGTATGTCTTATTGTGAGCAAAAGCATCTATGATTTCCGATCACTGTATTGAAATACACGTATATATACAATTCAACTTGTATGTCTTATTGCGATAACCGGAAGTTGACTTGTTTATACACTGCGTATACATCACATTCGGTTAGTAAACTCAGTACAAAAAGAAACGTAAGTGGTTTTAGGGTAGTATTTTTGATGCTGTGGGAAAAGTTCAGTACCTATCGACATAACATTTTGCATAACCGGTTAAAAGTTGTATCTTCACATTTTGAAAACAAATACAAGTTGTTTTTGCATTAGATGGCCCGGTGTTGCACTTACTTGTAAAAACACGAGATTCACGTGCTACCAGTCCACATGAATAATTACTTTGTTGAAATCATTATATCCGTGTATTTGTGGACGGCCACAGTTAATAAAGGTTCATCTTTCAAATATAGTCACTTGGAACTATGGGACGGCTGTCTGATGATGTTTGTAACCGGGCTATTGGTCTCCTCAGAACTGGCGTCAATAAAACTGACGTTGCGCGACGGTTTATCTATAGTTTTGCCACAATCTATAGTCTTGCCACAATATCCCGTCTACTGCAACGTTACAATACAACGGGTAGTGTAAAAGAAGGACCAAGACCCGACAGACCGCGTGTTACTACGCGAGGACAGGATGCCTATATCAGGGCTGCACACCAGAAAAATGTAGCGTTACGGTTCTTTTACAATGCACTTCCCCTTGAAGGTCTTTATCATAATGTGATGTTTCAATCAAATGCCATCAATGTTCAAGTTATGGGCCAGACAAGCATTAATGTGTATGAAAAGGGGAGATAATTCAAAAACTGAGTCAGGTAGAGTTAAGTTTTTTAGCACTGCACTTCTCCTCAATGAGATCTATTTAGGCCAGTCATTCTAGCCCAAACATGGCCTTAACCTAGACAAAATTGCAAAAGTTTTTTTTGTGTATTTTTAAGTTTTTATAATGTCTAAACTATTATCAGGAAAAAATCCACTGTCCAGAAAGTTGCGGAAGTACCTTAAAAAGCGATTGTAAGAAGGTCACTATACTTTTCATAAGTTTATTCCATGAAAATTTGGGTGTAAAGTTTTATCAGTATTGTAATGTTATACACACACAGGTTAAAATATCAAACCATGTTGTTGATAAAAGGAATTTACAAGCAAAATATTTTCAATAAACCATTTATTTCAATTTTGTAAACAAATAATGTGAAAATGAAGGGGTAGATTTTTCAGAAAATATGATAATTATTTTCGTACCATAAAACATGAATTAATGTCTTTATTTTGAGTAAACATATCTAAATGAGAGTATCTAATAAGTCATCAAACATGTATCAGGATCTTAATTTGACCTACATACGTGTGTCCATCCGTTTGTCTGTAAGTGCGTCGCTCGATCAGTCATGCCCATCCGTGAAGAAATCTTATTTATATGATTAAGTAAAATAACTTCCATGTTGTCGTTTTTTAAACTTAGTATGTGGAGAGGGGCCTATAAGGGGCTAGTAATGAGATCATATTTATATTATGACAACAATAGTGGTTGCTATGGAAACGAAAATGGTGAAAACATCACATTGTATTGCATAAATCGAAATTTTGATTGTAAGGTTTATGAGACCTGGACTATTAACAGAGAATAATGTAGGAATAATGCACATCATTTTATTATTTGAACATCACTAATTCTTTTGCCGATATGGTAGCACAAACTTCTGTTTCACTTTTTAGCTTTTTATTCGATTTGTTTAATGTATCGTCACGTAGGCGATTTCCAGACAAACGACTGAATTTGACAATTCATTTTAATCCAGGTTATTTATAATATAATTTATGTTTGTGATGCCTTGGCACTTATGAAGTGCAATCATAAGTCTGAGTTTCTCTGGCAATGCAGTTCATTTATGACATAATAAATATACCAGTAATATATAAACACCAAAGTGGACTGAATGTGTCTGACGTTTTATTAATATCATAATAAGGTTATGTAAGCAAATTGTGACATTATGAAGTTGGACAAAGCAAAGTCCACGTTTGATCTATAAAACAACATGGTTAAACGATACTTGTCTACAGGGGTTAGGGCTATGTACAGGCAGTTAGCTTCCTTGGTAACCCCGCAACAATATTTAAAGACCGGTACAGAAATTGTCTATGTTCTGAAATCAGTAAAACCAATTTATAAGTGATGTTTAAGTACAAAACTGACCGTAACTGTAGATTTATTTCCAATCGATACATCCAATACTGTAGGGGCAAGACCCTGGACAAGAAGTATAAAAAGTACAAAAGCCATAACTCCAAAAATATACAATAATGAGTTATGTTTCTTGGGCACGGCACTTCACCTTGACGAGATCTATTCACCTATAAAGTCTCAAAATGATATCTCTAATACTGTTCAAGGTACGGCCCGGACAAGAATAAGGTATGAAATATTACAAAGGGGAATAACTAAAAAATATACAATGAAGAGTTATGGTCCCTGTGCACTGCACTTCCCTTCAATGAGATCTATTCACCATGAAGTTTTAAATTGATATATGCAATACAGTTTAAGTTACGGCCCAGACAAAAGTATGACGAACGGACGGACGGACGTTCATACTGATTTGACATTGTGGGGTTTTCTTTTGTTCATCCTTTTGTTTGTAGAACCACATAAGCAACATTTTGCACCCCGTAAGCAACGGAATAAATATAATCTAAATATAGCCTATTGTTCCACACCCCACAACTACAAGTGGGTGAGTACGGACAGACGGACGGACAGACGGACGGACTATATGGTCATCATTCGGGGAGCATAATAAATACGTAATGTTTCCCCAAACCACCAATAATTTCAGGCCATTCGTTTTCGACGTCCAAAACAATGTCAATAGTGTCACTGTTTAATCGGGTACTCTGGTCAATTCCTACGAAATAAAAGAACTAGAACTGCCACAGAGTAACTAAATATACACCCACATACCGCCTTGTCACAGATGTAAGACAACATAAATTATGGGCATTTCCGACCTTAAGTGTGACCTTTGAGATATTGACAAAATTGTTTCGTATGACACATCGTTTCATAGTGTTGACAATTGTGCAAGGTCGTTTTAGTATCCCACAATAAATGACATAGTTATGACCAAGACAAGCTCAACTAAAGCCATTTTTACCTTTGAACTCCAAGTGAGACATTGGCCTTTCAGATATTGACGTAATTGTGTCGCATGACTCACAGTCTGGTAGTAGTGAATTATTTTCAAATCCCACAATTATAGCTAATTTTCACCTTTGAACTCCCAAGTGAGACGTTGACCTTTAAGATGGTGACGTAATTTTTCGCATGACACACCATCTGCCCTGCGTTCAAGGAAACATGTGACGTACGTTTCGCTCCTGGTACGCACCTATTATTCGTTGAACTGTATGTTTAAAAAAACATGTTTTTCACGTAAGCCAAGTTTGGCTAACCATACCCTGGGGTGATGTGCGTGTATTTGTTTAATTAAACAAAATGGAGGACAGAGACAAACAAAAGAATGTGAATAGTAAAATCCGTGCATCCGTACATATTTCGAACTGAGAACGGAAAAAACGGGAATTAGTACTTTCAAATTGTATGCCGCAAACGAAGCGTACAACGAAGGATTATATCGACAAAAACATGTTTAACATGTTTGCAGGTTACTTTCCTTGAACGTAGGGCTGGTAGAAGTGAACAATTGTGTCAAACAATTATTTTCAAACCCCACAATAAATGACTTAGTTATGCTCTGGACAATCCTTCATAGCATACAGAAGATACAGCCTGGACAAACTTTGTGACAGACTGTCCGACCGACCGATGGCGGATGTATGTTTAGGTATGAATCCCATTTTTGGCCATTTGTACAAATTCGACTGGCTAAATTACAAATTTCTATTTGGTTTTTTGTAATAACCTAATTTTATGTGTTTTTAAGGAAAAAGAGGAAGTATTAAAGGTAGCGTTTAAAGTGCCGTTAAGTGTATATTGTTACTATTCATTACAGTCTGCATATGTCACTGATGACGTGGAAATTATTAACTTGAACATTTCGAATGAAGGATCAGGAACAGAAGAAAACTCGTTTAACCCAGACTCGACAACAGAATCCGTGCAGATAAAGGTAACGTTTGAAGAGCCAAGAGTTGTTCACGGAACTAAATAAGTAAAGTCATAATTCCTTATCTCACCGGGATGAGAACCAAGTGTACCCATAATGTTATATCCGGTCGGGATTCCAACCAAGATTTAGATGTATAACATTGTTATTATGTTTTCATGTCATTATATGATGCTTCTCAGTCCGTGAGGATCAATCAGATAAACCTGTTACTTTTGAAGTGGTTCCGGGAGGGTCACAGAAAGGCGAAATTTGTTGTGAGATTCACTGGGTTTTTTCTATACGTTCAGGGAAAGTGTTATTTACTTGAACTATCAGTGGTGTATTTACGACATGATATATGTACTAATAAGTGGTGTACTTAAAATATAATTATAATAATATGACTTTTTTCAAATAAACTTTCAAACATTTAAACAAACTTATGTATTATTTCATTTGTATTTTCAGCTACAGAGAGGTTTATGATACCACAATGACTTGCGCAATATTTGGCGATAGCTGTGTATCTAGATAAGAACGTTACATGGAAGGAGTAATTGGCGATAACTATGTATCTAGATTAGAACGTTACATGAAAGGAGGATCACCAATACATTCATTGGTACATTATGTATTATAAGATATATTATTATCTGCGGAGGTTATACTGCATGTATAAATGAAATTGTAATTTAAATTGATTCGAAATACAAATTAGGTTTATATCGAGTGTTTTTTTATTTGTCCATGTATTAATTTGGCTGTATGTAACGTTTTTTTCAAATACTCGTGTAGTAATATATGTGACAAAGATATATTTTCAGGTATGTTTTTATCAATCTAGATGGAAATGACATTGACACTAGATGCCATCCCCAAAGATATTTACTCGGACATCATCAAAGTGGTAGATATGTTGTACGAAGCTGATGTTGTACGTGTATATTGAAAACGAATATCACTTCTTCTTATGCCCAAAATACGTATAACAATTTAAGACGAAACTATTTCACACCTTATTAATACTGTCATTGGCAGGCATTGCAAAGATTTTCCAATCTAATGAATTCAAACTCTAGCAAAATATTGAACAAAGTAGCAAAATATCTATATATTGCTTTTAAAATCAGGAACACAAATCCTTGACTTATTCAATTTTTTTTATCTTGAAGTAAACACGTCTCTGATTTGTTTATTCCTCTACTTTATTATTGCATCATTGAACTTCTCAGTAAACCTGTATACATGTACCTTATCCTTAACATCGTTAAATATTGACCACACATGTTCATGTCTATGTATATATGTTGACCACACATGTTCGTGTCTATGTATATATGTTGACCACACATGTTTGTGTCTATGTATATATGTTGACCACACATGTTCGTGTCTATGTATATATATGTTGGCTATAAATATGCTATTTTATGCCAGAATAAACGTTTGTTTTGTATTGTATTTGTCGCCAGTATTGTAGAGAGAGAGCCATTTCTACATTGAGACTGGGATGACAATGTTGTGATTGTTGGTCCAATAGGGAAGAGTATGTTCTACTGTTCCAACCGAAAGATGACAAACAGAAAACCGGAAGTCGGCACGTAATGAGAAGCAACTCGCCCAGTATTCATCGATATTTCCAAGACGTAAGACGTACACCGAAAAACTGTCGATTAACCTCCAGATTTGGTAAAATACGTCTTGATAAGACGATACTAAATAGAGTAAGAATACTATAAACAGAACAGCGTTTAATAAAATTCGTAATTCGGTGAAGAACAGCTGAAGTCAGATTTCGCTGTTATTTGTAAGAGACTTAGAAATCAGAGACATTATGTACATATGCTCAGGAGTGCGTGTATGTCCACATTGATATGCAAGTTTGTATCAATTGGAATTTATAATTAAATCTAAATGTACGTGGGACGTTCAAAAATAAACAGGACTATTGTCATAAAACCCGCAAGATTAGACGAAATAAATCAAATTATATACCATTATAAATCTGAATCCTTTTTCTACATACTGTAAAAATGTTAAGTAAAACAAATACGCGGTCCGAGAGTTACAGGTGACTAAACAAGGTCATTAACGCTGACCGGCGCACATAATTACGTCGCGCTATTTTACACGGCGTTAATGCTTCTAATAGGGCTATGAAGTACAATGTTTATAGTGATATAGGGTAATGAATACATTCCAGTACAACATTGAGTCACACAAGTAAAGCGTTATTGAGAATCGCATGTATTTTTCTGGATCTTACATCCAATATCTGGGCGAGAATCCGTACCATAAAACGTTGGTATTTTGAAAATGTCTCGTAACTAACGTCACAAACGTTCTAATGATTTCCTATTACTGCGCTGTCTTTCAAAGCTGAACAGTTATCACTAAAGCATTTGTGCCTAAAACTGATAAACGACTGGCAGAACAGTTTCCATAATGTAGTAATGATTCTTTCATACGATTCGGAGAACATGATCCTCTTGCTGTTGACAGAATTTTGTACGTCTGCTTTTTCTGGGAGTTGGCATGCAGCACCGTGTCCACTGATGCCGGTACGTCACCGAGGATGTGGGCCGCCATCGGTAATCTGATTGTCGCTTTGTTGGCATGAGCAGTGTTCGGATCGGTTTCAGACGATCTCCTATTACATTCCTGAATACAGACACTAGACGAACGGGAAAGGAGGGAAGTTTCAAGTGCGCTTAAAAACATTGTTGACAGCGAAAACAGAGATGTGATTCTTGAGGTGCTGGACAGTAGTAGGGTAACCCTACTTTAACGAACATTAGAATATTGTGCGTTCGTGTGGGACAATTAAGTCAAGGGGAAACAGCTGCATACCCGCTTCTGCAGATGATATTACCCCAACTCAGAAGGTACATCCCAACGCTGACTGGGTTACTACAGCTTCACGTGTCGTTACATCCAACCGAAAACGGCATAGGAGACATGCCGAAAGCAGCAGATGAGTTTCTAACGCCAACAGAAATTTTTCGAATATCTTAGCAGAACCGTGTGTAGTATGGACCAATGGCCTTCGATAAAGAAGAGAAATCATTATTTACACACGATCTCAGGATATTAGTACGACGATTTGATAGTGGGACATATGTTTTGCAACTTACCGCCACCTATATGTTTCTGTTCCGCTTAAATAGACGATAATCCGAGTTCAGGGAGAACTGATATTCAATTTCTAATATTTACATTCATTTCGACCATTGTAGTATCACGTGACGAATCATGTGACAATATAGAAAATGATTGGTGTTCGGGTAATACCATGCAACTCTTCAGCCAATCAAATTACTCGTAACAAAAGCCGTGCTGTCACTGTCAAAATGGCAAAAGTCGGCGAATTGTTTTCAGTCAATGTTGTTGAATTGCTCCTTTCGTCTAGCTAAGCTGTACAGAAACGGACGAGTGTCGGTGAGTTAATCCAAATATGTTCCTCTACCAAATCGTCATACTAATTTCCTGAGATCGTGTGTAAATAATGATTTCTCTTCTTTATCGAAGGCCGTTTTCTAGTTTCTCTCTGTGCAGGGTTATGTCGTCAAACCGGGTTTTACGCATTTTGTGAACATTCTATGCTCGACACAGGCGACATTGTGTACGTGTATTGATAAAAGTTGTATTTTTTATGTATAATATTATATTGTCTTGAAGTGTGCAGTACAAATTAAATGATTGTATTCGGCTTGTTTAAAATATTGGACATAATGTTGAGTTGGGTATATGAGGGCCAGTCATAAAGAAAGACCCCTGTCTTATGTATTCATAGTATAGATGTGAAAGATATTTCTATCGGGTCGAATCCCTTTGGTATGGACGAGGAACTTGTTAGCCCGTTTTGTACGTGTTGTTACCGTCAGCACCATCATCGTCCAGTTCATGCAGATGTCCGGTCTATATGCCTGCGTTTGGTCTACAACACAGATTGGTAGGTAATACGTACAGTGTAGGCCTGTGCATCCCTACATCTTACACCACATTTAAAACGAGGTTAACAGGAAATAAAGATAATACATGTAGACAGTTGGACAGGGAAGGCAGCACTAAACTTAACCAGCCGAGCACAGAAAACATAAAAATAGTTCATACCACAATTACACGGAAAAATGGCCAACACATAATCGAACGAGAAAATGAACTGCCCAAGTCCTAGCTGTCAAAAAGCTGAACGTCTTCTGGCCACTGGGAGGTGGAATTCCTGTGAAATGCGATTGTATTGGTGTAAGAATTGTTTCATCAGATACAAAACCATGAACAATGAGGACGGAGAGACAGACAGACAAACGGCCAGACCGACAAGGTGATTACAATAGGGCACCACAAGCATTTTTGCGGGCCAAAATTAATAATTTTCGGGAGACAGGAAGTGCACCTGATCTCAATTAAAAGAGTCTATTTTTGATAGAATTTGCAAGCAGTTCTTTCAACCTAATATACATTATTTGCTTCGAGATTAAATAATCAGCTTGAAACTTTTGTTTCTTGGTTCTCAGAACCTTGCTCCAAAGTCCACAGTGATGCTGTTACTCTAGACTGAATGCGTACTTGCCATATATTTTCCCACCTTTCAGTCTGATAGGGAAGGTTATTTCTAAAGTTATACAGGGTAAAGTTGATACAGCTATTCTAGTATTTCCTTGTTTGAGATCACAGGCTTGGTGTCCTTTGTTGTTGGACAACATGATTTATGTTCCAGTTAGGTTACCTAAACATAATGATCTCTTTTCTCATAATAGACAGATTCATCCAATGAACGTGAGGATGCACGCTGTGGTGGTATCCGGGCAGCACTGGGGATAAAGGCATTTCAAGACAAATTACGAATAGCATCATGTCATGGAGCCGAGGAACACTTTAACAATATGGATATGCCTGGCGCCATTGGATCTTTTGGAATACTACAAGGTATTTCAGAACATCTGAGTTCGTAATTTTATACTATTTGCATTACTTGTTGAAACTGGGAAAATCGTATTCAATGTTAAACACCCGTAAAGCAATTTTGCTGCAAACTTCACTATTTACTAGTCACAAGTGGTGTAAATACTGCCCTTTAATTACACGTTTTATGAAGGGCGTGTTTTTTAGTAAACTGCTTATCCTAAATATAAATTCACATGGGATGTCGCGTGTGTGTTGGAATATCTTTCTTAATTGGAGCCATTAGATAGCATGTCGTTGATTTGATTGCATTAGCTACGGCACATAGAGCTCAACGTTTAGTAGCTTTGAACATTGACTGTATGTTGCAATCAAATACATGAACTTGTTTATGGATTTCCAGTGTTCCTTAAAATCTCTATGAAGGGTTTAATTTTTCTATGAAGATTGAACATTATCATATGGAGAAACTTGTGTCCTATGTAGACTTTGTGTTATTTTATTTGAACAAAACTTCAGACGTCAGACCGACAAGGAATGTTTTTATTTCATATGAGACATTTAAAAGTGTAACTACCAGTACCGAAGCCCGACGGCTCAAAGACAGTTTTTCAGAAAGCAACACATTTTCTTTGTACTAGAGACCTTTAAGAACATGCTAGTCACAATCTTACTGAAGGATGACATTGTAACGAAGAGACAACGAGTGTACATACTCAATAACATTCTGATTCTCTGAAAAGACGGACATATTCTTTAACTTGTGCATACAGCTAAAACTAGGTATTTCAGCCATTATACTGTTGAAACTAGGTCATTCAGCTTGGGCATTCAGCTTTTTGATGGCTAAAACTAGTTCATACAGCCTTAAGACAGCTGGTACCTTGGCGGATCAGTTTGCTTTTTCGGCTCTGCGTTGGGCATTGTACCTTATATGTGTTTATGTTTTCTGTGCTCGGCTGGTTAAGTTGATTGCAGCTTTCCTTGCCCGACTTAATATTATCTTTTTGTTGACGCAGACGACAGTATTTGTTCTTTATGCGCACCTGACAAATACACCTTGAACTGTTCACACGTCTCGGTTGTTTTACCATTACAGTTTCAAGTAGCTTGTTCTATATTTATAGAGTCTTGCATCAGATGATTGTAAGAGGGAAGAATCATTGCAAGTAGTTTAAGAAAGGAACCCCTCCGCTGACCCAGTCGTATCGGTGAACACTATTGTTGGTTGTGTAGCGCTGGTCAATAATTCACTTCGTTTTACCAAAGTGAACGAGTCAACTCTCGCAAGCAGACTCGTTCACTTTGGTAAAACGAAGTGAATGATTGACCAGCGCTACACTCTGTGTATTTACGCAAGTGTCTCTTGCTAGTGACTTCCCGAGAAGCCTCGACGGTCAAAAACGTTACAGTTACAAATAGGTGAAACAAACCATCACAATGAAACATGGACTTTCCATGGAGCCATTTTATAAGAAAGCATACACTCACGGACTTTAAAAACACCTCACCTAATTCAAAGCCCAATATCGCTAAAAGTATGTATGTCATTGCAATATAATTTTACACGTGTATTCATTGATCTGTCTTACGTTTAAATCAGTTTAGTTTGTAAGAAAAGGTTGTCTTGTTTTTGTCTGGGAATCCTTCAAGTGCACTCGCCCTAAGCAAAAGTGTGGGATTTTCAATACCCGGCTAAGGGCGCAATTTATCCTAATATGCGGTATCACATTCGTCTACGAAGTCCTAAAACGAACCTCCTGTCACACATAACTTTTTTACAATAGTTTCTATGCGTGTTCATCTTCAACAATAACCTGTAATTTTGTTTAAAACAAGCATAAATAAAGACAATAATAAAAGAATGTCCATGCATTGCCCGGACGTTCAAAATCATCAAGTTTGATGTTTACTTACAAACATTGGCAAATTCAAAATCCTATCCTTTTAAACATGTTTAATGCGGTAGGTTTGAACGTGTGTTAAAGTAATCCAGCATTCTAAAAAACTTGCATATACTAAAATAAAAGGATAAAAAAACTATTACCAAGTGTATTTGACGAATTAGGTGTCTACACCTTCTCACAAATATGTTTTTATTAAGAGTATAATGCCTCGCATAGCCTGTATTGAAAATTCCACACTTTTGCCTAGGGTGAGTGCGCTCGTAGGATTTCCAGAAAATAACGAGACAACATTTTATTTTAAACTAAACTGGTTTACACGTAGGAAAGCTCAATTGATACACATGTAAATTTATATTGCAATAACTTACATACGTTGAACGATATTGGACTATGAATTAGGTGAGGCATTGAGTGTATACCAGTGTCCTGAAGGAAAAATATTTAAAGTATTATATGCAAGGATTCCGGTTGATAAATATGTGAAAGGGCATAGTATATTGCGGCAAGTGCAAACCTATGGGGACAGTTCGACTGATGTGGAAAAGGGTTATGTAAATTCAAATTTCAGAAATTTATTAAAGCATTTGCAACAAGCTAGGAGAGTATCCATATAAACTATCCCCATTATTCACCATGCTATAGAAGCGGCGGTCAACTATACTAATGACCTATCTCGCAATTTGTGCTTGCTTCACCAATTCACAATGGGTATCTAATCACGATGTATAACGTTGAGTTCCCGGTTTTCGTTAGGTTAAATTATCAAAATGAAGGCAAAATATTAAGAAAACAGTTACAAGTAGTTTCAACAACAATCTTTCAACCATTATCGCGAATGCAGCCCATTTAATGACGTCACTAAAATTTGCATGAAATAGCACTCGTATACCTGAAATCGTGACCTTTGAACTTGTGTCGTAAAATCACGTATGATCGAGGGCACGTTCGTAACGCTGTTCCGCACATCCCGGACAGTGGAACACACTTACGAACAAACCGAAACACTGTTCGGAACTTGTTCTTTCTGTGCCCGCCACAGAGGTGGTGCAGCAAGAACAATCACGTGATTACAGCAAGAACAATGGTCGCTTGTGTCATAAAATAGAATATAATAAATCTATTTTCCAATTATGGGCTATTGCGGGCAAACAGTCACATTTAAATTTATTCACATGCATATTTCTTCCTCCAATATTACGGCTGCTACTACAATTTTAGTCATCTTAAACATTTTACTTTCTGTTCCGTTTTGTTCGTAAGATGTTTGGAGTAGAACATTCGGCACACTGTGCAGGACAGTTCCGTTTTGTTCCTAAGTTGTTCGGAGTAGAAGATCCCGCACATGTGCGGAACAGACGTTTCGAACATACCCCGAGTTTTCACCTTGAACGTAGCATAATTCTAAACTTAAAAGATTCAGTATGCCATTAAAAGTGCAATCTGTTACAAATTTCTAATTTAAACGAATAAAGAAACTAAATAAGACCGCACTAGAAATGTGTATCACTACGCGTTTCCACAACATAGATCCGTAGTAGGCTAGGTTAATCAGGAATCTACGAACAATTTAGCAAAATAACATTAATTTTGAGTGCCGAATGACGTTCGAAAATATCTGATCTACAACTGAAATCATCAACAACATTGTGAATTACCAAATATTTCTATGATACAACGATTTTCCAAGGAAAATTAATCGTGAAAATGAACAGTTTTTGGTCCGCTTGGCATAATATTACGTCATCATTTGTCTCCCTTGATTTAATTTGCATATTGAGGAACCAGTCCATTTCGACCATGACCTTTATTGGAAAAGCGTAAACAAACAGACGATGGCTAAAAAATTGATGTAAAATCAATCATTCGGCATGATTTGAATGTAAATCGATTGGAACTATTTGGCATTACAAAAGTTGACACATTTTGAGTCGGATCGGTAATTATCTTATTTCTTACGTTAATAAAATGCCATTTGATTCATTTATGGATAAGAAGGTCAACTTTGACATTCCTTCATTCGGTTTTCCCGCTTATGACGTCATAACTAAACTATCAATAAAGATATTGAAAGTAGTTCCACTATAACGATTACTAGGGTATCACGATTTCGGGTTACTCGACGGTATAATAATACCCGAGCAAATCATGCGCTCCACTGTATAATACATAGAGCGCACGGATTTCTCGGGTACATGGCGTGTAACATATTAGACCATCTAGCTTTAATTTCATTGTAGGCGAGTCATTTTAACTTTTAACCTCAAACTAATTGCAACACAAAGTTTTATCTTTTTATATTGTGCATCTAGCTAATGTTAACCGTGAAAAAAAAGTCCTAAGACAAAATTCCATTGGCTTTTCGAAATATGCTCATAATATTGAATTGTCACATGTTTTCGCGATCTTTGTTTCTTTTGTGGGGTTTATTTTTTGATCTGTATGAGCATTTTACTTTTAATGCGTTTTAATTGTAAACGATCCAACCAAGGAACAATCCTGCAACATTTGTTTTCTATCAGATATTCAGTTTCGGCGAGGAAAATGTTCAATGTTTTCTATTACAACTACTACGAAAAATTAGAATTTATTCCCTAGCGACAATTTCTTTCGACGAACCATAATTGTTTTAAGGAATTTGGTAGAGAGTCACAAAAGCAATATTTGAGCGAAATTATTTTGAAATCAAACAGCTGGTTCTTGAGAAAAAGACTGAGAAAGTTGTCAATGTTAGTGCTTCAATATAGGGAAAATGTGCTCGCTCCATAATATTCATGTTTTTGAAAAATCTAATCAAAATTATTTTCAGATTTGTGGAAGAGGGTTACTCAATGACCATTTGTGCCAAAATAATTACAATTTAGAGCAGTGATTTTCAAAACAATGATGTTCAAGCTTTTTAATACATGATATCTATACAGGAAATGTATCACGCCCCCTGGTGGCCATGTTGTTATTCGAACCACAGCGCTGTTTATGTATTTAGTTTAGAGGGTCACCAAAGAACCATGTGTGCCAAATTATTTTGAAATCGGAACATAAGTTTCTTAAAAGAAGGTATTCAAAAACGTTATAACCTTTGACCTCTAAATATGGCCTTGACCTTTGAACTTGGGACCTAGGTCTTGCGCATGGCACACCGCCTTAACGTGGTGAACATTTGTACCAAGCGATTTAAAAATCCAGTTAGAAACGACAAAGATACAGAGTGAATGCGACTTGCATGACTATAAAACCTTTGACCTCTAAGTGTGACCTTGACCTTTGAGCTAGGAACCTATGTCTTGCTCATGTCACACCGTCTTGATGTGGTAAACATTTGTACCAGGCAATTTTATAATCCAGTAAGAAACAACAAGGTTAGAGAGCGAACGCGACTTACATGACTGTATAACTTTTGACCTCTAAGTATGACCTTGGCCATTGAGCTAGAGACCTGGGTCTGGAGCATGGCACATCGCCTTGATGTGATGAACAGTTGTATCAAGGATTTTTAAAATCCAGTAAGTAACGATCATGTTACATAGCGGACAAGACGTGCATAACTAAATAACCTTTGACCTCTAAGTGTGACCTTGACATTTGCGCTAGGAACATGGGTCTTGCGCATGACACACTGTCCTGACGTGTGAACAAGTGTACCAAGCAATTTTAAAATCCAGTTAAAAGCGACAAAGTAACAGAGAGGACACGGTTTTGCTAACAGAAATATATTCGGGAGTATTTTGGGCACGGCCTTATTCATCTACATTTTCAGTCATTTATACAGTCTGAACAAGAATGTTCATTTACTATTAGATACGCATGTATATAATACATGATATGTGTAATTTCTAAACAAATCGGTTTGAAATTATAGAAATGATTAACCTTTATGTTACCCCTTCCAAGTGCTAATATGACTCAATTTGTCGACAATTCAATAGGTTATACCCCTACATGTATAATGTCATACAGGCTAATATTAAACTCTCCGATGATAATATCATTATTTGATTTCGCTAGAGGAAGGTTGTATCTTTCAGTAAATATGCACTTTTATATGCATTTAGTACATATTTAACTACTAACAGAGGCATTATCAGAACTTAAAATGTCCCTCGTACTTTGAATAAAAGAACATGCTAAACTTGCTGTCAAAAGTGGCCTTAAACATGTTGATTTTTTCCAACTTTCCAGCAAAATTTTTACTTCGGACTTTTTTTCTAGAGTGTATAATAGTTTGTAGATGATGAAAATGTAAAAATTCTTTGTGTTGCAATTAGTTTGAGGTTGGCCCTATTTTTGAGCTTAAATGACTCGCCTATTGTTCAGCGTGTCTATCTCCAATAGACAGTTGAATGATTTGCACGGTAAACTCGTGCGCTGTTCCAGAAAACGTGCAGCTGTGTGAGATTTGGAATATTATCGATGAGAAATCACGAGTTACTCCCAATTTGTATACTTAGCACATTTAATAATGCACAGGTTATTTTTATTTCTCAAAATTTGGAAATACAGTGTAGCTATTACAGATAACTGTATCATAAATAAACAGTACCTAAAATATCTTCATAAAGTAATTATATTCGTAAAAAACATGACTATAACTACTTTCATGCGAAATCCTATCGAAAGTGGTCAAGTACTTAAACAGTTATGACATAAATACGTATCATGGTGTCCACCCGGTCACTGGGGTGGACTCAATAAAAAACAAAAAAAACGGAAATATTGAGGAAATCACCAACATATGTCAAATTTACCGTTGTGTAGAAACATAATGCGGTAAAATTAAAGAACGAAAAAGTTGGAACAGATTTACCTGGTTGACACATGTTCACTTCAGTGAATGTATACGTGTAAGCCGAAAAACGAATCGTTGGCATATTTAAATGTCAAAATGACTCCATGTTTGTCCGAATGTTCCGAATGATGCGCGTGATTTCCTTTTTGTAACAACGATTTTCATTGGTTGATTTCATTGGGGTTTCCCAGGAATTGGTTACCAGCGTACAAACGATGTATACTACGCCAATGAAAACGACCGTTATAAAATACGTTTGAAATACCCGTCAGACACACTAAAAACCACTACAGCCGTTCCTACAGCGTTTTACGCCCTCGAAAAATAAAATCAAAGTTTAAACAATGAATTATATCGTACGAAGGTAAATTTAAGCATGTTTTCGAATGCTTTCGATTCACAAAGATGTTTTTGATCACCCACAGCTTTAAATAGATGATTAATGCCATAAATGCTTTAAATTATGAAAAAAACAAAATACACCCAGTGACTGTACGATCAATTCTTCGGGAAATACACCTTGTATAAGAATTCTAAATTTAACAAAAAAAATTTTTTTTAGGTACTGTTTATTAATGATACAGTTACCTGTGGCCTTTCTCTGAATGCAAACAATTTCGATTTTGATATATATTTTGAAAAGTGAAACATAATTTTAGAATTTGGTACTATTTTGAACAGTTTATGTCAAGAATTAATCAAACCGTGTAATAATGAAATACTTATTTCAGTTACGTCGAATAACGTTTGAATGACGTTTGCGACGTCACGCAAAAAGCTCCGAATAGGGACTTTACAAAAACAGCTGTAACTTCCTTTAAACTCAAGATATTAACATAATTTCTTTTGTAATTTGCTTATTTAACATTACCCTGTAATACTATGGAAAATCTTAAAGTCAATATTTTTGTCAAAATAGCAGGTTTTCCTTGAGTCTGGCTCATGTATATACGTATCAATAGTCATGCCCGGTAATAATTCATTTTAGGCCGATTGTGCAGTTCTCACACGCTCCACGACTCATTCCAGTCATACATTCCAATCACCTGTATTCTACCACTAACCAGCACTTAAATTTGTCATGAAATACTCATGCTTAGCTGCTCGCCGAGAGTGTATCTCACTTTTATACCAATATAAATAAGCACGTATACTTTGTATTTGATTTTAAAAACGCTGTGCTTTTAAATAGTGCGAGGTATAAAATACCACATGATCTAAAGAAGACAGGTAGGAAGACTCGTGAGGACCGTCTATACTGTCACTGCGCTCGTGTCTATATCGTATAGACGGCCCCACTCGTTTTCTATCATATACATTTAAGGCTACAGTTCCCAGAAGAAACTGCTTCACAATTCAATATTAAACAGGTTCACTATAAAACTCAATTTCATGATTTCAAAGCAGAATTATTAACACATGCCACCATTTCCAGCCAAGCCAGTGTTTTTTCAGGCCGCGTATGTATAGGGGAGATCACCTATTCATATGCAAAGTGCCCACCGGCAATCTAATGGATGAATGAACAATCAAAACCTGTCATTGACCAATAGCTAGCTGGTGGGCACATTTGCATTGAATAGGTGATCACAAACATAATATCTCCTCTTTAGTGGTTCCGTACCCAATATAGAAAAAACGGGGAATAACTCATAAAATGTAACATTCAGGTATTGTTAGAGTTAGTTAACTTTATATCGGTCCGTCAACTCTTCTAATAAAAATGCATTTTAAACAAGTGACAGACCTTAATAAATTAACTGTAGCTCAACTTAATATGCATGATTATGGTGTACATTATCAAAATAAATGGAAATAGTCCAAACCGATTTAAACCAAAAGTAAGTCAAGTTGCAACTAAGTTAAACCCCTTTCCTTCCTCCCTATCGCTTTTTATTATCCATTTTAACAAAGTTTGAATACGCTAATGACTCTAAACAAAATATTGTGTTCTTATTAATGCGTTTGTAACCACACTTTTGGTTTTACCAGGCCTATGTAATACACCAGCCAATCGAAACCATGCCCCAACAAGGGCGGTGGATAGCGGGGCAACAGTCACGTGTTTCTAACTTTCCGATGTCCCCGCACTGCCGGTTGAGTGGAGGGCTTTTAATTCGCGCCAACATTTCGGGGAAATATAGTCGTTACTTACCAGTGAGGTATAAAACGGGGCAAATTGCGGGGTTTTAACATCTGTATGGACATTGGCGCAAGGATTTTACACGGGGCTTGAAAAAAAGAGTAAAAATCCTCTCTTTCTCACGGGGTTGGGGCCGTGGTTTCATATGACTGGTACATGAAGTCCTGACAATAACACAGTAAAACCTAACCTGCGCACATGAACAACGAGAACATCGAGCGCACGAAGTGTTCAACGGATTTCACGTGCGCAGGTTGTTTATATTCATGAATACCCCATGCTCAGTCATGTACACACATTTCCTGTGTATGCAACAGTATGGTTAATCAAGTTAAATATGCCACGTGGATCTTCACAGCGTATAAACGACTGTACGTCAATATAGGATGTCGTGATTTGATTTAAATGATTTGAGTAAAAAAGACAACGATGTTGGTAGAATAATTTGAAATACTAAGCTTATATACAAAACATAATGACACGTAGTACATATTCATAATTAGGGTTAAATTTCCTATCGTTACCATACGCTTTATTCCGCAATATTTGCTAATTGTATCTAAAATCATTGAACATCGTTTGACTTTTTGTAGGAAAAGGGTACATCGGCTACTTTTGAACATCATTTATATCGTGCTCTGGACGTGTCAGTTGATTAATTGATTGAGCGTGTAGCCGTCTATTTCTAGAACAGTACATTATTCAGGAAAACCGATACTCGACCAATACATCAAAATTGCATTCTAACATCTTTAACGTGTAATTAATGTCAATAAGGAAGTAAATATCGCTGGCTTATGACAATAACGACCTTATAACAATCTTGCTCATTCGAAATCTGCACCACGCGGCGCATCTTATGGACCTACTTTTTTATGAAACTCGGTACTGATCAGGTTGACCAGAGCGAGCTCAAGATTAGTTTTCAGACAGTGTTTCCTGTTTTCTCAGAATATTTTTGGTAATTACTACTTTATTCTTCTAAGCCATAGATATGGATAATTGGCGCATCTATGTTGTTTCATAACACAATTCCTACATAAATGCAAATGTCTTTATGAAAATGATTTAACTACAATAATTAGGTAGTATTTGAGCGAATAATTTATGAAATGCCCTAAAGAATACTAAATAAAGAATGCAAATCACTTCATATCAAGCACAGTAATGAGTACACCTGTATCACAATAAACATACAAATCACTTATAAAACTTATCAGTAAACATACAGTTATGAGACTACATAGCTGTATCACTTTTGGACTCTATCTCGGTAAAAACACAATTTGAAAATATTTTAAAACGTACAAATTATATGTTTATGTTATACCTGTTATAATATGTACAATTAATCAACTGACACGTCCAGAGCACGATATAAATGATGTTTAAAATTAGCCGATGTACCTTTTTCCTACAAAAAGTCAAACGATGTTCAATGATTTTAGATAAAATTAGCAAATATTGCGGAATAAAGCGTATGCTAACGATAGGAAATTTAATCTTAATTATGAATATGCACTACTTGTCATTATGTTTTGTATATAAGCTTAGTATTTCAAATTATTCTACAAACATCGTTGTCTTTTTTACTCAAATCATTTAAATCCAATCACGACATCCTATATTGACGTACAGTCGTTTATACGCTGTGATCTTTGTACACTTTCAAAGTAAATCGTGCCGTTTATTAAAGTATTAAAAAGTATAAGGTCCTGATATTGATGTGATACACCTGTAATTATTTATCTTTACTCTCTGGCTTCTTTCTTTTAAGTAACTGTTCATTAAATAACACTCCGTCCCTGTTTGTTATTAGCTTTTAGTTTAGGAATAATCAGGTTACGTGGTAGGCCGTAGACAGGTCTCACCTGCATCCCTCACATTTACTTATGTTCATCTGGTGCCTCTCAGTATTCTACTTCAATATTTACTGGTGAGGTCTAGGTCCTTAAGTATACTTTTGTTTGCTGTATAATAAAACTTTGGGATAAGAAGAGTTTGATGGTGGGCAAAACATATTCAGACTTCAGTCCATTATCACACTTATCTTAAGGGAGTGGAGTGAGACCAAGTGGGAGGGGTGTGGAAAACAAGAATTCAGAATTTTTGAGAAAATAAAAGGGCCGAAGCAGACATACTTGGATTGTATGTATACTATCACTGTAACAGAACACCAACAACTCGTTAAAAAGCGCCATCCTTTTAAAATAGTTTGTTTCAAAGAATGTGTGTGCCTTTCAGTAGTCGTTCCTAAACACACAAATTGGCAAATGTTACGAGCCAAAACTCATACCATGCTTACATTATAACTCCAGGGAACAAACTCTTATTTAGTTATTGACTGAAAGATGTTTTCTTTAAAAGATATTCAAGAAACAATGCCACATTTCTACTTTCGGTTTCATTTTGTATGCGCCATTCTGCAATTTCATTGTCCAGCACAAGGCTGCTTCGTATCTTTCATAATTGCATGTACACTATACGTAGGGTGTTCCAGAAATAATAGGACTTTTTTAATAGCAGCGCGGTAAATGAGAAATTTAGAAAACTAATTTGCTGCAGATAAAATTTCATCTATCACTGATATACATGCAAAATATCAAAGAAGTTGGTTGAACTATAAAATCTCTATTAAACTTTAAATATGTCATGTACCATGGAGGCGGGTCGCGCGGTGACGTTATGATGACATCGCTTTTCAAACGAAGTGTTTTAACCGAAAGACACCCTTAGTAATTTTAATATATTGCCACCCTGACTTTCAAAACAGATCTGATGTTACTGTCCCCATTGTTTATATGTGTCTCTGTACTACTGTTCCCAAACATGGGTTACAGTGATGTTAGAAATTGCTCTAACATTGAACGTCTATCAGTGTACGAACGGTTGTCTGTCAACGTCGAACTAACTTTTCTCAGACTTGACCTATGTTCATTTGTTAGTTCATATCTCCGCGATCTGTGAACACTTTGTGCCAACAGAACACGAATGGATGCTGGGTGCCATAACATTCTGCTTATTTAATTATTTCAATGGTTTGCATTGTTTTATAACATAATTTAACAATCGCATGGTTTCTATTTTTTGGCGTTGACGTCGTTTCGTCCATGACGCGCTTGGATATATACACTTGTTTACTCAGTTGTCATCATAAACAAACAGCGATTGCTTCGTAAGTATGCATACACGCGTCAGTGACATCAAGGTAATGCCACATATTTTGCCAATATTATTTATTCAGTGGTTACTGAGATATGCACGTGTTTAGTATGATTAATAATGAAAATTGATAGTGTTACCTGCCTGTGCGTGACATGGTTTCTATGACAACGCTTTGTATAAGCATCCCCAATAACAACGAAAATATGTTGTTGCCAGTATATAGAGCATAATATGTAATGCATATGAGATAAATTTCATTATAATGTAAGTGCTGAGTACGAAGTTATAAGAAAAGTCCTATTATTTCTGGAACACCCCTCGTATATGTGTGGTAGATTGTCGTTGTGGTGTGTAATGTCCAGCTATTTTCTCGTCACCTGGCTCTCGTTCCGTTTTAGTTTGACTGACTGAGGCGGCAGACTTTCGGGATGGGATGCCGTGTTTTCATTTGGGGATTGGGGATTGTGCTTTGTGTGTTTTTAATGTTTTTTTGTGCTCGGCTGGTTAAGTTGAGTGCTGCCTTCCCTGTCTGACTTAATATAATCTTTTTGCAAGGTCATGGAAGTTTTGCATGATACAGGTTCATAAATATGTTTTATAATTATTTCTTTGTAAGAGTTTGTTACTTATACTATTGACTACGTCGCCAACAGAAAAATTTGACTCCTAATGTTACGTTGACTTTGTTTTCGAATTACAAACACAAGTTTTGGGGAGGGTACCCAATGTATAAGCATGTGATAATAGTTTATTACGTTTGTATAAGTCCTAATTATACAGTGAGTGTCATTATCATATGTGAAAAAAACACTAAAAAAGTGCAACTCCCTACTTTATCTTCTAGTAAGAATAAAATGCTATCTTGACATGCATGCTCGCAAACTATTTTATAATGCTTATATTTTACCTCACTTGGATTATTGTAACACAGTATGGGGGAACTGCTGCACAAAATTACTAGATGATTTAATAAAATTTCAAAAGAGAGCAGTCAGAATAATTTAAATGGATGACATTTCCACAACGTGTTGAATACAACAAAGTCATGACAATTTACAAATCTCTAGATATTAAAAACCCAAAATGTCCTGAATATATCTCAAATAAATTTGAATATGTTAAAGAACCAGGCTTTAGGTCTTCTAGTAAAAAATTATTTCATAAACCAAAACCAAAAAAGGAATTCTTTCGAAAGTAATTAAGCTACACTGGACCAATACTTTGGGAAAATATACCTTTTTATATAAGAACTGCTAGCTCCCTCGCACGATTCAAAAGAATGTATTTAAAATGGAAGTTTCCCGACTGGGACTACCAATAAAATAAGTATGTTCTATAATCATTGTAAATATTATAATGTTATTGTCTCTTAACTTGTTTATATTATGTCATTGTATCATAGTTAGTATTTGAATAGCAAAGTCGTGTTTATACAAACTTTTCATTATTCATCTTAGTTAATATGTTTTATCTGCTTTCATTCAATTGTTACGTTTGCTTACTTTCATTTCATTTGTTAAGTTTACTCTGTTTGCAACTATCATGCTAAATGTATGTATTATATGTTGAGGTCCGCATGGAAGATTGTGTTTATATGCAAATGAGTTAACCTCGTAAAATAAAGTCATTATTATTATTATTATTAAAAACTACCATGACACACATTCCAATTTTTAGTATATGTTTTCAAACAAATCAAACTTGCTTTCCATACATCTGAACATCTTTGCTTGTTTCATCTAGTCAACATAAATTAAATTGACTAGTGGTCATGGTTTCCATTTACACGATCAATTGTTTTTAATAACTAAAGTAATGTTCAATACGTGACAAAAATAGCGAATACTTTTATACTTATCATATATCTCATTATACCCCTTAACAATGCTCTGAACAGCTTCCTGAGCTTCTAAACAAAAAATAGATAAGAAGTATATACTATACTGACTAAAATATAGAGACGGCGAACATGTCTGCAAATTCTCATTTGATATTATTGCCTTTGAGATGTTCAAAATTGCGATACAAAAACATTATTCTACCCAAAATGTCAGTATCGCGTATGTCCTCCATGTCCTGCTGACAATCTTAGCATAGTTGATCTAATACAGCACGGACCTTGAGATAGCGTGCTCACGCCTAATGTTAAGAGTCTGTAATGCCTGAACGTTTCGTAGCTGACGTTAAAACTGACGTAAACGGCTATCAAGGAGGTCCCACGTTTGTTCCAAAGGAATGTATTCCAGGAAAATAGCTGGTTATAGTAAAACATCACAGCCCGACAACAATTACTTTTCACATGAGAAGAAGTCAAGTGTGACCTTGTCAAGCGGACACGCGGGTGACGTTAACGGATATAAACGTCTTGTCGTGCAGAGGTCAAAGACGGTGCATCTGAGCGAGAGCTATCTGATAAGCGCCTAGTGATATTTACGCGTTGAATTAATCTGGCGATAGTGGATTTTGAAGCAACAAAACGTCCAACGACGTCAATTTGTGTAATTCCACTTTCCAGCATTCAAAACACCCGTGCTCGATTTTCCTTTTTTAGGCGTGACATTTGAATTGCGTTCATTTCCAAATTTGTTTCGAATTCCAGCTTGTAAATCAACTTCAGCATGAAAATGCGCTTTCTTTTGTCGACCGGAAATACCTCCTGGTAAAAGAGCACGGGACGCACATGCGAATCGTGCGTCGTACCATACCTGGGCACATCGGGACCAGGGCGGGAATTTATTTTCGCTTATTTTTAGTAGGCGCGTTGTTAGCTAAATATGGACTGTCGATAATCACGGGAATACTTCTGGAAAAAAAAAATTAGCTGTTTTCATTGTAGCGTTTTGTCAGTATACATGTACAGTGAAAATAAAACGAGATATTAATATTTCAATAAAACAAATTATAAACATGTTGATATGATGAAATGGTTTAATTTAGGTCGATTCTAATGAAAAATACATGTTTCCTTTTCAAGCTGTCGATATACTGTAGACTCAACCTTTAACGCTTCACTGGTTGTCGTCTTGAAAGGTTATTACTATGTCTTGAAAACCACCTCCGAAGATTGGTTGACTGTCAGCCTTTATTCATTTATACAATGATCACCACTTACCACGAATTGTCTCAAATAATAACATTACACTCATACGGGGTCAAAACAAAATTCTGAAGCGTCTCAAATCTAGTGTATCCTCCACGACTTTGCACCAAAGCGAAGTATCGTCGGCCTCGGTCTAAAGCTTAAACTAAATAACAAAAAAGTAAATAAAGGCATTATTGAAACATATTTAGAGAAAATATATTTTAATGTGTTTATTTATTGTGTGTCTCATTATATAGTTCGTGCTAGATAATGTGGCAGTCGAGTCTATTTCACGACAGGTAATACATAATATTGATTACAGATAACTTTAAAAGAATCTAATTGTTTGTTGTTTGTCCGTTTCATTAAATACTATGTAAGTGGTAACTGTTGAAATACAGACTTAATATGGACTAGTGTGTGTTTACCTTTCAGACCAGTATGACTGCCTTGTGCAGATAACCCTTGTACATCCATTCAACGACGAAATTTAACATTTAACATAGACAGTTATCCAGGCAGTTAAATTGCTTGGCCTTATCTTCATGCTTGACTAATAACAATGTAATATAAGCACTAAATAATTGCAAGTAGTTATGTATGCTGTAATAGCTCAGGTGGTAACGCACAGGAATTGTAACTGAGCGATTCAAGTTCAACCCATCAAAGAAGTCTTTAGTATTTTTTTTGAATTCATCACAATATTTTTAATGTTATTTTCATATTCTTTTCTAGAGAATTTATAATTTGTTAATTATATATTTTTCTTGTTTTATTATGGTCATGATAAAATTATTTTTAATTCAATTCAACTTTTATGACAAGAACACACAATCGTTACAATACAAAATAATTTTACATCATTTCATCTGCTGTATCATGGTCTGAGTTACAGTCACACTCAGATAATGTATCTGTGGCTTCGTGTTGGTAGTTACAATACCTAAATACTAGCAGCTTTAATTATAATACATGTACAATACGTTGATTGTGTACATGTATATTTAGGCTATACACTCTTTAATAATAGACTTAATAACTTTAATTACAGGTTTGTATCACTATTGGATAGAACTGATTATTTAAGCCATTTTTCTGTAAAACTCTTAGCTTTTAAATTTATAAAGATGAGAAAAAGAAATAAAAAGATACATACAACTTGACAAGGTTTCGAACTCGCGGCCAAAAATATCGATATCGTTAGAAAGTATCTACGCTATGGAAGCCCTGGAGGGCACTTTTGACTTATGACTAATGACTTATGACTTGTGACTTGCGTAGGCCCCAGGGTGCACTTTTGACTTGTGACTTATAACTTGTGACTTGTGACTTAGGAGTTGTGACCAAACAAACTATAAATGTATTTGCATGCTTTATTTTTCCCTTACGCCCAACAATAACGTGGATACAAACGGATGATACGTGAATCGGATTTTAATATATATAGCAAGACAGGTAAGTCAGTTTTAGTTGTTTGATTAAATAACAATTGTTCACGGAATTACACTCATTCTACTACATAAGAGTTAGGTTTAAAATTCTTCTTTATCGATATGTTATTGCAAACAAAGTAAGCGTTGACGTTGCTATAATATATTTCGAACTTTAGATTATAATTTTAGCGTCACAATCGTGACGAATATTTAGGTTAAGAGGAGTGAATAGAATGACCAGTGTAATTAAAATGTTTGTTTGTTTTTGCAGGTGGAGATAAATGAAATATCTGTCGTGGAATCCTGAAAATATCTCTTGTGGAATATTGCATAAAAGGCTGTGAACAACTCTCTTACTGTAATGGACAGAAATGCATATACTTACAATAAACCCACACAAGTTGAGCACAATAGTATTGTCTCGTTATGAACCTTCATTATACTCAAATAGAAGTTATGGTTGATATAGTCGAGAGAGAAATACAAACCGATCTGGACTGACTGACACAAAATAAGAATGTTTATGATATAGGATCTCTAAGACCCTGTACCATGATATAGTACAACACCAAAACCTTGATGATATACATGTACTCCAATTGATTTTGGGATGTTAGAAAGGCGTGTGTTTAATTCAGAAGTTCACCAATTTACAGCATATTCCATGATTTAAAATATTTGTATAACTAATTATGGCATGTTGTTAGTCGGTATTGTTATGCTGAGCCACTTGAGTATAATTTCATGTGTATGTTGCTCTATTAATTTTGACATGCATGTCTAATGCTTTATTTAATCGTAAAGTAAAGCATGGCTATAACGTCTGTTTTATTTCTGCATTTCAATTAAGATTTTGATTTGTGACTTATGACTTATGACTTGTGACTTGTAACTTGTGACTTGTAACTTGTGACTTGTAACTTGTGACTTGTGACTTGTGACTTGTAACTTGTGACTTGTAACTTGTAACTTGTGACTTGTGACTTGTGACTTGAGACTTGAGACTTATGATGTGTAAAATGTGACATACACACTATCTTTGATAAAATTATAGACAGCATTATAAGTGTTATTATTATAAATGTTGTAATTTAATATGAGTTTGTTATCCTTCGTTTGTTATCAGTATACATTAAAGCCAAAATCTTGGAATGATATTTAATCATGTAATTGGCAGTGTTTTTGGTCTTTGCTTTATATTGTATACAAAGTTAACTGAAATGCAGTATTGTGTTGTAAAAGATGAACGGTAGACAAAAACACATTTGAAAATGACAACTTTGAGTCTGTTGCATTACAACGTTTCAAAGTTTATTCAAAATAAATTCCACATAAATCAATATAAGATTGTTTAGGTCACATGTATTTCAAAACATGACAAAATGGCGTATTATTTCTAAAAATATCTGACCGACATTACATCTATGAAATTAAACTTATGCGAATAATATAAAGCCATCTTGAAAAGCTTAGTTCGTAGGCGCCATAAATGTTAATGTATTGATATCCACAACTTGGAATTGTCCGCAAAACCTTATATGTTCTACTTCACAATTATGGTACATACATGTAACACAATCACATTCAAAATCTATTCTAGCCCATAGTGTCACACAATTGCCAAGTTTACATTTGAGCCGGTTGCTTTGCTGGGTTTTAAGACATACAGGTAATTAGGTTTGCACCGCCACATCATTTGTCGAACCAAACGCACCGAAGACACACACACAACACGGACATTCCATTTTCTTCACCTGGAAAAATGTAGATGAACATATAATTATTAATACATGTACATCAACAAAACTTAAAGTCTAATTCATTATACCATGTATGATCCGAACTATCCATCGCGAATGAGACGCACAAATGATAACGAAAAGGAAGCAAACCATAATAAGTATGTATGCACATGTACTCGTATAAGACACAGCTATGCCAGGGGAAATTATGCTATTACATGAAGGGTATTCTAGTTAATTGTGTTAACAATTCAGAATAACGGGTCGGGGCCTTCAACAATGATGATTTCAATCAAACAAAACTAATACCGACTTACCTGACTCACTATAGACTATTATCAGGTAATTCCGATTTAGACATCATCCTTTACCATCCACGCTGTCCAAAGAAGTGCGCGCAGATTTATTTATAAAATGTAAGTCACAAGTCGTAAGTCTCAAGTCATTAGTCACAAGTTCTAAGTCACAAGTCATAAGTTACAAGTCACAACACCTAAGTCAAAAGTGCCCTCCAGGGCTTCCATACTACGCACTAAACCACTCGGCTATGAAGTATGTTTGAAAGGATGGATGGTTACTGTTGATTCAAAGTTATCTGTCACAACCGCGTAAACAAACATTCAACACAATCGATTATTACAGGTGTGTCAGGACTAAGTCCTAACATCATTAGTACATTTAAATGATCAAAAGTTTAACTGCCCTATAGCCGAGTGGTTAACAGCTATGGTTTTGTGATTCTTATTTTCAAAATGTATACAATTTACTGCGAGTTCAAATCCCAACAATGCCTAGATGTTTTTTAATTTTGCTATGTATATTAATGCTTTTGCTCATTCTGGTATTTACATACATACTATAAATGAACTAGATCTATTCACATTTGTATTCCAGCACACCAGGATTGAGTTCATCCTACGAAGCAGGAAATTTCTGCAATTTCTTGCTTTCATTGTACTAGTAAATACAAAAAAACATAGCGTATCTTTATCAAGCCAGCTACTTTTTTCGAAAAGAAAAGTATGATTAAATTAATTTGTCGATATAAAACCGTCAGAAAAAGTACATGTTTTACAGAAAGCATAACAAAGAAAAAGCGTATCAGACTGGAGTCGAACCTTTACTTGGCTTTTACCGATGGTTTATGCCGATGCCATGCATTTAACGTACTACGCTAAGAACGCTTTTGAAATATCCGTCGCTTATTTTAATACATAAAGCTATGGTCAAAGATGGTATGAGTAAAATAAGAGCGCTGATTGGTCAATACGTTCATTTACCTATTAAGAAATGGAACAGTCTGGCGGTTTTGACAGATATCTTTGAATCGACAGTAGAATGATTTATAATCACAAACCTTAACCATGGTTTACCTAATTCAATCAATTGACAGTGTCCACATTGTGTCACGTGACTGCCACATTATCCTGCACGGACTGTACCCGACTGTTGATGGTGGTATATAATATGTTATACGTTTCATGCATAATAAAAATGTAAATAATACGAAAATGAAACGCAGACAAGTTATGAACTTCAACTTTATTCATTTATTTATTATCCAATAAATGTGATAGTAAATCATAACATTATCATATTATTCTCTGGCATTTATAGAGGGTGCATACAACACCTTCATGTTCGTGTTTCGTCATCATCAACAGCATCGTCTCCCGTACGGAAATAGATGATCGCCAAATACTTGTAAGTAAGTAAGTAAGTAAGTAAGTAAAGTAAGTATTAAGTAAAGTAAGTAAAGTAAGTAAGTATTACTAAGTAAAGTCTTTATTTTACGAGGCTAACATATTTACAATAATGCAATCTTCCTTATGGGCTCAACATATTTACATATTAACATATTAATATACATGGCTACACAACAAAGTGGACAAGTTATATACAAATATAAATAGCACAGTATTAATTCCATAAACAAAAGTAAGACACAATTATTGAACACGGTACATGAATCATGAAAATAAACATCTTGTCACTTCCATTTGCAAATAATAAAGACATGTAAACAATTGGTTATAATATATATTGTGCTCAATATATATTCACATGATGGGTCCCTTGTATTGCATTACTTACATGTAACTATGGGTATTTCTATTTGATGTATGCATTTAGGAATTTATGTATTGAGTCTGATGCTCGTACTGACTTAGGTATATCATTCCCGAGTAGGCAAGTGATATTCTAGAAAATTCAAACTTTGGTGATGGTACAAATAGTTCTTCATTGGTTACTGATCTTAAATTACATGAATGAACTTGTAAAATTATGTTGCATGTATTTTGGAAACTGATTTTCGTTGAGTGATTTGTACACAAGAATATATTTTTTATATTCAACTCTTTGGTCAAATTTCAACCACTGAAGTTTATTGAAAAGAACCTCAGAGGGAGTGTCAATGAGTATTTTGTCTGTGTTAGCCCAAATTCAACAGCAATAATCTAGGTGTGGGAGGATGTAAGCATTAAAGAATAATTTTCTTGTTGGTACATCTAGGTATTGTTTGATTCGCATGAGTAAATGGAGTTGTGTATTACAATTTTTTTTATTGTTTTGTCAATGTGAGTTTTCTTTTTGAGTGAGTTATCAACATTGATTCCGAGAAGTCTTTCATTCTCTGAAATTTTGATATCATGGTTCTGTAATTTTAGTTTGATGTCTGGAATGCTGGGTTTGTTGGTTGGTTTTGTGATATACATATGTTTTGTCTTTTGTGCATTGAGTATCATGGAGTTTTGTATGCACCATGTGTCTACAATGTCAAGATCGGATTGAAGGGTTTGGTGAATTTCTTGAATTGTATATCCTGACGCCGAAAGTGTTGTGTCATCAGTAAAGATGTCTGTTGTTGAAGACTTAACATGGTATGGTAAATCATTTATATAAATGAGAAATAACAGTGGTCCCAAGACTGAGCCTTGTGGAACCCCTGATATGATTTCAGCGGTGTTTGAAAGTTTTGCGGAAACACACTTTCTGTGTTTTGTTTGAGAGATAAAAAGTTATCCATGCTATACTATTTGATGATATATGGTAATATTTGAGCTTGTCTATGAGAATCTTGTGGTTGACAAGGTCAAATGCTTTGGACAAGTCTAGGAGCTGTGTACCAACAATTGTTCCATCATTGATTGCACTGATCCAGTCATCAACTATATTTGTAGTTGCAGTTTCACAAGAGTGTTTGGCTCTGAATCCTGATTGTAGAGCATACAACAAGGAATGCCTTTCAATGAATTGTTTGAGTTCATCAGAGACGTGATACTTAACGGGAATTTTAACAGAACCATGATCAATTCAATGTTCCTGAAATAATTTACAACCTGTGACATTATATCACGGTGTATGTGCATATCGGACCCCTCTCTGTTGTGGCACTGGCAATCGTTGTGCAAAAAGATGGTTCTATTGGTGAGCATTGGTTCAGGTGGGCTGGTTCAGGTGGGCATTGTACCTTGTGTGTTTTTTATGTTTTCTGTGCTCGGCTGGTTAAGCTGAGTGCTGCCTTCCCTGTCTGACTTAATATAATCTTTTTACATTCGGCTCTGAGTCCAGAGAGGTTAGAAACACCAATGGTTTGTCCAAATTATAGGTTTTTGCATAACACTGTATGCATACATAGATCATTCATCTCACTGTACCAATTCACCACATCTGTAAATAACCGGAAAACAATATTGGTGAGTGGAAACTTTCCATTGCTCAATTACTTGAAAAAAGCCAACATTACGGTATCCAATCTGTTATCTTTTAAATGACTGAGAGCTTCCTTAATAATGATGACATTGTTATCCATATCAGAAACACATTCCACTTCCGACGTAATATTATTGTCATATGTCGATCTTTGCTGTTACAAATATGTATAATAATAATAATAATAAAGACAGTTGGGTAAACCCAGTATTCACTGTGAGCCTCATTTGTACAGTTAAAAAAGTTACATAAATGCAAAACATTATAAATATAAGTAATCAAGAAGACAATATATACATGCTATACAGATATGTTCTGTACTGTTCTTATAATACAGTTAGTACCTACAAACTACTGAAGTATTTTTATTGGTCAATATAAACAATGGATCTCTCCGGTGAGAGAAAAGTTTGTTTGACCACCAGAGAACCACCACGTTAAATAAGTATACAAGCATACTACCTGCCTCTTCGGCTGACCAAACAGATCCATATCATAACTGGCGCTTTAACAAAAGTTTATGATTTCTTTTTTTGTAAATCTACTGCATCCCAGATGGTAGAACTTGTGGCAGCAGGCACACTTGATCCAGCTGGCGTGTTTTCGTTGTTTTGTGCACTTTATGCAGACTTCCTTGGTTTCCACTACCCGTGGTTCGGGTAGAAATATCTGTAACCCTGTAATTAAACAAAATAAATTACACATTTACCACAAACTTATTGAGGCCATACATTTCATCAATTTCCATGTAACGGATAGCTCTCCTCTTTTTATTTTTTTACATTTGTTGAGTCCCATTATAACCAAGTTGGAATAAATAATAAAATTGTCATCTTGGCTGACAGTTAAAGATGTTATGAAAGCAAACTGATTGACCTTATTTTATTTCAAAAAGCTGATTTTACGATGTTCATGTTTAACATTATTTTTCGACAACTTTCATCATGAAGAAAATCAACATAATTAACAAACTTGCATGAAAAGGGTCTGGCATACCATGACATGTAATCAAACTCGATTGCCGGTTTGATAGAATTTAGTAAGTATTTAATATAGGATACTTCACAAGTATATCCATATGGACCTCAAAATGTGAAAGATAAGAAATACGTTTCTGAGATGCTGGTTGAACTGAGGTTTCCAACCTTGGCTGGACTGTGGGTCATGCATCTAACATAAGCAACACATCTAATAATAAAACATTTCTGTAAAACTCGTCATGACCAGCATCGCTGACACAAAAGCCATGCATGATGTCAAAACCAAAGATTAATAAATGATCAAAGTTATTCCATCTGTCACACAGGCAACCGGGGAGAGCTTAAAAGGATCGTAATTTGTCTTTGATTAACGGGGTTGGCTAATTCTTTATCTTCTCTATCTTATCCATGTCTGTTTCTATTCCTTCAGCACATACAACGTGTCCTTAAATTTGTACTATAGTTCTAAAAAAATGACACTTTTCTGGAGCTAATTTTAGTTGGTAATCTCGTAGTTTGTTAAATACTAGTTCTAAATTTTCTAAATGTTCTTCAAACGTCTTGCTGAAAATTATCAAATCATCAATGCTACCACATATCTTCATGTTAAGGTTATCGAGGCATTCTTCAATCACTCTCTGTTCGACAACCAGAACGGCATCTTGTTGAACTCACAGAAGCCTAATGCGCCTACTGTAAAACTTTTGCTTTCCTTAAGAGATTCTTCAACTTCGATATGGTGAGAACCTGACTTCACATCGATTGAGGTGAAGTACTGCGCCCCATTCAAGCAGTCGAAGATTTCCTCTATTCTGGGTATTGCATACGCTTCTTACCTGACTATACTGTTCAAGGTTCGATATACCCAAACATTCGTAGTTTGTTGTTCTTCTTTCGTACTAAGACCACTGGAGTTTGGTGACTTTGATCGTCTAATCACACCACTGACTCTTACTGTTCTAGATGTTCGTACCTTATCTATCATGCTGGGTGGGATTCTCCTGTGGTGGTGTTTAACGGTTTTATTTGATGTTTTACAGTATTGCATTGTCCTATGTCGCTGGTGGAAAAGATATCTTTATGTGTCATCAATAGTTCATGGAGTTGGTTTGCTATCTAGTATGTGGTTCACTACTTCTTCCTGATTCTTCTCTAATAGTTCATATGCTTCTTTCTCCAAAACTTCCTCAGCAATACTTTAGGGTTGCAATTCACCTAAGATGGTTTTTGGCTCAATAACAACTGTGTTTGTAGCTACGTCGGATAAAGTTACGGTCAATCTATGTCTATCATCTTGTATAAAGTTAATGATCCCTGGCGTAATGTCTATGTCTTTAGGTAATGGTTTGTAATGTATATGAAATGGAGTGTAATGCATTGTGTAATTATGTCGTTTTATGTAATATGAAAGTCGACCACTAGATTCATCGAGTATTGTATAATTTGCAGGAATATCGATTTATAGCTGGCTTAGAATGAGACGGTCGTACGTGCGACTTACGACCTTAACTGATAAGACTCATGCATATCTGAAATTTTCTTTTGAGACAATTTTCATGAAAATCGGAACTGGTCATGTTGACCAAACCGAAGTAAAAAAGGCTTATTTTTCCATAAATTAAGGGTAGTTTTCATACAGTCGTTTCTTGTTTTCTCAAAATAACGATTTTGTACGTACGACCTTTTCATTTTAAGCCAGCGATATAGTCATAATGATGTTATAATTATGTGTAAATATACTTTCAGGACTTGAGTATCAGTAATTGTGATACATTGAGACGTTCAAGGAAATGAAGTAGACACTACGCTGGCCGTGTTTCTTTGAACCATCGGCTCTAGAACCTAACTCTTTATAATATATATATATATAGTGGCGACACTCACATATCATAGACATCACTATATTACAAACGGCGCCCAACGTGGGCGTAAATATCGAAGTTTTGCTTTTCAACAATAATCAACACTTCTATAAAATGTTCCGTATGTAAATATACTTCAGCACTTGTTTGGAAAATGGCATTAAACTTATTGTCACGGTAGTTACCTATCAGGGATGGGCCGATGCATCGAAATATCAATGCGTTGCGATTCCATGTGTCCCGATAGTATGGATCAGTCTTGATCCAATAAATGTCGACGATAGTTACCTCAACTATTGATAGTTACGATACTTTCCTTTTTATAAATAAAGTTTATTATCAATTTAAAACAACTTCCGTTTTCGTTAAAAAACTAATTGTAAATAACCACACGCATGAAAACAGCCACAATGGACCAATATCGCCTTAATTTTATTAATCTATTTCTGTCAAATTCATTTTAAATCATTTCGACATATAGTAGATTTGTACGCTGAGCGGCTTTGAAAACGCAAGACTCATGAAAATCAAAATAAGGAATTGATGGGTTGATGCTAATTAATTTAATGTACGGTCCATTGGAATAGTCAATCCATCGACAAATTCAAAAAACACAAAATAAGACGGTTTACCACTCCGCAAAATAGTGGTTTTAAAGCGCTTAATAGCAATGCGTCAGGTTTACCGAAAAATACGACTAATTTTACAGTCAAGGGGAAGTAATTCTGGATAGAGATTCAGAGAATAAAATTCAACTTTTCTAAATCTAAATTGAGCTTTATTATTTATCTTTGTTTTGCTTTATTTCTCTCTTCATGCTAAGCACGGATACTTTATCACGAACTTTATCCGAAAAATAAGTACACATCAGCATCACGGTGGCCAATCACGTGACTTGTGACGAAACGATTTCGCTATCACGACAGGCAGAAAATGTAAACAAACTGTGGTTTTTGAAGGTAAATATTTTAATTCTGTATTTTTGTTTAATGGCACCTAGCCGAGGCAAGTCTTTATATCAATGCGCACCTCCGGGAATATACTATGTGTGCGAATCTGCTTTAGTTTCGCTCATTACCTGGCCAAACTGCAATGATCTCACCACTTCCATATTTTCAAAGTGCCTGAAATCCCACCTAAGACGTTGAATCCTTGATAAACGACCAACTATCTGTCACCGATAAGTTATCTTTGTGGTTTCAACACATTTGGGAAGTATTTTAGATCGTACGATGGTGTATTAAATGATAGATCGCCGAACTAAAATAATGTCCGTTCATAAGTCTATAAGCTCTCATACCCTGCACTAATTAAAATAGCGAATTTCTCCTGTCTCTCATTAAATGCAATGCACCAATTAGCACTGGTTGAGTTTTTCTCTACGACGAAACAGTCTGTAACGTTTACTGTTCGTGCATATTGATTTTTTCAAGAAAATGTGGACAAGTCAAAATCATGTCTTGTACTATAAAGAAAGTCGAGACGGAATTTCATTTCTCATTAGTTTGTCGCTGTATCGCGAGCAAAGACAGAAGTATTTTAAACAGTATTATACTGAATGACCAATTTACAACAATAAAACTGCTAAAAACATTTTACAGACCTTAAAAGTTAAATAACAGTATTCAAACACTGAATTGTCAGGGTGAAATATACATGTATAGTTTTAGTTGTATTCAGCTTAGCGATGTTTCAGTACAACTTAATTGTTGTAATATCATGTAGGGGAATGATTGTATGTGTAATCAGAAAACTATCGGAATGATCTTCGTGCGAAATAAACAATCGACGAGGGTAAAACTGTTGGCTAAAGGTGTGTGACTGTTGTTAGAGCATTGGTTCACAGTAGCTGGGCGTCAGAACATGATTTTGACTTGTCCACATTTTCTTGAAAAAATCAATATGCACGAACAGTAAACGTTACAGAGTGTTTCGTCGTATAGAAAAACTTAACCTGCGCTAATTTGTACATTACATTCAATGAGAGACAGGAGAAATTCGCTATTTTAAATATTGCTGGGTGTGAGAGCTAATGGACTTTTGAACGGAATTTTTTTTAGTTCGGCGATCTATCATTTAATACACCATTGTTCGATCTAAAATACTCCCCAAATGTGTTGAGGCCACAAAGATAACTTATCGGTGACAGATAGTTGGTCGTTCATCAAGGATTCAACGTCTTAGGTGGGATTTCAGGCACTTTGGAAATATGGAAGTGGTGAGAGCATTGCAGTTTGGCCAGGTAATCAGCGAAACTAAAGCGGATTCGCACACATGTTATATCACCGGAGGTGCGCATTGATATAAGAACTTGCCTCGGCTAGGTGCCATTAAACAAACATACAGAATTAAGATATTTACCTTCAAAAACCACCGTTTGTTTACCTTTTCTGCCTGTCGTGATAGCGAAATCGTTACGTCACAAGTCACGTGATGGGCCATCGTGAGTATAAACAATCTGAAAAACGCAGAAGGCCGCACGGCATCAAATATGCCTTTGTTTGTGTCATCATTGTTTTATTGTGGTTGTAAAGGGTCTTATCAGATGTTAATGAAATGATTTTGATTGTCATGCCACATATCTTAGCTACAAATGTTGAAACTTTCAGCAAAATCATATTGGCTGAGCATATGGGTAAATACGTGCATGCATACATATAAGTTAATATTTGTTCATCTCGTATACTTTCAGGTATGGTGTTACTTCACTTCATTATTGTCTTCATGGTTTCGGCATTCATCATTCCATCGTCTCATTTTGTTATTTTATATGTATTATTAATATGAAGAGTCATTCAGTAAAGTTTATATCGTACAGACGTGATAGTTGTTCATCTTGTATACTTTCAGACTGAAAAGCCACTTTGGTCCGCTAAGACCCAAGTCAATTCTATTGTCATTCCCAAAGATCACAACGATAAGGGGAGAACCCCGCATCAGATACTTTTGTGAAAATCGATATCTCCCGAACTTTGCTTTGTTTTAAGTTAACACTTTTAAAAGATTTAGTAAAATTTGATAGAAATGTGGTTTTGTTCTTATGTGTGTTTCCTGAGTTTATTATAAAATGAATTTATATTATGTTGACCTCTGTAAACTTACTTTATGTATTTGTCATTATGTATAGTTTGATTTTAATTTTAATTGGCAGTATGTGTAGTTTTATTGCATTCTAATCAGAAGTGATTTGCATGTATAAATATATTTGAAATTGTCTATAGATAGCCTCCGCTTTAATCTTAGGTAGAACAGTAGATGTTGACAAATCGATGTAGGAAGTGAAGGTCGTAAAGGATGCTCTACAAGATGTAAGAAACAACATTGAAGAATGCTACCATACATGGTTCCAGGAAGCAACAGATATTGCATCAGGGATATATGTGACCCCAACAATGCCAAGAATATGTGGACGTCAGACAAAAAGTGACAATAAAGAGGTTGCGAAAGTCAACGTGTAACGTGTACGTGTACGTGAATACTACTTTTGAGTATTTCGTCATACAGGTATGTGTAGTTTCTACAAGTAACCGACGTGTGACAGACGAAAATATAGTGTGTACTATGTCACACAGGCATGCGTATGCACGGGAAACCCAATAACTCATCGCCCGTGATTTCATTGAGTTTTATGTAAACACTCATTATCGATTCACGAAGAAATCATGCTACACCTGTTATGTGATGTTACACGCACACGTTGTCTTTCGCAAGCCTATTTTAATTGCAACGCGTACGTATACATGTAAGGGTAACTACACGTACACGTAGTCGTACACGTTCGCATCGCAACCTCTCTAATATCAACAACACCAGAGGCTTACTTCAGGAAGAATTTGCGTATTCTGTTTGTGGACACCAAATAATCCAAATGGAATCATGTTTTGGGGAACTTAAAAAAAAGGCTTCAATGGGTTTTGAGGAAATGAGTATTCCGTCCAATATAAAGGACTTCGAAAATATAGAGGCTGAAGATCTACAGTGGATTAAGGAGGATCTGGCATCTCCTCAGGGATTACCAGGTTAAATTCATCTTTGGGAGAACAGATGGGAACATTTTAATCATCCTCCATCAACCCTGCAAGAAAGTCTTCAAGAATGCAACAAACAACAAAAATGTTGTGTGTTCCCTGTTACATCATTTGAGTGTGTTTGTTACGTAGTATTAGTGTGTTATGATTAGTCAAGACCTAGTTACGTTCTTGCATGGGTCAGGATAGATCTGCGCTTTGTTTAGAGTTAGATGTCTGGACCACTGCTTAATTTCTCTGAGCAAAAATAACCCACATGCTCCACTCGACCAAGGTGTGAAGTGGTACCTGTGAGGACTGTGTCGGAACATGTTCGATAGTCCTGGGCGCCGCAGATCGATGTTGACTGAACACCCACCAGGAGAGAAATAGTCTCCCCAGGATGACTCGAACGCAGGTTTCCTTAGATATCTCAATGACCAGGGGAAGTTAAAATGTCAAAGGGTGGCTGAACGGCTGAATTGCTGAAAGCAGCCCTCGAAAATTGGTAACTTAACTTTTTTAGGTAGAGTTAGTCATAGAAGGGCGTCAATATTTAGGATTTATTACAATGTGGAAGTTGTGTCAGTTTAGTTCTAAACGTTTTGGAAGACAATTTAAAGTGTCCTTTAATTCCTTTTAATAACATCTTTAATGTAGAATATGCTGATGGGGAAAGGTTACAAAAATATAATATTAAATCAGAAAGTAAAGGCATCACTCTATAATAATATGGATATAGTAAAGCTGAGTTAAAGATGGAGAACTTTTTCCCAGAAGCCAAGCCACAATGTAAATTATTAGTTACCCACGACATGTATTATACGACATCTGTCCTTTAGCTGTTGTACGTGGCACCTCTGTGTATGGCTTGAAACGTCTGGACCTGCTGCGGCGCTCCTGTCTAACTTTTATCTCTGTTTGGTTTTGCGCATTTTGAATCTTCTTCTAATCTTCTTCATCATCGACCAACGGGTTGGTTCGCCATGTGTTCTCCAACAAATTTCCATCCGTACTCAGACGAGTCTGCTTACTTAATTGTGCCTTGTGTGTTTTTAATGTTTTCTGTGCTCGGCTGGTTAAGTTGAGTGCTTCGTTCCCTGTCTGACTTCGTATTATCTTTTTAATACACGTTTGTCTATGATTTAGAATGTCTATGCCTTCTAACACTTTCTGACGCGCTTTCTCGTTAGCGTACACAGACGAATCTCTGATAGCTGATAAAAACGTCAGCTTGGTGCAATTTGTCCAATATTCTACGGTTCAATTTGTATTGTTGTCCATGTCCCTTTTTCTTGAACACTAGGTTTTCTGAAGGCACTAGCTAAATTGCGCGGAATATCCACAAGTTGAGTCTGAGAAATTTCTTGTTGCGTATTCTTAATTCGTAGTTCAAATAATCTTGAAGCAAGCGGTGAATGTGTTTGTTTATACGGTCTAGATGTTTCTTCTCCGACATTTGCCGACGACATGGTTTTGTTATCATTCTCCAAGTTTGGAATGGATCGAATGCTTGACATTTGCTTCAAATATTCGTGCAAGTGGAGATACTTTTATAATGCTAACAAATGTGCTATTTCTGTGTTTAATGAAATTCAGAAACCATCTGAGGATAGAGTATTTTATATAGGCGATGAAGAAGTACATGAAGTTGAGACACAAGTGCACCTGGGTATCGCGTGTGACGTATATTTATCAACCGTGAAGCCATCGTCAAACTAAGAGGCACATACATAAATATTGTGAAAAATGGATAACAAGCAAATTCGTTGAACCCATTGGTGTTACGGACAATCTATCAATCTGCGGTTATACCAAAAGCATTACATGGATGCGAAACTTGGAATTCCTGTGCTACCTCTGATGTGGTCCGTCTTGAACGGGCCCATCGCTTTTGTATCAAGCAAATGCAAGGATTTGGACGATATTTGAATTCAGACTTTGTGTATCTAACAATAAACATGACACCAATTGAAATAGAGAGAGATTATAGAAAGCTTCTAATGCTTGGAAACATTTGTATACTTCCCTGTGGCTATTTAGCCAAGAATGTGTTTGTGAATAGGTTGTCACGTTTTCTGACCTTTGATAAGCAATTACGTGGTTTTGTTCCCGACGTTATCGCCTTTTGCAGAGGTACAACCTGATGAATGTCCTGGAAGACTATTTAGTAACTGGAAGTTTTTTATCTAAGAGTGCATGGAAGACTGTATTAAAACGAACTATACATGAAGCTTGGACACCAAGGAAATTAACGACATTACAGCATGTACAGGCTCGTATAGATAACGACCACCTTTCAATTAAGAAATGTGCATTGCTATGGAATCGTGTGAAGGACAATCCTGTATCTCTGTAAGGTATATAAAACACTCCTCAACAGTATACGGTATCTAATATCTCGCCATTTTCAAACAAAATGTAAACAATGTAATATGGTGGTAGAAAATGTGGTTGTACATAACATTTGTTTCTGTGTTAATCGTGATAGTGTTAGGCGGAAGCTATGGGACGCTATTATCGATGTTTGTGGATATGATTCGTTTAGAGACTTTATCGTTGCTCCAATTACAATGCAGTGTACCAAATTACTGGGACTGGGAACGCAGTATGACAGAGGACAGCCATACTCGCTGGTACTAACATACACCCTATACAATGTGTTACGTAATTACTAATTAGTGCATTCAATGTCTTTTTGACAAGTATTGGTCAATACTCATTCAACATGGTATAATATTTTTGTATGTTCTTTTCATGCGTGTAGTTGAATGAGAACGTGTTTTCCTTACATACATTGTTGATACATGTGCTAAACTGTGTGATATGTTGGTTTCTGACTAAGTGACAGGAAACTGTATCCTCTCTATACGTACTGTACATGTGTGATTATTTATACATTTAAGCTACTACTATACTACTAATTACATAATTATTTTATCAGACATGATAAAGTGAATGTAAAAGTAACTCTGCGTATAATATCGTTATTCTAAATCTGTTCTCTGTATCTTGTATTTCATTTCGATAAGATCAGATTATAAAAACTACATTTTCTTTTGCTATATATCATATATTCATGTAATTGTTTATGCTATGTCTTGTTATGCAGTATTATTGTAAATATGTTATACTCTTCAAATATGGAGGATAATAAAGAATCTAGTAATCTCTACTTGCATTTATTGAAGGCACGAAATAATGGCATTTTCTTCAGCCATGATTGCGTGGTCGAACTTTTCAGTAACGTCTAAATAATCGAAAATGGAGTTGTTATCAGCTCTGAGATGTTAGGTAGAATTGACCACTACACACATTCTTAAAAACTTCAATACCTGTCAACACGCACGAAAAACCCGTGACCACACCGACCAACTTATCTCTGTATTGAATCTGTAACGCAAAGACAAACATTTCACGCTATACTACACCCTTGTTACCCTGATAAACCACTAATGATTGGATAATCGCAACATGATTACAAAATGGCCGACATGAAAAATGTAGTTAGTGCATTGTATTTGCAATATTTTCCATATAAACTATCCAGATTGTTTATTTCAATATTACATAATCAACATATGAAGAAAATGTACTATTTGCACTAAATAATTTGAATATAGGTAATATTTTTCACTATGTAAAGCCTTAAAGAATGTGTGGATTTTGCATTTGAGAATGAGCTTTGTACTTAAAAACGTTGTCAAACTCATTTAGTGGACTCTATGTAATGACTATCATTTGTGAAGTTTCGGCAGTTGTCGAAACTATTATTTGGACGTTTCAATTTTTTAAAGTCTAAGATAAATTAACGCTCACCAACCATAATTCAAACATGTATAGTATTTTTTTGGATACTGACCGACATGATTGTTAAATTTTTGCGGATACTGGCCAACATGATTGTGGATAAAAACCTACATTACCAATTAAAATCTTGCCAATGGGATTCTCAAGGTACAAATAATTGTACATTAAAGAAGTGTGCTCATGAATTACGGTAACAGGTTTATGAGCATACCCGATGTAAGGCGGGTGGCTGCGTGCGTGCGTGCGTGCGTGGCTGCGTGCGTGCGTGCGTGCGTGGGTGGCTGCGTGCGTGGGTGGCTGCGTGCGTGGGTGGCTGCGTGCGTGCGTGCGTGCGTGCGTGCGTGCGTGCGTGCGTGCGTGCGTGCGTGCGTGCGTGCGTGCGTGCGTGCGTGCGTTCGGAAATTGTGAAATCGTGTCCGCTCTGTAACTTCGTCATTTCTTATTGGATATTTATAATATTTGGTTCAAATGTTCACCACATCAAGACGATGTGTCATGCACAAAACCCAGGTACCTAGCTCAAAGGTCACACTTAGAGGTCAAAGGTTAAAAGGCTCAATTAGCCATGTGATTCGTGTCCGCTCTGTTACTTTGTCATTTCTTATTGGATATTTATAATATTTGGTTCAAATGTTCACCACATCAAGACGATGTGTCATGCACAAAACCCAGGTACCTAGCTCAAAGGTCATACTTAGAGGTCAAAGGTTAAAAGGCTCAAATAGCCATGTGATTCGTGTCCGCTCTGTTACTTTGTCATTTCTTATTGGATATTTATAATATTTGGTACAAATTTTCACCACATCAATGCGACGTGTCATGCGCATGACCCATGTCCCTAACTCAAAGGTCAATGTCACAATTAGATATCATAGTTAAAATGCTAAAATGTTAAAAAGGCATTTTATTCATGTCCGCTCTGTAACTATGTCATTTCTAATTGGATATTTATATTACTTGCCACAAATGTTCACATCATCAAGACGAGGTGTCATGCGCAAGACCCAGGTCCCTTACTCAAAGGTCAATGTCATACTTAGACATGGGTTACTTTAAATGGGTATCACGAAGAAACCGCAAATGTAAATAACTTACTCTAAACTAAGTCTAATAGTGAAAGAATGAGCTGTATAAACAAAATATCTTAACCCAAAATAAACAACAATATATAAGTTTTATTAACTGTCAAATAAATCCAACACAGATTTTTCAAACTTTTTAACGTATTGTGTATCACATTCACAAAGATACGGATAAATAGTTTTAGTTTCATGGAAGGAATTTACTAGTTTATCGTCATACAGCATCAGAAGGTACGCGTTAACCCCGTAGATTCTGAAGAACTAGCCGAAAATGCCATGAATACGTAAACATACATCCGCCATTTTGCAATCATGTTGCGATTATCCAATCATGGTGGTTTATCAGGGTATCAAGGGTGTACTATCGAAACGCGTAAAATTAAAGTATTGTCCGGACGATTTGACACGACTCTCGAACTGACAGTAGCATAATTTAACGGCTGATATATTCGTCCGAAAATGAAAACGTAATTAAAAAATTATCCATGTTTGTTCAAAAATCTTTCAACGTCAGGAATTCTTTGGTGTTTAATTAAGTATCACATTATTATGTGACCACATTAATCTCGTTTTTACCTTTGCTATATACATGCTTCTTCTAGAAGGTTATCAATGTATGTTTTGCACTTTAAGCTATTATGTACCTATGCATCAAATTTGTACTGTTATGTAATGTTCATTGGGTGTAATATCTATGTATTAATATTTATAAATGTTAATATTGTGTACTCATGGACACATTGTCCAATGTATATTTGAAATAAACTGTTAAAAAACTGTTATATTCTCTATATTTATAATCCCGATTGTATGTTTTCGTAGGCGGGACGTATCAGGAAGTCGCTCGTGTTGTAAAACCAACACAATCTAAAGACCAATATTGCACGATTTGCTCGCGGAAATTTATATATTCAACGCAAGAATAACGTGTACAATGTCATACATTCGTGCATAAAGGTCAGGATCATGTCAAATTCTCTAAGCTATATATACAATTGTGTTTGTCATTGTGACGAGTGTTAGGCTCTTTAGAATGTGTTTTTCCTTTGAGTTGATCAAATGACTCTGTGTTTTTACAACAAATAACCCATATTCGATATACTGACCAAGGTTCACGATTATCCACTGTGAAATACGGCGTCCGTAGCATGCACAATGTTTTTCTATGATTTGACCTGTGACCTAGAATGTAATTCCAGATTACCCAATCTCGATGTATCTTTTTTTAGTACATGGTCGATACAATGTCATGTGCATATTAAGAATATGATCATTGTAACAATGTAAATAAAGTCGGGCTTAAATTGTGACACTCACTGCAGACGCACAAATGGAATCCGAACGTCTGGTATCGTCTAATACGTATTTTATTTATATTATATTTGATTTGTTGTATATAATAGCTATAGATTCAACATGAATCTGGTTTATATGCTGGAAAATGAGAGGACGTTCTGTGTTGTCGCTGCGCATGTACAAGTTAGTGAACTTCGCACTCGTGACCACGAACAAAAGCGTGTTATTGTTTAAAACACCATATAAAATGTAATCAACCAGGAGACAATTACACGAGTTTTTCGCACTATATGTACATGATTGTGCTGATAAATGTAGACATGCACGTCATGCATTTCTGGTGGATTTCACTATAGTATTAGCGAACTGATTGTTTTGGTTGAACTTACAGTTTTGAGGAACTTTTGAGGAGACGGGTCTGAACCAAGGGAAAATCCGAGAGCCTGTTATTGCTGTTCGTGGTGGAGAATTTATAACTTCCGTTATAATTTCAGTTTGTGTCTTGCCAATGTACGAATGCTATATACAAAATATTGTCATTTCTGTAAGAGCGTCGATTATTTGTCCCTGGTAACGTTAGTGGAAGGCGCTCGTCAATATTACATTAAGATTTCATCGGACACCATGAAAAAAATACTGGTACAGCGCGCGTGCAGCTCAAACTCCTCACAGCGGTTATTCCCCTGGTACTATATAAACGTATTCGGCATGGCAAGGGAAATAACTGCGTAGGCGTTTATATACTATATGACTTGAGACAGCACAAGAGGTAAAGGTCAAATCAGAAGTCCCGCTTGTTCTTGTAGAAGGACATTTGAGATGCTACGTAGTACTTCAAATGTACTGCCATGTTTTTGTGATATGTTTACACCTGTACCTGAGAGCTATCGCATAGTTCTTGATCAAAACCCGGAGTATGTTCCTCAATTTTTGAACAAGGTCTGTTTCTGATTGTCTCATATACGCCCACAAATACATTCCAAAGACTTTTATGAGGCCAAAATCAAAATATTGTGTAATACAGCCCAAAGTTTCTCGCCGATGCGGCACAGGCGCCTGGTTTACATATGTGCTGTAGCATGTTGCAACTCATGAAGATTTATACATTATCAATTTTGCGAATCTTCAATAATTTCAAAATTTCAATAAAATTGAAGCACTTTAACGAAAGAAACTGGCTTAAATACATTAAGACCCCACTATTGTACATGCGTTTTTAAATCGATATTAACTGTACATTTTAATATTTTTGTAGAGTATAGTTCCCCACAAGGTGAATATTCGTTTTCTTAATTAAATAATTGTATACTGGTGACACATGTTCATTTATTCAGTCGTATGGAAAGTCGACATGCGAAAGTGATTTTCAAATGAAACAGTTTGTGTCATACCAGCAGGAACGTATATATCGCTAGCTTAATTACTCGGTCCCAGATTCTAGCTAGTGTCCGTGCTATAGCATATGTTGGTGTATGTTTTAATAATAACATGTATTAGGAGATTGTATCAAAGTTAAATGTTATTACGTTTTAGTATTGTAAGAGACTATAGATAATATTCTGGTTCTGTTATAACTGTTTGACAATGTAAGAGACTATAGATAATATTCTGGTTCTGTTATAACTGTTTGACAATGTAAGAGACTATAGATAATATTCTGGTTCTGTTATAACTGTTTGACAATGTAAGAGACTATAGATAATATTCTGGTTCTGTTATAACTGTTTGACAATGTAAGAGAACCTCTATGATACAGGTGTACATGTACTATAGATCTATGTCCATCTAAACAAGTTACAACAACACTATTCAGTCAAATCCTTGTGTATTGTATTGTATTGTATCGTATGATGTAACCTGTTTAGGTCGGCACAGTGTAGCTAAGTGTTTCATAGGTCGTTGAATTAAGACGCATATTGTTGCATGTGTATTATAATAGTCCATGAACAGTATATATACAACACCTACTCATGTTCTATCCTATATTTCTTCACGAATATGAATGATTTTACCGTACACGTCAGTTACATGATATAAGTCGGTCACACACACACACCCACCTAACCTACACCAACAATATATTGTTCAATGCGGTAAACCGTCTATTTCGTGTTTTCAATTGTGTTTCTTTTTGTCCCAAGAAATGTTCCACCTTACTCAGATGTGTACGTACAAAGTAGACCCTAAACATCATGGAATAGGACCGGGGGGTTTTATTGTCTGCACTTATAAACACATTAAAATACGCACCAGACATAATATGTATGTTTTTGGCTTATCGGATATTGGCGAAAATCTATTAACAAAACGTGACTCCATCTCACGCGCTAGGTCATATCACGGAATGAAATCACAGTACGTAAGATCTAATTCTATGGTCATATGGAGACTGTGTCCCAGTGGGAATTGACGCTACATAATGTAGTATTAACACAATTTGTCACCTAGTTGTCACCCTAGCATACCGTCGTCTTGCATGACTAACTACACAGTAAAATGAAATATAGATGCTAATAAAGTCACGACATACAATTTAAATTAACGCATTAATTAATTTTCAAAGTGCTCGCTTAATTGGGTCAAACCATAGAGGTCTACACATGACGAGAATTGAATCTTTCGTCAACAAAATTCCGATCGAAAATAGAAATATTGGCAAGCTATGGTGCGAGGATGCTGCACAATTGATCCTCGTATTTTCTGTACCAAAATGGACCAATGAGAAGCGAGCATTTCAGAGCACTCTGCTAAGCCACATATTATTAATACATTTGCATATATTACGCGGAAGCTGTCAGTGTATCGTTTGTTTTGGATTTTTCAGTTCACGATTTCTCATGTAATCTGCGGAATAGTTTGATACATTCAGGGTACATTAGCTAGATATGGAACGTATGTGTGTGTGAAAACATAAAGCGAATATCAGGGGCGATATACCAGCCCCATAGAGTGGAATAATATTCGTCGAGTGGGCCAGAAAATCTTCGTCAAAATGGCGGATCTCGAAGCTGTACTCGCGGATGTCAGCTATTTAATGGCTATGGAAAAAAGCAAATCGACACCCGCCGCTCGTGCAAGCAAGAAAATAGTGCTTCCAGATCCAAGGTGGGTCCTTATGTCAGTATATAACAGCCTGACTCCTCGTATGAACGCGTTGTAATAGACATAAAATTTTGACATTTCCTCGGATGAAGGGGGATATTTTTACCATCGCACCGTTCATTAAATGATAAAATGAAATCTAATTATGTTGATTTTCATTGTTATGTTTACTGATTTAAATGGTTACAATGGTTCTTTTTGTTTTAGTGTTAGAAGTGTTATGCACAAGCATCTTATGAAGATGGGAGAGGTTACGTTTGATAAGATCTTCCACCAGAAACTAGGTGAGTGCGTAGATAAATATCTACCCGTGTATTTTATCCTACCTGTCAAAACCTCTACTCACGAGTTCAATAGAAACTGTGTACACTACAGTGTTTTTTGGAAGCACAAAATTTAGTTAAATCACCATTTTTGGTTGTGTGGACTCCTAAATGTGTTAAGATTCTCAAGCTCTTGAGTATGATGACTTTGCGTCTAGTTCCCTATTGCCGGGTGATTTTGTGCGATTGCCCGGGCGTTTAGTTACCTTTCTCGCTGATTAAACATCAGTCTTTACATTGTCCGCTTATTATTTGTCAATGTTGTCATCTTGTTGGTTTTGCTTTTATGACTTGTAGATAGAAGAGAGTTAGTAGATCCATGTGGACAGATGTCCTCGTATAAGATGGTATCGAGTTTGAATGGCCCACTTTCCAGAACAGCTTTCTTCTTCCACTTTAGTACAGGTTCTTCTCTGGGGCAATATTGTACTCCTGATTTACAAAATTGTGTGAGCAGCACGCACGTATCTAATACAGAGTTTAAAAATGTTCAAAATTAAAAATGGCAGGATCCTGATTTATTCTCTGTTCAGACCCCTCTTGAAGGCCTCAACGCTGTTGACCATAGTGGCTTGCTCAGGTAGCTGGTTCCAGAGTCGAGCAGTGGAGGGGAAGGAGTAGACACATCTGTGCAGCAGATTGGGAGCAAGTAGTGAAGTATTTGGTGAAGTGTATAAATGTACCAGAACAGCCCAAACTTAAGGTGTACCTAAACGGCCCACTCTCAAAAATCAGAGTTTACAGACAACAATTACGCTCTCACAAATAATATAAATATTTGAGGTGTTAAGTGCAAACAACAAACAGTATTTTTCAGTGTATTCCGTAAGAATACATAATAAGAATACATAATCAAATCATAAATAAACTATATTTATTAACTGGGCCTTCTTGGTTAGTGGGCCATTCTTACCCTGATTCTATATGATGGTGGTAAAGTGGCAGTCATGCCACCCACATGTTGAAAGGTTACTCCATGTCATCTACATGTGGAGAGGTTGCAGTCATGCCCCCACATGTAGAGATGTGTAGAGGTTGCAGTTGTGCCATCCACATGTGAAGAGGTGACATGTTGAGAGGTTGCAGTCATTTCAGCTGTATATGGAGAGGTTGCAGTCATGTCATCCACTTGTTGAAAAGTTGCATTCCACATGTGAAGAGGTTAAGGGGACGGAGTGAGAACAAAAGTGCGAGGGGGTGGTAAACAAAAATTTAGAGTTTTTAAGAAAATTAAAGGGCTTAAGTAAACAGACTTGTAATAAGTTGTATTGTACGTATGCTATCACTGTAAAAATAACACAGGTCTACAACTCGTTAAAAAAGGGCCACCCTTTCAAAGTACTCGTTCACAAACACACAAATTGGCGAATACCATGCTTACATTATAACTACAGGGAACAAACTTTTTTTTTGACTGAAAAATGTATACTTTAAAAGATATTCAAGAAACATTGACATTTTTCTACTTTCGCTTTGCAAGGTCATTGAAGTTTTGCATGATACAAGTTCATAAATATGTTTCATAATTATTTCCTTTTAAGAGTTTGTTCCTTATACTATTGACTATGTCTCCAACAACAAACTTTGACTCTTAGTAATGTGTTGACTTTGTTTGTGAACGAGCAAGATTTGCAATGAAAGTGCTGTCATGCTTCAATAAATTCACTTTATTGATATTCATTTTTGGTCATACCAGCCACATGTGGAGAGGTTGCGGTCATACCACCCCCATGTAGAGAGGTTGCGGTCATACCACCCACATGTGGAAAGGTTGTGGTCATACCAGCCACATGTGGAGAGGTTGTGGTCATACCAGCCACATGTGGAGAGGTTGTTGTCATACCACCCACATGTGGAGAGGTTGTTGTCATACCACCTACATGTGGAGAGGTTATGGTCATACCAGCCACATGTGGAGAGGCGGTCATACCACCCACATGTGGAGAGGTTGTTGTCATACCAGCCACATGTGGAGAGGCGGTCATACCACCCACATGTGGAGAGGTTACGGTCATACCAGCCACATGTGGAGAGGCGGTCATACCACCCACATGTGGAGAGGTTGCGGTCATACCACCCACATGTGGAGAGGTTGTTGTCATACCACCCACATGTGGAGAGGTTGTGCAACGGTCATACCAGCCACATGTGGAGAGGTTGTGGTCATACCACCCACATGTGGAGAGGTTGCGCAACAGTCATACCAGCCACATTTGGAGAGGTTGTGGTCATACCACCCACATGTGGAGAGGTTGCGGTCATACCACCTACATGTGGAGAGGTTGTGGTCATACCAGCCACATGTGGAGAGGTTGCGGTCATACCAGCCACATGTGGAGAGGTTGTGGTCATACCAGCCACATGTGGAGAGGCGGTCATACCACCCACATGTGGAGAGGTTGCGCAACGGTCATACCAGCCACATGAGGAGAGGTTGCGGTCATATCACCTACATTTGGAGAGGTTGCGGTCATACATCCACATGTGGAGAGGTTGCAGTCATACCAGCCACATGTGGAGAGGTTGTGGTCATACCAGCCACATGTGGAGAGGCGGTCATACCACCCACATGTGGAGAGGTTGCGCAACGGTCATACCAGCCACATGTGGAGAGGTTGTGGTCATACCAGCCACATGTGGAGAGGTTGTGGTCATACCAGCCACATGTGGAGAGGTTGTGGTCATACCAGCCAGATGTGGAGAGGTTGTGCAACGGTCATACCACCCACATGTGGAGAGGCGGTCATACCACCCACATGTGGAGAGGTTGCGCAACGGTCATACCACCCACATGAGGAGAGGTTGCGGTCATACCACCTACATTTGGAGAGGTTGCGGTCATACACCCACATGTGGAGAGGTTGCAGTCATACCAGCCACATGTGGAGAGGTTGTGGTCATACCACCTACATGTGGAGAGGTTGTGGTCATACCAGCCACATGTGGAGAGGTTGCGGTCATACCAGCCACATGTGGAGAGGTTGTGGTCATACCACCCACATGTGGAGAGGCGGTCATACCACCCACATGTGGAGAGGTTGCGCAACGGTCATACCAGCCACATGTGGAGAGGTTGTGGTCATACCAGCCACATGTGGAGAGGTTGTGGTCATACCAGCCACATGTGGAGAGGTTGTGGTCATACCAGCCAGATGTGGAGAGGTTGTGCAACGGTCATACCACCCACATGTGGAGAGGCGGTCATACCACCCACATGTGGAGAGGTTGTGCAACGGTCATACCACCCACATGAGGAGAGTTTGCGGTCATACCACCTACATGTGGAGAGGTTGCGGTCATACACCCACATGTGGAGAGGTTGCAGTCATACCAGCCACATGTGGAGAGGTTGTGGTCATACCACCAATATGTGGAGAGGTTGCAGTTATGTCACTCATATGTGGAGAGGTTGCAGTCATGTCATCCACATGTGAAGAGGTAACTATCATACCACCCAGATGTGGAGAAGTTGCGGTCATGTCATGGGCATGTATGTGGAGAGGTTGCAGTCCTGCTATCCATATGTGGAGAGGATGTGGTCATGCTACCCTCATGCAGTGAAGTTAAGGTCATGCCACTCACATGATGAGTGGTTAGGGTCATGCCACCCATATGTGGAGTGGTTTTCCATGGTTATGCCATTCACATACATGTGGGAGATTAAAATCTTATCAGCCACATGTAGAGGTGATGGTCATGAATGTCATCCACATGTAGAGAGGTTACGGTAATGTCATCCACATGTGGAGAGGTTACGGTCATGTTATCCACATGTGGAGAGGTTACGGTCATGTCATCAACATGTAGAGAGGTTACGGTCATGTCATCCACATGTAGAGAGGTTACGGTCATGTTATCCACATGTAGAGAGGTTACGGTCATGTTATCTACATGTAGAGAGGTTACGGTCATGTCATCCACATGTAGAGAGGTTACGGTCATGTTATCCACATGTAGAGAGGTTACGGTCATGTTATCCACATGTAGAGAGGTTACGGTCATGTCATCCACATGTAGAGAGGTTACGGTCATGTTATCCACATGTAGAGAGGTTACGGTCATGTTATCCACATGTAGAGAGGTTACGGTCATGTTATCCACATGTAGAGAGGTTTTCCAATGTAAAGATACATGTAGCTATTATAAAAAAAACTGCCGTCAGAGGTCAAAACTATTCATATAAGAATAATGGTTGTTAAACATAGTAAGACCCAATTAATTTTTTATCCAAAATATGATAGTAAGACGAAGAGTTGATTTTATCTCTTCTCTTATTTCCTGTTGTGAAGTTCCTGTATTGTTAACTCTTACAATGTACTTATACATGTACTTGTCTTATATGGTCAGACCGAGGCAAACATATAATAATCTTGTTTTGGTCCCTATCTGATTTTGTGCTCTTAACCTACTAAAATTATTGTTTAGCATCAGAAAAGCTTTTCAGTGTTTACCAACCAACTCAAGATGAACTGGTTGGAAGCCTGGAAGGTTAAAGTCTCGTGTGTTTTGGTGCCATACACCAGGCATGTTAAAGTACCAAGAAGTTTATTCGAGCTAGAGCAGTGCATCGTGATTCCTTGTACATGTATTAGTACTATTACACAAACTTTCTGTCTCTTCACTCGAAGCCAGAGGTCATTGACCACTGTAATAGGCAGCGTTTTATCCCATTAAATGGCTATGCATTACATCTGTTTCTGTAAAACATCAAATTGTAGGGCATTTATCTTGAGAATCCTTGATCTTCAAGTATAAAAAATAGATGAAATCATTTTAAAGAATAAATGTTTTTAGCTCACCTGTCACAAAGTGACAGAGTGAGCTTTTGTGATCACTCTTCGACCGTCGTCCGTCCGTCAACAATTGGCTTGTGTAGACACTAGAGATCACAATTTTAGCCTAATTCTTATGAAACTTGGTCAGAGTGATCATCTCAACAAAATCTAGGTCAAGTGTGATATTGCGTCATATGGGGCCAAGAACTAGGTCACTAGGTCAAATCACAGGTCTTGCATGTACTGCTATAACAGGTGAGCGACCTAGGGCCCTTTGGGCCCTCTTGTTTATAAATATCACACAAAGTTCTGTCTCTTCCCTCGAAGTAGGAGGTCAATGGCTGTTACTTACAATTATGACTGTCTCGTGTTTTTGTGCGATGCATTTTACAGTTTATACCTATTATCTGCTGACAAATATGAAGCATGTTGAGTGTAGTGTTGATACAATATAAAATTGTGACCTTCTCTCTGACTGCCATGCATGAAGCTCTGTTTTGACTCACAGGTGAAAGCTTAACCTCATTTAAGGATAAAGATAAAGATTGTCTGTATCGACCCCTTCCCTACCTACCCAGACATAATTCCCCTACTCAAAATATTTTTTTCACTATGAAAAAAAATTATAAAAAAGTTGGGTGTTTTTTAATAAAACATTTTTTACCCAAACTACCTACCTGCCAACATGTACCTAATTGGCCAGAGTCGGGAAGGTGAAACAAATTATATTTATATTTTGCCCCATGCACGAAAGCTGTTTTAACATACAGGTGAATTAGCTAATACCCGCATTATTACCAGTATATTATTACCGGTATAAATCTATGTCTCTAAACTATGATATGATTTGTTATGTATTTTACTTTGAGATAGAGATATTATTTTACTACATAGTTTTCTGCCTACGCTGGTTTAATTAGAGGATCTTACTATAGTTTATAGTATCAAAGTTACACTCATTGGCTTACTGGGTTATGTAGTGAAAGATAAATCAGTATCATATTATATTTTTCACGAAATCATTTTGTACGAAAATATTAACTTGGGATGGTACATGTATTCAATATTGATCTTATTTAATTGGAGAATAAGGATAGCCATGTCGTCTGTTACTGACCACAATATGGTGTGATCTGATTGGTTGTCCTTATCCTTAAGTCAAATAAGATCAATATTGAATACCAACCCTGATAGTGACCTTTAAATACCTCATTGTATTACAAGTCTTGTATACATGTATATATACTCTTTATTTCCACCGTTAAGTGATTTGCATATAATATATGAACATATATACAGTTACAAGTAATATAAACAATGTCAAACAAGTAATATAAACAATTGTCAAACAAGTAATATAAACAATGTCAAACAAGTAATATAAACAATTGTCAAACAAGTAGTATAAGCAATGTCAGTTACAATCAATAAGTGGTACAGGAGTTATTAGTTAGACGGTATAAAGTGGGATAAATATTTTGCAGTAAACAATGTAAATAATTTCAAGAGTTTATGATCATGTCAGGAGACATTCAATACATGCACAGTAACATATACTTTTTATGCTGACAAAGAAAAGTAGTTTTAGATGCATTGTGCATTACATTCGAAATAATGCAAGACTTCGATTTATCAATGGGTCACTTTCACATCTGATACTTGCCGAAACGAAATGCAAGTAGCAGATAAAAGTTTTGACCGTTGTTATTACAACCTACTGTAGCACTTCATAGTGTCATGTATGTATTTCATACACACATGTATGTATTTCATTTGCTCTTCAACTCCGATTGTAAAAGCGGGCAACACAGTAACTATAAAGAGGCAGCGAAAGAAGAATTCACTGTCAGCTCGGTTGAGAAAGTCTGATAGCTGATCGCTTATATCACGGCCTATCTTCATTATAAACATTTGTCTTTGTTGTAATGTTGAATTGCATTCCACAATGACGTGTTTGTTTATGTCGATTGTTATTTCATTGCAGCGTTTGCATTGCACGTGTCTGTGAAAGTCACGCTGTAGGAGTATCCGTACAGACGATATCGCGTGTATGATTTGCTCACGAGTTTGGGAGTAGGTCCATAAAATGGAAGGGGCTATGGAGTCGTGAATAGATTTAAATCTTTGAAATTCATTTTCAATATTTGTTCGATCTGTCCATAAGTCCGATTGAATTCGTTGCGTACTCTTTGTAACAATATTTTTCCACCTTTCCTTTGATGGGAATTTTGATATTTTAATTTTCCTGCAAGCATTAGACTAACTATATTATGCTTGCTTCATATTATAATGGTCCTTTAAATGACTGCAAGTAAGAACGTATGCTTCATTGTTTCTTATATTTCTGCTAATAGTAATAAATGTTGTGCATATATTCATTACGCAGTAAAAGGATAAGAAATTGAACAGGGAAGGCAGCACTTGACAGATACAGGAAAGCATTAAATGCACAAAGCAGTAACGTTCAGTTTATAAGCCAATTCTTTTTAAGATTGTTTAAAAAAACACCAAATTTTAAAGTCTTAAAGTTAGAACAAAAATGGTCATGTTTATAGACCAAGTTGTTGTCAGGTTGAGTTAACACGGATCTTTACCATACGCTAAGTAAATCCCACGCGTATTATACACATATATCAAAATCTGTAGTTAATGAGTGCAAACCAGTAACCTAGTCCACTCTAGAATTATGCTAATTAATACAGGTTAAGAGGTTTCAACTAATACAACAATACTAGCTGTCATTGTTTGGTATAATGTTCTTGTAAGCCGTTGTTTTGTTTGCGTTGGACTGAAGACAGTACAGTAAGTGTGGGGTCATTAGGTTTTATCCCTGTCTTAAATTATTGGCTCTTTGTGAATAACATGTGAGTCTACCTTTAACATGTGAGTCTACTTTTAACATGTGAGTCTACCTTTAACATGTGGGTCTACTTTTAACATGTGAGTCTACTTTTAACATGTGAGTCTACCTTTAACATGTGGGTCTATCTTTAACATATGGGTCTACCTTTAGTCTACCTTTAACATGTGAGTCTACCTTTAACATGTGAGTCTACCTTTAACATGTGAGTCTACCTTTAACATGTGAGTCTAACATGTGAGTCTACCTTTAACATGTGAGTCTACCTTTAACATGTGAGTCTACCTTTAACATGTGAGTCTACCTTTTGGTTACCTGACCCAGTTCATGATAAACTTCATCTCAAGTTGGATGAGAAACACTAAATGCTTTTCAGAAATGACCTAGTGTCCTGACTGTGATTCAAACCAATGACCCCTTGATTAAACACAAAAGCGTTTATACCCACTTGACGACCATGCCACCCATTTGTTAACCATTAAAAAAACTTACATTATCAATATACGAAACCAGTGCAGATTTAAGGTTTGAAAAATATTTTGACAATAAATTGTGATTGAAACATGGAAACTTGTAATCTCAGTTTTCATCTCAATATACAAAACATCATGTTGTACATTTTGTACTATGTTATGTTTTAGATTTTTACCTGTAGAATACATTTTGTATACCGAGTTTTCACTGGAATTTTACAAGGTTTGCTGGCTGGGTATAACTCTGCACATTATAGATTGATAATGTTCATACAGATTCAAAGCAGATTTAAATAACTGATTTTCCAATGAAATTGAAAACAACACAGAATTAATGCCATTTTACCATAATCTTGGAAATTTAAAACCCACACAAAATTTTTATTTTACAAAACTCCATAAAATGTCCTCAAAATGAATGTAATGACTATACCCAGTACATTTGTTTGTATGTCCCTTTCACCTTATGACCTATTCCCCGAACTTTCATCTCTTGCATCCAGTGGAGCATGTATGAGTTTTCTTGGATGTTTGATGATAAGCAAGCAAAGATCGGTAGATCATAGATACCCCGGGAACTGATGTACATGTATGAGATCATGTATACAGTATAAATGGATGTCGGATATAATTAGTGGAGTAATTAGTTATCAATAAATGAAGAATCTGATCAGTATAAATGTAGCTGTTTACAAGGTAATAAAAACTGTATGATTGTAGTATTGCTGTACAGTACTCAGACTTGCTGATGTACCTGCACAGGGGTTCCACTAGCTTCTGAATCTGAAGGGTCATTTTGATGCTTTTGACTAAATTTTACCATTTTATAAGCAAAATACCTGTGCTTTTAAGAGAAAATGACCATTCAAACCAAAATCTTCCATTCAGTGTGGCTTTTGGGCAATTTCAAGGGTCAAACCCCTACTCCTGAGTCAAATGCAACCCCTGCCTGCAGACAGTGACCATGATAGTTAAACACCCATGACCTGCTCGTTCTGTTCACTCAAACACTTTATTCTCTTCTCAGTGATAAATTGGCCAAACTACACCAAATTCACCGACTCATGTTCGTGGCCAGACTACACTAATTAACTGACTGTTCATGGCCAGACTGTAACACTAAATTAACTGACTGTTCATGGTAAGACTACACCGTTCATGGTATGACTACACCAAATTAAATGACTTGTGTTCATGGTAAGACTACACTTAATTCACTGACTGTTCATGCCAATCATGGCCAGACTACACCAAATTCACTGACTGTTCATGGCCAGACTACACCAAATTCACTGACTGTTCATGGCCAGACTACACCAAATTCACTGACTGTTCATGGCCAGACTACACCAAATTCACTGACTGTTCATGGCCAGACTACACCAAATTCACTGACTTTTCATGGCCAGACTACACCAAATTCACTGACTGTTCATGGCCAGACTACACCAAATGCACTGACTTTGCATGGCCAGACTACACCAAATTCACTGACTGTTCATGGCAAGACTACACTAAATTCACTGACTGTTCATGGCAAGACTACACCAAATTGACTTACTGCTCGGAGACTGAAAAAAACTCTATTGTACTATATAACCCCATTAAATGTCTGACTGTTGAATAGATCAGTGCCCGGTGGGTTTAATGTGTTAACAAACCTATCCATCAATAATAAATGATTGGAGAAATATGTAAATCAGGTGGTTTTAAATGATAATATAACCATCAGTGATGTGGGCAAGTGTGATTTGTCTGATATTCAAGTCTATAGCAGTTTCAGTGACTTTTGGCTACAGTTAGGGTTTCACACCGTGCTGGACAAAACTGCACATCTGCTGCAAAAGATCTTATATTTCATGGAAAGCAAATAATTTTCCCCTTACCATGGCGAAAATTTCATAGAAAACAATTAAGAAATAAATACTTAAGGCTAGTTTTGTTTTCCAATGTTGCCTAATTTCATCTTGGACTTGTAGCTAAAACGTCACATGGTATTGCTTCACTGAGTCTGTAAGCTGGAACTTAGAACACATCACAGAATTCTGCACCTTACCCTCCACACTGTTTGATTCGGCAATTAACATTATTCTACCAAGTATAGTTGTCCGTCTCCTAACCTCACCTCTCTCATGCGACTCTCATCTTTTAATGTCATTCAGAATTGACCTCTCCGCAATTACAATGTAAAATTTCCTTCCAGGACAGACACAAGTCTCTCTTCAATGCAAAAAGTCTTTTACAATGCCATACCCGAGAATGCTAAGAATGACCTTTCTTGACATGTATCGGTTAAATCAGTGGTTGACTGTTTTCAGGAAGTTTGACCTGAATTTGGTATTGTCACTTACTGCCATTATGTGTGACCGGTATACTTAATCATCATTGAGAAGCTTACAAATTGCTACTTTTCACACCTGTGTTATTTATGACACGATAAACAAATATGTGGTTTGGTCTAATTGAATAATTTGGGCAACTAATTAGGTTTTTTTGATTCGTTGGTGGCCTGTTGAATAACTTTGGTCAGTAGAAGGTGAGAAAATACTTAACTTCTGATTAAAAAAATCAAAACAAGTAGATTCTAGTAATACATGTATTCTGACAAGAAAATAGAAAGCCTTGTCAATTTGAGAACAATCTCATATTTTGTGGACATTCTGTATACACATCTGCATGTACATGAAATAGTTACTTATTTTCATCGCATATTTGATGGAATTATGTTCTTCAAATATAAAACATAGAATTGCTGCCATTGACTCACTGTTTACAACAACCGTGCACCCTGTCTGTCTCTGACAAATGTCGCAAGAGAGGGACCAGTCTGTAAATTATAATGTCAAATCTGAGCTGAAACTAAAAACCTTTGAGCATTGTTATATAATGGTCATTTTGCTTGTCAAACACAGAAATTTGATTAAAGCAGCCCTGTTATTTGGTCATACAATGGCATGATTTACTTTGATAAATATGATGCTGCTGTTAATTGATTGAGAGGGGTCCCGCAGGAGAGGCTTTGCTCGAGAAAGCAACTTTGGTGAGATTCTAGCTGGAGAGGTTGTACTGTTGATATTTAAATGTTCAATATAATTAAAACACACATAATGTAAATTTGTTGTATGTATGGAAGTAAATTGTTTCAAAAGTTGTATAATGGAAGTAAATTTATCTTTTTGTTATTGTTTGATAATTGGATTATAACCAATCATATACCGGTATTGTTGTTTCACCTTTGATTTGTCTTTATCTGGCTTTCCATAGTCTAGCTATCAAAAGTTGAGCTGTCAAGAGTCGAGCTATCAAGAGTTCTGCTATCAAGAGTTCAGCTATCAAGAGTTCAGCTATGTACTGCATTCATAGTATAGCACAGTGAATTTGACATGATCCTGACCTTTATGCATGAATATATTACAAGGATCTTGCGTTGAATATATAAATTTCCGCGAGCAAATCGTGCAATATCGGTCCAATAGATTGGTGTTTGTATTACAACTCGAGCGTCTTTGTGATACTTTCCGATTATGAAAACATTCAACCGGGAGTATAATTATAGACCATAAATCAGCTGTTAAATTATGGTAATAGAAGTTCGAGAGTGGTGTCAAATTCTCTGGACTATATATATGTACTGCATTCATAGTATATCGATAATATATGTGGTCTTTGAGAGCAAATTGTAAGACTAAATTAATAATAAATTTCGTCCCTTTGGCGCAACAAGGTTGTATCTCTCTATACACTATATAGTGAGATACAACCTTGTTGCGCCAAAGGGACGTAGTAGTTTCAAAATGGTCTGTACGTATGGTCTGTACTAGTAACAGGATAGTTGGTCCAGGTTGGATGGTTGGTCAGTGGAGGTGGAAGGTCAGTAGAAACATGGAGCGGATTGCTTGGTTAAAGGTTGTTGGGAGAAAGATGTTGGTGAGGATTTACCTTCATGTAGTTTAGGGGGGGGGGGGGGGGGTCGGATATTAACTATTCTTATATACACTGTATTTAAAATTGGAACTTTCCATATTTTGTGTGTAAATGTTAACAGACATATTATGATTTATATATTACAGGATACTTACTATTCAAGCAATTCTGTGAGGAACAGTGTGATGAGCCAGTACCACAGTTAAAGTTTTACGATGAGGTAAGATATTACCCCTTTAATAACGAGCTACACGTACGTGTAATGTTGGTTGAATGATCATCAATCTATGTGGAAACCTGTATTTTGCTTTGTCATTGTATTCAATAAAAACAGGGGGTCCTACTTTTCTGGAATAGCTAATCTAAAAAAAGACGGAACTTTTCTGCATATAATAAAAGTTATTTGATGAAAAAATACCAAATATTGATTGAGTTATGGTCATTTGAAATGCTGAATTTTAACAATAGAACAATGTTTGAAACAGAATTTAGGTGTAGGGATGTGTTCTTATGGCACAAGAAACAGACTTGCGACATATTTTCAGGATTGAGCATTATGCCTCAGTAAAACCATCGTAAATATCTTGTTAGAAAGTACAACAGAATTGAGTTTTGGAGTGTTAAAAGATTTGTTTTATTTGGTATTTCCAAATTAGTACCTGGCCTCGATCTCCCAAAGCATCTCAAGTAGAAATCTCATCTCAAATTGAGATTTTGCTCAAACCAGAGTCAGAATTTGAGATACATTTGAAGTTTGAGCTCCTTAAATTTTAATGTAATAAACTGTTTTGTGATGCGTATGTGGAGTCCAGCCTCCCATGGATAAATTATCTAATATTTGAGATGAGATTTAGCTCAGATTTAGATGTTTCGGGAGATCGGGGCCTGAACTGTTCAGGAATGTCCTTTTCTTTGAATAGAAGTGAGTATATTTTGGCTGTCGCAATTTATTTCGAATCATGAATTAAAATTTGCTATCCTTGGTAATTGAGTCAATTAAGTTGCAGGTCAAATTCTAGACCATGTTATATTTACCCTAGTTGTAAACTCATCATGTGAGGGTTACGTTCTGCATGGTGTCAGAACTCGGCATGTGAGGGTTACGTTCTGCATGGTGTCAGAACTCGGCATGTGAGGGTTACGTTCTGCATGGTGTCAGAACTCGGCATGTGAGGGTTACGTTCTGCATGGTGTCAGAACTCGGCATGTGAGGGTTACGTTCTGCATGGTGTCAGAACTCGGCATGTGAGGGTTACGTTCTGCATGGTGTCAGAACTCGGCATGTGAGGGTTACGTTCTGCATGGTGTCAGAACTCGGCATGTGAGGGTTACGTTCTGCATGGTGTCAGAACTCGGCATGTGAGGGTTACGTTCTGCATGGTGTCAGAACTCGGCATGTGAGGGTTACGTTCTGCATGGTGTCAGAACTCGGCATGTGAGGGTAGTTCTGCATGGTGTCAGAACTCGGCATGTGAGGGTTACGTTCTCCATGGTGTCAGAACTCGGCATGTGAGGGTTACGTTCTCCATGGTGTCAGAACTCGGCATGTGAGGGTTACGTTCTGCATGGTGTCAGAACTCGGCATGTGAGGGTTACGTTCTGCATGGTGTCAGAACTCGGCATGTGAGGGTTACGTTCTGCATGGTGTCAGAAGTGCGTATAATGATTGCAGTTCTATATTGCCGGGGACTTCAAAGTATAAGTCTTCCTTTCTCTCATTGTCAATGCAAACAAATGTATGACAACATGTTTATAGTGCCAACTCTGATCAATTTATGCTGAAGCTAACATTCTACATAATAGATATTTTCCATTGATTAGTATGTTTATGTTTTGAATTGTTTTTGCTGATAATTATTAATAATGCATCCGTTTCCAATTATTGTTTAAAAGAATTCATGAATTTATTGGTCTCTGTGTTCAAATTGTTTAATTATCATGTTAGTCAGTGAAACACGTGTGGGGATATCACATGTGGGGGTATCATATAAACAATATTCATACTATGATTTGACTCCCCTGTAATCAACCTTCTGCAGCCTCAGTTATTGGCATTATTTCTGAACTTGAATTTCATCAGGGTCCTTGGGGTCCTACAGTTCTGGAATAAACCGGAAATCCTGATTAGCTGCACTAAAAGAATGAACTTTTCTGCAGAAAATAAACGTTATTTGGTGAAAAAATGCTAAGTATCATTTTAGTTTTTTGAAATTTCATATGCTGAATTTTAGCAATAGAACAATGATTGAAACACAGAGTATTGGTGTATGTGCTAAGTAATAAATGGCACCCAAAAACCAACCTGTATCTTATATTCAGGTTTGTGCATTATACCTCAGTAGAGCCCCTGATTGTATTCAAACTATCATTTCATTTTCCTATAACCAACCTTCAGCAGAGTTATTGGAATTATTGCTAGATTTTATTTTCTTGGAATCGCATGATTTAATCAATAATTTAATCAATAAATTAATATTTAAAACGATCAAAATATTGTATAATATATACTTCTTTGATAAATATCACCATATATTTCCTGTTTATCTGTGAATATTGGACATTCAGCGAACATATCGTTAACATGTCAACATTTTCTTGAAACATTACTGAACGTTCTAAGCCACTTCATGTATTTTTGCCATATTGAAGTTCACTGGAATCTTTGGTCCTGTTTTAAAATTTTATACTTATGTATGCATGGTTAATCACTGCTCGGTCAAATTTCCACCACATATCACTGGTTTGTTGAAGTGCGTCTCCTGTATATTACTATTTGGGTTAAGTGGTTCTTGTGTGCATCAATGTCAAATAGATGGCTCGCTGGTCAAGTAAATATTATGCTCTCGACTATTGATCAAGAGGTCCCTGGCTTGGTTCTTAGCTGGGGCACTTGGTCATTTTTGAAACACCTTTCTGTATCTCCCACCCAAATGATGGTAGTCTTGCGTGATTTGGTGGTGTACACCAGACTTGCTAGATAACAAAGAAGTCTATTTGGAAAGAGCTTTGGTATAGCAACCTGGGTTCCTTGTATCACAAATCTGTCTCTTCTCTTGAAGACAGAGGTCACTGACCAATCTGGCAGGGTAAAACAAAATGACCTGATGCTCTTCTGACCGTCTCTGTCGTAAGCAGACAATCAACTGTCACATGGTTGATTAATAGTGTGATACGTCTTAACGAGAAAAGCGTGCTGAATGCACGAATGTTTACAGCATATTTTGCTGGTGTATGCTTCAGCTGACTGTCTATTAATTTCATTGATGTATATTGATCCTCGCTTCCTGCCATACATTGTTCATGGTACTATTGTCCTAGACACTCAATGACAGACGTGACTGACCTCGTACTAATATCAATATTTATTTATCATTTTGCATCAATTTGTCGATGTTATAGCCTATAGCATGTTGTGACATGGTGAGGACTATACATCATTATTTATATGGAAAGCCATTATCAATCAATAACTAGATTTTCTGCAGTAATACGCAATTACATTTTATTCCTGTGATCCGTATTTGGCCAATTTGTGTCACACACTTGTTTTGCAGATTTCTGAATTTGCTGTCCAGAACAGATATTCATGCAATGATAGTATATATATATAGATTCATGAATTCGCCAGGAACTCAATTCGTAAACAATAGTGTAAATATAAACGTTGCAAATATTACCCAACATACAGCATTTAATCATGAAATGAATATTTTGTGTAATTATAAGACCTATTGACATTCTCTGTCATTAGTAATCCTACCACTTTAGGGGTCAAAGTTTGTAAGTAATCTTAAATAAATCTCAACAAAATCTAGGCATATTAAGTTCAATATTGGTTCAACTTCAGATCATTCTTGGCCCTAATCAATGCTGGGTTCCTACTATTCTGGAATATACTGGAAATCTGGATTTGCTTCACTAGAAAGAATGAATATTTCTGCAAAAGAGACAACTTGAAGTTATTTGAAGATACAATTCCAAGTATTGACAAAGTAATCAGGTCATTTGAATAAAATGAATAAGCTGAGTTTTTACAATAGAACAATGTTTGAACTCAGAGTTTTGGAGTAGGGGTTGGTGGTTATGGCAATGGCAGCAGACTTGCGGCTGGTTTCAGGATTAAGCATTAGGACCCTGTCAATGGTGATCAATACATGTATTGTACTTTCCCTAAGAAGAGATTTCCTTCAGCATATTATATTGCCTGACTAATTCTGACACCTGTCTATATATGCTGCCTGCATGCCATGTTTAGTTGTATAATAAAGACAATTATCGATGTTGGTGAATGGCTTGAATTATATATGACTTGTAGTGTATAAAAGCTGAAGATAATGATCAGACTACTTGTAGACTTTAATTACAACACTAATCACCTGTCAGTAATACGTCAGTAATAACGTCTCAAACACATGATGACATGTGATTGCATGACGGTCTCCCTATTGCTTGTTTAAGTTGTGACTATTGGAAGAATAACGGGTTCTTCTATAGTCCTGTTAGCATTGGCGTTGGCACGATTCTAAAGTTGAAGTTAAGGTACAGCCTCTAATATCTTCAAAGTCCATTGGCATATTGCATTGAGACTTAGTATACTTGTTCACCATTATGACCCAACCCCATAAGTGGTGAAATGAGGGCCCAGCGAGTGTCAACAATAGCAATTATAATCGAATAGAAGCTTGTTCTATAAGTGAGCAGTATGCGAACTGAGGCCTGGAACCATCCTTCCAGGGAGTAATATGTTTATATTGATTGGGAACCAGTTCATCTCATGTATGGATGGACGTAAAGTTGGACATGTGGGCAACACTTATATTGCCTCCTTTACATTGCTTCTATAACATCATCTTGATAGATTGGCCCTGAATGGGTAACAACAGCTCACTGTCCTCAAAGAGTGCACTCCACTATTCTCAGTGTCATGCTTGTATAGTATAATCAAAGCAACAAAAGTAAGAAGTACCTACCCCTGTGTAGGGGCCGAATTCTGGCCCCATATCCACCTCCTAAATGAGTATAAATATTTTCCCTATTTTCTGGAACAAAGTAGATAAGAGCAGATTCTGCAGTGTACACATTGTTACAGACTGATATTGACTTTTGTACAGTAAATATATGTATTTCAAATATGATAGTTACTGTATTGATATTTATATAAGACCAAATTTCCCTTTTTCTTCAAAATGACCCGAAATTCCCCCTAACAATGATCACACAATGAAAATGCATAATAAATGCATCATTTAGCAAAATATTCGTAGAATATGCGAGCTGTATGGTTAGTCTACACCAATTGTTGATCAACTGTAACTATAGGTCTGTGCCAATAATTACTTGGTAATGATTGTTCTGTTCTCTGGGGGGACTGTGTGTTATCTCCATTCTAGGTAACATTCTGATTGATTAATGTAACCAGATGATACAGGAGGGGGGGGGGTAGACATGGCGGTCTTCTATCTGTATGTCATGTACTGTAGTCATTTCTAGAATCATTTCCTGTTTGATCTGATAATTGATATCAAACTTTTTGTGTACCCGTTAAACATGGGCTGTATTATGTGAACACCCTGGGCTGTATTATGTGAACACCCTGGACTGTATTATGTGAACACCCTGGGCTGTATTATGTGAACACCCTGGGCTGTATTATGTGAACACCCTGGACTGTATTATGTGAACACCCTGGGCTGTATTATGTGAACACCCTGGGCTGTATTATGTGAACACCCTGGACTGTATTATGTGAACACCCTGGGCTGTATTATGTGAACACCCTGGGCTGTATTATGTGAACTACCTGGGCTGTATTATGTGAACACCCTGGGCTGTATTATGTGAACACCCTGGGCTGTATTATGTGAACTACCTGGGCTGTATTATGTGAACACCCTGGACTGTATTATGTGAACACCCTGGGCTGTATTATGTGAACACCCTGGGCTGTATTATGTGAACTACCTGGGCTGTATTATGTGAACACCCTGGACTGTATTATGTGAACACCCTGGGCTGTATTATGTGAACACCCTGGGCTGTATTATGTGAACTACCTGGGCTGTATTATGTGAACACCCTGGGCTGTATTATGTGAACACCCTGGACTGTATTATGTGAACACCCTGGGCTGTATTATGTGAACACCCTGGGCTGTATTATGTGAACACCCTGGACTGTATTATGTAAACACCCTGGGCTGTATTATGTGAACACCCTGGACTGTATTATGTGAACACCCTGGGCTGTATTATGTGAACACCCTGGGCTGTATGGCTGTATTATGTGAACACCCTGGGCTGTATTATGTGAACACCTGTGAGGTCCTGTAAGTGGCTGACTAGCTTGCATGCATGTGTTGCCATCTTGTGAAGGATTTGCCTGGACTAACTATTAATACAGTTTCATCAGGGGTGGTATTCAATATTGATCTTATTTAAATGGAGAATAAGGATAGCCATATCGCGTGTAACTGACTAAGAGTTTAATATGGTGAGATCTAATTGGTTATCCTTATCCTTAAGTTAAGTAAGATCAATATTGAATAGCACCCTTGGTTATTTTCACACTGGGAGACATTATGGGGCATCATATACTGGTCAAAGTCTATTATCAGCCCAATCACATCGGGCCTTCCTGAATTGCTGTCTTTGAATTACAAAAATGATAAATTAGCCTTGTTCTCACTCTACTGTGAAAAAAGGTTTTCTTCTGCTCCTCTTAAGTTTATTGGCTTTTATTTCACAATCAATAATACCACAAAAATTACCACACATTTATATCAATTTGAGACAGGGAGGGCTGCTTGTACAAAAGGCAAAAAAAATCAAGCCCACAAGTACAAGTCACTAGGACAAAGTTCTACAAAAATGTCCAAGAACAATTAAAACTAAAAAGTACAAAACTATGGCAACATAATCCGAGTCAGCCTGCCACCCCAGACTCTCGGACACAAATTGGCACTCTTTATCATAATCAATAGTCTTGCTGTTCTATACCATCCAATGAGAGGTTTTCCCAGTTTTAACCTCGTAAACCAACAGCTACATTGTGTATCAAATGGATTGAAACCTTGTAGATTGAGTTGATATTGTATAAAAAATTGTTACTAGGATGGCGGGGTAATTATCAGTCAAATGAAACCAGTCAATTGTTTCTGGGGTCCTAAATAATGCCCAATCCTAATGATTAAGGATGGCAATGGATACCAAAATTGGTATCCGGATAGTCGGGTTGCTATCCGAACGATTATCCGCTTATCCGTATAAAAAATGAACCAAGCATTGAGCGCAGCATGAAATGTAACCTAATTTTGCGACCAAGATTGCCTTTGTGTACCACAATCAGACAGACTCACATTTCATGCCTCAGTATGAGTAGTCAGCTAGTCAGGTATTATCGAATCCTATAAACTGTCCAAATATTTCAACTGAATTCCGGGCATTATTCTTGAAAACGTATCTTTTTTACGAATATTTTACTCATGTGTGTTGATGTATGATTGTAAGGGTAGGTAACTCCATCTATATGAATTTCTACTTTTGTTTTGTCAAACTGTACGCAGTGATCTCCCTTGTCGCTTATAGTAAACATCGACGCATATTAATTGTGTTACACGCCGATAATTACTTTCAGACAAAACATACTTCAATCTGTCCAGTATATGGACGACAAGCACGAATAGGAACTTGGTTCTGCCTCAAACGATTTATGATCGTCTGTGCATGAACCCCGTAACGCCGTTGCTGGTAAAAAACGATTACGTAGGTGGGTCAACGTGATTACGCGATCAGTACGTAAGGTTGTCGCACGTACGGGATCGGGCCTTGCACAGTTTCTGACAGACTCAGTAATGTTGAACCGGTTCACAAGATTACGAATAGTCAGTCTAGAGCAGCCAAAATGGCATGCCCCGTTATTTACCATCGACCCCTCCCTGAGCATACCAATAGCTTGGTTTCTTTCATCTTCAGAAAGACGTGGCGTTTTGCAACAAAAAATAACTTTTTATTATCTGTGCTATGCAGCAAATGATAACATGAAGGTGTAAAACCTGTAAGTGAAACACCTGTTCCTGCGCACGTGCAAAGCATGGAATACGTATTTCAGGTTTGGACGCATGAATAGACGCGGGATTTGTAAAAATATTACATAATCGTAATCCGCATTAAAAACATGATAATCATGTTTTAAACTTACACCGACATGTTTGCTAACAAAAGAGATATTTAAATAAATAAAGTGTAGTTTTCATTTTGGGTCAGTGTATTTCTTAACAAGTATTATAAATAATTCGTCACAAATTTAGCAATTAAGTAATTTCACTAAGTCCTAGAATTAACACAAAGTAAGTTTACAGAGTAGAAAGTCACATAAGACTTTAAAATGAATGTCACAAAGACAGTTTACTAAGTTAAGTTAAAGTAGCTTTAATTATTCTTAATCCTACATATTACTTGGATATCTGATTTAAAAGTAAGTGCTGTGATATGATCATGTATTCTTATATAGGTACTCTAAACTTCATGGCAGACAATAGACAGGAACAATAAGATAAGTGATATGATAACCTGTCTGTTTTAGGAAGGATGTAACAGATGAAGTCATATTAAGTAATTAACACATATTAACACATAAATGAAACTATTTGAACCAGGAAGGAAACAATTATCAATAATAATAAACTGTGATGATCAGCAATAATAGAATTGTTACACACAAAGAGTAATGTTGAGCAGTCATATTCTGACGACCCTCATTGTCTAGATTTTACAGTGATAAAAAGATAATAATCTTTTGGAAGTGCATGATGTAAACAATTGATTAATACTAAATAAATTTAAATGTTTAAGAATTAATTCATATTAAGAAATAACATTTCACAAATAAAAATGGTTTAAAAAGTTTGAACTCTCATTTTGCATTTCTTAACTATGTAAAAACAATACCATAGTTACTGACTCATAAAAACAATGTCAGAAATAACGAATTTAAGCTGACGACATTATGGTTTCGCGCAGAAAAGCTGGTGACGTCACGCATTTGTTATCACACGTGTTGGAGAACAGTGTTCCGTCATTTGTTCTCACATGCAATATCACAGTATGTATGTGATAAATATATTTATACACAAAAACATTGTTCCATTGTAAAAATTCAGCGTATGAAACTTAAAATTGCCATAACTCGGTCAATACTTTGTATTTTTTCGTCAAATAGAAACTTCATTTTCATGCAGAAAAGTTCATTCTATGTAGTGCAGCATTGCTCCAGACTTGTATATTATATCAGAATGGATGAACTCCTGTTGTTAAAGAGATTATAGATAGCATATATATTTACCAGTAGCAGAAATATCAATCAATCTAGATGTTGGCTTACATTGCTGTACATATTGTATCATACAGTGGTTTTATACTATAATAGCAACATGAGTGTTTCTAGTGTGCCACTGTAGATCAATGGTTAGCATGCTTGTTGTCTAATCTGGTGACCCTAGTGTGCCACTGTAGATCAATGGTTAGCATGCTTGTTGCCTAATCTGGTGACCCTAGTGTGCCACTGTTGATCAATGGTTAGCATGCTTGTTGTCTAATCTGGTGACCCTAGTGTGCCACTGTAGATCAATGGTTAGCATGCTTGTTGTCTAATCTGGTGACCCTAGTGTGCCACTGTAGATCAATGGTTAGCATGCTTGTTGTCTAATCTGGTGACCCTAGTGTGCCACTGTAGATCAATGGTTAGCATGCTTGTTGTCTAATCTGGTGACCCTAGTGTGCCACTGTTGATCAATGGTTAGCATGCTTGTTGTCTAATCTGGTGACCCTAGTGTGCCACTGTAGATCAATGGTTAGCATGCTTGTTGTCTAATCTGGTGACCCTAGTGTGCCACTGTTGATCAATGGTTAGCATGCTTGTTGTCTAATCTGGTGACCCTGGTTCTAATACGGGTGGAGGCACACATATGTCTGTCATATTTCAGCAGAAAGCTCACTGGCAAATAAAGGCTGTGCTCGGCATATGCTCAATTACAATGTGCAAGTAAATTTGTAGGCATTTATAAAAATCTACCACCCACCTATGTCTATGTCCCTGCAAGGGGTTAGACATTACTGGCAGATAGATAGATATAGTTAAAGGAGTTGGCAGATAGATAGATATAGTAAAAGGAGTTTTGATGACTGTTGATTTATCAAATTTGGTAATAATTATTATTGATGGTTTTGGGGTACAGATTTGTAGGAAGCTGGTAGATATAATAGTAATGTTCCTTTGTATAACATAGTTTTAAGTCAAGTCTAAAACTAGGACACTTTGTACAAGGAAGTAGTTTAACAGGTCAAATAATGGAAACCTTAACACTGGTATGTCTAGACTCTATGACTATATATGATTTATCAGGCTACTTATGATCACTCAGTAAATCATTAGCTGACTAGTAAAGTGAACTTCTATGGTTGGTTTAATCAGATTTAATGCCTGGCATTTCTCAGCCGTATTTCACTTCTATATACGAGGGTTGTCCGTAAAGTTCTAGGACAAGTATCATTGTGAAAATATCCCTTAAATTATAATCATAAACATAATATTTCCTAAAACTTATATCTATTCGTGATTTAAAAACAAAATATTGTGCAAAAATATTAACAATTAAAAATTCTACCTTACTCCGCAATATTAATTTGCCATATTCAAATTCATAACATGCCATTCTACCTATAGTATGAACTTTAAAATGGTAGATAAGTTTTTAGACGAATGACCCTCGTACAGTGGCAGATTCGTGGATTGTAATTTAACCCGTATCAACTCATTATGCTTACACATTCACCACAGGTTCTCAACATGTATCAGATATCAACATTTTTGTCAAATGTTCACCTGTTACGTGCAGTGATGCAGTGATCTTTAACATGGATGATTAGAGCACATGATTAATAATCATCAATAACTTAATACAACAGCTGATACGAAGATCTTCAAACTACTTGAAGGTTCAGGTCGTCGTCATCAGAAGAAACCCCTATTGATTTTGAGGTCAAAGATCAAGGTCGCCATGATTTAGCATAGATCATAACAATTTGGCAACCATGTTTTACAAAATCATCTCTTGTTGTATTTTCAGATTAGAAAGTTTGAGAATTTGGAGACTGACGAAGAAAGAATAAGTAAAGGAAAGGACATATATGATCAGTACATCATGAAGGAACTTCTCTCACAAGCTCATGTAAATATTGATTCTCTTAGTTTTATGGCTGAACTCATATGATTGTTTGACATTTACAGGGATTCCATTTGACCCAGGAGTAGGGGTTTTGACCCTTGAAAATTTCCACAAAGCCATATTTTAATCCTCAATATTTTGGTTTGAAGGTCATTTTCTCTATAAATCATGGGTATTTTGCCTATAAAATATTAAAATTTAGTCAAAAGTATCAAAATGACCCTTTAGATTCAGAAGCTAGTGGAACCCATGATTTATAAACCTTTGAAACGTCCTGAACTCAAATCTTTTTAATATTAAACACTTGCCTTCATGATACTGGAAATAAATTACTTAGTACCCAGTCTCACATCCATATTGTTCTGGGGGTAGAATTATATGTCAGGCAATAATTTAGTCTAGTCTAGTTTTATGGTTGTTTGAAGTTGCTGGCAAGTACATAGTATCTGGGTTTTCACCACTTTATGATAGTTATAATACCCACACAACATCCAATGGTAAGCCTGTCTTTCTTTCCACATTAATCGGTTGACCTAGCAGTTTTCCATCAAGACGTAAGGATTCAGGTGTACAGTGGGGTAGGGAAGCCTTAAGTTGGGAGTGACAATCCAATCAAATTTAGTTGATAACTAGAAAACCTTCAGATGACACAGTTCACAGGCTTTGCATGTATCATATTGGTTCTGAGACAACATGGTCAAATGTCAGGGTATCCTTTGTGTGCAGTGGGATCCTAAGGTGATGTTTAAAGTGGGCCCGGCCCCCTAAAGACAAAGGTTTGTGTGGAACTCTTAAATTTGGGTCAGGTTGATGATGACATTGGTCCTCGGTGGCATCCCGGCAGTTCTAACACATACATCAGATACCCGAGTGATTAGTTATATTTGTATTTGTTTTCAGGCTAATCAACAAGCTTATGTAAGTTATGTTATATGGTAGGTTGTTGATATATGTAACACATCCAGCATATATTATCTCTGATGTTATAATGTCTACAAATATTGTTATGCTGAAATGCTCACTTCAAAAGGCTGATGTGTATGTGATTGTTGATGTTATATGTATATTGTATACTTCTGTCATGTCTCCAAATGCTTCTCTGATATATTACACACTTTGAAATGCTGTCATGTATGACAATAATTATGTTATATAATACTATATTACACACTTTGAAATGCTGTCATGTATGACAATAATTATGTTATATAATACTATATTACACACTTTGAAATGCTGTCATGTATGACAGTGGTTATGTTATATAATACTATATTACACACTTTGAAATGCTGTCATGTATGACAGTGGTTATGTTATATAATACTATATTACACACTTTGAAATGCTGTCATGTATGACAGTGGTTATGTTATATAATACTATATTACACACTTTGAAATGCTGTCATGTATGACAATAATTATGTTATATAATACTATATTACACACTTTGAAATGCTGTCATGTATGACAGTGGTTATGTTATATAATACTATATTACACACTTTGAAATGCTGTCATGTATGACAGTGGTTATGTTATATAATACTATATTACACACTTTGAAATGCTGTCATGTATGACAGTGGTTATGTTATATAATACTATATTACACACTTTGAAATGCTGTCATGTATGACAGTGGTTATGTTATATATTACTATATTACACACTTTGAAATGCTGTCATGTATGACAATAATTATGTTATATAATACTATATTACACACTTTGAAATGCTGTCATGTATGACAATAATTATGTTATATAATACTATATTACACACTTTGAAATGCTGTCATGTATGACAATAATTATGTTATATAATACTATATTACACACTTTGAAATGCTGCCATGTATGACAATAATTATGTTATATAATACTATATTACACACTTTGAAATGCTGCCATGTATGACAATAATTATGTTATATAATACTATATTACACACTTTGAAATGCTGCCATGTATGACAGTGGTTATGTTATATAATACTATATTACACCCTTTGAAATGCTGCCATGTATGACAATAATTATGTTATATAATACTATATTACACACTTTGAAATGCTGCCATGTATGACAATAATTATGTTATATAATACTATATTACACACTTTGAAATGCTGCCATGTATGACAGTGGTTATGTTATATAATACTATATTACACACTTTGAAATGCTGCCATGTATGACAATAATTATGTTATATAATACTATATTACACACTTTGAAATGCTGCCATGTATGACAATAATTATGTTATATAATACTATATTACACACTTTGAAATGCTGCCATGTATGACAATAATTATGTTATATAATACTATATTACACACTTTGAAATGCTGCCATGTATGACAATAATTATGTTATATAATACTATATTACACACTTTGAAATGCTGCCATGTATGACAGTGGTTATGTTATATAATACTATATTACACACTTTGAAATGCTGCCATGTATGACAATAATTATGTTATATAATACTATATTACACACTTTGAAATGCTGCCATGTATGACAATAATTATGTTATATAATACTATATTACACACTTTGAAATGCTGCCATGTATGACAATAATTATGTTATATAATACTATATTACACACTATGAAACACTGTTATGCTCTCTATCTCTCTGTCCTTATCACCTTCTGTTGTTGAACATCAACTTCTTCAAACAAAACTATGAATGCGAGAGCTTCTATTGGCATGCAGCATGATTTAATATATAAACATCATCTACCAAGATTTTCAAATTATATATAGTCCAGTTAGGATATTGTGACAGTGACGTTGCAGTTTATGTGTACGCAAACAATCACAACCTTTGTCTAAACAGGTAGAGTTTAGTATGAGTTGAGTATGTTAGTTTAGCATTTAAATTATAGTTGTTTGTACAGCATAAGCCTTTATAATTGGTTTTTACACCGTTATAGTGGACTCGACCGCTGCGTCACTGGATTTTTATCCTGACTGGACTATAGGTTCGTTTGTTGTGTCAAAACATGTTTTAGCTATATTGCTGGATAAATAAACATAACATTAGAAAAAGGTGATAAGATTGGCCTAAATATTGGCCATGCTTTGTAGTCAAATTGAGTACATGCTCTACATGTCACATTGTGCTTTTGTACGACTTTAATGTTTGCAAGCATGTACGTGGGGTGATCAAAAAGAAATGAGACAAATGCTATAATTTGTAAAGTTTACGTGTTTTAACCGTAAAAATATCATATTCGTTTAGGTGCATTTAATGCCGATTTGTACGTGTGAACTATAATTTTCTACTATAAGTAGTGATTTATTAATAGAACGTTAAATATAAGGTGTTTCGCTATGTCGCCGCATATCAAAATGACGTCAGTTTTCGCCGTATCATATGGAAAAGTATATGACTAATAATTTATTAAATATTCCTCCAACATTTGGCAAATTAACTGTACATAACGTCAAAACATTGAATAACTGCGGATTAAAACGGTTTTGATGTAAGTGTATCTGTTTTAAATATATGACTTGAAAAGTAACAGTACCGTCTCAAAAACTATGTCATATTTCGGTGAAAAATCACAGCTTAAAAATGTTCAATTTTATCACAAACAAGGAGAAAAGACTTAACAAACATTTAAAATGATGAAATGGGCATCGGAAGGGAAGTCTCGCAGAAGTATACTTATATATCATTAGTACCCAATATTTGGTGGCGGAAAATAAACTTTATTATATCAAGCAGAGGCCCGAAATGCATTAGATGAGCATTCAATTTTGGACTTCGCTCGCCAAGACGGACATCATACGCGGAAGCCGACTTTAGAATGATAATGACGGAATAATTATTTACCATATTCGACAGTCGTGATAATTTATTACAACTGAAATGTTTTTATATGAACAAACTCTTTCTTGTTAAATACTGAATAAAGTGCAATTGTATGCAATACGTTTAGAGATATGAGCTATTTATTTGAGCAATGTGACGTGCGAATAGTTACCGTTTATGTGCATGACGTCATTGACGTTAATTTTGTGCGGCGAGTTACATTATCGCTGTACCCACAGTTGCGAAACCGCTGATATCTCTTTAAGTAATAAATGAATAAATATGATACTCAGCAGACAGAGAGAGGATATATTTTGTAATTATAGGGGCTATTGTAAATACCCATACCGGTAACAGGCACGTGCCTATGTTCTTCAGAGTTTCGAGTCGGTACTAATCGTTTTAGAAAAAGTTATTTCCGGTTTAGAAAATTCGAAAGAAGTGAATGGTTGAAATTAGAAGTATTCAAATTACGAAACTTTTGAGTCCTAACATATTCTTTCATAACGTTTCGGCATATAAGCCTGATTCAAATCATGAAAATTATTTAAAAAATACATATCTTATTTAATCCAACGTAAATAAAACAATATGGCGACGTCGAAATGACGTCACATCATTAAACGCCACGTCATCGCACGTTAATGCGACGTCGTCGCACGGCATAGCGCGCCAACTTGTGGATATGTTGAATTGAAATATAAATAGCAAATAAAAGACGAGTGTAAAATTATAATAACTATTTATTGGAAAACACTATTTTCGAAGTATTTATTCGCCTGGTTTTCTATGTGGTGCTGCCTGGCAGCCAGAGGCTAGATCTATAGTCTCTGTTGAGCAAACAAATTCCATAGTCATTTTTTTTCCTCGATCAGATTATCAAAAAACCTGATGGGAAATCCCCGCTGGATGCTGTGCATTTGTTCATATTAGGCATACAACTTTTCTTATTTATATCCTTATGCATTGTCATTTTACAGCGTTTGTCTCATTTCTTTTTGATCATCCCACATACATTATCCATATTTTGAATTCAGGTTTGCCGACACCTCTATATGAACTGTACTGATATAATTTATTATATGGGATATCAGTTTACAATCCCCATCCATCAGCCTCCAAACCTTCCTTTGGAAAACATTTTAAAACCTTATAAAATAAATCCAACAAAAAATTGCAAGTCAAATATTTTGCAGAATCATCCACCTTGTATGCTTTATCATGTTACCCTAAGTTACCTGACTCATAAATTGAGTTGTGTTTCAATTGTGTGTTCTAAGTTTTGTATAGGTTACTATTATTAGGTATAATGGGTGGGGGGAGTGTTTTTCACTTGCTTTGTATCTGAAGTTAGGCCTTTATAAATAAATTTTTCGGCTATAATTCAAATGTTTAAATATTAGAAGCAGAAGAAACATTTAATATCATTTATATTCAAAGTAGAATCCTTCCAACCTATTCCGATACATAACTTCAGGTGGTGGTTAAGCCTAAGGTCCTAAAATGTACAGGGCTAGTTGTTTGTCGACTCAGTTAGATGACCCCTGATGTCATTTGTTTGTGATCGACTGAGACAGTCATAAGTACATGGTCATTAGGGGTTTTCTCTGCCTGATTGGCCAATGACCTTAGGTGCTGTGGGAAGATGACCCCTAACTATTTTATGGTTTATACCTCACAGGTCAGTGTTACAATGACCTTCAATATACATGACTATTTGGCTGTAATGGGACATACATGTTTGACTAACAGTTCTTGTTTACATATATTTGGTTAACGTTGGCCTGATGAACTTGCTTCTTATATTACTGTATAAATAACACCAAGGATCTCCGCGTCATGGGTAACAATATTGTGGCTTTATATGTCTATATATTATATTACATATTTACAACACAATGCCTGAAAACTATCCTGGGAAGACACAGTGTGCTAGTCTTCAGTTAACAGGAAAGTCAATTTTTTTGTGGGGGTTAAAATTTTGTTGATTTTGTGGTTGGAATTCTACAACAAAATTTTATCCCCACGATTGATCCATATCCTAATTAGAGAACAAGGTTTTATCTTTCTATGTTGTGCAATCCACGAATTTACGACCCCACAAAATAGCATTTTTACAAAAATCCACAAACTTAAATACTCAAGAAAATATGTGATTTTACTGTAACTTTAGTTCTCATATATTAATGTTATAGACTGAGGTGGGTGCTAGTCAATTTTTATAAACCATTATAATTCAGTTTTGTTTTCACTGCCAAACGAATTAGTCCACAAATATAAAATGGTTAAAAAGGGTTAAAAAGGGTTAAAAGGGATACATGTATACGTTGCCATTTCACCTAATTTTGATAGCCATTTTGATGTTTCTAAAAAAACAACTTTACCCTCTCTCAGTATGAGCTCTTTTTTAGCTCCTTTATTCAAAGATTAAGGGGAGCTATTGCAGTCACCCGAGCGTCAGCGTTGGATTCAGCGTAATGCAAATGTTGGTACAACCTCTAAAATCTTCAAACTGCATTGACATATTGCTTTGATACTTAGCATACTAATGTTTACCATCAAGACCCCAACCCATACACAGGTGTATGTACTTCTTACAATGCTTACCTTTGTTGCTTTGATTATACTATCCAAGCATAGCACTGAGAAACAAAGACCGCTCTTGTTTTCTCTTTCCGTATTAGTTCAAGACCAGGCCAGCACATGTGGCTGTATATGTCAGGACCAGGCTACTCCTAGGTTGCTGTATGTGTCAGGACAAGGCTACTCCTAGGTTGTTGTATGTGTCAGGACAGGGCTACTCCTAGGTTGCTGTATGTGTCAGGACAGGGCTACTCCTTGGTTGCTGTATATGTCAGGACAGGGCTACTCCTTGGTTGCTGTATGTTTCAGGACAGGGCTACTCCTTGGTTGATGTATATGTCAGGACAGGGCTACTCCTAGGTTGATGTATGTGTCAGGACCAGGCTACTCCTAGGTTGCTGTATGTATCAGGACAGGGCTACTCCTAGGTTGATGTATATGTCAGGACAGGGCTACTCCTATGTTGCTGTATGTGTCAGGACAGGGCTACTCCTAGGTTGATGTATGTGTCAGGACCAGGCTACTCCTAGGTTGCTGTATGTGTCAGGACAGGGCTACTCCTAGGTTGATGTATATGTCAGGACAGGGCTACTCCTAGGTTGCTGTATGTGTCAGGACAGGGCTACTCCTTGGTTGCTGTATATGTCAGGACAGGGCTACTCCTTGGTTGCTGTATGTTTCAGGACAGGGCTACTCCTTGGTTGATGTATATGTCAGGACAGGGCTACTCCTAGGTTGATGTATGTGTCAGGACCAGGCTACTCCTAGGTTGCTGTATGTGTCAGGACAGGGCTACTCCTAGGTTGATGTATATGTCAGGACAGGGCTACTCCTAGGTTGCTGTATGTGTCAGGACAGGGCTACTCCTTGGTTGCTGTATGTGTCAGGACAGGGCTACTCCTTGGTTGCTGTATGTTTCAGGACAGGGCTACTCCTTGGTTGATGTATATGTCAGGACAGGGCTACTCCTTGGTTGATGTATATGTCAGGACAGGGCTACTCCTAGGTTGCTGTAGGTGTCAGGACAGGGCTACTCCTTTGTTGCTGTATGTGTCAGGACAGGGCTACTCCTTGGTTGATGTATATGTCAGGACCACACTATAGTCCTAGGTTGCTATATTATTGGGCTTAAGTCCTGGGTTGTAATGTTCCTGTTCCTCTTAATATGCGATTTGCAACTATGTCAGTAAGTCAGTTAATCTGTCTTGCTGACTACATTAGAATAATAACATATTTTATAGTTATTTGAGCTTCCTATTATAGTTAGATCATAAAACATAGTGTATATGATACTGTAGGCTGTTATGTATGACTTGTATACATGAAACATGAAACCTTGTTCTACAAACTATCCTACATTCAGCCTTCCATGCTTATACTACTACATGATATTGATAACTGCATACAATACTGTCGTGATTGACCGCCCTGGGAAGCTTCCCAGTGATCATGATCAATCAATCTCAACAAAGCTTGGATTTTTTTACCTTGGGGCTATAAACATATTGATATTTGGTAGCTAACTGATGGAGAAATAGAGACTGTCAGCTCATGAACTATGATTTAGAACGGTCTCTGATTGGCCTATGAAAGTGGTCTATGATTGGTCTTTATACTGAGAACTTGTGAAAGTGGTCTTTGATTGGTCTATATACTGACAACTTGTGAAAGTGGTCTTTGATTGGTCTAAATACTGACAACTTGTGAAAGTGGTCTTTGATTGGTCTAAATACTGACAACTTGTGAAAGTGGTCTTTGATTGGCCCATATACTGGCAACTTATGAAAGTGGTCTATGATTGGTCTTTATACTGATCACTTGTGAAATTGGTCTTTGATTGGCCTGTATACTGACAACTTGTGAAAGGGGTCTATGATTGGTCTGCAGATTTTGTTCCATATTGTCAGATAAGTTTTATTCGACCGTGAGTACGTCAATAGATCAATCAGATGCCATATTGAAAAACTATCATGAAATAAAAGGGGGGTTAAGGCATGTAGTCAGGACCAAGTAAAATAATAGGGAACTGACTAGAACAGCACAGGTCAGGGCCTAATGAATTAATAAGGTCTCAATGGGTCAATAATCAGGGCCACACAATAAGGGACATTTAATAACTCTGCCACCCTTTCTATTTTTTGGTGGAAATTTTATATAGGTGGCATTTTGGTGGAAATTTAGGTGGAAAATTGTCTAAATACTCCACCTACTGCAAGGGTGGCAATAGGTGGCAAATCTAGGGACGGGTTTTAACTAAAAAACAGGGTCAGTCAGGACCCCCTTAAATTAGGTGGCTGCCTGAGATATTCATGTGGTTTATTTTTCTGACCCTGGAAGTAAATCACTTTTGTACAAACAAATGTCATAATAGAATACTATTCTCCATTCACTCTCTATTATGCACGCCCACTCTCTATTATATACGCCCACTCTACTCTCAATTATACATGCCCACTCTATATTATACACGCCCACTCTCTATTATATACGCCCACTCTCTATTATACACGCCCACTCTATTTTACTAGCACACTCTATTATACACGCCCACTCTCTATTATACAAGCCCACTCTCTATTATACACGCCCACTCTCAATTATACACGCCCACTCCCAATTATACACGCCCACTCTATTATGCACGCCCACTCTCTATTATGCACGCCCACTCTTTATTATACACGCCCACTCTCAATTATACACGCCCACTCTCAATTATACACGCCCACTCTCAATTATACACGCCCACTCTCAGTTATACACGCCCACTCTCTATTTTTCATCTCTGTTTTATTTGCTTCTAAGTAATCAATCGGCTCTAATAGCCTGTAATGGAGTGAGGTTTTGTATTTAGTTTCAAACAGTAAATCAATCAATACGGTAGAAAATTTTGTAGAGAAAATGTGGAATGTAAAAAAAAAAGTACAGGAAATATAGAAAAACAGTAGGAAGGATGTTGAAAGATTAAAGCCAGGAAATCAGTCAGAATTGAACCCTGATTGAGATGACAGGATTTTGAAAATGAAAACAAAGCATGTTTCTGTCTGGAAGGTTTTTTCATGAGAAATCTGGGTAATATTATCTACAAGGCTTGAGGTGGTATTACATATCATATACCCAAATATAGCTAGAATATATTGTAGCCAAGTTTGGGTATATGATAGGTAATATATGTATCACCTCATTTATTTGCTTACTGGAGAAACATCACAATTTCTCTCAGGAAACACAGGAGATGCCATAAGCAGACTCTAAAACTTCAAAATTTTCTTGGGGGAGGACCCTCAATCCCCCCATCAGGCAGGCAGGGAGGGGACACACCCTCCCCCAAAGTGCCCTTTTCAAAAAGTTGCACCCTGCCCTTTTCAAGTTCTAGCTGGAGCACTGCATGTACTCGGATGTCATTATGAATTACAAAAATAGATGAGAAAATATGACACTTGTAATCAGACTGCCATGTTAAGTTAACCATTTAGAATTATTTAGGAAGCCTTAAGGTCATTGCCATCATAATTATCATTGATTGTTTACTGGTTAGAACTTGGAATGTCTGACTTGAAAGTAGAAGAATGAGAGTTTAATCACAACCCAAAGCTTGTCAAATCTTGTTTCATTGAAAGTAAATTTAATGTTAAGTTTTCATAGATGTTTTGCCATAAGCACCCTCAATATGCCCTGTATACCGCCTCCTCGATAGCCTAGTGGTAGAGCGTTCGCTTGGAGTGCGGGAGGTCTCGGGTTCGATCCCTGGCCGCGTCATACAAAAGACGAAATAAAAATGGTACCAGGAATTCCCTTGCTAGACGCTCAGCATAAAAGGGAAACTGGCTTCTCTTCTCTCATACCCTCATGGCGATGGATAACATCAGGAATGAGGTGTCGAGAGTGATTTATATAAGTTGGAAAAACTTGTTTCACAATCGACCTTAAATAAATTAGTATAAACTAATATACCCTGTATTACACCAGTGCCCCAGCTAGACGTTAATAGCAGGGCGCAACGCCCTGTTGCCCTTTTCCTGCGCCCTGCTGTGCCCTTTTGTTGTCAAATCCGCCCTGCCCTTTTTAATTTCTTATGTGTGTAAAAAATGGGTCAATGGAGTAATAAACAACGTGACAAGTTGTATATTAATCAGATACGTCAATCATCCATAAAACACTCATAAATTGATAACATCGGAGGCGGGGCTTGTCATCTGCAACGGCTATCAACCAATGAGATCGTGTCTCACGTTCACGCATAATCAACGTGTGAATAGCTAATTGGCATTTATCCGAGTGAATTAGATCACAGATTGTCCGTGAATTTGATCAAGTCAAGTAAAATTCTTAGAGGGCACTTGTCAATTTCGACAGAAATGTTTAACATAAGTCACAGTAATGATGAATTCATTCTTAAATTTCGAAGTTTTATAACGCACATTTTTTTCTCAGGATCTTGCGGGGAAATAAACGCGCGCTATTAAATCATTCTAACTAACCTTTATTTACCAATGTAACCCGTTGACTAGCATGTTTAATCCTCAATACAAAATATGTCGTGAATCCAAAAAGAATTTTAAAGCACAGAGCACTATTAAAGTCCTCGACGCATCGCCATATAAGGCGTTAATTCACCAGAGAAACGTGTAAACTCAGTGAGTTACATAGTGCCGTCATACGGTGTGTAAAACTCACGCGTGTAGAGACTTGGGCGTAGGCCTACTGTAAAGCATCACAGTGTACACGTTATATGTTTTGAAAATGTTAAAATTAATCTTAATGAATTAAATCGCGCCTTAGTCTTTGACCTGGCATATTGGAAAGTTATTGACGTGGATTTTCACGAGATTCACTCATATAATGAAGATCCACCAGCGTTGACAATTCTCGCGTAAGTTCTAAAGTTGGACAATTTCCAATCTCGTTCTTTATGTTAGATTACAATTTTTTTACGCGAAAAGTCCTATTTCCGCAAGTCTATACTACCTTGATATCAAATACAGATCGATGTAGAAAATAGATAGAAATCTATGAAGATTCACGGGCCGGGATTTAAAATTTCGTATTACCCACGTCGATTAATTGCCTTACGCGCAAGTTGGCCGAATTTCGATCTCATTGAGTAGGATCTGAAAACTTTTTTGGAATACTTATTCTTTTCCCTTCTTTAAATCGGTGATTCCGTGATATGATACTAATATCTCTCGGAAATTACTTTCGTTTTCGGTTAGTGATAAAACTCGCGCACCGTCCGTACCGTTGTGAAAGAGAAATTTGATGAGAAAATCGTATTTTTTATGTTTTACATCGTACAATTAAACAGTTAATGAATGCTGTCAAAAGAATAAATATTAACTACTACATGTATGATGTTTGTGAATTGAAAGAACATTGAAAGAACAATCTGAGTTGATTATATAAGTGTTAATTATACATACAAGTAGAGCAATACTTTGGCATAGGGCATTTGTCTGTTTAAATGTTTTGTGATCATTTAGAAATCTATGCTTCATTTTTTTTACAAAATATTTTTTTCCTTTTAATGAAAAGGTATATTTGCTTACTTGAGAAACACCACAATTTCTGTCAGGAAACACAGGAGATGCCATAAGCAGACACTAAAACTTCAAAATTTTCTTGGGGGAGCACCCCCAATCCCCCCTCAGCCGGGCGGGGGACACCCCCTCCCCAACCCTCCCCCAAAGTGCCCTTTTCACAAAGTTGCACCCTGCCCTTTTCAAATCCTAGCTGGAGCACTGTACACTGAGATTGGAAATGTTCAAAAAGTGAAAATTTACATTCCGTGTGAAATCCAGTCACATTCACTGTCACCATTGTACCAGCTGCTGCTTTCATGATGTGAACATTGGCAGCAAGGTTATGCTGACATCCAGCCACATTCACTGTCACCATTGGACCGGCTGCTGCTTTCATGATGTGAACATTAGGAGCAAGGTTATGCTGACATAGAGGGGTGTGACCATAATATAGCCTTCCCATTGGTCAATTTTTACACTGTACTTTGAGTAAACAAATCAGATCTGCTTTCTGTTTTGAGCCAGCAACCAATTATATGCTTCAATATTACAACAGGCAACCAATCCAGTCTTAGGATATAAAGACAGGCAACCAATTGGATGCTTGGATATTGAGACAGCTACATGTAGCAACAAATTAGATGTTTCTAAAAGGATGCTGCAACCAATCAGATGTTTCAATATTGAGACAATTTTGTGTCCTTGCTTACTTACTGTTCTGAATACTTGAAGCTAGGCATCAATATTCAAATTCATTCATTTGTTTTTCTGGTTGTCATCATTGCTTGAATTTTGTGAGGAAATGTTTGGATGGGGAAACGTAAAACTAGCATATCTGACTGTAGATAAAAGAATTATTTAGAGTTGTTTTGCTTTCAATGCTCAATTTGTTGTCTCTGTGTGAGGATATGAGAGGCCAATCTTTGCTGATGTACGAATCAATACTATAAATGTCTGTGCATATTCCTTCACCAAATACACTTGTATAGATTGTGCTGGCTGGAATATTCTCCCCGTATTCGTCTTCTAACATTACTCCCTATGTTTTTTCTGTCTTGGAAATGATTAATACTATGTATGGCTGTGGCTATGTCAGCTCTGAGTGATTCTATACTATGTATGGTTGTGGCTTTGAGCTCAGAGTGATTTTACACAGTAAATAATCCCCACCTTTGTGAATAATATATGACACTTGATAAACATTCTGAGTTTGGAGACCAGGCAGAAAATCTGCCTTGCCATAGAACAATTCAGAGCTGCTTGGCTTTTGAAGACTAACCACTGAGAACAGCTTTCGAGTTTCAATGTAGACATTTTCTTTCAAAGTCTTGTTTAAAGGATAGCTTCTAGGGGAATGTCTAATGTCTATTATGGAAGTGGGTAGTTTAGGAGGTTGATTATGGGTGCTTGTCCTGGTGCACAACAAAGCTAGGCCTGGAAACTATCAGTTTAGATTGCAGAGTGCTGGGCTGTTAAGGGCAAATCTTAAAGTTGATACCCAAATGGGGTCAGTCATTCTTTCTGTTACTTAATGCTATATTATTTTCAAATTTTATTACAATGCCTTGTTTCCTTATTCTCAGACAGCAATTTTTGCCAATATTTTCAGACAGGGCTTTTGTCAATATTTTAAGACAGCATTTGTCAATATTTTCAGACAGCACATTTTGCCAATATTTTCAGACAGCACATTTTGCCAATATTTTTTCAGATTTTTATACAGTGTTTGTTGCTATATTTTCAGACTGTGTTTGTTTTCATTTTGCATGCAGCACTCGTTGCTATATTTTCAGCCTGTATAACATTCTGCTTATTTTCAGACGACACAGTACGCTAGCTGCTATATTTTCAGTGGGTATGTTGTTATTGTTAAGCTTTGATATATAATCATATTTTCAGACGTATTCAAAGGAAGCCGTAGAGCATGTACAGGAAGCTTTAACTATGGCACAACGAACTAAAGCACTTGATAAAGACATATTTGAGGTAACCTATTGTATGGTGTGTGTGTAGTGAGCAGTCATGTCTAAACAACATCTCAACATCTATGTGTTCCGATACATGCTACATGTGTGACTGTACGATCACCTACGTGTGTGTGAACTATGATACATGCTACATGTGTGACTGTACGATCACCTACGTGTGTGTGAACTATGATACATGCTACATGTGTGACTGTATGATCACCTACGTGTGTGTGAACTATGATACATGCTACATGTGTGACTGTACGATCACCTACGTGTGTGTGAACTATGATACATGCTACATGTGTGCCTGTACGATCACCTACGTGTGTGTGAACTATGATACATGCTACATGTGTGACTGTACGATCACCTACGTGTGTGTGAACTATGATACATGCTACATGTGTGACTGTACGATCACCTACGTGTGTGTGAACTATGATACATGCTACATGTGTGACTGTACGATCACCTACGTGTGTGTGAACTATGATACATGCTACATGTGTGACTGTACGATCACCTACGTGTGTGTGAACTATGATACATGCTACATGTGTGACTGTATGATCACCTACGTGTGTGTGAACTATGATACATGCTACATGTGTGACTGTATGATCACCTACGTGTGTGTGAACTATGATACATGCTACATGTGTGACTGTACGATCACCTACGTGTGTGTGAACTATGATACATGCTACATGTGTGACTGTACGATCACCTACGTGTGTGTGAACTATGATACATGCTACATGTGTGACTGTACGATCACCTACGTGTGTGTGAACTATGATACATGCTACATGTGTGACTGTACGATCACCTACGTGTGTGTGAACTATGATACATGCTACATGTGTGACTGTATGATCACCTACGTGTGTGTGAACTATGATACATGCTACATGTGTGACTGTATGATCACCTACGTGTGTGTGAACTATGATACATGCTACATGTGTGACTGTACGATCACCTACGTGTGTGTGAACTATGATACATGCTACATGTGTGACTGTACGATCACCTACGTGTGTGTGAACTATGATACATGCTACAGGTGTGACTGTACGATCACCTACGTGTGTGTGAACTATGATACATGCTACAGGTGTGACTGTACGATCACCTACGTGTGTGTGAACTATGATACATGCTACAGGTGTGACTGTACGATCACCTACGTGTGTGTGAACTATGATACATGCTACATGTGTGACTGTACGATCACCTACGTGTGTGTGAACTATGATACATGCTACATGTGTGACTGTACGATCACCTACGTGTGTGTGAACTATGGCATGTTGAGATGGTGTTGTTTCTGACACTCTTACCCTGCTCCTATATTGTGAAATGATGTTGTATTGTATCGTAAAATCTGTATGCTTGTATTTTCAGAAATATTCTAATGAGGCATTTGAAAGTGTCAAAGGTCAGTTCACACAAGCACAGCGCACTAGAAAAATAAGTGCAAATTTATTTCAGGTAATATTAAGTTCCCTGATGCATTTCAAGTAAAATATGACATGTTTAGGTTCATTGATTATGCCCCCCATCTTTGATGAGGGGGTATATTGCTTTGCACATGGTCTGTCAGTCGGTTGACCAATTTGGTTTCTGTTCAATAACTCAAGCACGCTTTGCCCTTGAATCTTCAAACTTTACATAGGGGTAAGTCATCAATTGTAGACGACCTTATTGATTTTGAGGTCAGTAGGTTGAAGGTCACTGTGACCTACCATTTCAGACTACTCAAATGGTTTCTGCTGAAAAATTTGCCCTAGGATCTTCAAACTTTGCATGGAAGTTAGTCATCAACAGTAGATGACCTCTATTGATTTTGAGGTCGAAGATCGAGGTCACTGTGACCTTCACCATTTCTGACTATTCAAATGGTTTCTGTTCAATACCTCACAAACACTTTGCCCTAGGATCTTGAAACATTACATGGAAGTTGGTCATCAACAGTAGATGACCCCTAATGGTTTTGTGGTCAAAGGTCAAGGTCACTGACCTTCACCATTTCTGACTATTCAAATAGTTTCTGTTCAATACCTCTCGAAAACTTTTCCCCAGGATCTTCAAACATTACATGGAGGTTGGTCATCAACAGAAGATGATCCCTATTGATTTTGAGGTCAAAGGTCAAGGTCACTGTGATCTTTACTATTTCTGATTTTGGGCTGCCATGGAAGCATAAGTGTTTTACAAACATCTCTTGTTTAAACTATGTTTGGGGTTGTAAGGGTTTATCATTGCATGATATAGGGGTGTTACTTCATTAAGGGCCATGTAGGGAGTATCAGGTAAGGTCTGTTATAAGGAGTGTTATTCCAGGCCTGTATTGTTGTAAGAAAAAAGTTATGACATTGAGCTTCACTATATTCACACGGATAGTTCATGATAAGGAAAGTTGCAGTGATTTTGTTCTATGTTGTACACACTTCTACATTGTATGAACCCTTTATTATAAGCATTGATATCTACAACAGGATGGTAAGCCTTCATCAATTGTCTCGTCTATCCCAACTTCTGTTGATTCAAAGTTATCTGTCACAACCGCGTAAACAAACATTCAACACGATTGATTATTACAGGTGTGTCAGGACTAAGTCCTAACATCATTAGTACATTTAAATGAATGATCAAAACTTTAACTGCCCTATAGCCGAGTGGTTAACAGCTATGGTTTTGTGAGTCTAATTTTGAAAATGTATACAATTTACTGCGAGTTCAAATCCCAATAATGCCTAGATTTTTAAAATTTTGCTTGCACTATGAATAATAATTCTTTATAGTTCTGCTCACTCCGGTGATTACATTCATACAATGCATAAACTAGATATAGTTGTATTCCAGCACACCAGGATTGAATTCATCCTACGAAGCTGGTAATTTCTGCAAATTTTTGCAATCAATGTACTTGTAAATATCAACAAAAAACATAGTGTATCTATATCAAAGCAGCTACTTTTATCACAAAGAAAAGTATGAAAAATTAATTTGTCGATATAGTTTACGAGTAAAAATATCAGAAAAAATATTATAAAAGCATAGCAAAGAAAAAGTGTATCAGACTGGATTCGAACCTTTACTTGGAATACGCCATTGATTTATGCTGATATTAACGTGCATTTAACGCACTACGCTAAGAACGCTAATGAAATATACAAAGCTTATTGTTATACATTAAGCTTTGGTCAAAGACGTTATGAGTAAAATAAGAGCGCTGATTGGTCAATACATACATTTACCTATTAAGAAATGGAACATTCTGGCGGTTTTGAAGACATCTTTGAATCAACAGTAATCCTGTTTGTCTTTAGTTAAAAGGTGAGCAAGTTGTAAGACTAGGATTAAGAGACCATCTGTTGAGGTTCACAGATGTATAAATACCTGAACTGAAGGAATACATTGAGTAAAGCCCCAGATACACTGTTTACACATTGGTGAACTTCAACAAATGGTCTTTTAATCCTTATAATTCCAAAATAACTATAGAAACAACACTCTGTGTATTTAATTTCATCCCTTGTGAACTTTACCTCTTGTTGTATTGTCTCCCAAAATGATTTTTGCCTCATAGTCATATTTGTAAGGTAACATACTTGTGTATGATAGGGTGATTGTGGTAACTTACTGTATAGGTTAGTTTTTGATTGAAAGAGATGCCAACATTGGTGTGTTACAATACATTTTGAGCTGCATGATGTGAGCAGGTACCGTCTGGTGATGAAAGTGCCTGTGCCCTTATAACTGGGAAAAATAAGCGCAACAAATCACAAAATTGAGAATTATTAAAAAGATTGTTTTGATAAATAATTGTTAATATTTTGCTTTTTTTCTGCTTAATATATACTCAAGCCATATGATTGTAGCAATGACTTAAGCCAGTTTAAAAAATTCATTGTTTTGACTTAAAAACATTGCATTGATATATTTCTTTGATACTTTGCATACTTGTCACTAATTTGACCCTAACCAATACAAAGGAGTAGGTAAATCTATCGAGCATTTTGTCCAAATTAGCTCGACTTAGAAATTCATGTTAAAATTTAGACAAAACCTCGAATATTTTCAAACTCCATGGACTTATTGCTTTCATACTTTGCATAATTGTTTACTATCATGACCCCAACCCCTTCATATGAGTAGGTAACTCTGTCAAACATTTTGTACAAATTATCTGCCCTTTTCAACTTAATAGCCCCAACCTCTACACAGAAGACAGTATTGCTGCTGCTATGAAGCGTTCTGATTTGAATATAAAATTCTAATCCAAGCATGGCATTGACAATAGTGGAGTGAGCTGTTTGTGGACAGGCTGACAGATCATGTTGTTCATTTTAAATGTTAAAAGTTTCAATACTATGATATTGTGATATTCGAAGAAGGCTCTTTCTGGAATATCTGTTTCTAAGGAACTTAAATGATTCAGTATTTCCTCATACACATTAAATGTACATTTGCGAGTGTTACCATGGTAACTGTGAACCAGATAACTTATAAAAATATTCCATTGAGACCAGAATTATTTGGTGAAAATGTATGAGTGACTTTATTTGCCTCAACAATTGGTTGTATAGAATATCCCTGATTTTATCTGTAAATTAGCTAGTGAAACAAACAAATAGTTGATATTTAATTACCTAACAGAGCTAGGCTGTTATGAATCCGGGATGGATGGATGAACCAGTGTAAATGTACAGTGAGTCAATATTGTCTGTTCAATACACATGTACTTAAAAGTGCAATAACATGTTCATTGCGTTCAGGTACTGACTATCATTCATTGGGTCCTGAGACCAAAACTCATATTTAAATCATAATTAACCTCCTGATATCATGCCAGTCGAAGGAGGGTAGGTCGGAGGTCGTTCCCATACATATTTATTTGTCCCAAACTATTGTTAATTGATAAGTAAGTAATTAGCAGCTTCACTGTACAATTATACTTATGTTATACAGTCAACTATATAATTATATGTTGTTCTTACAACGTAACAATATGGCGGCATAAATTGACAGAAACTAGAAAACTTGCAATTTTGATCTCAAATTTTCGTTATGTCAATATAACGAGAGTTGACTGTACTTCACAAAAATTACCACAGTTCCTGTAAAACATCAATAATTGTAACCCCATTGGGACATTTAAAAATTGGTTGTGTTATTATACCCCTGCTGACTGAGATAGGTAGTCTACTGTTTTGCTGATGTTACTTTTGTTTAAGAAATAATGAATTTGTACCTCTGTTTTACCATACAATAAAGCACAGTCACGAGTTTGGATGCATAGTAATTAAATCACGAGTGCGCTAACACAAGTGATTTAATGTTCGCTACTGAACAAGTGATTGTGCTTTATTATAGATAAAACACAGATACTTACTCATGTCAACAGATAGATACATTATCCGCTGCACTATTTTCATGCTTGGGAGGCTTAATTATTGCAGTTTGAAGTTATTCAGTCGTAGCTGTGTTTAATGGGAATTTGAGCACTCCGTGGTTTCCTCTATGTGTATATAGCTGAAATCACTGGTTGGGTTAGAATGTTCAATAACTTGTATTACTGATGACTGAACTTCAGCCTAAGGAACATACCAACTTTGGTATGTTCATAAATAGCAGATGACCCCAGTTGTTTTATAGATCATAGTTTAGGGGGTCTAGGAGACAGCTTGTTTAAGACATTGTCTCCAAAATTAGGGAATGAATTTCAAAGAGATTCTCTTTCATTTTTTAGCTCACCTGTCACAAAGTGACAGAGTGAGCTTTTGTGATCACTCTTCGTCCGTTGTCCGTCCGTCCGTCGTCCGTCCACAATTACTTGTGTAGACACTAGAGGTCACAGTTTTAGCTTATTCATTATGAAACTTGGTCACAATGATCATCTCAACAAAATCTAGGTCAAGTTCGATATTGGGTCATCCGGGGTCAAAAACTAGGTCACAAGGTCAATTCATAGAAAAACCTTGTGTAGTCACTAGAGGTCACAATTTTTGTCTAATCTTTATGAAACTTGGTCACAATGATCATCTCAAAAAAATCCAGGTCAAGTTCAATATTGGGTAATCCGGGGTCAAAAACTAGGTCACAAGGTCCAATCACTTCAATATGTCATTGGGTCTAAATGTGATGTAAACTATAAAGCATAAGACAATATGAAAACCTTGTACATGCAATAGAGGCTACCATTAGGGGTGCATGAACTACTAGGACAGGTGAGCGACCTATGGCCCTTTGGGCCCTCTTGTATAGTATGTCCATTGGCTTATACAGTCATTTTAAGTATATACTGACAGCAGAACTAAACACAACTTATATGTGGGGTGATCAAAAAGTTATAAGACAATTGCTATAGAATTAATGTGAATGGTGAAATAAATGCCTGTGATGAGTTGCACAAAACTCATAGCAACATGTAACTGATGAAGATGATGTGCAGAACCCACATTCCAATCAAACTGGTTGAGATAAGGTCACTGTTCACTATCCATAATGCGGCGGGGAATTATTACTGTCTTTTAGACTGCCTTGTTTTAAAGCAGTTCCCCAACCTTGTATACACGCTGCACACAGTGATAACTTCATGTAGTTGATGTATAAACTATGAAAAGAGAATACATTTTGAAGCAATGGTTACAAAACTTTATCATAAAAATTATGTATTCGTTGTCATATTTTATTTAGCATTTGTCTCAAAATCTATTGATCATCCCACGTATATAGCAACAGCCTGCCCACACAATTTGTCGAGTATAGTACAGTAAGCACTCAACATGTCTTCATTTCTATGATGTAAAAGTTAACCCAGTCATTGGTTGTAATTATTCTTCAATGTCAATTTGATGAAAAACTTAATAACATTACCTTAACATGATGAATAAAAACATTTTACAAGAATGTAAAACCATAAAATTAGTTTCCTTGCCGACTTCAAATATGACTTGAATTACAAAATTAAAATTGATTTTACACTTGAATTACAATATTAAAATTGATTTTAGTAAAGTGATCTGGATCATTTTTAGTGGCACATACAAATAATTCCTGATTTGTTTCAACAAAAAAATATACTGCAGAATATGTTCATGTTAATTTGAACTGTTTTATTTGTAACCGCAAATAAATAAGTCTGTCTTGTGTTCTCAATGGATTGTCTGTCTTAGGTTCTCAATGGTTTGTCTGAAACAGGATCACATTGTCTGAGGGTTAAAAATGTGTACTCAGCGGGCCTGTTTGTTGAACTTGAATGCAGACTCCCCTCCTTGGAATATGTGACACTTTAATCTGTCTGATACCATATGCAGTGCACGTAGCAATACTGTGTGACTCTGATGTCACAAAAGGCAACAAATCCAAGATGAAATTTGTCAACATTTGAAAATGAAAATAGCAGTTGGTATTTTAATTTTATACCGATTTCTATGCGAAACCTTGGAAAAGAAGACGACTTGAAACTGTAGTCAGAGCTTGCATACAAACCACTCTTAAGGTTTCACAGGGTGCTGGAAAAACTACCCATCTGCTGATTCTACAGAAATTGATAAAGAAATAAAATACTTACAGCTATTTTTGATTACGAAATTGAGCAGATGTTGCTACACTGACAAGGCTTGTAGATAGCTCGGTGTCTGCTATATATCTGTGTCCGCTATTATATCGGTGTCCGCTATATATCGGTGTCCGCTATATATCGGTGTCAGCTATATATCGGGGTCTTACAATTTCAAAATAATCAGGATTTGCTGCGCTAGAAACACTAAGCACTTTTATGCAGACAATATAAGTTAATTAGTGAAGAAGTTCAAAGTATTAGATAAGTTCTGGTAGTTTGTAATTTTAACAAAAGCATGATTTGGAGTAATGTAGTTTGTAAACTTGTCCTTGAAATCTAATAACTCTGACAATTAAATTACCTCAGATCCTCAGCTTTCACTAGATATAGGAAGCCATCTGATATACAGTGCTTGTATGTAGGTCTGGTATTGATTTGTACACAGACATTTGAGATGTAAGACATTCAATATGGTTCAAGTTTGTCTCTTGTTTACTCATCTGTTGATATCACAATAGTTGGTACAAGTCGCTGGCTTAGAATTAGAAGGTTGTAAGTACTACTTAGTAATGACCTTTTAAGACTCATGCATATTTGAAATCTGTATCTCAAGACGCTTCTTATGAGCCTGTTTTGTCATTTTGACCAAACTGAAGTTAAAAAAATGTAGTTTTCAGACAGTTTTATCACAATGGTTTGTATAGCTTAGCACATTTAACATGGTATCTTTCATAGGCAGTCAGCACGTACCCAAATACTACCCCGGCCAAATCGGATTTTACCACTGTTTACTATGTTATGACAAGGTGAATCACGAAGAATGGAGTGCCTGTCACATAACTTGTCGTATTCTTTTATTTATTCACTCAAATGCTATCTTACAGGTATCATCGTGTAGCCAAGATATTTTACTTTCCAGATATATAAACAGTTTAGTCCTTAAATACACACCCTTAACACAATATAAGTCAAATCGCGAATTTTTTTTGGTCATCAATTAAGAAGTTCAGTATATACACCGGACACAAACGGAAATGGCCGAGCTTACACGATTGAACAACTATAAATGACGTGACACACACTCTAGCCAATTAAACGATCGCTTCGAAATCTGTTGAGGTCGAAAGGTTATCGGAATACTAAATAAAATTGGAAATTGACGGTGGCGAAGTTTGTACATTTTTTTTTAATTATCGATCTAGTGAAATATTGCGATGTTTAATTGGCATGTGAGGTAAATTATTTAGTTACACTAACTGGAAGGATGACTAGCTAGGCCCGTTTGTGAAGCATACATTCTGTTTCAAGGCAAAATTCACGTTTACAAGCGTGAAAATCTGGGTTTTGCTGAACGTCTTAGTTAGCGACCTAATTAAGGAATTGTATTCTTGATTCTGACGTTCGGTGTGTAAACGGGTGTGTATCTAAGGACTAAAGTGTTGATATATCCTGAAAGTAAAATATAGTAGCTACACGTTGATACCCGTAATATACCATTTCAATGAATAATAAACCTACACGGCTACAAATGTGACAGGCACTTTTATAATCGGAAATATTGAAAGTAACCTTTCTTATATAGGTAAACAATGAGAAGGTTGATATGACTTGTGAAGTAGTAGGGTACGTGCAGGCTGCCTATGGTATCTTTAATACCTGTGCTTATCCGTTAACCAATCAGAGTAGTTATTTTAACTAGTCAAAACATTCTTACGGTACAATAACGAAAACAAACAAGGATTAATTAGGGACATGTCAAATGTGCTTAGCTATACAATAATACTTGAATAAATGAAATAACCTCATATTTTTAACTTGCTATTAATTAGCATAATTTGAATAATAGTTGATTACTTGTGTATCTTTAACACCTATTATAGTTATGCTTTTGTTTTCTTATGTGGGAGTATTATGAATATATATGAGGTACCAAGAACGCATGACTTTTTCTTTGTGAAAACCTTGTAATATATTTGTGCATAAATGTCAAGACTACAATAAAAACTTTTGACAAATCAAAACCAGTAAAACTGTTCATAAGTTCAATTGAAAAAGATAATATAAAGTCTGACAGGGTAGGCAGCACTCAACTCAACCAGTCAAGCACAGAAAACATAAAAACATACAAGCACAATGCCAAACAAGGAAATGATCTGCCTTAAAGTCCATGCTGTCAAAAAGCTGAATGAACTAGTTTCAGCTGTCAAAAAGCTAAATGTAATAGCTGAATGACCTCAAGTTTCAACAATTAAATAGTTTTAGCTGTCTGAAGTCCTAAAAGTTAAATGATAACAGTATTAAAAAGCTGAATGCCATGGTACATTTACTCAACAAAAGTTAAAAGTATGATTGTATAATTTAAGTAAATCTATAAGCTTTCTTAACATAATTGACATAACTTTCATGAGATGTCCTTAAATAGTTTAACTTTTGTTATCTAAAGGAGGAAGTTTATATCTCCTTGTAGTCCGGTAATATCACACTTCAGTGTCTTATAATTAGTATATTCTCATAATGTACGTAATACATGTATACTGTAAAGCAAGAAATTCTTTTGCACAATTTAATTTTGCAGTTTTTGCAAGTGGTATTGTGGATTGACCAGTTTCAGTGATCTTAAGGTCTAACCCATTCATACTGGTTTAATATATTGAAAATAAATGTATGCTTTTTCCTTGCTTTAACTTAATGTCATTGCTTTGATCTAAACCAAAATTCCTTCAGAATCTTTCAGATAAACACTAGAAGCTGCCATTTAATGACATCCATTAATAAGTAAGTAAGTAAAGTAAAGTAAAGTAAAGTAAGGTAAAGTCTTTATTTTACGAGGCTAACATATTTACAATAATGCGATCTTCCATATGGGCCATTGAATTACGTCACTGGAAATGAATGGGACCTGTTTCAGTGACCTTTGCAGGGTTTCCACGGTCAGGGAAAAGTCAGGGAAAAACACAATTTTTTCAAGGTCAGGGAAAAGTCAGGGAATTATGAAATTAGTCAGGGAAATTTGGAAATTGAGCAAAAGTCAGGGAATTTTTCATTGAAGCTGTCGTTAATTGTCATTTCCTATGAAGAAAATACCTAAGACTGACAAAAATTCTCGCTCGCTATGCTTGCTCAGAGTATTTCTAAGTTGTATTAAATTAATGTTAATCAACAGCCTTAAATACTGCTATCCTAAACTCTTTTGTACCATTTAGAGCAAATTATAGCCTCCTTTTCTCTTATTTTATTGCCATATTTTGCTCTAACAAAAAGATGCTGATGTCGCACGATCGCTCTAAAAAGTCAGGGAAAACTGCTCTGTAGTCAGGGAAAAATCAGGGAAAAGTCAGGGAATTTTGTCTTAGAAAATTTGTGGGAACCCTGCTTTGGCATTATCCAAAATGCAGTCTGATTATAAAAATTTCAAAACAAAATTTTATATGCTACTGAAGTTGAAACTATTGCCTATCATATACATGAAGTTAAATTATTTCTTAATCTTTCTTGGCTGTGCATGAAGAAATTGATAAAGGTGGTCAGTATTGAACATGGCGCCAGCTTGATTTTTGTGCAAAAATAAGAGAAAACATGGTACCTCCAATAACTTTTTTTGTGATCACTCTTCATCTGTCGTCCGTCCGTCAACAATTTGCTTGTGTAGACACTAGCGGTCACAATTTTGACATAATCTTTATGAAACTTGGTCACAATGATCATGTTGACAAAATCTAGGTCAAGTTCGATAGTGGGCCATCCGCGGTAAAAAACTAGGTCACAAGGTCAAATCATTGAAAAACCTTGTGTAGTCACTAGAGGTTACTTTTTGTACGTTATCTTTATGAAACTTGGTCACAATGATCATCTCATTAAAATCTAGGTCAAGTTCAATATTGGGCCTTCCGAGGTAAAAAACTAGGTCACAAGGTCAAATCATAGAAAAACCTTGTGTAGTCACTAGAGGTTACTTTATCTTTATGAAGCTTGGTCGCAATGATCGGCTCAACAAACTCTAGGTCACGTTCGATATTGGGTCATCTGGGGCCAAGAACTAAGTGACTAGGTCAAATCACAGGGCTTGCATGCACTACTACAACAGGTGAGCGACCTATTGCCCTTTGGGCCCTCTTGTTATTTCTGGTTGCATATTAATGATTTTGATACCATATTAAAGTTAACATTATATAGTTGTAGGAAATGTAAATGGTAAGGATTAATGTTAATGTCATCATGTTTTATTTTTCGCCAAAAAACGCCAATAGTTCTTGGATGACCATAAAGAATATCAGGCAATACTATAAGATTAGGGAACCACCTTTTGGGCACACCATGTACATGAAAGAATAGACAGAACTAGTTTAGATCATGTGACTTTGCTCAGCAAAGGACAGAAAATGACTGCCTCTGAGAAAATATAAATTCTTGCATTTGGGATAATTTTAGGCATTGCAGGAAACTTTAAAACTTGAAAATTTGTAGTCGTGAATATACCGACGATAAGCAAAACGCGAAAGTTAGTATTTGCAAAAGTAAATAGGTTTACAGTATTCTGTATCACCTTTTAGAAACTGCAAATATTGGCGATTGTATAGAGGCAGTTGGTCTTCATACAGAGGTTGAATTTATAGTAAATATCAGCTTGGGAAATCTTGTAGATGTTGTGATAGAGAGGTTGTTGCTATACAGTGGGCCGCTCTGGAGAGGTTGTAATAGAAAGGTTGTTGCTATACAGTGGGCCGCTCTGGAGAGGTTGTAATAGAAAGGTTGTTGCTATACAGTGGGCCGCTCTGGAGAGGTTGTAATAGAAAGGTTGTTGCTCTACAGTGGGCCGCTCTGGAGAGGTTGTAATAGAGAGGTTGTTGCTCAACAGCGGGCCGCTCTGGAGAGGTTGTAATAGAAAGGTTGTTGCTCTACAGTGGGCCGCTCTGGAGAGGTTGTAATAGAGAGGTTGTTGCTATACAGTGGGCCGCTCTGGAGAGGTTGTAATAGAGAGGTTGTTGCTATACAGTGGGCCGCTCTGAAGAGGTTGTAATAGAGAGGTTGTTGCTCTACAGTGGACCGCTCTGGAGAGGTTGTAATAGAGAGGTTGTTGTTATACAGTGGGCCGCTCTGGAGAGGTTGTAATAGAGAGGTTGTTGTTATACAGTGGGCCGCTCTGGAGAGGTTGTAATAGAAAGGTTGTTGCTATACAGTGGGCCGCTCTGGAGAGGTTGTAATAGAGAGGTTGTTGCTATACAGTGGGCCGCTCTGGAGAGGTTGTAATAGAAAGGTTGTTGCTATACAGTGGGCCGCTCTGGAGAGGTTGTAATAGAGAGGTTGTTGCTATACAGTGGGCCGCTCTGGAGAGGTTGTAATAGAAAGGTTGTTGCTATACAGTGGGCCGCTCTGGAGAGGTTGTAATAGAAAGGTTGTTGCTATACAGTGGGCCGCTCTGGAGTGGTTGTAATAGAGAGGTTGTTGCTATACAGTGGGCCGCTCTGGAGAGGTTGTAATAGAGAGGTTGTTGCTATACAGTGGGCCGCTCTGGAGAGGTTGTAATGGAGAGGTTGTTGCTATACAGTGGGCCGCTCTGGAGAGGTTGTAATAGAAAGGTTGTTGCTATACAGTGGGACGCTCTGGAGAGGTTGTACTATATAATATATGTATTTTATATTACACATAGTGAGTGATCTCTGGCATTGAAATCCTCACAGTACATACTTATTTCATATTGATAATCTACACTGTATAACTGTCCAAGACAGACGGCTATTAACCCATAACCTAGTGTAACATTACTGCGGCTTCCCTAGACACGTCAGGCTAATGTGTCCATGTACACAATATGAATAAAACATGACATTCCACTCAAAACTACTCAAGAATTCAACAATGTCCCCAATGTAGCCTTCACTTAAACAACAATCTGCCCAGTGTAGCCTTCACTTAAACAACAATCTGCCCAGTGTAGCCTTCACTTAAACAACAAGCTGTCCAGTGTATTCTTCACATAAACAACAAGCTGCCCAGTGTAGCCTTCATTTTAACAACAAGCTGTCCAGTGTAGCCTTCACATAAACAACACGCTGTCCAGTGTAGCCTTCACATAAACAACAAGCTGCCCAGTGTAGCCTTCATTTTAACATCAAGCTGTCCAGTGTAGCCTTCATTTAAACAACAAGCTGTCCAGTGAAGCCTTCACTCAAACAACAATCTTTTCAGTGTAACCTTCACTTAAACAACAAGATGCCAAGTGTAGCCTTTAAATTGATCTGTATTAATTTGATTTGTTCATTTTCCTTATTTTTTCAGCCATATTTAGAAGAAATAAAGAATTCATTGCGGGGTAGAATCTTTGAGAAGAGCTTACAAAGGTAAGGATCAGTATTGTTGCTTTCTACGGGTTTCTATTTAACAATACTGAGTGCATCTAGAAATGCTACACTGGGTCTACTGACGATATATTTCAACCTGATAATTGCTTTACAAACTGCACTTAAACTTGATGTTGTTTTGTACCGGTTGCTTTCTTACAATATTACACAAAGTTTGATAAGGGTCAGCAAACGAATATTCATGTTCGTCTGACATAATTAGCATAGCATAATCTATGGAGAAAACACCTTCCATGAAAACTTGACAACAATAATTATGGAAGGGTACTTTAGTTCTGGTTAGGATACAGTACAGGAAAAGTGGTTAGGTGAATATGCCATTGTATATGACTGAATAATGTTAAGAAACTGTTAAAACCGAGGCTTCACCTTCGGCTCAAGGGACAAGAATAGCCTGGACATCATTTTTATACGCCCGTTTAAAAAACGGGAAGAATTATGGGAACACCCTTGGCGGACACCCAATGGGCTGTCTGTTCTCTAACGCGAACAGTTTTCATCCGATCATCATTCAACTTTGTGATAATGCTTACGGGTATAATATCTAGGCCAAATCTGCCCAGGCCTGATTGGGTTATTGGCCTTTGATTACCAAAACAGTATGAAATTGGCCTTGTCTGTACTCTAATGCAAAGTTCTCATCCGATCATATTCAAACTTTGTGACAATGCTTATGGGCATAATATCTAGGCCAAGTTTAATTATAGGCCAAATCAGCATTGGCCTTATTTTGTTATGGGCCTTTAATTACCAAAAAAGTATGAAATTGGCCTTGTCTGTACTCTAGTATAAACAGATTTCAATGAGCTGTATCTTTGTGCTGGAAACTGGATCGACTTTGCATCCGGGCTTTTTTTATCACGTTATCTGATCGATTTGTAGAAATGGGTTAGAAGTTTAACAAGGTAATTTTGTGCGTGGGTCGTTGTTCACACATGTAGGATCTACATACGGGAGTTTGTATAAGTACCATGCTTACCTCAGTTATTACCCTGATCTGAAGTTGCATCTCCATAGTTCCATATTTCATTTATTTTCAGTGACAAGTATACACGGTTTTGTCAATGGAAAAATCTCGAACTTAACATACAGGTAAGAATTTTTAATATGTGCATTCGGCTAAAAAATTAATATTACGGTTCCGGTACACCGTTATATATTCTAATTTTCCCTTACCATACATTATGTTATGGCATTTTTAATCCCCCGCCACAAAGTCGGGAGGGGATTATAGGAATGGTCTCCGTGTGTGTGTCTGCTCATCCGTCTGTCTGTAACAAAATTGTGTCCGCTACATAACTTTTTAACCCCTGGGTCAAATTGCATTACACTCATAGCAAATGTGTAACTAATAAAGACGACGTGCAGAACCCACATTCCAACTGTGCCGCTTCAAGGTCACAGTTCAAGGTCAAAGGCTTGAACCTTGCATTTCGTGTCTGCAACATAACTTTTTAACGCTTTTTAAGACGATGTGCAGAACCCACATTCCGACTGTGCTGGGTCAAGGTCACAGTTTAAGGTCAAATATATTAACCTTGCATTTCATGTCTGCTCCATAACTTTTTTGCATGAAACTCACAGCGAATGTGTAACGAATAAGGACAACGTGCTGAATCCACATTCCAACCATGCTGGCTCAAGGTCAAGGTCACAATTCAAGGTCAAATGTTTGAATCTTGTATTTTGTGTTCGTTCACAACTTTTTAACTCCTAGGCTCAATTGCTTATTACTCATAAAAAATGTGTAACTAATAAAGACGACTTGCGGCATTTACACTCCAACGATGCCAGCTCAAGGTCACAATTCAAGGTCAAATGTTTGAACATTTTATTTCGTGTCTGCTCCATAACTTTTTAATGCTTTTTCCCAAATTGCAAACTCATAGCAAATGTGTAACTAATAAATACAATGTGCAGAACCCACATTCAAACCATGCTGGGTCAAGGTCACAGTTCATGGTCAAAGGTTTGAGTCTTGCATTTAGTGTCCGCTTCATAACTTTTTAAAGCCTGTGCCAAATTGCATGACACTTACAGCACATATCTTGCTAATGAAGGTGATGTGCAGAACCCAAATGTTTATACCTTGTGGGTTCAAGTTTTAACCAAGCTGGCTAGCATATAGTCAAGGTCACAGTTCACTATTCATTTTAAATGTGGCGGGGATTATAGTCGTCTTCTGGACTGCCTTGTTCTGATTGTCTCAACAGATTGCTGATTTCAATACTTAAAATGAACAAAATAATTGTTTACGATCGGTCACGTTTTTCCTCCCTGTGACCAGAACCGCAATATTAATTTGTTTTGGCGAAAATCTTCGATGTCTTGTTTCCATGTATGTAGGTATCTGTCCCCTCATAAATGAAACCCTTTGTCCACGGGAATTATGGGTAGTTGTTGGTGTTAAAATTAATTGCCAATTTTCGTGTAGGTCTAAGAAATAGTAGCCAAAACATCATATAATGATAGACACTTGTGGTTTGTAAGTTTTATTCAGTGTTCATTAATTACAGGTGTTCTATTTCGGATTTGCTGCGCTAGGAAGAATGAACTTTTGAAAGAAAATAAAAGTTAAAAGTATAAAGGGACTGCCTCACATATTGGTGTATTTAAAAAATAAAATAAAATTGTCAAATATTCGCGTAATTTTGATTTAGTTGCCTGTATATCCCATAAACAACCACACTGTTATCTAAAATAACTTGAGAAACTTAAGCATTTTGTAGTTATGTAGTATTTTTCCTTCAAAAATTCTTTAGGGTATTAATACCTTTTAGAATTAACACTGCTATTACTTAAATTGCCTGAAATTTGTTCGCATTTGATGAAAATGAATCGAAAAACAAACCAAATACAAATAGGATTGGGCAACAGGCTTAGCCTATATTGGCCCTCTCCTTAGTGTTCATTGAGAGACAAAATCTGGTTGATATATCGATATATTGTCAGATTTTATACAAACAGTAGGCAAGCTACGACACGACATGCTACGACACGAGCAGGTTAACCTCGACCAGTATTGATTTATATACACAACACAAACTGACTGTAACTAACAGTATGTCATCATTCTAACAGTAATCATTAAAACATCAACTACAGTAACAATCTTATATTTACAGTCCTCCGCTCATATTCACAAAACATCTTAGCAAACAACAGCAATATTTTGACTTAAGTTAAAAAAATTAAGGTGCATATATTTCCCAACAGACGAAGAATAACCCATGTTGTTTTCTTTGTGATCAATGTCACAGGTAACTGTATCATTGTTAGAGTAAAAAAAGTTCTTTTATAAAATTTATCGTATCTTAGAAAGGTGCATTTGTACTAAAGTGGTCAGATTTCCATGGTATCAAAAACAAAAATGGCTTTCAATGTCTTCATAAATTAATTACATTCATAGACAACATAGTTAGAACTACCTCTATGCAAAATCCCATTGACATTGATCAACTAGTTAAAAAGTTATACCATGAAATGTACACCATGGTGTCCAGACAGTCACTGAGGTGCATTCAATAGAAACGCCAATGTATTTTAAAGCTTAAATTCCTGTAATAAAAGTAAAAGGTAAAGACTAATGAATGAAACTGCTAACTGGGTAATCCTATAATAGCTTCAGAATTCAGAATAGCTAGGCAGGCTGCCATATGTAACTTTAGAAGTCAAACTGAAATTTTTAAATTTTTGAAGCATTCATTACCATGGCTACGATGGCAGTGAACTTATCATAGTATTATGTCTGAAAATGTGAGTGGGTGGACATGTTGTTCTGCTGGATGTGTCACAAAGTTTTCTGCATTTATATTGAATTTCAATGACTAGTTGGTACTTGAAGGCCTGCCTAGTTGTGCATGTTTTCAGTAATTTCAGGTTGGATTATTTTGGTTATATTTGAGTTATAGCCATTTGTGGGAGGCAATTTTTGTGGCAATAACCCATACTAGTTCTATTCAGTTACCCGATTTGTAGTTCTTGTTTTATGAATATGTTCGTTTAATGAATATGTTCAGGTCATGTTTCAATGTGACAATGTACTATATTGTATTTCAGTTAACCATGAATGATTTTAGTGTACACAGAATCATAGGTCGGGGTGGTTTTGGTGAAGTTTATGGTTGCAGAAAGGCAGATACAGGAAAAATGTAAGTCTATCATTCTGTTCATTATAACACAACAATCAAACTTGGAAGGTTAGATATATAGGTGGTATAGTCCAGTCAGGGTTAGATATATAGGTGGTATAGTCCAGTCAGGGTAAGATATATAGGTGGTATAGTCCAGTCAGGGTAAGATATATAGGTGGTATGGTCCAGTCAGGGTAAAATATATAGGTGGTATAGTCCAGTCAGGGTAAGATATATAGGTGGTATAGTCCAGTCAGGGTAGATATATAGGTGGTATAGTCCAGTCAGGGTTAGATATATAGGTGGTATAGTCCAGTCAGGGTAAGATATATAGGTGGTATAGTCCAGTCAGGGTAAGATATATAGGTGGTATAGTCCAGTCAGTGTAAGATATATAGGTGGTATAGTCCAGTCAGGGTAGATATATAGGTGGTATAGTCCAGTCAGGGTAAAATATATAGGTGGTATAGTCCAGTCAGGGTAAGATATATAGGTGGTATAGTCCAGTCAGGGTAGATATATAGGTGGTATAGTCCAGTCAGGGTAAGATATATAGGTGGTATAGTCCAGTCAGGGTAGATATATAGGTGGTATAGTCCAGTCAGGGTTAGATATATAGGTGGTATAGTCCAGTCAGGGTAGATATATAGGTGGTATAGTCCAGTCAGGGTAAGATATATAGGTGGTATAGTCCAGTCAGGGTAAGATATATAGGTGGTATAGTCCAGTCAGGGTAGATATATAGATGGTATAGTCCAGTCAGGGTAAGATATATAGGTGGTATAGTCCAGTCAGGGTAAGATATATAGGTGGTATAGTCCAGTCAGGGTAGATATATAGGTGGTATAGTGACTGGCTGGTAAGATATTTAGGTGGTATAGTCCAGTCAGGGTAAGAATAGAGTGACCCAGCGGTCAAGTTCACTGTTACCGTGTAAAACCAATTAAAAGGGCTTATACAGATAGGCTGAGAGAGCTATAATTTCAATGCTAAACTACAATACTGCAAGTATTCGCTCTACCTGTTCAGACAATGGTTGTTATCTTTTATGTACACATAAAAGACAACGTCACTCTCACAATATCCTAACTGGTCTGTCTGTCATTTGGTTAGTCAGTCATTCCATGGCAGAAACATTGTAGGAATGCTGCATGTACACATAAAAGACAACGTCACTCTCACAATATCCTTACTGGTCTGTCTGTCATTTGGTTGGTCAGTCATTCCATGGCAGAAACATTGTAAGAATGCTGCATGTACCTCCAACATAGTTTTTAATTAAATTCCAACATAACTTCATGCACACTTGAGTCTCGGTATGCTGTCCTTGATTCTGGGTATCCTGTCCTTGAGTCGGGGTATGCTGTCAGAAAGTGCTATCCTTGAGTCAGGAAGTGCTATTCTTGAGTCGGGGCATCCAGTTCTTGAATAAATGGTGTTATTTGATTTTCAGACAATGTGAACAACATAAATTATCTTGTTTATTTACATGATTTTCAGGTATGCTATGAAGTGTTTAGATAAAAAACGAATAAAGATGAAAGGTGGTGAGACGTTAGCATTAAATGAACGTATAATGTTATCATTGGTCAGCACAGGGGTAAGTACTTATTGTGTATCTCTCTATATACATGTTCACTTTTTCCCTGATCTGAAAATTCATCATGAATTTTAATTGCTACATTATGATTCAGTATATTCATTTAGGATTATAATATCATAGATGGTTGGCATAATGCCTTTCTCAGTCTCAGTCTTGTTGTAAAAGTTTAACCGTGCCTAAAACATGAACTCTCACACCTTCCATCTTTGAATTTTAGATGTGGCTTGACAATGATAAGTTCTGTAAGTCTGACCCCATTGTTCCTCCTCACATGTTTGGTGGCTTATAAAGTTCTGTAAGTCTGACCCCATTGTTCCTCCTCACAAGTTTGCTGGTTTATATTGTCCAATTTTAATCAATACATTGTTTGAAATAAACATTTTCTATTTTTCAGGAAGGAAGTCCGTTCATAGTATGTATGACGTATGCCTTTCAGACTCCAGAGAAACTGTGCTTTATATTAGATTTAATGAACGGCGGAGATCTACATTATCACCTATCACAACACGGTGTCTTCCTCGAAAAGGAGGTCCGCTTCTATGCAGCGGAAGTTATTCTGGGTTTGGAGCATATGCATAGTCGATTTGTTGTTTATAGAGACTTAAAAGTAAGTACAGTCTGTTTAATCAGGTCTGTCATTTGTATACAACCATTGCAATATCATAACATTGCAGTGTCATTGTTTTTAACATCTTAATTGGAGAACAAAGCAGCGAAAACCAATACCTTATTCACTAAGCAACGTACTAATATACATAATGTTTATAAAAATAAGTTGTTAATAAAAAAATGCAATGTTTGTGTACACAATGTTATGTAAACAAATGACCGACCTGAATAATTGATTTATAATTCCTGTTGCATGTATTTATATACCAATATAAAGTCTATAATCAGACATAGTCTGTCCAATTAGCTGATTGTACCCCCCAGCCAGAGTACATTGACCATCACAGTGTACCCCCCCAGCCAGAGTACATTGACCATCACAGTGTACCCCCCAGCCAGAGTACATTGACCATCACAGTGTACCCCCCCCAGCCAGAGTACATTGACCATCACAGTGTACCCCCCCCCAGCCAGAGTACATTGACCATCACAGTGTACCCCCCCCCCCAGCCAGAGTACATTGACCATCACAGATACCCTATCATACACCTGGCTTAAGTGGAGCATTGTGGGTATTTCTTGGGCAAGAGAAATTAAGCAGTTTTTATAGAGGCAGGGATTGAACCCAGACCTTCTAGATATCAAGTGTGTGCCCAACCTCTAAGCAACTGCTCCCTTACTTGACAAAATATTGTGGTTAACCTATTTTTGTGCAGGAACGTTATCGAAGAGGTTTTTTTATATGAGAAATGGCAAAGACGATACAGAACTTTAATTATTATACCCTCCGTCTTTGATGAGGCGGTATATTGCTTTTCACATGTAAGTTGATCTGTCTGTCGGTAGACCAAATGGTTTCTGTTCAGTAACTTTAATGCTTTGCCCTAGAATCTTTTAACTTTACATGGAGGTTGGTCATCAACATTAGATTTTGAGGTCAGTAGTTCAAAGGTCAAGGTCAATGTGACATTTACCATTTCTGACTATTAGGTTGTGATGGGGGCATACATGGTTTACAAACATCTCTTGTTTGTAATAGAAGAGTTGATGCTTATATTTGACATGTATTAATCTATCTATGTACTATTGCAGCCAGCCAATATATTACTGGATGAGAACGGTCATGTACGAATATCCGATTTAGGACTAGCCTGTGATTTTTCCAAAAAGAAACCTCATGCCAGTGTGTAAGTAGTTTTGTTCTCAGTGCTTGTTTGGTTTTAGTCTTGCAAAGGACAACAACTCTAACCTCCTCTGAAACCATTTGACCAATATTGATGAAATTTTGCCTGGATGTTCCTGATTGTCAAAATTGTCAAATAAAGTTGATCCATCTAGAACTCTGGTTGCCATGGCCCCAGGTAACAAAACCTTTAAAAATCTTCTTCTAAGAAACCACAAGGCATAAAGCTTAGATATTTAGCATGAAGCATTGCGTAGTGGACCTTTACCAAGATTGCTCAAATCATGACCCCCAGGTCAATATTGGCCCTGCCCCGGGGGGTCCCTTAATTTTGTATAAGAGATATATAGAAAAAACTTTAAAAAATCTTCTCAAAACCACAAGGCAGAGAGCTTACATATTTTGCAAGTAGCATTGTCTGGTGGACCTTTACCCAGATTGCTCAAATCATATAATCAAATATTGGCCCCACCCCGTGCCTCCCTTAATTTTACATAAGAGATATATAGATTTTTTTAAAAAGACTTCTTCTTTTGAACCGCTTGATGGATCATCATAAAATTTTGTCTGTAGCATCCTAATAAGGTCCTTTCTCAAATTTAGGGCACTTGTCTTCTTTAAGAGGCTACAGTTTCATATATAAAAATATCATGAGCAAGGTGATTCAGGTGAGCGATTCAGGGCCATCATGGCCCTCTTGTTTATATTACGGTTATTGGACTCCTTGAGATATATTCATAATCTTATTGAAAAGAAAAGGTGAAATCAGTGATTAGTTTAAGGACACCAAGGCGACGAAAAGAACGCATGCCAAGAAAATTTAAGAAATGTGAGTAAATTTGTTGCTAGGCAACTAAGTAACACAGCATAAGTGACCATTCTGAAATAATTGCTAGTTATTGTTTGAGATATGCTATTCTACAATATACAAGTGTTAGTTGTAATAAATCACGGTGTATAAGATTGAAAGAAACCATTAAATTTACTACAAATTCAATCTTCATGTCGCTGGCGCGAACGCATACCTCCTAGTGACCTTCTTTGGGTGCTTGGCAACTAGAATTATAAGCCTATTTCTGATGACAGAATTCTTCCGAATATCTGCAGGGGATAATAATTGACGATGCATAATAGAAACTGCAAACAGATTTTGAAGGCTTAAATTACCAACTCTCAGTTTTTCTTGACTGACCCTCGTAGATATCAGCTATGTTAAAGAGAAAGTATTTGTATTATTAGATAAGGCAAATGTTAAAAGGCGTATAATTGACAGTTACGTCTCTCACATATTCTAGGGAGACATATTGATTTTGTGCTCGATGTCTGTCTGTCTGTCTAGATGGACGGATGATTGTATTTCACAAAGTTTGACAGTGCTTGTTCTCCTTTACCACTCATATGATTTCAGTGAATGGTCACATGATGAGTTGGTACCAAACCTAGTTACACGTTTTCAGGAATTTTATGTTAGATAATTTTTTGTCCAATTTACGTCCATTTCTGGGAGACTGTGTCTAACGTTTTGTGTCAAAAACCTTTCTAGTAATTTAATGATGTATATATGATATTTCAGCGGTACTCATGGCTATATGGCCCCGGAAGTATTACAGAAAGGAACAGCGTACGACTCGAGTGCTGACTGGTTCTCATTTGGTTGCATGCTTTATAAACTTTTAAAAGGGTAAATATACACTTTATTAATGATTATCCCAGTCTGTGAAATTCAGAGCAGGTATAGTAATGTTGTATTCAAGCCGTCGGCTGGTCCGTATGTGCTTCTGCTGGCGTTTCTCAGTAACTAGAAGGTTGAATTTCATGAAACCTGGAATAAATATGAACCAAAATACCACAATGATGCCTGTCAATTATGCAAGAATATGTCTGCCTCTATATCCATCCACAAGCCTTGTTGTACTGTGTAGTATGTAAGATTATATTGCAGGTCACAGTTTGTACAATCTACAACTAAACAATTAACAAACAAGCCATTATTGGTGTTGAACATCTGTTAATTGAAAATGATAGTTTGAGTAAAATTTATATAAATTCATGGAATACGGCCCTTTTCCTGTATTAAGCATTATCAATAAATGGACAACTTGGTTTAAATTTCGTGTTGGGCAGGTTTCTTTGTCTGTAGCATTATTTATCGTCATGCAGTGATGTTCATTAAATTTTTATTGAATTTGTTTGATAGATATTTTTGATACAATCCTGAGACTGAAAGTTGTGAACCTTTTTGCTTAAACAAAATGTCTGCAAAGTTGTGGTCCTTTATGTTATAAACACCAAGTTGTTGAGAGATTTCAGCATGTTGTAAATGTTGTGTATAATTATGTTTATATGTTATTGTGTATTTTTCAGACACAGTCCATTTAGACAACATAAAACCAAAGATAAACATGAAATAGACAGGATGACTATGACAATGGTAAGTTTCTGAAACACTTTATTATTGTTGACTGTTTTTATAGTCCGGAGAATTTGACACGACTCTCGACCTTTTATAAGCATAATTTAACAGCTGATATACTGTCTATATTTTTAATCCCGGATTAATGTTGTTATAAGCGGTATGTATCAGGAAGACGCTTGATGTGTAATACCAACTCTAATCTAAAGGAAATTTATATATTCAACGCAAGAACTTTGTAATATATTCATGCATAATGGTCAGGTGCAGGTCAAGTTCTCTGTGCTATATACCTTTCCCTATCATTGTTTTCCAATTACTAGTGAGTTATATTTTAAAATATTTATCCAAGGTCTTTACTGAGTGATGATTCTATACATTGGTAAGACTCACATTGTACTAGTTTATAGTAAGGTTTACTGTAGGCAGTATATCACTGAACAGCTGTTAAAATCACTAAAATAGTGGTGTATCATTTCACAGATGAAGCTATTTTGTGTCAAATTAATAAATTATACTTAAAGAAGAGAAATTGCAATGTTTCTGCACTCCTTTGTTTGTATACAGATGGATGAGCTATAGTAATGAGTTGTACACCAATAGATTTATTTGTGGTTGTTTTATTTCAGAATGTAGATCTCCCGGATTCTATGTCACCTGAGATGAAATCTTTACTCGAGGGATTATTGAGACGAGATGTTGAAGAAAGGTTAGGATGTCAGGGACGAGGGTGAGTTTGTTTTTCTCTCTTCTCATGTTTGTTGGGGATGAGGTCAAGGTCACACTTGGATTTGAAGGTCATGACTGATGATGACAAGGTCACTATTGTAGTTGAAGGTCATTACTGTTGAGGTCAAGTTCACATTTTCATGATAGTAATAGATATGTTGAATATTGTGTGTCTTTCAAATAAAAATGTGACTTTGACTAAACAGACACATACAACATTTGTTACAGACTTTGTTATATATGTCCTAACAATTTTTAATGGGTACTGTTTTATCAAAGCACTTACAAAAATCTTGTAGTTATGCTCAAATTTGAATTCTTTATAATTTTTTCGCAACTGCAAATTAGTCACATATATGGTTTGTATGAGTTCATTAACTGAATTATAATTAGTACTTTAGCTCCATTTACTGCACTTTATCATTTTAAATAAATTGTAAAGAATATAAATTTGATCGTAAATTTACTGTTTCTGTAAGTGCTTTGATAAAACAGTACTCTGGTTTTGAATTGTGTCCACATTATATTCTTGTATTGTCAGTGTTATTACTGTTATTTACAGTGCTCAAGAAGTGAAGGAACACCCATTTTTCAAATCAATCGACTGGAACCAAGTTTACTTGCAAAAATACCCACCACCATTAATTCCACCGAGAGGGGAGGTAAATGCGGCTGATGCGTTCGATATCGGTTCATTTGATGAGGAAGATACTAAAGGAATAAAAGTAAGTGTTACCATAGTAACAGGCTATATACACTCAGGTCTTACATTTCCAGAATTGTCTTTAAATCCTAAGTATTGACTAAACAAGGGTCATTTGAAATTTCATAAGTTTAATTTAAACAATAGAACAATGTTTTGAAACAGAATTTTCATGTTTGGATGTGTGCTAATGGCATCGGAAACAGACTTGTTTCATATTTTCAGGATTGGGCATTATGCATCAGACTCGGTATAACCTGTCACTGTGTGAATAAGTGTGCTTAAATGAACACAACAGTTAGTTTCTATGCCTTATTTAGCTTTCTCTACAATTACTTAATTTCAAGGTCACTAAATTTTAGTTGAATTTGAATTAATGTTGTAATTTTATGGATTTCAAGACGGTTTAGGGATTATATTTCGTAGTCAAGTTCCAACCACAAAATGGACCTCAAAATCTTCAAAATAAATCTTCTTAAAGTCTACAGAATATACAAGATTTACATTAATTGGTATGATGATTTTGTTGCAGTTAACGGAGTCAGATCAAGAGTTGTATAAGAACTTTCCTATGGTCGTATCTGAGAGATGGCAACAAGAGGTTGCAGAAACCGTGTTTGATGCTATAAATACAGAAACAGATAAAATAGAACAGAAGAAAAAACAGAAACCAAGAATCGATGAACTCGAAGACGGTAAGAAAAGTCTACCCACCTGTCTAAGTGAAACACTGAATCTTTACAGGAATAGTAGCAATAATTTCAAAAATCATCAATTCAATCAAAAAAATTTAAACAAGATATTTGTTTTGGTGCAAAAAGATTAGTCCATTTTATGAGCATGTTACTCGTACTTATATTTTTCTATGTGAGTAATTGGGCACACTGCTTGCCAGTACGAAAGATGAACTGAGAATATTGTTATATCCCCTCTGACCATTTTCAATGATATTCAACATGTTAAGAGAGACAGTCTGTCAGGTATTACTGTAGATGGAATCTTTTACCGTTAATTTGTAGTAGATATGTCATTGTTTCGAGACTATTGCTTTATGAATCCAGTTGGCTTTGTTTCCCTTGACATTATGCATATAAAAGTCATCTTACCATCTTACCAGAAATTTGGACTATAATTTATCAGTTGATTGATTGTGACCTTACGTGTTTATTTGTATACTTACATACAGGTCCCACAGATTGTATAGTTGAGGGTGAGGTTCTCAAGCTTGGTGGACCATTTCTTCAAACGTGGCAGAAAAAACACTTAAAATTATACCCTAACAGACTTGAATTTTACCATAAGAATCGGGATGGTCAGGTGGTCCGAGGAAAAGGCGTGGAGGTATGCTGATATATAAATTCTAACACAACCAGTGGTTTCACCTATATAAACATAGAGGAAACTGAAATGTCCGTCATTACCTGATAAAGCACAGCTTTGGCCAAATAACTTATAGGATTCTCAGGAAGAAAATAGTGCAGTGGTTACTATTATTGATGTGTTGTCAAATGCAGAACATGGGCTATGTTAGAATCGAAATAATAAATAACTACCTGTGTTTTATCTTTAATAAAGTTTTATCTTCAATTAAGCACAGTCACTTGTTAGGATGCTTACACTTAATCACCCATGCTACGCACTGATTTAATTACTACGCATCCAACTCGTAACTGAGCTTTATTCTATAAAAAAAACACTGGTACATGTTTATTATTTCTTTATTAATGACCTACATCTTAGTCCTAGAATCATGTGTGTAAATTGATAAAAATAAGCCAGATAAGATATATCTATATTCATCCATAGAAGGTCCTGCATCTGTGAATTTAGAGTTAACGACTATTTCGTCCTTATTTGCAAAAGTGCATTGTAGTTTTCCTTTATACTGTATATACATAATTCCTGCAGATATTACTGGTCTGAGACAATGAAATTACTTGTCCCGAACAACTGAACAATTACTAGTTTTGTAGACTGATGTTATGAACTACACTAACGTTACCGCTGATAAAGGAATCAACAAAGTTGTCCTCACGTTTAATCGTCATATTCAGTCTTCACTAAACTTGGTATTGGTGAATTTGGTCATGTTAAAAAATTGCCAGATTGCTGAGTCTGAAGTTGCAACTGCTCCATGTATCTACTTAGTTTTTAGTTCTACTGTATCGACAATGTTGAATGATATGATAAGTTACCGAGGTTCTCATCAACGCATTCAAACTGATGATTATATCTACTGTAAAATCATTTAATTTCGATGGGATGAAATTCCGTGGTTTTGGTGAAAAAGACCATTTCGTGGGGACGTAAATTCGTGGATTTCGTATTTCAGTAAAAAAAATCGGGTCAAAACCTTAAAAAAATCAGGTCAAAACAAACAAACATGGATTGATGCTTAAACCCTCCCAATACGCTGTCATATATTCTTTAAACAACATAGCTTATCATTGTTTATCATTTAGATCGCAATTCATATTGATAATCCTACTAATAATCATTAATGTCAAACTCTTTGTTGCATGGATGATACACAATATACGATATAACGATTACCTAACACCCTATTTTAAAATCCACAAGTGTTATCATTTCTATTGTTTACATGGCGCATGCAATTTATAAATGTGTGTTAAACTTTGGGTCAAGCTGAAATTGATTGCAGTATTTGACACGTCTAAAAATAGACATAGTGGTACTGTGTAAGTTTACCTGTATGCAGATGTAGTGGAAGCTGCTTTACACTCAGTTATTGGAGCATACGCAGTTTAAACCACGTATAGTTTATGAAGTCACAATGAATTCAGAAAAAAATGTAATTCTTATTGGAAACTTAATATGTTTTGATCTGGTAATTAATTGACAGTCTGATAAAATTTATTATGTTTTATGCTGTAAGTAAACTACCAAAATCCTAGAAACATAAAGAGACTTATTTAAACCTGTAATTTGTAAACAAAAATGGCGGTCGCCGTAAATTTGAACATTTTCAATTTACATATTAATTGGTTAAATATTTCGTTGGGATTTGATTGCGTGGTTTAGTTCATCCACGAAATCCACGAAATTTAATCCCCCACGAAAATTAATGATTTTACAGTATGCTGTATATGTGGTTCAGTTAGCAAACTGGATGTTTTGGCGTATTTTGCAAATTTTTAAATTTGGCTGCCATTTCATCTTGCATGATTTTATCCAACATAGAACTCAACTAAGAAATAGGAAATATTGCAAATATTTCATTATGCTAAATGGCTGAAATTCAAAAACTGCTAACCTTATGACGTGCAGAAATAACCACTTTTACAGTAAACTGTTTATTGTTTATTTCAGCTGGTATCCATGCTTGATATTAAAGAGATATTCTCAGAATTCCAGAAAATCAACAAAACAGATAATTGTATTGTACTGGTACTAAAGAATGAGACAAAATTAGCAATTACCTCCCCTGTAAGTATTAATTATCTCCCCTAGAAGTATTAATTGTCTCCCCTAGAAGTTGTAATTGTCTTCCTTGTAAATATTTATTATCTTCCCTGGATGGCTTTTTACCTCCACTGCACATTCTAAACAAATCAAGGTTTACAGAAAAGTATATATGGAAAATTATGTATCTGTACAGAAAATATTTCACATTTTGCATTTGATCAGTAAAAGTGGAGTTGTGGCCCTGAATTCAATAAAAATAATGACTGCTTTAAACTTTTGTGGTGCATTACTGTACAACGTATTGTCCTACTTTAACCAGATTTGACCTATCTATTCACTGACAAGTATAGATGTACACATTGCTTTTCATTTTGAACATGTAACAAGTGAAGTTATGGCTTTTGATGGCCAGGGGGCACCTGTTTGCTATTGACACATTTCTAGTATTTATTTCCAAATCTTAGAACAATTACTATTCAAACTCGTACTGTATGGTGCCATCACCTAGCGATGCGCAGTACGAAAACATTAAGCTACTTGGCTTGCAACAACCCAAATGAAGGTTGATCAATGAAGCATTATCAATGTTAATAATTACGTGTTGATGTACTATGGTTTACTATATATAAACTAAGTGTGACTGTATATTTATATTTCTTTATTACTATTTACAGGACAAAGTGTTAATTAACCAATGGAAAGATGAGATCTTGAACGGCTTTAAACTCTCTACGCAGATAATGGCTAATATGAACAAAAAAGCTAGCAAAATGTATGGGGCAGAAATAAATAACAGTACGAATCCTGAATTGAGACCCCCACTTGAGCATAGGAACAGTAACGGCAGTTAGGGGAAATGAGTTAATAAACATATCTGTGTTGTCAATGGAGGTGATAGATCGGACACGTGATTCAAGTTCTTTGTGATTGGTCCATTTCTGTTGCTATTTTTAGATTTGGATTGTGGTTAGTTTTGATTAGTTAAGCAGTACTGGAGAGAAACTGGTATCGGTACGACGGTAGGAGAGGGTTCATTTTGTGGCAACTTTTTTTAATACAGATGTTCTTGTGTTGTTCATGTTAGAAATAATATTTATAGTATAAATGTTGACATATGGGTACGTATGGGTAAACTAAGTCATAGAAATATGCATTCTCCCCCATTGAGCATTATTGTATTAACATTTTTGTCATTTTAATGATCAGTGCTTTAACATTAGTTGCTGCTTTAATTACAGGCTCAAGGTTATAGTTCCAAGCCTCTGATTGGTCGAGTCAGGTCTGATGTTGCGATCTGATTGGTCTGATTTGATTGACCAATGGCTGAGCTGCATATTGAAGACTGGGTCTTCAAAAACTCAATTTTTATAACCTTGGGCCAAGATTTCTGTTGTATTTTGTCTGCTATTGTACTTTACATATCTATGTAAGTTAAATCACATGAAATCAAAGACAGTATTTACTTAAACTAGTACCAGTCATATAGGAGTAAGTTATATGTGTGAACCAGTCATATTTGCTTAATTGAATTATGCATGAATGAACTGTTTTAAGATATGATGGTGTCAATGTATTTGTCAGAATCCTCTCAAATATATGTTTATCTGATTGGTCAGGTCAGGTCTGATGCTGGGATCTGATTGGTCGGATCTTATTGACCAATCAGATTTCAGCATCAGTTTTCTCTCAAATATATGTTTGGAACTGGGATGTTTTTATTATGGTACGTGGGTAAGTATGTTTGTCCGTCATGCATGAGTTTGTTTGTGTGTAAGTTCGTGCTTGGTGCGTGCAAACGCTCATGCATGCGTTGGTTTGTTGGTGCATTGTGTCAGTGTTTGCTTTACTAGTGCAGCTGATCTTGGTTATATTTGTATGTAACCAGTCTAGGTTATATTTGTGTGTAACCAGTCTAGGTTATATTTGTATGTAACCAGTCTAGGTTATATTTGTGTGTAACCAGTCTAGGTTATATTCGTGTGTAACCAGTCTAGGTTATATTTGTGTGTAACCAGTCTAGGTTATATTTGTGTGTAACCAGTCTAGGTTATTTTTGTGTGTAACCAGTCTAGGTTATATTTGTGTGTAACCAGTCTTCATTTCGAAATGTTTGTCTTGTTAAAGTATTTGATTTGTATGATATGGAATGTTTTACTCTTTATACCTACATCACTAGTGGATTGAATCTTAAGAGATTTTCTTACAAGAGTTGCTGACTGAAAGTGAGAATGCTGTATTAACAGGTTGCTTTTGTTCCTTCATTTGTTTGTTCTCTCATTTTTTGTTCCTTCATTTGTTTGTTCTCTCATTTCTTTGTTTTTTCGCTCTTCATATCTTCCTGCAAACAAAGATTAAAGTGGGATATGTACGAGTCATCTGTTGGTCGGTCTGTGGGCTCGTCCTTGTGTCTGTGGGCTTGTCTATTTGTCTGTTGCTGAACACCTGTGGCAAGAACTATTTTCAGGGTTTTTCCAGAGAAGTTACATGCATCAGATAATATCACACACATAATAAGCTTCAAGTATAGGTGTGTAAGTTGGTGTAAATAATGACTCACACCTTGTTGCTACTTGACCACACTTGATCTAGTGACATTCTTGGACTTTTTACAAAATATGTGTAACAAAGTGTTGTTGCTGGGGTATATAACACATCCAGTGGTCACGCTACGTCTTACTGGATGTTTGACTGTATGAATCTCACAATATCTCTCTGTCTGTCTCATCATTGAGCCCTGTATGTGCTCTGGTCCTGCCTTTCTCTAGTATATACTTCATAAATCACTTACACTGTTTTGGCATAATAGCCTTGTATCGGTATACCTTGCAATATTAAGCAAGCATATATTTTATACTTCTACATTTTGTTGACATAATGGTTACAACTATGGCCTATTCCTATTTTTAATGCTGGACATTTAATACTACACTGTTGAAACTTTCGTCATTTCTGTATCTTTCTATGAAACATTTCTGTATCTTTTTATGAAACATTTCTGTATCTTTCTATGGAAACATTTCTGTATCTTTTTATGAAACATTTCTGTATCTTTTTATGAAACATTTCTGTATCTTTCTATGAAACATTTCAGTTACATTGCCACCATACACTTTGTACTGTGGGTATCTAGTCAGAAGTTACAGGTTCCAGTCAACAGTTCAATTATCAGCAGTCAGGAGTCATGTTTACATGTATCATTCTCAGTGGTTTACAAACTTGATATGCAGACCAGTCTAGGAATGCTGCCTTTTCATTGTAGGTCAATATTCAAACTAAGTATTGTATCAGCCAATCAAAAGCAATGTTGTTTAGACTGGTCTTGAAACTTATATCATCAGATAACACCAGACTTAAAGTATTATTTATACAGTGTGTTGTTGGAGAAATGTGTTGTTGAATTTGTTTTTGCAAATTTTAAATATTCCTAATTGAAGAAAAGTATTCTTACCTATGTCTGTCAATAGATTCGCAGATGCTGCATATATGTCAACAAATAATTCATGAAATATTGTTACAGTAAGAAATTGTTTTACTGTATTTCTACTCATCAGAATATCTGTGCATAATGTGCCTTTTGTTTGATTTCCTCTTTGTGTGTTTAAGAGTAACCATGGCAACAAAAAGTATTTGCAATATTCTTTGAGACCTACTACTACAGATATTACAGAAACACTTGAATTGAATGACTTCGCATGTCGTACCATGTTATGTATCTATAAGCGCGACATATCCCTGACCTGACAAATTGAATCTCTGATGTCTGTCGTGTTCCTTAAGGCTTCTATAATTAAATTTTGATCTGGTTTTAAGTCACCAGCTATATTATACAGTGACAGTTAAAGCCTGTAGTGTGTGATATCAATGTGTAGCATGCAGTTCTATCAGGTGTGTGATATCAATGTGTGGCACGCACTTCTATCAGGTGACTTTTATCAAACAGAGAAAAAAAGGCACCAAGCAAATATTTTCTAGGGTCTATTTGAGGCATTTATTTCCTTAAAAAGCTGTTTATTTTTGCAATTTCTCAAATTTACCATGGCTACGGGCTTGTCATGTCCAGCTCTTGTTGAAAAGGTGTCAGTTCCTGTGTGTAAACGCAATTTATTTTATGTTGCTAGCGAAGCATGTATTATTGATTAAAATAATCACTGACGACACCTCATTCCTGATTGGGTCCCATTACCATTCATGGTGAGCACCAAGCCAGGCAAATACTACTACATACCATTATAGCTGAGAAACACCAATATTGTCTGAGAATCTCAACTGGTTACGATCCAGTATAATGTGATGTTTACAAACATGAATCAGTTTGGTCAACTATTGCAAATTGGTTTTACAAATTACTTCAGTGAACAGATATGATCAATTCTGTACTAAAACCATCACTGATAAATCGTGCTCATCTGATTATTTCACCTTTGGGAATATACCAAATTTTCCCGCCTTTCTCATTATATTGTCGGTCAAAAGCCATAAATAGATTTTGTTGACTTTGTTAAAACAAACTCCAACAATCAATAAATTTTAACTTGACGTGTTTTGAGCACACTATATCATGCTAATTGGTCTGCCATACTCCTGTGTTTATATGATAAGGGAGATCACTTATATGTCACATATGTTTCACTGTGTGTGTTGAGAAGCTTCCAGAAAGTACCGGTTACACAATCACACAATCACTGTATAAATACTTGGCATGATTCAAGTCTTAAAGGCTGTTGTATGACAACATTGTGTGTATTGATCAAAGGGAGAGAAGTCATAACAAAACTAACTCTACATAAAGATGATGTCAAGACTTCTCTCCCTTTGTTACAAGAATTTGCATTGTCCACTTTCCCTACATTGTGGGTATTGAACAAAGGGAGAGAAACATGATGTCATCTTTGCTTGGAATTTATAGTTTTGTGTATGAGTTTTCTCCCTTGCTCTATAATGATAGAAAGGTAGATAATCTTTGCCTTTGTGTGAGACTACAGTAGGTTTGTCTGGAGTTATCTCCCTGTAGTGATTAACTTTGTATATAGAGGAGCAGGTTTTTTTGTTAAAATAAATTACAATCTATATAAATTGTCAGTACTACACTGACAATATTAGGAACAGTTTGTTCCATTGGAGATCAAAGTTTACAAACAACTGGAGGAATTCTATAATTGATTATTATGCTGCAGCCGGTCTTATGGCAAATAAGTTCATCATGTAAGTCCTTGCTTCAGTTTTGTCTATAATTTTCTTTTTAAATAAACAAATGTAGTTGTATGTTTTGTGGGGTATAGTTTTTGACAATGATGCAGAGTCTGTGCCAATAATTGTAGAAACGCTGTCAATATGAAGTTGTGTTTTATAAAAGCTTGATTCACAGGTAACTGTATCATTGATAAAGAGTAAAAAATAATATTATTATTTTCTTTTATAAATTTTATGTTATTTTGGATAATTATAAATTTTATAAAGGAATATTGTTTTGTTTGTTTACTCTTTATTAATGATACAGTTACCTGTGGTTTAATTGGTGTGTTATCTGACCACATTAATCTGAGATTCGAAGCTTACCCTCATTCAAGTCTGATGAGTCTCAGCCCTACGTTCAAGGGAACAATATGTGACGTACCTTTTGCACCTAGTACGCACATGTTATTCGTTGAACAGTATGTTTAAAAAACATGTTTGAGACGTACGCCAAGTTTGGCTAACCATATCCGGAGCTGGTGTGTGAGTATTTGTGTTATTAAACAAAATGGCGGACAGAGGCAAACAAAAGAATGTGAATAGTAAAATCCGTGCATCTGTTCATATTTTGAACTGAGAACGGAAAAATGGGAATTAGTACTTTCAAATTGTATGCCGCAAACGAAGCGTACAACGAAGGATTATATCGACAAAAACCCGTGAGTGTTTAACATGTTTGCTGGTTACTTTCCTTGAACGTAGGGCAGGTTTAATGTGGTTTACTAATACATTGTTTTATGATCTAAGCAGATGTTATTTATATGTTTGTTTAGTACTAGTATTTACCATGGATATGTCCAGTACTTAAAACCATGTGCAATATTTTGTCATTATTTCATGTGCTTTCATTTTGCTTTTCTGCAATTTGTTCTGACTGTGTCTTTTGTTTCTGTCTGGAATGATGCTTATAAAACTCTGTTTGAATACCAGTCAAAAATACTAACATCTGATTGGGTGTTTATGAGGTGTGTCGTAACAGTGACCTATAGAAAGTGATTATTTGTAGACTGGTTTACAAACAAGAGTTCTTAGTTTAATTATCTCTTTATCATAGTACATTGCTGCATAAACCCTAATATTTGGATACAGAACTTCTGATGTTGAGAAAATGGGCCAGAATTATTAAAATCTTGATTGTCCCCTTTGTCATGCGTCATTTTATTTTTTGTAAAAACACCCTTAATCAGTTCTATATTTTCTTCAGAATCATTTACAAAACCCAGAAGTCAAAATATGCAAGAGAATCTTTTTTGATAGAAATAATAAAGATAGGGTCATATTTATAAAATATCAGTGCCAATATGTGCTTACAAAACCAGTTATTATGGGTTAGCGTGTAGGCCTAATGAAACACTCGAGATCACTGTTATTCCAAGTCAATGTTTTACATTTCAGTCAAATTCTAACCTGAACAGCAAGGTAAATTCAATGACATAAAGTCTTGACACAATAACTTAGATGGTTTATAGATAAGAACTCAATTACTGGACCTCTAGCCTGTCCTAAAAGCATTGTCAAGGGGTCCAGTTACCGGACCTCTAGCCTGTCCTTAAAGCATTGTCAAGGGGTCCAGTTACCGGACCTCTAGACCTGGAGACAGTGCTATTTTTCAAGATGTTATCCTGCATTAGTTAAATACTGACAAGACCCAGAAGAAAGTGTTCTGAATGCAGGTTTCTTTCATTTGGCTGCATTTTATTTTTGCACCTCAGTATTTTAAGTTATGACTGTCTTAAGATTTGTTTTAAAGTAAAAAAGTTCACATCTGAGAATGAAGATATCTATATGAGAAGTAAGGATAATGTCAGAGGATTTCAACTGGTCAACCCGCATTTAGACTGGTACTGATTTGAATATTGAAATTGTGACCGGAGGACCAATCTAGGATTTGTTGCACTATTTGGTCTACCTTTGGCTCTTAAGTAAGAAGGGGGATAATTTATAATATTGATTATTGTTAAATGAATGGTGATAGACGAACGTGTGTTATAGATCAATATAAAATGTTGAATGTTGAGATGTATTTGTTGTTCTACGAACATTCTATGGATGTTAAAATATGTATTTGTGTATATTAGTCCAGTAACTTATCTTTAATAATTCGATGTAAATATTTTGTTTTCTTCACATATTTTGTATGTTATATTGTTATTTATGATAAAATACACTTTTAATGTGTTCTTTATTTCTTTTACTATTTTTGTTGACTCTAGTTTTTATGTATTGATAGAAATAAATATATCATGATCATCCAGTATGGATAACTTGTTGCCATTTTTATTCATTTTTATTGATTGTATTGTGGGAGATTTTGTTCCCTCATGCGGTATGATTGTAGATGATTTTTTTAGGAACTTGTGTGTAGGTGACTTCTTATTTGTGTAGTCATAGTGTTAAACTGAATGCTTTGCTATGGTAAAGAGTTTGAATTTTTCAAACCAGTCTAGAAATGCTGCATTTTTATTGGTCAATTTTAAATTTGTTTCAGAATAAGCCAATCAGAGCTGTAGTTTGCAGACTGGTCTACTAAGTTTGATTTCAATCTCAGATTTTCTTGTTGCTGTGCTGACCTGACTTGCCAGTCTGATATAAATGTTTCCACGGGACAGGGGAGGGAGCGGGTGGGGGAGTGTGAAATGAGGGGAATGAGAAATGTGAAAGGGGGGTTATGATATTATATTTTTTGTATTTTAGAAAAGTATTAAATTTACAACCTTGTCCATATGAATTATTTTGAATCAATTTATTTCTGCATTATCGAGTATACAACATATCTTAGTATTACCATAGCTGCAATACTTATAATGATTCAGTTACTGAACCCCTAGAAACCATATCATCACCAAAATTTGCAGTTGTTTAAGCATTATGAAGAATGAAAATATGAGTGCCACTTTTATTTATTTCGTAAGTGCTTTGATAAAACTGTACCCTGGACATTGCACTAACTACCATAATAATTCTGAGGCTGCAGGTTCTCACACGTGGTTTGTTTACATTCACCTTGTGCCAATAAATTACATGTATTGACATTTGTTCTGTTTGTCAGAGCTTTACAAGTGTATTAACTAGATTATACAACCAATCGTAACAATTGCTTATGTTTTCTTACCAACTTATTCTGTACACTGACGACCAACATTAGCGGAAAGTCAGTGCAGACAAACTGGGTAAAATTAAGAAAAAATACCTCCTGAATTAATGCATTAATTTTGTATTAATTGAAATGAGATTGAATGTTGTTTGGGGGTATACTTTAATACATGTATCGGAACAAGCTGAATAATACAATAAACAAGTTTTAAGAACTCTGTTAGAGGCAATAGAAACAATATACTTCAGCAAATACTGAATGTTCAGAACAAGTAATAGATACATGCAGGATAATGTGCTGACAGACTGATTTTACATTCACTGACCTCGACTTTCTTACAATCAATTACAAGATGATTTATATCATTTGATGTATTTATTATCTAAACAAATTAATCTGATGCTCGACCTTGATGCTATAATATATAATATCGAGCAGCAAGCGGAATATATCAATTTCAGCGTGAAACATGTGCTTGACCGGTCATTTAGATTACTGGTAGTTTTTATAGTACATCTTGTACATGTTGCTAACCTGTCAGCATAGTAAAACAAAAACCAAAGTTGAATATAGGCAATAAATCAACTGTTGAAATATGCTGATAGAAGGTAGGAGGATCTCGTTAAATTGTTTGAGTAATATTTGCGTTATTGTTAAATATTTATTTAAAAATTTAGTTTAAGGTGCATATTAGGCAGGATGCATTTCTGAAACTACTTTCTCAAAGTGAATGTCTATGGTGTTATTGCATTTATTCTATGTGAACCACTCTGTTTCTGCATTTTTCTAGCAATTCAAATATTCATTTTGTGCATTTTTTATTCAAACATAGATCTACTGGCTATGAAACTCAGATGACTTATTTTGTATGATATTTGCTGCAGTATAGAGATCGGTGGGTTTATATATTATAGTTCTTGTTGTGTATACGAAGTTACGTGTGATTTTAATCATTTCTCTATGCTGTATGTTTGTGAAGCTTTTCACTTAATTTGTATCAGAGAATCATAAATGCACATACATGTGACATAATGTAGATCACATGACTGCCATGTGACATAATTATGTCATTTGGTTGTCATGTGACATGATTATGTGAACATGTGACAGGTGAAAACCATGTGACTGTTATGTGTTCTTATTTCTCTGCTGGTTTAACAGATCATGAAAACAAGAAATAAATTGTTTTATAATGTGATTGTTGATTGTTTATTATTGACCAAATATCACCATTAGTATCCAGGTGACATCACAGCTGTTGCCATGACATCACTGACTACTGTTGCCATGACATCACTGACTACTGTTGACATGACATCACTGACTACTGTTGCCATGACATCACTGACTACTGTTGACATGACATCACTGACTACTGTTGACATGACATCACTGACTACTGTTGACATGACATCAGTGACTACTGTTGACATGACATCACTGACTACTGTTGCCATGACATCACTGACTACTGTTGCCATGACATCACTGACTGCTGTTGCCATGACATCACTGACTACTGTTGCCATGACATCACTGACTACTGTTGCCATGACATCACTGACTACTGTTGCCATGACATAACATCACTGACTACTGTTGCCATAACATAACATCACTGACTACTGTTGCCATGGTATTACCGACTACTGTAATCATGACATCACTGACTACTGTTGCCATAACATCACTGACTACTGTTGCCATGACATCACAGACTATTGTAATCATGACATCACCGACTATTGTAATCATGACATCACAGACTACTGTAATCATGACATCACTGACTGCTGTTGCCATGACATCACTGACTACTGTAATCATGACATCACTGACTACTGTTGCCATGACATCACTGACTACTGTTGCCATAACATCACTGACTACTGTTGCCATAACATCATTGACTACTGTTGCCATAACATAACATCACTGACTACTGTTGCCATAACATAACATCACTGACTACTGTTGCCATGACATCACTGACTACTGTTGCCATGACATCACAGACTATTGTAATCATGACATCACCGACTATTGTAATCATGACATCACAGACTACTGTAATCATGACATGACTGACTGCTGTTGCCATGGTATCACTGACTACTGTAACCATGACATCACTGACTGCTGTTGCCATGGTATCACCGACTACTGTAATCATGACATCACTGACTGCTGTTGCCATGGTATCATCGACTACTGTAATCATGACATCACTGACTACTGTTACCATGGTATCATCGACTACTGTAATCATGACATCACTGACTACTGTTGCCATGACATCACTGACTTTTATTGCCATAACATCACTGACTATTGTTGCCATGACATTACTGATTACTGTTGCCATGAACTCAATGACTACTGTTGCCATGATATCAAGACTGCTGCCAATATATCACGACTGTTGCCTGATGATATAGTTATGGCATGCTATGGTCATGCAAAAATATATGCAGCAACATGACCTTGGTGTAACATTATATAGTAGACTATATTAGTCAGTGATGGGGCAATTCGGGAAATTCCCTAACTAATTGCCTGATCGGGAAATTTTGCTCCAAAAATGCCTGATCTGGCAAAAAATGGCCAATTTATACAAACATAATACGGTTCGACCTGTACATTAAGATATTTGACTATTAACAAATACGCACGTTTCATATCACAAAGGGTAAATCTAAAATCCTACTATTCACATTTTTTACATCAACTTGATTTTGAGATATCCTGCCATAAAAAGTACCCATTTGGTCAGTATAAATTCATTGTGTTCATTTGCCCGTTTTTGGCAACTTTCTACCGATCAAAATGTCACGATTTACTTTACTGATCGTGAAGTTTAAGTTGCCAAAACGGGAAAGTGAACAAAATACTGTTACACAGGCCTGCCATAATAAAATCATGCAAAAGCCTGAGATTCTATCAAACGTGTTTTGTGGAAATAGCTATTGTGCGGCCTTTGATGCGGTGACGTAACGTTCTATAGTTGGCTTAGTAGGAGCTTGCGTGTAATGCAAATAATAGTTTCTGTATGGGAAACTCAAAGTACCGTCAGATTTACTGACACGTCAGGATGACACCACTCTGTTTAATAAAACAGAGGAAATATAACAGAAATGATTTTAATGTATGAACCAAACTAATTCTTCAACTAAATATGCAAACATCTAAAATGCAATTGAAATCAAGCAATATGTCATGATCTAAAAATAACAAGATAAAATCATATAGAACTACTAAAACAAAACTAACCATGACTTAAATGTGACGTTAAAAGTTAAACGATGCTTGCAAAAATTCAAAATACAAGTACCAAAATGTATTACAAAATAAACTAAGTTATGATAAAATTAGACTTATTAAATACAATATTCAAACTGCTAAATAAACAAATGCGTCCATTTGCCCAAAGTCAAGCCCGAATATTCTATTTAATGATTCTGCACTTAAGGTAATTTGGTTAGCTGAAATTGAACCAATCAGTGTGTAACCGTGTCAGGAAATAATTTAATTTTTCAAGTTGGCAACAGGTTTTTTAATAAAAACAATTATGCTAAATTGAAAGAATACATATATGTAATGGATATTCATATCCAAAAATGAAAAAGGATTTTATAAAAGGTGTTTTATCTCAAATTGAAAATTGTCATTTTTTGTGTCAAAATCTTGTAAAACGTACTCACTCAAATTTAATATAAATCACATTGTTGTGTACTCCAATCTTTTATCCTGGTGCTCGACTATTTCCCTAATATTAATGATATCCACACATTGTATCAAAACGTTTGACCACTTTATTACTAGAATTGACAAATTCGATTTACACACAGCTGCTTATTATAAGTGTAATGTGTGTGTGTATCTGTTGATTTAGCTAACAAAGGGCACAAAAGGATGACCGTTGAAAATCAATGGGTTTGGCAATGACTTGTTTTGATTGCAACTAATCCCACTAATACACTTATACAAATGCCTTCTTCAAATGTTAAATACAAAACAGAATTTTAAGTTATACATGGTTTAATATTTCAGTGAATTATGGACTAATTATAATTGATATACTTTTATTCTATATTCGAGCACCTGGATACTAGATTGGAGAACATAGCAGTGTGATTTATACTGAATTTGAGTGAGTACTTTTTGCAGCACAGTTGCACAAAAATTGGCAATTTTCAATATGTACTTAAACTGAAATACCAAAAGAAAAATATGAATATGATAATCTCTAAATATTCTTGTTGACATTAAAATAAAACAAATAAAAAATACATGTATTTACAAAAATGTATAGTTAAGTAAAGGCTTTAAAACTTCACTTCAAAATAACGAATGGTAGGTTACTGCATCTAGGTTACTGCTACTGTTCTGTGTATCCTAATAATGGATGATATTTCTTAAGTCAAGATGAAAAATATTAAAACAAAATACGGAAACAACAAACAAACAAAAACATGCAAAAATGATAAATATTTGGTCTTCTTCTTGGTCTTTGTGGCCTTCTGTCATCGCGTACTAGATTATTAGAGTCTATATTTCTCTTTAGTTTCACGTGATGTGGGTTTAGTCATTAATAATGTTATTTGCCCATGTTTAATTGATAGGCGCGTTTTGAATTATATATTGAAGTTCATCATCACATTCAGTTACGCGTTTACGCGCCGATTATGGAGCAAAATTTCCCGATCAGGCAAGTCGTAAGGAGAATCCCAAAATTACCTGATCGGGCAATTTTCTCCACAGATCAAGGTCCTGCTATTTAAATACAGTAAAACCTCGGTAATACGAGCAGCGATTATTCGAGCAACCGGCCTAATTCGAGCAAATTTCAAAGTCCCGACGAATTTGCTCTATATTGTACATTAATTCATCCTTCTTACTCGAGTAAATATATTACGAGCATCCGGTCTAATTCGAGCACAGGTGTCGGTCCACTCAACAATTTTCAACGATAATTAGTTACTTTATCTCGAGGCAATCATCTGAGCGAAGTTTCACACCTCTGAAAAAATGTCAGATTTAATCTTGCTGTTGTCCGTAATTTTCACACATCGTGATAATCACATTTTATGACAGTAGCGTAATTCCTGTACAAGAACCATTGGGCAATCATGTAACTAGTATAGATTCTACAGGTAGTTTGTGCAGGAAACACTATTTCATAAAGCATCGAATTTTTAATGATATGGAACATACTAGTCTAGTATGTACCTTTCACATGAACATGCCTCTTTGCAGTAGCATCTGCGCATATCTTGCGTATATATTTTTGGCATATTTTCTGATTAAACTGTAATGAGGTTTCCATGCTAAATAAACTCAGGAGAAAGTCATCTCCGTATAATTTCTATCGCTCCCATTGCGATAGGTCGATACAGGAGAGTAATTCTGCTCTACAGTTCTGGCGATGTTATACGAGATGCTTGCAGATTTTTGTAAGAAATGAATGCTCGTAAGTTGGACACTGTTTGTTTTTCATTTATACCAACTATATATTTGGACAAGAATTGTAAATACATGGCCCTCAGCTCTTGGACATAGCCTGTTGGACAGTATAGTTATCGATCGTTGATTAATTACATCATGAGTTATCGATCGTTGGTAATATTCTTCAAATAGATACCCGATAAATGAAATGAATTCACGGCATTACTAAAAACTAAATTGAATAAAATCTAGCCAAGCAATTGTTCACCTGTTTTCTATGTTACGATTATGGGTATCACTCAATGCATAAGATATTATGATCTCCAATTTTGAACATACTGATCCTTCAGCCTCTGAACATATTGTAAAAGAAACATTGGTTCATTGTCGACATATTGTGATTCCCTTATATACCCAAATCCGTTTATATATAAATTATTTCTAATATCAGTTGCCCAATTCCAAAAAGCCGTTGCGATCATAATATAAAATCATTTCATAACAGAGTCGTACATATCTATCTTTAGGCGTTTTTAACAATCTTAATCAATATTTTATACAACGTTTTGAAGCATTTATATTGATTGGGTATCTACCAACATCACCAAGAACTGCATTATTACACGAAAACATACTATCATTCATAAATCTTTTACAAGCGTACACTTGCACATTTTCAATACACGACATAGACTTTAATCCCCATATTTCAGAGCCATAAAGTAAATTTGATGAAATCTTAGTATCAAATAATTATAAAAAACGTTTTATATGGCAAACACTGAAATTGATGTAAACAATTAAACATGCTTAAGAGTGCCCTCTTAGCTTTTACAGACATTGCTTCAGCCATTTTATACAGTGAGAATTTGCTAGGGAAATACACACCAACATATGTAAAACCATTAACAGTTTCAAGAGTTTCACCTGAAAATGTCCATCGTTTTCGTCTAGCTAGACAACCACCCCTTTTAAGAACAACAACTTTGGTTTTGGCAATATTGACATTAAGTTTTTTATGAACACAATATGCATGTAAACCAACAACAGTGTCAGCTGCTAACGCTACGTCGTCTGCAAACATAAGTAAACATATTTCGGCAGTATACCTCAAATGTTATTCTGGCATAAAGGTGCATGTAATTCATTTATAAACAACACAAACAATACTAGTATAGGACTTAGTTTACAGCCTTGTCGTAGACCAACTGGACATGTAAAATAACTTCTATGACCTTTTGATGTTTTAACACAGGCTTTTACAGATGTATATATGGACTGAATTGCATTAAACAATTTACGTTTCACATTATTGTTTCTTAAGACATTGTATAAAATTGGAAGATGAAAAGAGTCAAAAGCCTTTTGAAAATCTACAAAGGCAACATACAACGATTTCTTCTTCATACATAAATATTTCTGAACGATTGCATATAATATGTAAGCATTGTCAAAGTACTATACCCTGCTCTAAATCCACCTTGAGCTTCACATATTCTATTATATGCTTCAGCATAGACAGTCAACCTTATTGTAATTACAGATATACAATTTATAAACCTTGCTAATAACATCTATTAAAGCTATTCCCTTGTAATTATTAACACAGCTTACATTTGCTTTTTTTGCAAAGGCACACTTATAGACTTAGTCCACTGTTCTGGGAACTCCCCAAATTTAAATAGCCTGTTAAAAAGTTTGCTGAGAAAGGGTAAACGCACATTGTGTCCATATATTTAACTGTTGAGGTATAAGATTACCACCTACTGCTTTTTTGGCATTTAAGCCCTTAATTCCTCAATTATTTCCTCATACGTGATATCAGAGTTAAATATATAGTCATCAGATTCATCAATATCACCCTGATCCATGTTGTCAATCACAGATTCTGTATCATTTATATCCTCATTGGAAAACAAGTTTTAAAGTGGTCGTACCAGTCTTCTTTTGTCATATTTGGCTCAGTCCTGGGTTTACCAGACAATTTCTTTATTTCGCGCCAGAACTCACTGCCTCTATTGACTGAATCGTCAAGTTTCTCAAGAAGAGATTTATTATAGTTCAACCGTTTATTTTTACACATAATTTTATAGTTTTGTTTACTGTCTAGATATCTTTGTAAATCATTTTCCGAGCGACTGAAACGAAAACGCTTTAAACATTTTCTACTGTCTGTTCGTGCACCCTTGCATGAGGTATCAAACCATGGTTTTCCTTTATTAACCATATGTCGCCTATGTTTTTTTTAAAGTCTGCACTACAGCTTAATATAGCAATTTCTAGCTAATCTACAACCGCTGTGATATCCATTTCATCATTATCAAGCATATTGTCAAACTCATTCAAACTGTCACTTAAAATATTCTCTGTAAGGCATTTTAAATATTCAGACGCGTTATTGTCATTTATATGATAAAATTCACAGTGATCCTCATTGCTTTCCCGCTTATTTATAATATTATACTCGTTGTGCATATATAGTTTAAGTGGCAGATGACAACTTTCTGTTTTATTTGAGATGTCAAGCTTACCTATCCTAGGTGATGCAATGTAATAATCTATTTCACTATGTCGATTTTGGTTTATAAATGTATATTCACCACTGTTTTCACCAAAACGACCATTCACAATGTAACATCCATGTGTTTGAATCAACTCAATACCAAATTTGTTAGTTTTATTGCCTTTTGATACCCTGACTATTCCAATATCACCATCAATGAGTTCTTGCATGTCCTGTAATTCAGGTATATTGCCGTTTAAAACAGTATAGTCAATTAATGTGATGTCCGTGCATTTAGATCACCACATACCAGTACTTCTGTGTTACCTAAGTTATATGTTCAGCAATACAATCCTCTAACTGCTTTAAAACTGAGCTAAGATTCCTGCCATACAACGTAGAGTTCTCTGCTGGAATATACAAATTTATATAGATTACATCTTTTGTTGTACCAAATACTGATTTGTCAATTTTTAGTAGTATTCCGAACTTAAATTCTTCAGCATTGCGATTCACAAATTTACTAAGCAATGTCTAATCCCTACTATAACACCACCTAGTGGTCGACCACCAACTAACGACCTTTAAGCATTACAGGAAAATTAGAGGAAAGACTTTTAGCAATATTCACTATCAATATCCAAGGTCTCTTGCAGTCCAAATATATCAAAATCTCCAATGTAACAGTTTATATTAAATTGACACAGTTTGTTTTTTAAACCTTCTACATTCCAACTTAGTATTTTTAATTGTTTATTTGGTAGAGATGGGCGTTGGCCGTCTTCCTATTGTACTTCTTCTTCATTGAGAACTTCCATATAATTTTTACGTACTGCCATCTTAAAGATGCGTTTTGTCAGTCCATCACCATTATCAGATTTTTGGAAAGTATATACTTTACCCCGTTTGAAGTAACCTCCCAGACCTCTATTCTTAACCAGTTTTAGTTGTTGTCTCTGTATGAATGACAGGTCATTAGAAAGCCTGATGTCGCGCGATCTCGATATTTGAATAGCTTGAATTTATCATCACTTTTTGCAAATTTGGCAATTACCATTCGTATCAGAATCATCATCATCATCTTTTACACACACTCTCCAAACACGCTTCAATGTTCTATTGTCAAAGTTGTCTTCGGGATCTGCAACATCTAACACCTCCCTTTCAAACCCACAGAATCGGATTCACTTTCTTCTATCCCAAATATTCTTAATGAACATTTGAGTCGTTCAGATTCAGCAATATTCAGCTGCTGTTCAATGACATCCAGACGCTGTAAGTCCACTCTCACTTCATGATGAAATGCATGCAGACCTTAGAGCCTTGAACATCGTGATTATGTTGCAGATATTGAACATGCTGAGACACCTGCTGTAATTGGGTATTCATCTTACTTTGGGTGGTTTCTACAACCTTGACCTTTTCTTTGACTAAGCATGGCTTTTACTAACATTCACAACTATTTGTATTATACGAGTATATTATCAATTTTCATGCAGGATGTTACATTCTAAGTTAGTTAGAGCATATTAAGTTACTTTTAATATCTAAAAAAAGCTCCGCCCGCTCCGCCCGCTCCGCCCGATCCACCCGCTCCGCCCTTTTACTTAATAATTGTAAAAAAGATAGTTTTTAAGTAATAGATTGAACATATTATCATGTATAATACACGTTTGATACCCCCTGTTCAGCTAGATAAAACATAATTGAATGAATTAGATCGCGAAATACAACCCTCGAATAATTGAACTAAAAATACGCAACAAAGGATTTTTCATTAATTATTTTATTTTAAATCCATGACTTAAAGAAACCATCAAAAATGCTACTTTACTAAAATCCGCGAAATTTATTACCCGAGAAAAATTATGATTTTTCAAAATAATGGTTTTAGATTTGTATCAATATAATGTTAATTCCAGTGCCTTGGTCAATGTAACATAATTTACCGTGTCATCGATGTCCACATTCCTACAAACAGTAACGCATGCCAGATGACAGCAACTAATGTACAGAATTTATCTATTGCTCTTGACACCATTTTCCATGTGACGCGATGTAATTCATTTGCCATCTTGACCCTGTGACTTAGTATATCCGTTACCTTAACCCCACCATTTGGAGTAGGGTTTAACTTCTTTTCTGTCTTTTCGGTTTGATCGACTTTCTTCTTCCGTACACAGCACATCCTGACAAACAGTTTCATCTGCTTTGGTACCTCGTGTTCTTCATCAATGTGGAAGACCGCTAGTGATGCAACTGTTATCATGACAGTCAATGCACTGCCAAACAGTTGCATACCAACATATATGGTGAACAAAGCGACTTCATCAGAGGTTTCCGGCATCGAACTGTTCAATACCGTGAGAAACACAGCAAGCGTCAGGAAGATAGAGATGGACAAAGTTACTCTTTCACCGTCTTCTGACGGAAGTAGGAAGCTTATTACGTTCAGAAGTGAAATACACAACACTGGAATCAACAAGTTCATGATGTGAAATAGCGCTTTACGCTTCAAGTCAACAGAGAAAATGGCATGATCATAGTTGTCTTGGTCAAACTGCACGGGAACCAATTTTACGCCGGTATCCATGACTTCCCATTCTCCGCTCTCTTTAAAATGTTTTAAAGGCATTTTGTCCGACATAATTCTCAAAGCAAAAATCTTATTGTTACTTGTCCACGATGCAAAATCAAACTTACACATTTGTTTGTCAAATGGAAACTTGGCAATGTCTATTTTACAAGACACTGTGTACATTTTGAACGGCCACACTTTAACCTGGCCGTCACTAGAAACGACTGCTTGCCCACCTTGTCCTAAATCTGTAGGTTTGCCAAACGTATCCAGCAACGCAATGTCTGGTAGCCATATAGACGTATCCTTCACAGTTATTACACTAATGTTTGAAAACATATCATTAGTATTCCATACAAGAAAGTCATCTTTCCATTTCATTTCTAGAAATGCTCGAATTGTTATCGTTTGCCTCTTCTCGTTTATATTGTCTATTGACATAAGAAACATTTTTATAGTGACTTTTAATGGAGTTGTTTTATCCAGATGAGGTTTTACGTCGGGTAAATAATCCTTAAATAACGTCCTGTGAAGATCAGCCTCGGTAAAGTTTGCACTTGCTTTCCTAACCCTTATCGAAATTAGGAGGGTAAATAAAATCCAATTTTTCATCATGTATCGATTCAGTAAAACCAGCGTGAATTTGTATCTCTATATTGTTAACATTTCTCACGTTTCTGTTATGAGTTGAATGTTGAATTCAGTAATGCTTCTCGTATGACATACTAGTGTTATCCATGATCAAATAACAATTTATTAATTTGGCTTTGATGTCAAAGTGAGGTTATTTGAAGTTACTCTTGGTATTTTGAGATAATTGACATTTTACATTTTGTTTTGATGTGATAAACAGTCATCAGATATAATGTGGAAGCAAAGCAATTATCAATTGATATGTTACGGTATTAATAATAAATACTTAATGAACATTATGATAGATCGCGCCCTCTTGGACCAGATTGACCTTTGTGAACAACTTTATTGTTACTCGGGACACTAATAGGTCGGTACTGTTAGAACATTATAAATGCATCAATAAATCTATACGTTATTAGCCATGGATATTCTTTTATCGGAATTGGAAATTGTTGTTCGTTAAATTCGGAGGAATGTGTGTCTGAAGTAAAACAGTAGAGTACCAATTTAAAGTCACGTTTAGGCATAATAAAATCCGTTTAGCCAAATGTACATTAATACCCCGCCCAATCCCGATCGTTGAGTTGCAAGTCGGCCGTTGCACTTGATGCTGATGGCAGCCACAGAATATTGGTCTGACCAATTGATACATCTGGAACGACATAATGCATTTATTATAGAGACATTTATTTGTGCGCCGGCGATTATGAGAAAGGCGGGGAAAATGGTCTACTCCAAATAGGTGGATCAATCAGATATGCCCGCGTTATCAGTGATGTTTTAGTATTGACCATATCTATAATATAGAGCCATATAACTGCCACCACTTAAATTTTAATTTTCATGAAATGTTTCGTGAAATTAACAAGAAATTTCACGAAAACAAAAAATATCGTGACTGCAAGATAAATATCTTTACGTGAAAATTGCCAGTTACTGCTATGAACTGCCACGTGTTAGTTTTTAAAGAGGTCAAATAACTTTTCATGAATGTGTCCAATCTTTTTTTTTAAGAAGACGTTTTTACGTTTTGCGAAACTTTTCACGATCGTCGATTAATTTTCACTAAGACATCTGTACGTTTTGCGAAACTTTTCACGAAATTCGAAGAATTTCACCAAAACATTTTTACTTTGTGCGACAAGGAGCGAAGTTCGCCGAATGAGATATATCTACGAGGGTTGATAGAGAATTACGGGTTATCGAGAATTACGTGGACTTTTGCTCTAATTAAAAAAACGTTACACTTACAGTTACAAATCTGTTGAACAGGTAATGTTGATCGATCCTCATTGCACTATTATACCAAATTTCATCCGGATATGATCATAAATAACGTAAACACCACGTCTGTAAGAGGGCATGGCATGATTATGAATTGCGGGTCAGTTCAGACATGACGTGTGACGTCGCCTTTACGTCTGTATAATTTTAAATCGCTTTTGAACAATGTTAATCAACTGCGCTTAATTTTCCTAGCCCATTATGCTCCTATTCTATGCAAACTTAATCGCTTCGTCATATTTTCCTCTTATATGTCACGGATAGTTAATTCTGACCTACGTCAGCCCCGAATTAGACAACGTCGGGTTTTTACCTCTATCTTCATTGTCTATCACATCATCCAGGCCTTCTTTCAAACTTCTTTCAAGCCATATAACTGCCACCACTTAAATTTTAGTTATGTTAGACATGTGTCTCGGTCGCGGTTGGCCATATGCATACCCTTTCATGAATATTGAACAATTGTCCTGTCCGCCACATGAGTAGAAGTTGCCTGTTCCTTCTGGAAGGGTAAGTCAGTCCAACAAAACAGCTCAGATGAATCTGCCGCCGTATATAACCTACAAAATGCTAAGAAACGGCGTGAAACATAACTGCATGTATGTAAAAAATAAGGCATTGTCACGTTAAACTTGCGATGAGAGTTTGAACTTTAAATCACGTCTTGTAAATTAAATCTCACATCGTCATTTTATGTACACTGACGTCAAGAAAAAAAGCTACATTGAAAAAAGTGAATAACTTTTTTATTTTCCAAAATATGCCCGTGATTATCGACACATCATCGATCAAGCCTACCGAAGCGAAGAGAAAATCCCGATCTGGTCCCGATGTGCCGAGGTATGGTACGACGCATGATTCGCACGTGCGCCTCCTGCTCCTTTACCAGGAGGTATTTCCAGTCGACAAGGTGCAGTTACCTGCTAAAGTTAATTTATAAGGTGAAATTCACAATGAAATTTGGAAAATGAAAGCAATTAAAATGTCACTACCTAAAAGGAAAATCGAGCATGGGTTTTTGGAATGCTGGAAAGTGGAATTTCGCAAATTGACGTCGTTGGACGTTTTTTTTGCTTCAACATCCACTATCGCCAGATTATTTCAACGCGTAAATATCACTAGGAGCTTATCAGATAATTATGTCTCGCGCAGATGTGTGACCTCTGTACGCCAAGACGTTTATATCAGTTAACGTTATCTGCATGTCCGCTTGATAACGTCACCATTGACTTCTTCTCATGTGAAAAGTAATTGTGGTCGGACTGTGATGTTTTACAATAACCAGCATTTTTCCTAGAATACATTCCTATGGAACAATTGTGGGACGTCCTTGATCGCCGTTTACGTCAGTTTTAACGTCAGCTACGAAACGTTCAGGCATTACACACTGTGAGTACGCTATCTCAATGTACGAGTGCTGTTTAGCTTGTGTGGATCAACTAGGCGAAGATTGTCAGCAGTTGTTGCAGGCCATGGAGGGCAAACGCGATACTGACATCTTGGGTAGGGTAACGTTTTTGGATCGCAATTTTGAAAATTTTAATGGCGATAATACCAAATGGGAATTTGTAGACATGTTTGCACACCTCTAAATTTTAGTCTTTGAGAAGAAATTATATTGTTACTATCCTAACGTATATATGAAATATCCGAACATATAGGTAGGTGTAGCGTTCCTTTTTGACGTCAGTTTATATATATATGGTTAAAACGGTCTTCAATAGGTACCACTGAGCTCTCTCGAAACTGCGTATACTTCCATTTTCCCCAGTTTACAGTAAATTTCTAACCGCGATGTATATACAGCGCCACGCACGGTGTTTTCGGATTTATTTTACTCTGCACTAAAGTAAACGGACGAGTGATTAATAACCACGGGCGTATATTCCCGATGCACTTGCGATGACACTAAATGTATCAATACTTCCCGAAGCTTACCCGAAACATCGGGGGGGGGGCTTCCCTCACACACCGGGGAACCTTATGCGTTCAGTCGGCAGAACATCTCCGAGACTGGTGGAGTGACGCATAAAACCAGAACACATAGATTTCACAAATTGTCTTATGACTTTCCCGAAGCTTCCCCAGGACCACGAGGACCCCGTTTCCGTGCCTCCCGATGCTCAATAATTTCCATCATTTTCCGTCAGTGTTTCGTCAGTATAACATTTGTGTTATGTTATATGACAATTACGGTATCACAGAGGGAACACAGGAAACATGTTATTGTGCACGTACGCACGTGTAATTACCACGTGGACACGTATTAGCTATCACGTGCACATGTGTAACTATCACGTGAACATGTATGAAACAGGAAATATTTTATTTATCACGTGCGCATGTTATACTTACACGTGCACAGGCAATAACCTACAAAATTTAAATTTGATAAAAGTTATCTAAGCATCTGCTCATATCTAAAGTATATTCATAATCGCTTTAGAATATAACCTACATTATGAGCCAATGAAAACGCCGAAGTTTGGCGGTTAAATGAAAATTTAATCATTAAAATTTTCTCTTCATAGACTTGACGTCATGCGTTGGCGCTACTTTCTATCAGCCAATCAGAATGCAGAATGTTATATTCTAAGTTAGTTAGAACATATTAAGTAAATTTTAATGACTAAAAAGGACTCGCTTCGCTTCGCTCGCTCCGCCCTTTTTAATCATTAAAATTTACTTAATATGTTCTAACTATAACCACCCTTGTTACCCTGATAAAACAACATGATTGGATAATAGCAACATGATTGAAAAATGGCCGACATGAAAAATGTGGTAAGTGCATTGTTTTTGCAATATTTTCCATATGAACTATCCAGATTGTTTATTTCAATATTACAAAATCAACATATGAAGAAAATATACTATTTGCACTAAACAATTTGCATATAGGTAATATTTTTCACTATGTAAAGCCTTAAAGAATGTGTGGATTTTGCATTTGAGAATGAGTTTTGTACTTAAAAACGTTGTAAAACTCATTTATTGAACTATATGTAATGAATATCATTTGGGAAGTATGAGCAGTTGTATAAACTATGATTTGGACGTTTCAATTTTTTAAAATAAATTTACGCTCACCAACAATAATTCAAACATGTATAGTATTTTTTGGATACTGACCGACGTGATTGTTAAATTTATTAGGATACTGGCCAACATGATTGTGGATAAAAGCCAACATTACCAATTGAAATCTTGCCAATGGGATTCTCAAGGTACAAATAATTGTACATTAAAGAAGTGTGCTCATAAATTGTGGTAGCAGGTTTATGAGCATACCCGATGTAAGGCATTTCACACCCAGTCTATAGCACATGCTTTTAGGACATTTAATAATCAAAGCACTAAGAGTGCTGATGAGGGGCGATCTGGTTGCTGCTACTAAAGCTTAAACGACTTTACACGTTTAATGTTCGTTTTCTTACTGCCGATCTTGTCTTGAATGTCAAAATAGGCATATGTGACTATATAGGCATGTTGGGTATCTGGTTGCTGCTACTAAAGCTTAAACGACTTTACACGTTTAATGTTTGTTTTCTTACTGCCGATCTTGTCTTGAATGTCAAAATAGGCATATGTGACTATATAGGCATGTTGGGTATCTAAATAATTGTAAAAAGGGGCATATTGATGTATATGTCATACGTGTATTGAATGCGTATATCAAAAGTGGCTTTTAAATAATACTACGCGCCTATTTATCAGATTCTACAGTACCGTCTTGTAATCACTTCCATCACAGCGTGAGACATCTCTAGAAAGCGGCTAGTATAGCCACACAATATGATTGCATAACATAACGATATACGATTCATTGATAAAACCATCACGTGACCCTGGTCTGAAGTTTCTAAAAATAGCTATACGGCTGGGACATTTGATAAACGCGTCATTTTCATATTACGAAACAAGTTCGATATCTCCCCGGCTGAGTGATTTTCTGCAAAAATATCGATTCAACGAACAGTTTCACGATAATTGTTGATCGTAGAATAAACAATTGTTGCTGATTGAATTAAATAAGTTTAAAAATTTGAAGAAACATGTTGCAGTATTGGGAATGTTGACAGTTTCTGGAACTACTTGAATGCGGATTCACATAGCAGCCTAAAGGCGGTCCAGGTTGCATTAAGAAATGGGCAATGGTAGTATAGAGAGGCTTACGCCTACCAAAAATGGGTACAAATGTTCACCACATCAAGACGATGTGTCATGCACAAAACCCAGGTCCCTATCTTAAAGGTCAAGGTCACACTTAGAGGTCAAAGGATAAAAGGCTCAAATAGGCATGTGATTCGTGTCCGCTCTGTAATTTTGTCATCTCCTATTGGATATTTATAATATTTGGTACAAATGTTCACCACATCAAGGTGATGTGTCATGTGCAAGACCCAGGTCCCTAACTTAAAGGGCAAGGTCACACTTAGAGATCAAAAGTTAAATTCACAAATAGGCATGTGATTCATGTCCGCTCTGTAACTATGTCATTTCTTATTTGATATTTATAACACTTGGTACAAATGTTCACCACATCGAGACGGCGTGTTATGCGCTAGACATGAGTCCCTTGCTCAAAGGTAAAGGTCACACTTAGAGATCGAAGGTAAAAAGACTCAAATAGGCATGTGATTCATGTCAGCTCTGTAACTATGTCATTTCTTATTTTATATTAATATTACTTGCCATAAATATTCACATCATCAAGACGAGGTGTCATGCGCAAGACCCAGGTCCCTAACTCAAAGGTCAAGGTCACACTTAGAGATCAAAAGTTAAAATTCTCAAATAGGCATGTGATTCATGTCAGATCTGTAACTATGTCATTTCTTATTTCATATTTATATTACTTGCCACAAATGTTCACATCATCAAGACGAGGTGACATGCGCAAAACCCAGGTCCCTAACGCAAAGGTCAAGGTCATACTTAGAGATTAAAAGTTAAAAGGCACAAGTATACGCTTCTGGTCTGCTTTGTTCTTTTGTTATTTCGTTCTGGATTTTAAAATTACTTGGTTACATTCGCATTTACACCCTGACTCAAATGTAAAGGTCACACTTACAGACCCAGCTCTTGTCTGCTGTTCAATGTCACATTTAAGCAATTACAAACTTGTTTCAAGTTATTCCATTTGCATAGCTTTATACTTAGGTGTCTGATGACAGCTTTTAGCGGGGGCATCCATGTCCTGTGGACATATTTCTAGTTAAATACTTTTTTCTGCTATATGTTGGTAAAATTCATAAGTCAAGACAGGTAAATTTAACACATGTATCTAAATGTGCAAAATTCACTAGGAATAGGAACAGTGAATTATGGGGACCAGGCTAAACGCTGTGAGCATGTCTTGAATAGTGCCAAATTGCATTTCGAATTTAAAAAAGGGGACATAATTTCAACATATAAAAAAAATATTTGATAGAGTTGCCTATTCATGTGGAGGTCATGGCGTCATGATGGTGATAAAGTATGCAAAGTATCAAAGATACATGTCTTAGAGGTTAAAATTGTGTACATAAACTGTAAACTTTTGTATTTCTAAGTACATTAGTACAAATGGGGCATAACATTCAACAACATGCTTTATAGAGTGCAGATGTTGTGGTCAAGACGGTTGACAAGTATACAAAGTATCACAGCAATATGAACATGCACTTAGATATTATAGGTTAATACCTTGAACGTAAACTTACAAATTTGCACAAAGTTGAAAAAAGGGACATATTTTCCGATAAATACTTCATAGAGATATCTACTCCTACGTACGTGTTGGGATCATCCCATTATTCTTCCAATAGTGAAGCTACATATTAAATTCGCACTGCAGTGCATCAATGAAAATTCAGTGTTGGTCAGTATCCACTTTAAAAGATAAATCATGTTGATCTTTATCCTCAATCATGTTGGTTTTTATCCATTTTTCACACATGGGTTACTTTAAATAGTTATCACGTAGAAACGGCAAATGTAAATAACTTACTCTAAACTAAGTCTGATAGTGAAAGGAATGAGCTGTATAAACAAAAGATCTTAACCCAAAATAAACAACAATATATATGTTTTATAGACTGTCAAATAAATCCAACACAGATTTTTCTAACTTTTAAACGTATTGTGTATCACATTCACAAACAAACGGATAAATAGTTTTAGTTTCATGTAAGGAATGTACAAGTTTATCTTCATACAGCATCAAAAGCTTGTTAAACCCGTAGATTTTGAAGAATTGGCCGAAAATGCGATGAATATGTAAACATACATCCGCCATTTTTCAATCATGTTGTGAATATCCAATCATGTTGTTTTATCAGGGTAACAAGGGTGATAACATAGTAGACAATATATACACCCGTGGTTATATCAAAAGGCAGGCCACCCAAGCGTTTTCTATAGTGCAGAGAGTAAGTTGACTATACCCGAGAAACCCGTGCGTTTCATGGTAAGATTTAATGCGTCGTGGTTTGATGTCCACTGTAAACTGATGAAATTTGGAGACTGCACAATTTTCGAGATAATTCATTCGAATATTTAATCGTTTCACTTCACTTACATAGCGAATAATGGTGATTGTTTCTGTAATTCCGAGCATTGAGCGCAACTCCTTTCTGGACGTGATACACGGGTACTACTGTACTGTAAGATTTACTGTACAATGTAGCTACTGATAAAATAAATAGTTACGGTTGGGTACTAATTTACAATACTGTTCATGTCGTTAATATGTTGAGAAAATCCCTCTTTTTGTGATTTAACTTTTATTCCCGATATAGTTACAACATATGTACACACATATCCAATAAAACATTACGGATTGAGATATATAGATATGTAGATCTATCAACATAAATACATGAGTGCATATATAGTAACCGTATTGAATAAGGAATAATTTTGGAAAAAAATAATAGAGAAAAGATCCAGACGAAAGTGGGGGAAAAAAATACTTACAAAAAAAAACGAAATAGAGAGAAAAAAAATCCATTACAAAAAGTTCCATTTTTCAATGTGCTTGTCAACTTTATTTTTCGCAAATGCTATTATTTCTTCCAATCTTTTTCTCTCTAATATTACATTTCGAAAATATAAAATGCTTGGTATTTCATTGATATTCTTGCATTTGAATATAAAGTATTTTGCCAGAAGTAAAAGGAAATTTATAGTTGTGTTTATTTTTTTACTTTTCGAGTAGTAGTTACAAAAGGAGATAATCTCAAAGCTTAATTTGATATTTGTATTAAATTTTTGGTTTAAAAACAATCCGACGTCTCTCCAAAATCCTTGAATAATATGGCATTCCCAGAACATGTGTGAAATCGAGTCACTAAACATTGAGCAAAAATCACAAAGGCTTGATAGAATCAAACAATACTTATGAAGAAATGAATTATCTGGGAGTATTCTCATAATATATTTATATTGAAAAGCTCTTAGTTTTGTGTCAATTGTTAATCTAAATGAACACTGAAATATACGAGTCCATTTGAGTTCTATACTGTTAAAAGTGTCCTCCCATTTTGTCAATGCTTTATTTAAGGTGGTTGGCTTATTTTTGTTAATTAGAGTTTTGTAAACGATTTGACTAACTTTTTGGTCTGTGTCTATGATTGAAATATGGTATGTAGGTTGTGCGTATGATATTGGTTCTTGTTTTAGTTTTGTTTTTATTTCTTCTGGTATACATCTTATTAAAGATTGGTAGTTTAGATAGTCTGTCTCTGGTAAATCATATAGCCATTTCATTTGATCAAATGTGTATAGTCTTTTCGTTCTGTAGTCTGTGATATGTTCTAAAAATAAGACACCTTTATCATACCATTTTTTGTAAAAAAGGAGTTCCTTGTTGGGTTTTTTAAATTTTGAGTTCATCCAAAGTATTTCTTTCGATAGCTGTGAAGAATCTGTGTAGGTCATGCTAAACCAACCACTAAGTACTTGTTTAAGGAACTGTGATTTTATATTTAAGCATTTCGTATCGTTTGGATCGATGTTACATCTAAATATTAATTCTTCTCCATATTTTTTAAGGTCTGACTTATACATTTCGCTCAGTTTTGAATCACGCTTAAGTAAACGCTTCACCCAACTTGCTTTAAGTGCCTTGTTTAGTGACCAAATATCAATCATCTTCAATCCACCATCTTTATAGTCCTGAATAATTTGTTTTCGTTGAATTTTGTCTGGTTTTGAATTCCATAAAAAACTGAACATCGTAGTTTCAATTTCTTTTAGGATCTCATTTGAAGGACTTTCTAGAACAGTCAGTGGGTATATTAGTTTTGGGATTGCAAACGTTTTTAGAACTGTTATTTTACCTATCATTGTCATATTTCGTTTACTCCAGGATCTTAAACATTGGTTGAAAGCATCTATCTTAGGTTTTATATTGTTATCGAGCATACATTGTTTGTTATTGTTGAACGTTATTCCTAAGGCAGTTGCTGAGTTTGATGTCCAGTTGAATTGTTTTTCTTTACAAAATATTGTGTCTCGGTGTCTTAATTACCCTATACGCAGTACGTTACATTTATGCGTGTTCAATTGCAATCCTGATCTTTTGGCAAATGCTTCTAATGTTTTGATTAGGCTTTCAAAAGAGTATTTCGATCCATCAAGTGGAAAACTTGCATCGTCCGCAAAAAGAGATTGTTTTATTTCGATTCCGTTCATCTTAATTCCTTTGATAGCATTGTTGTTATTTATCATTATAGACATAATTTCGATACAGATAATAAAAAGGTAGGGAGACAATGGACATCCCTGACGAACGCCTTTCTCTATGTTAAAGAATCGTGACATGTAGCCATTGTTAGTAACACTCGCGCTCGCTTCGTTGTATAGGACCTGTATCCATTTTATAATTGAATCACTGAAGTTAAAGCTTTTTAGTGTCTTCCAGATAAAATTATGGTCTAAGCTATCAAATGCTTTTTGAAAATCAGAGAAGAAAATTAAACCGGGTTCATTTGTTTTGTATGCATTATCGATAATTTCTGATATTAATCGGACATTTTCACCTATGTATCTATCTTTGATAAATCCAGTTTGGTCTTCGGTTATTATACTTGGTAGAGTTGTTTTTATTCTATTAGCAATACATTTAGCTGCAACTTTATAATCTACATTTAGTAAAGATATTGGTCTCCAATTATTTATAGAAAGTATGTCCTTTCCTGTTTTTGGCAAAAGTGTTATTAAGCTTTGTGTTTGTAGTGGAGTGAGCTTTCCATTTTGATAAGAGTAGTTGAGGGAACTTACTAGATATGATTTTATATCGTTCCAAAAAAGTTTGTAAAATTCAACTGATATGCCATCTGAACCAGGCGATTTATTGTTGTTCATTTCTTGTACTGCCTTTCGGCACTCATATTCGGTTATTTCGCCTGCCGTTAGATTTTTTTGATCGCTTGAAAGTGTTTTATCTACCAACTCAAAGTTTGAATCATCGTTTACTAGTGTTGTGTCTCTTTTGTAAAGTTGTTCGTAAAAGGTGATTATCTCATTCATAATATCTTTATTATCTGTAAGTACTTTGCCATCTTTGTTTTTGATGCGTTTGATCGACTTTTCGGAAGCTCTCTTTTTTTCCAAATTCGCAAAATATGCGGTGTTTTTCTCATTGCCTTCGACCCATTCGGCTTTTGATCTAAGTAGAATCCCTTTTATTTTGTCATCATTAAAATTTTCAAGTTTTTGTTTTTCTGACATTAATCTATGTTTTAGAGTTTCATCATTCGGGTCTGTATTTATATCACTTTCAATATCTTTTATGTTTGATTGTATTGTGAGTTCTTCTGTATGTTTTTCTTTCTTTCTTTTAGAAGCATATTTAATGGATTCGTTACGTATGGTGCCTTTTATTAGTTCCCAAAGTGTATTTGGATTCGCGTTTACGTTATTACTGACTAGTTCTTGAATAGAATTATTGATCAACTTTTTATAGTCATTTTCCATTAGGTACGAATTGTTAAGTTTAAAATAACCCGGTCCACGAGGTGTTGCCGATAAGTCTATTTTGAGTTTTACTACAGAGTGGTCAGATTTATATCCGGGAACTATTTTACATTCTGTTACTTGATTTATAAGACTTTGTGAAAGTAAAAAGAAGTCGAGTCTACAGAAGATTGGTGGGTTGTGATTAGAATGCCATGTGTATCTCCGTTCATGTGGGTATTTTAGGCGCCAAATATCATGTATATCATAATTAGCTATCAAATCTTTTATGCGTGCTTGACATTTTTTATGCGTATCTGACCTTCCATTAACTTTATCCATTTTATAGTCTATGACAGTATTGAAGTCACCTCCTATTATGATAGATTTATCTGAATGAGTATTTAAGAAAAAATCTAAAGTGTCATAAAAAGCTGTATCATCAATGTTTGGGGCGTATATATTTAACATAACAGTTTCATGACCATATAATTCTACATGTATTGCTTGAAGTCGTCCTACAATTATCTCATGAACACCTAGAAGTTTGTATTCTACCCTTGGGTTTACAAAAATACCTATCCCAAGGCTATTGGAGCTGTCCCCACTTAAATATACATCACCATTCCATTGGCGTTTCCATTCAGAAGTATTATTTTGCTTACAATGTATCTCTTGTAACAGACAAATGCTGTAGTTTTGTTGCTTTAACCATTCAAATACACTAATGCGTTTTTTCTTGTTAGCTAAACCTTTAACATTAAAGGTACATACTTTTATTTCATCCATATTTAGTTGAACCATCAAAATATTTGAGAGAAACGTTAAATGATAATAGTACATGTATGTTACATGTAGGTAGCATGTTGCATAAAGTTGTGAAGCACATTGTAATAGATATATGTTGTGAATTGGATTTGTAATTAATGTTCATCGTATGATTTGGAAAAAAAATAGAGTGATTTCGTAATGGGAGTTGTTCAATTTTGATGTCATCTAAAACAACAATAACAACAATAACAACAAAAAATCAAGAGAAGAAACGAACAAACAAAAGAACAAGCGAGAAGAACAACAACCTAGTCGCATTTAACAATTGGCTAGAAAAGGTAGAACACAATACATTTTTTGTACTCACTCAAAACATGCATATTTATACATATATCTATACACACATATACACACATATACACACACATATATATATATATATATATATACCCACACACATGCATACACACATACATATATATATATACATATGTACACACATACATATATACATACACATACACACATGCAAACACATACACATATACACACACACACACTTATACACATATATACATATATATACAGAACGTGGGCGTATAGTGTTCTCATTTAGCACTCTACATAACATCAATCATAACACATTAATTTATAATACATGCATATATATATAGATATACATTATTCTACCAGTAGTATATCAATTAAATAACCTGTAATAACCCCCAGACATTATATATCTAGTGCAAGATATAATCTATCAAATATAAATGAGGCACATCAGTTCTGTATAATGTTCGTTTCAACCAACATATCAATACATTACAAGTGTGGTTCAACCCAGTATTGTAAACTGTAGCATATATATATATATATACCGTAGCTGATAATGTCGTGTGTTTTGAAATGTACAAACTTGTAATAATAATAAAGTTGTATTATAATTTTATGTTTATCTCAACAAACAGCAATACCAAGAACGATATATAGAAACGTGTACCACAGTATACGACATAATTTAATGCAAATACAAGTTTATCATTTGTTACTGTACTGCATTATTAGTGCCGCTAATCACACCTCCTTATGCGCTGTGTATTATACCTTATATTATACCCTACATCGTATTTACAAAAAGACACAACACCCGTTCAATACACAAGCTTGAACGGTCAGTAAATTCACGTGTTTTCCACGTGTACATATTTGTAGATGATTATACACTGCACAAAAAAGTCAGCGTCCGATGTTTAGTGGTATTGTCAATCTTCCTTGTGTTCTTTAGGCGGCCAGGGGAGATTGATCCATGTGTCGTATTCTTCGAATTTGACAATGTGGAACTGTTCATTTTTGTTTTTGTATTTGATCGTGCCGTTATGTGTCCACACGTTTTTGGCATCAATTTCATCCGGCATTTTTTTCTTAACACACATGTACACGTGGAAATTAAGGCGTGTAAGGTCTTCGTTGACGAACAATCCTGTATAGCGCAGTTTTTTCCTATTTCCGATGATTTCTTCTTTCTTCCTCCTTGATACTAGCTTTACTATTACATCTCTATTTTTTCCTTTCCTGTTCGGCATCCTGTGTGCTGTATCAATATCCGAAAGTGTAAGATCTGCAACACCTTTTTCTTTTAGTTTCGAAATAGCTTTTTCTGCAGACTCAAGTGCATTTTCATCGGGGTTTGTATCCTCTATCCCTGCTATTATGATATTATTCCTTCGACTATATTGCTCCAGTTCATTCTCTACTTTTCTGTGTCTTTCATCGCTTTTCTGAAGTTCCTTTCTTATGGTGGCGGAAGTATCTTTTTCTGACTCGAACGACTGCTCAAGCGTTTTGATATTTGTTTTTAGTTCGTCACATTCCTTCTCCTTATCAAAGAGTCTACTTTCAAGCACTTCGATACTCTTTACGACAGATTTTAGGAGGTCTATTTTCATTTCCTGAAGCAATTCCTTCATCGTTTCTCTTAACGAGTTATCCCCTTTTTGTATAACATTTTCTATTCTTGAGTTTATGCCTTTCATGGAGCTATCTACCTGTGCTAGCTTATTGTTCATTTTGTTCACTTGTTTTACAAGGTCGGCTATGTTTTTATCGTCTTTTGAAGTACTATTGTACTCGACATCTTCTTTGATTATTTCAGCCGTTTTTGTTTTCTTCTTCTTTTGTTTTTCCTTTCTGCCACTCTGTGTCTCTTGTTCATGCATACTTGCATCGGCTTCACTTACACTAGAGTCCTCACGTTTTCGTTTGTCTATGATTTCTTGTTGTGACATATTTTTTCTTTGCAGTATACGTCTTCAAATTTTCGGCGTGACCTATGTTACATATTTGTATTCATTTTTTCTGTTTCTAGGTAATGTCAACTTTTATATTGTTCATACATATGTAGGAAAAAGCTTACTGTTGATATCCATCCTAAATTCCATTTACTACAATCACTCTTAATTCGAAAAAATTACATTTTAGTCTGAGCTAATTGTTTACATGTTTATACCGGAAACCAATAGTGTTATATATATATATTGTTATTAATCGTTTCACTTCACTTACATAGCGAATAATGGTGATTGTTTCTGTAATTCCGAGCATTGAGCGCAACTCCTTTCTGGACGTGATACACGGGTACTACTGTACTGTAAGATTTACTGTACAATGTAGCTACTGATAAAATAAATAGTTACGGTTGGGTACTAATTTACAATACTGTTCATGTCGTTAATATGTTGAGAAAATCCCTCTTACATTTACTCAAACTTCACAGTTCATTTTCAAAGTCAAACCTCGACCGCACAACTCTAGTTAGCACAAGATAACACTATGGCGAGGATATAGCTAGATTAAAGTCGAACACGAGCATTGGCTGCTTGGTCGACTAATTACGTACATACAATAAAATAAATATGCAAAACAATATTGATATCAATACTACAGTATATTCAAAAACGTCGTTTATCGTCCATGAAATATAAATACACTATCGTATAATGTATTGATATGTTGCTTTTAGGGTGCATGTTTTAATGCTTTTTTTGAAATGTGTTGTGCTTTAGAGAATAAACGTGACAGAAATGTACTAAAATGTGATTTTTTTCTGTCATTTATCATTGTATATGTTTCTTAAACATAGTGATACAGGAAAAATTAAACAGGAAAACATACACCAGGTTGGAAATTTTAAAAAATCACAAAAAAGTGTTCCGCGATGCGTTCGCGTTTAATGAATATGTAAGCTTGATTTATTCCAGTAACAACGATAAATTTGTTCTAATAAATATATTTTCAGAAACTAAACTGTTCTGTTTTAGTTTGTTTTCCTGTTCTCTGTCTGTACAAAATGTATTATATTTTTCCGTTATAAGACAATTTTAAACAATGACTGCTGTTGCTTGTGTTCATCCAGTAGATACTACATTGCAATATCAATTTTAACACCACTTTCACAATCCGTATCAATAAATAAATATGATAAGTGTACCATGGCATGGACGTATTACCCAATAATTGTATTATTCGATATGTTAATATATTCAAGACATTAAGAATAACTCGCAGAGGGAACACTTTCTACGTTCATACAATGCATATCAATAAGATAACATCTATATTAGATGGAAACATCATATTGTTGGTCCCGATTTACATGGAACATTTGGGTTTGTTCATGGATGCATATAATATTGTATAATGTCATTGTTCAAATGGGAATAACTGCCTGGTCCAATTAATCAGTGCATTGACAATTAACTGCTTGTGTAATACCAGAATGTGACGCGTATATATGGACAGACATTGGAACCAGACAGGTTAGTACGTCTATACAGATGAAATAATAAGATCACCAAGTGTAATAGTTAATAAAAAGTGAATAAAAAGTGAATGTGTTCGATTTTTAGATTATTCTATTGTAACAATGACGGAATTAACCCTAGTATTAATCACCATGATTTTAGCGTTAGGACGAACATGCGCTACTGGTGTTAATTTAACTGAGACTGAGACTAATTCAACTAAGGATGAGGCTAATTTAACTGAGGCTGATCTTTACAGAAAATTATTCAAGACTTATTTATCAGACGTAAAACCACATCTAGACAAAACTACTCCTTTAGAAGTCACTATAAAAATGTTTCTGATGTCAATAGACAATATAGACGAAAAGAGACAAACGATTACCATTCGGGCGTTTCTTGAAATGAAATGGAACGATGCGTTTCTTGTATGGGATGAAAACTTATATCCAAACGTAAGTGTTTTAACTGTGAGAGACACGTCTATATGGCTACCAGATATCGCATTGTTGGACACTTTTGACAAGCCTACAGATATAGGACATGGTGGACAAGCAGTTGTTTCTAGTGATGGATTAGTGACCGTGTGGCCGTACAAAATGTACACAGTGTCTTGTAAAATAGACATCGTTAAGTTTCCATTTGACAAACAAACATGTAAATTTGACTTCCAATCTTGGACAAGCAATAACAAAATAATTTCATTAAGGAACATGTCGGACGAGATACCATTTCGATATATGTTGTCTAGTGGTGAGTGGGAAGTAGTGAGTACTAGTGTTAAAGCAGTGCCTGTCAACTATGAACAGGACCAATATGATCATGTCATCTTTAGCGTAATCTTACAACGTAAAGCACTGTTTCATGTAATGAACTTGATGATTCCAGTGTTGTGTATTTCACTCTTGAGTGTGACAAGTTTCTTACTGCCGTCAGAAGACGGTGAACGAGTTACTTTGTCCATATCAGTGTTTCTTACGCTTGCTGTGTTTCTTACGGTCGTTAACAGTTCGATGCCGGAAACCTCTGATGAAGTCGCTTTGTTTGCCATATATGTTGGTATGCAACTGTTTGGCAGTGCATTGACGGTTGTGTTAACAGTTATTTCACTGGCGGTCTTCCACATTGATGAAGAAAACGAAGTACCAACACAGATGAAATTGTTCGTCAGGATGTGCTGTGTACGGAAGAAAAAACTCGATCAAACAGAAAAGCCCTCCGATACGAAGCCAAATCCAACACCAAATGGTGGATGCAGTGTCAATGTTAAGGATATACTAAGTCAAAGAGTCAAAGCCGCCAATCAATTACATCGCGTCACATGGAAAATGGTGTCGAGAGCAATAGATAAATTCTTTGCATTAGTTGCTGTTATCTGGCATTTAACACTGTTTGCAAGCATCTTAACATCAATGACACAGTAACTATGTTTTAGATAATGATATAGCATCGTTTACGGTGTTACCATGGCGTCGTGAATATGACCACTTTGTTTACATCTCAAAATTGACTGTTCTTGTCTGTTCATGTTTCTTGTAAGTGTTACTCGTCATAATGTATTAGGTTTGAAATTATTATTGGTTAACACTACGTCCATGAGCTTGTTCATGTATGATCACTAAGAAACATGGCTTATTATTCAATTTGCGGGATATATGTGTACTACACCATTTAACTTGGGTAAAAAATCCGTAAGTTGCTTAATGTGAATAAGCGCACTGGAATGTACTTATTAATATAGTCCCACGACGATAATGTAATTCCCGCGCAAATAACTGGACGGTTATATGTATTGATAACGGATAACAGGTTTAGTTTGATAATTTGAAAGTGATATAAAGATTATATCTGCTCCTATTTATATGATGACTGAATAGTCCAGTGGGCTAAGCTACGTGTAATTTATGTTTTTTTTGTATGCTATAGGATCGAATATCACTCAAGGATTCGAATATTTTTTTAATATGTTTTTTAAAACGTATAATTTTATTATGATAATGTTTTTTTATATACTTTTTGTATATGTGTATATAATTTTCTTTATGACTTAATTTTATTTTTCATGTTTTTAATTTATTTATACATATATTTTCATTAACATAATATTTTATGGTAAATGTACAATCATGCAATGTATACATAAATTAGTTCAATCATACATATCACATTTAACAACAGTAGCTAACTTTCTTTATCCGCTGTATCTGTCTCGGAATTGCTTCCTTCAGTGGCAGTATCCGTAGCCTCATCACTTGAATCCACCATGAACTCGACTCTTTCAAGCTCCTGTTCCACGACTATGTCCTGGTTCCAGTAAGAGTTCTCCAAGCAAACAACATGAGAACAACAGGATCTCCAAACTTCACCAGAAATAGAACTCATAGCTTGTTCGGTCAGGCTGAGAACATCGTTCAACTTGAAAGAGAAATTCCTGTCGGCAACTTCCCTATCCAATTTCGCCCAAACAAGCTCAATCGCGTTAGATCTGCATGATACGGAGGAAGTCGTACTGGCTCATGTCCGTGTTCCTTGAGAAGTTGATCAATGACACATTTAGGCTGTGGTTTGTTTCTCTTACAAAGGTTTAGAAGTTCCTGTTTGAACATTGTTTCATTAAACACAGCCATGATTGTATGTCCGCATTCCTCGTAGCCAGTGTTAGGCATCGATTCTCCTGGACTCAACGGTAGTGTGCATTGTCCACCGCAATCACACTATTAGCAGAAATGTTGGGAAGAAGCCTTGTTTCAATTCACTTCTTGAAGTTTTCAAAGTTTATTTCATCATGATAATCTCCGCTCTTGGACTTGTTCTAAAATATCAGCTGTGCACCGTTAACAAAGCCATCTTCAGAACCGGCATGCATTCCCCTTTATTGTATGACACATGGCGTTCACTCTCTGACGAATGCTAGCACTTATTGAGCGAATGTCCAGCGTGGGTGTAGGTTTCATCTGTGTATATGCTAACTCTACCAGGAACCCTTAATTTCTTCAACTTCCACAGAAACTGCGCCCGCAACACAACCATATCGCTGCGTTCAATGAGTACTTTCCTGTCCGTAGTTAAAGCATAGATGATGAAGTAGACGATGAAGATGTTCCCTTTCACCTTTGTACAATTAATCACTTCAATATATTTTTCATTTTATTTCACAATAGCAGATTTTCTAAATTCAGTATGATCATATGTTATTAGAAAAATAAAATAAAAACGACTATAAAAAATATGGCATTCTTCTGATTCGAACCCGTAAAACTAAAAGTGAAATAAATCCATACTCTCTAGCGTATACCATTGAGCCACAAAGCAACATTGAACAGATCCTTTATCTATTCGATTGTATTCATCTATTGTAAATCATGCATACCCTATGTTTTTATTAGGTATAAACTTTGGCTATAAATAGTCATGTTTGAAAATAACACATTATCGTTGTGGGACTATATTAAATGTATTATATTGTACTGTTGGTTCAATAACTAATACTAATGAGGGAACTGTCCCATTCATAAGAATAGGGGAGGCTTGTTTTATATGATAAAATAGAAACCTTCAAACAATAGTATAATACTTAAAAACCAGTTTAAGTGGATAAGCATGCCACTATTATACAACTAATTTTGTTCAATCTCGCCACTGGTTCGATACTCATCTAAGTTTCTTTAATTTAAAAGTTTTTTTTATTTTTTTACAAGTACCTTATTTTTTATTTGTAACTAATATAATAACATACACCAAGTAAGGTATGCAGTACGTAGATTAATTTTTGTGTTATGTTTTCATTCTTTATCAAGTCGTGTTTCAATTATTTTATTTTTATATACAGTACAACACTCATACAATCGTTTTTAATATATTCACTACAACATGAAACTTTGATCACTTTGAAGTATCGATTCATTAAACAGAGTTATAATATAAGACGTTATAACATGGATACATGCAATAAAAAAGTTGACTCAAGTGGGGATCGAACCTACAACTCACAATAAAATAGAAACTTGAAGAAAGTGAGAGTTTATCCACTACACTACAGCGCTTTTGATATTTGGAATGAGATTTGCACACTATTTGATATCGAACCAATATAAAGTTTACCTGACGGGTGAGTTTATGTTATTAACTGTTCTCATTTGACTTTGAACGCACTATAAATATTGCGTGTTTTGTACAATTACTGTCAACTAGTTACGATAGATTGTATATCCAATATTAGATATGTGTGTTATGTTGTACATACATTAGTATTTGAATTTAAAACTCCCATTGGCTAGATCATTATACAATAAATTAATACACATTTGTAAATGTGATTTTCTCGTTAGTTACGTTTCATTGATTTTCCATGTACAAGGACGTTTCAGTGGGTAATAATTTTGTTGTTAGCTGAATATGTTTGTTTTATTCAATTTAAACATATATTAGTACAAAAAGATTACATAGCTACATCAAGAATATAAAACGTCATATGTATGCATTGTAACCAACACTAATAATATATATACATAATCTCCTTATACTATTTATCCCCACTTTACAATTATGGTTGTTTGTCGAATAAAATAAATTATGTAATATTGCCGAAGTTGGATGTTAATACTTCAACACAAATAAATTTAAAAAAATAAAACAATACAAAATCAACCGTGACCTCTGGTTCTTATTGTATAAAACTCTGTATCTGTTAACAAAAATATCCATTTTGTCATTTTTAAGGCTATTTCCCGTTCAATAGTTATTCTTGTTTTAAGGTAGTTTAAGAAGTGTTCAAAACATAATATCCCTAGTTTTTGTTTCGTATAAAAAATATAATACTTCATTAATATGGTGATATAATTAATCAAGTTATAGTGTACATGTTTTTTCGTAATACCAAAACTTACTATCGTATAATCAAACATAATATCAATATCTTTTCCCCTTAAGTATCGGGATAACCTATTCCACATATTCTGCGAGTGACAGCATGACCAAAACAAGTGTTCTATACTTTCCTCATAACTATTACAGAAATAACACATACTTGATTCTACTATATGACATTTTAATAGAAGTTTATTTGTAGCAACTACGCGTTTTAAGTATTTGTACTGGAAATCACGCAGTTTGGTATATATAGTTGCGCTGATTTATTTCTGTAAACAAGTTTCCATATAATATCATTGCTATTTAATTCGTATTTCCATAGCTGAATATGTTGCTTAAAAAGTTAAACAGCAATAATATATGCAATAAAAATGTCGCGGAGCATTTTAAATGAAATATCACGATGTCTTGTGACTTGCTATTTTCATGAAAATGGGATGTTCTACAAATGTAAATGACTACTTAAATAGGAAATGTAGTCCGACGTCAAACAATTTATAAAAAAAATTATATGATAAATCGGACATGAGAATGAGACAATAGATAATCGGACAGGGAAGAGGCAGCACTCACCCTAAACAGCCGCGCACAGACAATGTCCATAGCAACCACAAAACCATCCCACACCGAAAGTCTGCCGCCTCAGTCAGTGAAGCTAAATTAAATAAAGTAAAGCACTCAGCAGAACACAAAACGACAAAAATGAACAGTTCGACTTGACACTCGGACAGTCTGTCGCATATCTGTCAGGCAAACAATCAGCCATACAACACAAGAACAATCTTCAAAAGAACAGGCAAAATAACTATTGTTTTTTAATTTTCTTTTATAGCTATAGATTGGACAATCTATGCATAAAAAGAAGGTTGGTTGAAGGGTTTCCGCAATCGTGGATAGCGACGTACATCATTTGGATGACGGTACAACTAACCTCACACTTGCCCTCTGGATGAACAGACAACCTTATGGAACACGATGTCAAGTGTTTATTAAAGTTTCCTCATTCTTGCCACCTCGGTCTTTATACATTGCAATAATAGTATATGTAGTATATTTACCGGAGAAAAACGGAAATGGTCGAGCTTTTACATTGAAAGTTTCCCACAGGTAACTGTATCAATAATAAAGAGTAAAAAAATATATACATGTAATTATATATATAATATCTTGAAAGGTATAACACGGGAAATTGACCACAGTCACTGAGGTGCAGTTTGTTTTTAATAAACATTTCATTAATACTTGTGTTATTTTATATATATTTACGTAATCAGAAATTTGAGAGCTTCGTCTTTGGTATCAATATTTTACAAATCGGTCCATAAATAAGAAAATAAACACACTTGGCGTGAAATCACTTTCTTTTTTCTTGTTAAGAATAGCATTGTCGTTTCTATTGAATGCACCTCAGTGACTGACTGGACACTGTGGTATATATTTCATGGAATAACTTTTTAACTAGTTGATCAATTTCGATGGGATTTTGCATGGAGTTAGTTCTAACGATGTTGTCTATGAATATAATTACTTTATGCAGATATCGAAAGCCAATTCTTGTTTTTCGTGCCATGAAAATCTGACCACTTTAGTTCAAATGCACCTTTATAAGATAACATAAATTTTATAAAATATTTTTTTTTACTCTTTATCAATGATACAGTTACCTGTAAAAGTGTAAAGACCACAGTAACAGACCATACAAGAATATAAAACATGTAAAACACGAAACACGAAACATGAAACAACTTTAACAGCCGCAGGTACCTAGATGAGACAAGTCAGGGTGGTTGCTAACGTGCTAATTACGTTAATGTTAAGTACTAGTACGATGCGGTGAAAATGAAAGATAGACATAGGACTGACAAGGGAAGTAACTCGTGTTTACTTATTGCGATAATCAGATCCAAAATAGGTTGTCTGGGTTACGGTTTTTCACAGTCATACGGATCCAAATTCTTGTGAGAGAATTGATGGACCAGTCTGGTAAAAGACCGTGCTTTGCTTTTCTGTGTTTCCGGACAAAATTTCACGGAGCACATGGCGTAATCAAACGTTGAATTTACATGGAACCACTTTTTTAAGAAAATGAAGAAAAGTGATTTCCTAACTCTGTCATACCTACCACATTTAAATGGGTGTAACTATTTTGAATTTGGATCAAATTTGATCGGGTTTGTTATAATTTCATCAGCATAGATTGTAGTTTACAGAAAACATAATTTCATGTCGATCAGCAATATATTTCTGAAAGTCAGTCCTATCCCTATGAAAGATCTGTAATGAGAGGTTACAAGTTGTTTTGAGCCTGTTTTATTTATTTCGTAGCTACACACATAAAGCGATAATTGAAAATCTGACAGGGAAGGCAGCAAACAACTTAACAAGCCGAACACAGAAATCATGAAAACATCACATACCACAATCACACGGCACAATGCCAAACACATACCTGAACGAGAACATCAACTTAACCGCTGAATTCCCGAGTTTCAACTGTCAAAACACGGAAAGCCCAAGTCACAGCTTCGACGAACAAGTGTAAGTGGTTCTTCATCATATACAGTATAACCTCCCGAAACGGCACCTCTGAGAAGCGGCAACCTCCGAGAAGCGGCACTTTTATTTCCCCCCGTTCGTTTTCACTCCTATTTTAACCTCCGTTGAACGACACCTCCACAGAGCGGCAAACGGCCGTTAAAATTGTATATAGTATTGTGTTATATGCCAATCATTAGTTAAGCCACGCCTATTGTACCTGTGTGAGTGTACAGTCTCTCTGATACACACATAGTGAGTTAAGATACATATGTACTATGTACAGGGGCGTAGCTAGAGGTATTTGAATGTGTACTATTATTAACGTCTCTGGTGCGTTCTAGGGTGTGTTTTTTGCATCATCTTTAACATTATTTTTACAGATAAAACCGGGTTTTTGGTGTATAGAGCTTTTTAAAAGTGTTTCTAAAAAATGCTGAAAATACAAGTTTAAGGATTACCCCCCTTAGGGCTTAGGCATCAATTTTTATTTCATTTTTGATCATTTAATTTTTCACTTTTTGAGAAGCATGTGTACGCAGCTGCGTATTCTGAGTACAGGACTGGTAGCTACGCGCCTGAGGAGATGTATAATAAATGTAGTATCATCATAAAAGTATACGTTTGTTGTTCTATAAGACTATTTTACACATCGGTAGTCTACATTTATTATATATTTTAACTTTAATAACAAGGTTGTTTCCTCGAAAAATAAAATCAACACGAGGCGGGACAGTAGGCTAGCAACATTCTTCTGAAGTAATATATAGATATTTAACCGTATCACCCGTGCAGTATCCATCAAGGTTATTAATGATCACCCGTTCAGTATCCTTTGTCATAAGATAGAAAAAAAACATATTTCTGCAATTGAAATAATATCTTGACTGTACATTGAAATCGCTACAATAATAAACATACTCATAACGCTAATATATTATGACTAAGCCACAAGAATAGCTAGGGCCTTCTTATTTTGTATCACAACAGACTCAAAAGGGGCGACTACTAAAAGGCGGTACCGGTGTCCTGTACCGGGTTTTTCCGGTATCCTATTGTATATTGTACGGGGTACTCTAGATAATGTAATCATGACTGACACCTTTTTGAAAGGCTAGTTATAATCCAATTAAAGGATTAGTGAAGAAGTGTTACTGGTTATGATAAGTTAAGTGTACAGTTTGAACATAGACAGAATTAAAATTATTTTTTTATTATTTTTTTAAGAAGTTATTATAGATCTACAAGAATTTTGTAAAAATGTTTTTTACGACGTTATCATACAAGACTTTTGTAAAAATGTTTTTTTTTGGGGGGGCGGGGGGTAATTCTGTCTATATGCTTTGAAACATGCATTAATTAAGCCATGTATTTCACAGTTTTTTAACTCATGAAAAATAATTTGATGTAAACTTAATAATATATCGAGTGCACAGATATTGCAATGGATGTAAATGATTTTACTAAAGTGCTATTTTTCATTAGTTAAAACACATACTACGATGTTCCTATAATAATAATTCAGGCATTTCGCATGTACATGATGTAGTTATGGTCAAGCATTTATGAATTCCGCTGAATGCGGCTGTTTCTCGTATTTTGTTGTTATCTAGGAAATGGAGACATTTTGAAATTTTCTAGGCAATAAACTAGATGCTCCCGCATTTCCGAAACAATAAAATTAGTAGAGAAATTTAAAGCAGAAGGATTAAAACAAAAATCTACTATGTTCGATGTGCAATTTTGATATATTTAGTACATGTAGTTTTAACAATACAGTGTATGAAAAAAAATATTCTTGTTGAATGATACAGTTCTCCGTGGTGTCATTCAGGGAGAAATTTTTTTAGCGGAAAATGCTATGACTCGTTCATCACATTACGTTAACAAGAAGTTCATGAATCCAGTATTTGATGAGTTCTTGACGTAAACAGAAATTTGTCTTCATAGCAAAGACAGGAGATATTTTAGCATGATTCGTGAGAAAAAATGAAGACATAGTTCTATATCACCAAAGAACTTAAAGTTAAATCAAACAGCATGACCTTTTTCTCATTTTATAGGGTTTTCTGAACCGTATTACATAAATACTAATACAATGTCAGAACGGGTCATATATAAACAAATATACACGTGATGCACAGAAACTTTATTTTGTGACCACAGAACACTAAAAATTAATACATATTTACAGCGATAGTAGAAATCAAATATATATCTTTTTTATAAATGAGCCCGTTTCCAAAAATTTATATATAATTTTCAATGGATAATAACAAATAATATTTGTGTAAAATCTTTGATAATAATTATTGATTTCACTTAATTAGAGCCTATACAATACAATAAATACACTGTAACCTTATAATTATAACATCACTATTTTGTTTTAACATATTATTTTAAATTTATTTACTGCATAACAAATTTCCAATAAATGATTTTTAGCGGACATAGTTCTATATCACCCAAGAACTTAAAGTTAAATCAAACAGCATGACCTATTTTCATTTTATAGGGTTTTCTTAACCGTATTACATAAATACTAATACAATGTCAGAACGGGTCATATATAAAAATATACACGTGATGCTCAAAAGGGCCGCATAAAATATCTCAATCCGTCGTTGTACACTATCTGTTTCCGGTAAAATTTGGTTCCTAGCTTGTTGACACTTTAACCCATTTCCGGTGTAATTTCACCGCTGGCACATTTTTAACGAAAAAACGCCGACAGGGTCGTTATTTTTTAGTAGCGTTATACCAGAACTAAACAATGGGTATTTTAGAAAGAATATCAGAAATTGAGGCCGAGGTAATCGCAGACATTTAGTGTTGTTTCTGTTTTTTCTTCATTTTCCACAACGTAATGGTCTTTTCGTACCATTGCCATATCGTACTCACGTTTCGTACCTGTAACGTACCAGGTACGAAAAGTGTGTAACGTTGTTTTTCCTTGAACCCAGGGCTGGTAAATGTTGGGGCATCTTGTCATCTATTCTTTGTATCCTGTTGTTCCCTATTGTCGGGCATCTAAGCACAAAAATGATTTTATCGTATAAGTACCTGATCTCGAACCGTACCTATTCTCGAACCTTTTGCTTAATCGTTTGTAGTTTTGTTGTAAACATGCGTATGACATCATCACTTAGTGAGTTCCGTGATCTGTTAATACACAAGTCACTCGCAGCCGTTGAAGAAGAAAAATGCGTTTATAAAACGTAAACCGATGCATTTTTATTCTAAATACAAAAAAATCATGAAACTGATATTACTTTTACTCTATCAATCCCGGTCGTTCTTTTACCCAGAACATGCCATTTAAAAAAAAAATATCGGGGGACAGGCAGCCGATCAGACAGCTGTCAAAAAGTCACGTGGCAATCATGTGTCGTTTATTTATAGCACATTAGCGTGTCTACATTCCAGCTCATTTCTTACGTTCTACCATATACGTTACGTAGCGCATTTCTTGTGTACTTAGTTTTCTACTTATTCTTGCCTAAAATAAAAAAGGTTTTTTAAAATATTTTTGCGCCTAAACCAACCAAAAGGGTCTTGAAGAATGGTAGCTACTCATTTACTGCACTGATTAACGCTTATTTTCTTGAAAGTTTGTTGTGCCCAGAATGTAACCATTCTGAGAGATGAATTTGTATGCCCTTATGATGATTATAACTCACTTACTGAAGAATTGGAAATAAACTGTTAGACTTTTGGGTATTTGTTTATAATTTACTTTGTTAAAGAGTTCGGCATTTATTTTCATTGTTGAAGAAAGATTTTGAACGTACTGTATGAACTGAACTGTAAATTTGCAAGCGGTTCGAGATTACGTCATACAAATAAAAGATGGCGGACATTGTTTGTGTATTGTGTTGCATTTTATTTTGACGATTGTGGGAATTGTTATTGACATTATGTAGTTAAATTTTTCCGAGGTGAGCAGAATTGACTTCTGAACAATCAGCCTTTCGCTTCATATTCCATAGTTTAGTGAACACATAAAAACAAACCCAAAACTAAAGCCGAGTGCTTAGAGGTTCGAGAACTGGTACATCGACGCTTAAAGCGTTTTAAATTGTTTTTGATTTATTTAAATTCAGGGCTCACGCTGTCAATCGACAATATTGCCATTTGCGATAATTTTTATCAAAGTGGCGATTTTTATTTCAATTTGGCGATGAAAAATGGCGATAATTTTATTAAACTACACAAAAAAATCTGCATAACTTCTTATAAGTGCTTATGTTTTACAAAACTTATTCATTTTATTATCCATTTTAAAAGGTTGAAATCCTGCATTCAAGCATTCATGAGGCTTCAGTTTGTTGCTTGAGCTGTAAGTCTTGGTCAAAAGAAAGGTTTTATCATGACAATCAACTCATATCTTTTTCTTATATTTATTAAAGCACTGCTGCTGCTTTATATCGATATCTTGCTGTTAGATTGGCCATCTTCTAGCCTTTAGAAGATAATGATTATCAGGAAATGACCATTTGAGTGACCAGGCTGTTTGACTGTCCCTTTTTAAATGGCATCAATTTCCTCAGCTGTCTGTGTCATGCAAATGGAATTATCAGTGTAATAAAGCAAAATAAACAAATTAAGTGCGAAGTAATATTATTATTAATTGCACATAGTGTATTTTAAGAGCAGGCATCTAGCTTTCTATAGGTATATGCCTACACAATTATTGATTTACCCCAGGTATGAAAAAAGTGCAATAAAAATTGATAGTCTCAATGCTGCCCTTAACTTACATGCAACAGTGTAAAATTCAAAATGATTGAACTTGGTGGAGCATACCTCTAGATCCACCCTAGAACAATGGTGCCTATTTCTATGAAGACAACTCTTAATTAAGTTGAATGATAATCAATTTGTCTTTGACCTGTCACTAGACTGAGTCATAATTAGTCAGGATTTCTAGATTGAAAACTGCCCAGAAGGCACCTGTAGCCCTATCAAATTAAAAAAAGGGGAGTATGTGCCAAACCCCTTATCGTAATATCCTCTTTTTCGTATTATGCTTCGACTGGTACTCTTACAAACTTTATATGGGGCCCAATTTGTAGTATTGCCCTTCAGCCACACATGTAAATTCTCATTTGTGGTTGAAAACCAGTCAAAAAAAGTTTGAGCAAGAATAATATGGGTTGTTTCCCTTTTTAGCTCACCTGTCACAAAGTGACAGAGTATCACTCTTCGTCCGTCGTCCGTCCGTCAACAATTGGCTTGTGTAGACACTAGAGGTCACAATTTTAGCCTAATCCTTATGAAACTTGGTCACAATGATCATCTCAACAAAATCTAGGCCAAGTTCGATATTTGGTCATCTGGGGTCATAAACTAGGTCACTAGGTCAAATTATAGAAAAACCTTGTGTAGTCACTAGAGGTCACAATTTTGACTTAATATTTATGAAACTTGGTCACAATGATCATCCTAACAAAATCTAAGTCAAGTTCGATATTGGGTCATCCGGGGTCAAAAACTAGGTCACAAGGTTAAATCATAGAAAAACCTTGTGTAGTCACTAGAGGTCACAATTTTGACCTAATCTTTATGAAACTTGGTCACAATGATCATCACAACAAAATGTAGGTCATGTTTGATATTGGGTCATCTAGGGTTAAAAACTAGGTCACAAGGTCAAGTCATAAGAAAACTTGCAATAGAGGCTGAATTTTCTTGAATCTTACTCAGTAAATGTAAATGATTACCTAGGTCACCATTGGGGTGTGCATGCGCAACTACGACAGGTGAGCGACCTAGGGCCCTTTGGGCCATCTTGTTCAAAATTTTTCGTTTTTTGCCCAAATCTGATGGATTGGTGGAAATCAACTTATGTCTGTTAAAACTATCAAAATGATTCAAAATCATAACACAGGAACGATTTTTTTATGCTTGCCGGAAATACGAGAATCATGGATATTTGTCAGATTGTGTTTTTATAAAATACATTTAAGCACAATGGAGACACGGATCCATACATGCATGACTTGTGGAGAAGCAAATCTAGACCTACATGACTTGTGGAGATGCAGATCTAGACATACATGACTTGTGGAGAAGCGGATCTAGACCTATGAGACTTGTGGAGAAGCGGATCTAGACCTATGAGACTTGTGGAGAAGCAAATCTAGACCTATGTGACTTGTGGAGATGCAGATCTAGACATACATGACTTGTGGAGAAGCGGATCTAGACCTATGTGACTTGTGGAGAAGCGGATCGTGGAGAAGCGGTTCTAGACCTATGTCACTTGTGGAGAAGCAGATCATGGAGAAGCGGATCTAGACCTATGTCACTTGTGGAGAAGCGGATCATGGAGAAGCGGATCTAAACCTATGTGACTTGTGGAGAAGCGGATCTAAACCTATGTGACTTGTGGAGAAGCGGATCTAAACCTATGTGACTTGTGGATAAGCAGATCTTGACCTATGTGACTTGTGGAGAAGCTGATCTAGACATACATGGCTTGTGGAGAAGCAGATCTAGACCTATGTGACTTGTGGAGAAGCTGATCATGGAGAAGCGGATCTAAACCTATGTGACTTGTGGAGAAGCGGATCTAAACCTTTATGTGACTTGTGGAGGTGCAGATGTAGAAATATACGACTTGTGGAGATACAGTTCCAGACATACATGACTTGTGCGGTGAGGTTATCATTTCATGCGGAGTATTAATAGAGATTTAAATTTTAGCGTCTTATGAAAATAGTAAACATACATCATAACATATTATCTTCATTTTATAGCAATTTGATTTCTTCTCAGATGGCTCGTACCCAGAAGAACAAAGCTACGATGGGGCATCTTGGACTGTTGAAAGCACGTTTAGCCAAACTGAAGCGTGAGTTGATAGAACCTAAGGGAGGTGGGGGTGGGACAGGAGATGGTTTTGATGTTGCAAAAACAGGAGATGCTAGAATAGGGTTTGTTGGTAGGTACACACTATATGATCTTAAATCTGGTTTATAACATAACATTTCAATAACACAAACTTATCCTTGTTCTAAATTTACAATCACCTACCATAAACACTGCAGATGAGTAACTTAGGTTTTTGTTGGACAATTTTTACCACAGACTAATTAATAATTTTGTAGGTATTGCTTGCCAGAGATAACTCCAGCCTTGTGTATAATTATAAACAAAAATCAATAGTATCAACACAACACAGTTATCACTGTTGATTGATAGAGTTTATTCATTAAAAGTGTCCGATTATTAACGTTATGCATTAAAAGGGATTATTAACAAGAGCGAACAATGGACATCAGAATTTTTTTATGCATTTAATTGTCACTTTTATTTGTAAACAAAGGCTAGTGTTATCATCGGGTTATTACTTGTGAATTTTCAATATATTCAACATTGTTGTTGTAATGCTTCAGTATGTTTATTTAATTGAACTACTAGGCAACGTTGAATTGATGAAAATGTTTCCGCTACTGTATCTATTGTGCCACACTATAGTGTAAAGGAAATATCCTATAAACCAATTTCGATAATCTGACCGTTTGTTTATATACGAAGGCTATAACATAAACATAATACAGGTGATCCAGCTTTGATAACATGCATGCAAGCTCTTTATTAGGCTACACAAAGCACACATTTTTCAATTGCAACCATATAGCGCAGTTGGCAGAGCAGATAGTTACAAATACTATTTGAATAACGTTTTAGGTTCAACCCCCACACTGTCTCATTTTTTTTTTAAAACGCATATAAATAAATTGTTGCTTATACTCGCTGTTTTGTTTTGTTTTATGGTAGCAGGCTGATAAAAGGTATGAAATTAAATTCAAACAGAAGAAGTTAACTCAGACGAGCAAGTTTATATATTGAATATTGATCTATGTAATATTATATAGAATAAAAAATAAAATAATATGATAAATTCTGCAAAATAAAAAAGATGACTTCTGCTGGGCTTGAACTCAAAACCAAAGATTTTAAACGACAAACGCACATATCCACTTAGCCACAGAGGCACTGGAATATAACACGTTGCTATACTGTTTTTATCGAGTAAATGGATGCAATTTTTCTTTAATCCGATAACAAAACATGCTCCCCTAAACGCTTTGAATGCGCTGAACCAAGAAATCCATGTTATCGAAATTGGTTTATACAATATATTTATTTTTTAAAAATATATTTACATTACATACATGTATCATTGTGTATATCTATTGCTTTAATAGCTGGATATGACAGGCTAGACTTTATGATGAACTTAAAGACTATTTAAGTGTAAAATGTACATTTTCCGTTTGTTTTGCAGGTTTTCCCTCTGTCGGTAAATCTACGTTGTTAAGTAATTTAGCTGGAGTATATTCTGAGGTTGCAGCATATGAGTTTACTACCTTGACTACTGTGCCTGGAGTTATCCGGTATAAAGGAGCTAAAATTCAGGTACAGTCAATAAATTACATACATTAATTATCTCCCCCTGTCAGATAGTAACAAGCAACCGTGGTCTAGTGGTTAGTGTGCTAGACTTGTAACCTGGCGATCTGAGTTTGATACCCGGTCACAACCATTCCTTGATAATTCAAGTCTTGATATTAATATTCCTCTACATGTGGAGAAGTTGCTGGTTTCTGGTAGAACAGTAAGTTAGTACTGGATAGAATACATTCTACGAGAACCAATTTATAGAACTGAAAAATTACTGAGAACTGCGTAAAACGTAAATAAATAAACAATCGAACAATTCAGATATTATCAAAGCTTAAATACAGGTTGGCACATCCTAAAATCTACTCTACTCTGCTTTAGAATATAACCTGCATTTTGAGCCAATGAAAATGCCGATCAATGGCAGTTAAATGCTACATTTAATAATTAAAATTTAACTCTTTACAAGTTTACAGACATGACGTCATGTGTGATTTTCTATCGGCCAATTAAAATGCTAGATGTTACATTCTCAGTTTGTTAGAACATATTAAGTAAATTTTTAATGACTAAAAAGCAGTAAAAGGACTGACTTAGCTGACTCTGCTCTTTAATAATTAAAAATTTAATATGTTCTAACTACCACATTATTTATAGATCTGTTTATTTATTGTTATCCTTTGTAGTTACTTGATTTGCCTGGTATTATTGAAGGTGCTAAGGATGGTAAAGGTCGTGGAAAACAGGTCATTGCAGGTAAGTTGTGTATACATGTACACATCTGGAAATTAGTTTAAGCCGTCTACTATGTGAGGTGTTTATAAATAAAATAAAACATTTGTATAGACAGTAGATTTGTTTTAAACTCTATAAAAGTATGACATTTTAAATGTTGTTTATTATGTTTCATTTCTATCAATTGTCAAAACATGGTTCATGTGATATTAAATGACTGTAAAATACCTATTTTGAAGAATTGACATGATTTATATTTCAGTGGCTAGAACGTGTAATATTATATTTATTGTGCTAGACGTACTGAAACCCTTACAACATAAACGTCTCATCGAGTATGAACTTGAAGGTTTCGGTATCCGACTGAATCGTGACGCTCCCAATATCAATTATAAGAGAAAGGACAAAGGTGGATTAAATCTTACAGCTACGGTATGTCTGATTTTCTGCAATCTCATTAAAATCAGATCCTAACATTTGCTCCATTCCTTTACGCTGTTAGAGATCTGACTACATTCCATAACAGGTCATGTTCAAATGACCTGTAGGGCGCACAATGACGTCATGTAGCCTCTGCAGACTCCCCACACTTTCAGATTAGGAAAAGAAGCAATTTGATTGGATGACGTAAAGTTCACATCGACATGACCCCATACAGAGTTAGGTCTGATCCTATATCAGCATAAAGTAGTGAAGCGTAAATGGTCTGATTTTAATGAGATTGGATTTTCTGTGGAATAGAACAGACGATTACTTGAAAACTAAAATCTAGTTCACTGAGCCTAATCAATGAAAACCTTGTTAAATCTCTATAAAGTTCACATTTTTGGCATAAATTAAGATGACCTATTTGTTCACCACCATATTCAGAGATTGCTTCATTTTCTCAGATTTTATTGTCATATTTTGCCCAAACAAAAAAATGCTTTGGTGACATGATTGCTCTAAAAAGTATCAAAAACTGCCCTTTGGTCAGTGACTGAAAAGTCATGTGATTTTTTGCAAGAATATTTGCACCTAGATTAACCCTATATTATCAGCAGATTTGTGCACCTTGGGTATGTTTCTGCAAGTGTTATGGGGTCTTGTTTAAGAACATGTTCTTAGCTCTCCGTCACCTGTCACATAGTGACAAGGCGTGCTTAAGTAATCACTCTTCATCCATCATCAGTCTGTGTGAGCATCCATGAATCTTCTTGTCTGAAAGTACTGGTTGGATTTCATAATAAAATGGTAACATGTTCCTTGAGTGGTTCTTTCTAGAAATAACTACAGGAATTGAAATCCATGCTGAACTCTGGTTGCTATAGCAACCAATTCGAAAAAAGTTTAATTTTCTGAAATCAATGTTGAGTTTGAATACAGGCCTACATGATCAATGTACAAAGGGTGAGCGATATAGGGCTGGCCATCTTGGATATTTTGTTTTAGGTTTGTTGGCAGCATGTTTCCTGTTATAGGCATAGTCTTAAAATTCCTATTTTAACAAATATTATATTTCTTGTACAGGTGGCTCAGTCCGAACTGGATCAAGATCTAGTAAAGACAATCCTGGCCGAGTACAAGATCCACAATGCTGATATAACATTACGTGGTGACTATACAACAGAGGATCTTATAGATGTGATAGAAGGCAATCGTATCTACATACCCGCTATATATGTTCTCAACAAGATCGATCAGATTTCTATAGAGGTACGATATTTTCTGTCTTTAGTTCTTAGTAATGTCAATAGTTGGCACCTGTAGTGGGATTTGAACCCAAACTGTATGTAGAGCTGTCATTGATTAAATCTGAGACATATCGACAATTTATATTTATGTGAAGACAAGTATCGGTGATACATCAATATTTATCAACTTGCATGTATAGATGAATCATTGTTGGCACATTAGTGATGGTTCACTTATTAATTTAGCAGTTTAACATTGTATATATTGGGTATAGATTCAGCTTCTGAAAAAAAGCTTCGGTTAAAGTTAATACTTGACCTATTTTGACAATTTGAAAACTTCAATTTAACCATCAATATTTCAAACTGTAAATGGATAAAAATATCGTAGATACATTGATATCGCTTCTATCAATGCCAGCTTTAACTGTATGGCACATTGTGTTCCTATATTTTCAGGAGTTGGACATTATTTACAAGATACCACATTGTGTTCCTATATTTTCAGGAGTTGGACATTATTTACAAGATACCACATTGTGTTCCTGTATTTTCAGGAGTTGGACATTATTTACAAGATACCACATTGTGTTCCTATATTTTCAGGAATTGGACATTATTTACAAGATACCACATTGTGTTCCTATATTTTCAGGAGTTGGACATTATTTACAAGATACCGCATTGTGTTCCTATATTTTCAGGAGTTGGACATTATTTACAAGATACTGCATTGTGTTCCTATATTTTCAGGAGTTGGACATTATTTACAAGATACCACATTGTGTTCCTATATTTTCAGGAGTTGGACATTATTTACAAGATACCACATTGTGTTCCTATATTTTCAGGAGTTGGACATTATTTACAAGATACCGCATTGTGTTCCTATATTTTCAGGAGTTGGACATTATTTACAAGATACCACATTGTGTTCCTATATTTTCAGGGGTTGGACATTATTTACAAGATACAGTACCACATTGTGTTCCTATATTTTCAGGAGTTGGACATTATTTACAAGATACCACATTGTGTTCCTGTATTTTCAGGTGTTGGACATTATTTACAAGATACCACATTGTGTTCCTATATTTTCAGGAGTTGGACATTATTTACAAGATACCACATTGTGTTCCTGTATTTTCAGGAATTGGACATTATTTACAAGATACCACATTGTGTTCCTGTATTTTCAGGAGTTGGACATTATTTACAAGATACCACATTGTGTTCCTATATTTTCAGGAGTTGGACATTATTTACAAGATACCGCATTGTGTTCCTATATTTTCAGGAGTTGGACATTATTTACAAGATACCACATTGTGTTCCTATATTTTCAGGAGTTGGACATTATTTACAAGATACCACATTGTGTTCCTATATTTTCAGGAGTTAGACATTATTTACAAGATACCACATTGTGTTCCTGTATTTTCAGGAGTTGGACATTATTTACAAGATACCGCATTGTGTTCCTGTATTTTCAGGTGTTGGACATTATTTACAAGATACCACATTGTGTTCCTGTATTTTCAAGAGTTAGACATAATTTACAAGATACCACATTGTGTTCCTATATTTTCAGGAATTGGACATTATTTACAAGATACCACATTGTGTTCCTATATTTTCAGGAGTTGGACATTATTTACAAGATACCACATTGTGTTCCTGTATTTTCAGGAATTGGACATTATTTACAAGATACCACATTGTGTTCCTGTATTTTCAGGAGTTGGACATTATTTACAAGATACCACATTGTGTTCCTATATTTTCAGGAGTTGGACAATATTTACAAGATACCGCATTGTGTTCCTATATTTTCAGGAGTTGGACATTATTTACAAGATACCACATTGTGTTCCTATTTTTTCAAGAGTTAGACATTATTTACAAGATACCACATTGTGTTCCTGTATTTTCAGGAGTTGGACATTATTTACAAGATACCACATTGTGTTCCTATATTTTCAGGAGTTGGACATTATTTACAAGATACCACATTGTGGTCCTGTATTTTCAGGAGTTGGACACTATTTACAAGATACCACATTGTGTTCCTATATTTTCAGGAGTTGGACAATATTTACAAGATACCACATTGTGTTCCTATATTTTCAGGAGTTGGACAATATTTACAAGATACCACATTGTGTTCCTATATTTTCAGGAATTGGACATTATTTACAAGATACCACATTGTGTTCCTATATTTTCAGGAGTTGGACATTATTTACAAGATACCACATTGTGTTCCTGTATTTTCAGGAATTGGACATTATTTACAAGATACCACATTGTGTTCCTGTATTTTCAGGAGTTGGACATTATTTACAAGATACCACATTGTGTTCCTATATTTTCAGGAGTTGGACATTATTTACAAGATACCGCATTGTGTTCCTATATTTTCAGGAGTTGGACATTATTTACAAGATACCACATTGTGTTCCTATTTTTTCAAGAGTTAGACATTATTTACAAGATACCACATTGTGTTCCTATATTTTCAGGAGTTGGACATTATTTACAAGATACCACATTGTGGTCCTGTATTTTCAGGAGTTGGACAATATTTACAAGATACCACATTGTGTTCCTATATTTTCAGGAGTTGGACAATATTTACAAGATACCACATTGTGTTCCTATATTTTCAGGAGTTGGACATTATTTACAAGATACCACATTGTGTTCCTATATTTTCAGGAGTTGGACATTATTTACAAGATACCACATTGTGTTCCTATATCTGCACATCATAAATGGAACTTTGATGATTTGTTAGAAATGATGTGGGATTATTTGAGGCTGTGTAGAATGTAAGTATACAATGTAGAATGTAAGTATACAATGCTGGTGCTCTCAGTCTTACTGGAATTATTGTATACCAGCCCTGGCCTCCTTCTCCTAAAGCATCTCAAATTGAGATTTTGCTCAAATTAGAGACTGAATTTGAAATAAATTTGAAGCTTGAGCTCTTAAAATTTTACTGTAATAAACTAAGAATAATGTTTTTGTTTTGTCATGCGAATTTTGAGGTAAGCCTCACATGGAAATTATCGAAACAACACATGGTTATACTTGAGATGAGATTTAGTTCAGATTGAGATGTTTCGTGAGATCAGACCCTGATCTCCCATAGAATCTCAATTTGAGCTAAATCTCATCTCAAATACTGTCATTTGTCTTTGAGGTAATTTCCATGAGAAGCTGGATTAAAAATTGGCAACACATAACAGAAACATTATTTTGAGCTTAATGGCATTAAAATTTCAAGAGCTCGAACTTCAGATTTATCTAAAATTCGGACTCTGATTTGAGCAAAATCTCAAGCATCTCAAGTTGAGATTTTTATTCGAGATGCTTTGTGAAATCAGGGCGAGTATACTTGTACATTTTAACATGTGTGTAGTATCATACAGCTCACTAGACTAGAATGGTTTAAAATATTGCATGAAGATTTGTATTAAAGTATAGCAAACGTGACTCTTTAGCTTCAATTTTAAAGAGTCAAAATTTACTTTTTTGTCAAATTTGTGATTCAAAAAATATATTATAAATTATATATTTATTACAGCTATACCAAGCCTAAAGGACAACTACCTGATTACACCGCTCCCATTGTGTTGAAAGATGGAAAAAGTACAGTGGAAGATTTTTGTAACAAAGTACATAGAAGTATACTGAAAGAATTCAAATAGTAAGTAAAAAGGCGTCAAACAGATCTTTATTAGTTGATAGTACAACAGGGCCCTCATTTCATCGTTTCGGGGGCCCTTCAGTCCCTGTAAGTGTAGTTAGGGCCCTGGTACAACCTCTTTGTTGCAATACTTCTTTGATTAAAGCAGTATGGTCGCTTTTCACTTTTGTCTCCATAGTACCATCCTGTCTGATGTCCATTCTTATTGTGGACCATAATGAAACGTGGTTTATATAATAAAGACGTCAGATATGTGTGTATGTAACTGTGAAAATCTACCTTTGTTTGCATTAAATTTCATAGATTTTGGTAAAAAGGCCAATTTTTAAGGGGTCAAAATTTCATGTATTTTTAAACACAACAAAGAATTATGGTCTATTTCGATTGTGGTAAATTTAGTCTGTTCAAGTTTGTCCAGGACTGGTAAACTGTAAATATTGTTGTCCCAGGGTTGATATTGTATGCGAGTGTTTCAGTGTGGATGATATTAGGCCCCTACCGGTTTTCGACCGGAGGGGAAATAGGTTTGCCGTCCGTCTGTCCGTAAAATCTGCATCCTGACATAACTCAAACAGTTTCTAAGCTAGGTTTATGAAACTTGGTATGTGGATAGGGGGCAATAAGGGGATTATGCACGTCTAAAAATATCTTTGATTCAGACAATGATTGTGCTTGCTACAGATACAGAAATACTTCAAAATGTGGGATCCTGCCATTACTCAAACAGTTTACAAGCTAGGGGTATGCAACTTGGTATGCGGAAAGAAGTCTACAAGGATATTATGTACACTTAAATATTTTTTATTCTGACAAAAATTGTGGTTGCTTTGGATACAGAAATAGTTAAATTACTCCCCTTTAACTGGATCTTTGTATAAACCAAAAATTATCAATGCTATGTTGACAATTTATGTTATATGCATAGAGATCAATGTTGGGATGACACCTATTAATTAATGCTTCACTTTGACAGAAATTGTAGTTGCCCTGGCAACAGAAGCATTGAAAACAATTTTAAGGTCATGGCTTTAAATCGGTAGGGGACTTCTGTATTGCTTGCAATTGTTAGTGACTTGTTTAAAATTGGTCTGCCCAAAACTAAATATATCATCAACAATAAATAAAGTTGTTATTATTATATTATTTCAGTGCTCTGGTTTGGGGATCGTCGGTCAAACATCAGCCACAGAAAGTAGGCAAGGAACATCTGTTGAGTGATGAAGATGTTGTACAAATTGTGAAAAAGTAAGTTTTTCAAACTATTTAATAATTAAACATTTCTATACAAGATAAGAGTATAGTGCAGAACTGGGCCCTTGAGTATAAGCTTTTTTCATGCTTGACTCAATTTCGTGCTCAAACTTTAAATGTCTCGTAATTTACTGTCAATATTCCTGATTAATCCGGAATTCCTGAAAGAGCTATGCTTTCTGATCAAAATGAAAGTTATTTGATGCAAATACGTCAACAAATGGCAAAGTTATGGTGAATTTAATGGGCTGTGAAGGACTTTATTTTTAATTAAAACTGAGTTAAATATTGAAACAAAGTGGTTGAAGGCCTGTTGTTTGGCTAAAATGGTCGGCCGCATATGATTTTCAGGATTTTTGATTTGGCTCTGTTGACACCCCTGTAAGTAACACAAGTACGTATTTTTCTTCCATTTCAGAATTTGAGGTTCCACAAGTTGACCACCAGAATTTACATTAGAAAGTCAATCAATACCTATATGGTGATGGAAATGAGTGTTTACATTGACTTTGAATATTGAGTATAAGTGCTTGTTTCTGCCTGATTTATGAACCAATTGAGGGTGTAAATATTCTTAAAGAATGAAAATTTAATTGTCCACTGTGCAATGTGCTTATTACCCACGTTTTGCCACAAGTGATTGACATTTAGACAGAGCAAGTAAGTAAGTAAGTAAAAACAAGATTCATGCCAGGCTGTGGGATACTTGATGCAGATGGACTTCATGCTCATTAAATAGATCTTTGTTTGGATCCTGCACATAGGAATAACCTCTACCAGAAGGACACAATAGTCTCACAATATCTGCTTGATGTCTGGGGACCTTAATTAATTTTGTTGAATACTAAGCAATCAACTTCCCCAAGCCTTGTAAGCAAAATATTGATCATTGTTCAGAAATGAATGGAAGTGGTGCTAAATCAGTGTGTTAAATGTTCTGTCAGGCACAGCGTTCACCAAATCTCATTCTGAGTGTTCAGGTAGACTCACATCTATTGAGTTGTATGTGTTGATATAAAGATTGTGTTCAAGAAATCGGCAAATATGCTTCACACTGACCAACTGATCTTTGATATTAAATAATGCTGAACCTTTGTACTGTGTACAAATTATATGTGCTATCGAAGTATTTAATCAATTTCATTTGCCAGAACCATGTTCATTTAAACAACATGGCTGCTATCTGGGGGTTCTGTTCACATATTGAACAAAATATTGTTAAACATCTTCACCCCTTTACTCCATAGATACGACTATGAATTCACGTCCCTATCTGATGTACATCACCATTATTTTCCAGGTTGATTTACGAATATTTACGACCCAGTATAAATGAATAGAAATATCTGTTTAATGGTTATAACTTGAACCTGAATATTTGACTGGGAAATGTTGGCTATTCTTTCCATCAGCTACTCTTCCACTTGCTAAACTTTAACCAATCCGATAAAAGTTTCTGGATTATGCTGTGTCTGCTATCACTCAATGATCATAACAAATGATTGTGGAGATGTAGCAACAATAGCATTGTATTTATTGTGCTTCATTCTGTGACGTCATATGAGCAGTGAAGTAAAAAATATGCTTCAGGATGTTATCGTGAAAATTAAAAATCCGCCCAGTTGAATGGACCTGTCAAAAATGTTTGATCATTTTGTGTCATGTGATTGACTGCAATGTATGAATGGAAAGTTTGTAAATAAAATACATTGTACATATATCTGAAGTGTTGAATGTTTGACTTTTCTAATCCAACATACATGTGTACCAACTTAAGACTTAAAGTAGCAGGTTACTTCTGTTTATTCAGTGTGTCCATCTGTTTGTTGCCTTAATGACAGATATATTCGTACATGAGTTCTACTGTTTTCATGTGGTTCTATGGTGCCAGTTTTGAGAGGCTCTAGTATACTTGGGGTGCCAGTATGTATCAGTGCTCCAGCTAGGATTTGAAAAGGGAAGGGTGCAATTTTTTGAAAATGGCACTTTGGTGGAGGGTACGGGAGGGAGTGTCCCCCGCCCGCCTTAGAAAATTTTGAAGTTTTATAGTCGGCTTATGGCATCTCCTGTGTTTCCTGACAGAAATTGTGATGTTTCTCCAGTAAGCAAATAAACCTTTTCATTAAAAGGTAAAAAGTATTTTGTACAAAATGAAATTCGGCAAATTGCGCATACGGCAATTAATCGACGTAGGGAATACGAAAATTTAGATCCCGTGAATCTTCATAGATTTCTATCTAAAGTTTTTACATCGATCTGTTGTTGATATCTCGGTAGTATTGTCTGAAGGAAACAAGACTTTTCACGGCAAATGATTTATAATCTAACATAAGTATTGAAGGATTGAATGAGATTGAAAATTGTCCAACTTTAGAACTTACGAGAATTGTCAACGATGGCGAATCTTGATTATCTGAATCTTGTCAAAATCCACAATAACTTTCCAATGGTTAATACTTCTTCAAAGACTTTCAAGGCGCGATTTAATTCATAAAGATTAATTTTAACATCATCCAAAAATATAACGTGTACACTGTGATGATTTACAGTACGCCCAAGTCTCTACAGGCGTGAGTTTTACATATGACGTCACTGTGTAACTGACTGGAGTTTACACGTTTCTCTGGTGAATTAACATTTTATATGGCGATGAGTTGAGGACTTAGTGCTGTGTGCGTTAAAATTCTTTTTGGATTCACCAGATATCTGTTAATGAGGATTAAACATGCTAGTCAACGGGTTACATTGGTAAATAAAGGTTAGTTAGATCTGGTGATTAGCGCGGTTTATTTCCCCGCAAGATCCTAAAGTTAAAGCATGCACGTTAAATTAAACTTCGAAGTGTAAGAATGAATTGAAAATTAACTTTTGTTAAACATTTCTGTTGAAATTGACAGGTGCCCTCTCTGTTTTTTACTTGACTTGACCAAATTCACGGACAATCTGTGATCTAATTTACTTTGATAAATGCCAATTAGCTATCCACACGTTGCATATTCGTGAACGTGAGACACAATCTCATTGGTTGATAGCCATTGCAGATGCGATAAGCCCCGCCTCCAATGTTATTACTTTAAGAGTGTTTCTCTTAGTAACGCCCTAATTTGTCACTCATCGATAGTTAGCTCTGTGATTGACAGTTTGTAAAGGTCGATTAGCGTGTATACGGAAGCTGGTCAATGTTAACCGACGGGGATGCTCTCGGGGGTCGTAGGATTAACAATATGACAGCAGTACTTGTCATTATCTTGTTTATTGCGATAGTGGCTTTTTAAAAGAAGAAGGCACTCGTATGATCGAGATAAAAGGGCACGGGGCGCTTTCGAAAATGGCAGGGCGCTAGCAAAAAGGGCAGGGCGCTAGTAAAAAGAGGCAGGGCACGGCACCCTGCTGTTCCGCCCTAGCTGGAGCACTGTGTTTGTATGTGTTTTATTCCCCTGGACCCTTTTTTGGAGGGAGCTAGTTATAATAAGGCATTATATAGTATGTGGACATAGGGAGCTAGTTATAATAAGGCATTATAGAGTATGTGGACATAGGTAATTTAATGCAAAATAGAAACATCACAGACGGTATGTACAGACTTTACTTGGGCATCCTATGTGAAGTCACTACCTCCACATAGTACTAGTAGACGGTATGCACAGACTTTACTTGGGCATCCTATGTGAAGTCACTACCTCCACATAGTACTAGTAGACGGTATGCACAGACTTTACTTGGGCATCCTATGTGAAGTCACTACCTCCACATAGTACTAGTAGACAGTATGCACAGACTTTACTTGGGCATCCTATGTGAAGTCACTACCTCCACATGCTAAGTACTAGTAATGTAATGTATCATAAGGCATCGCCAGTCCAATATTATACATGGAGGCATCAGGTTGGTCGCTAGTACTGTAATGTATCATAAGGCATCGCCAGTCCAATATTATACATGGAGGCATCAGGTTGGTCGTACGTGGACAAACAAATCTCTGGTATATCTTTAGTGGTAAGATCCTCTAGAAAGTTGTACACATTCAATGACCCTCTGTATCTGTAACAACATAGAAAATCAGTAACCATGCATGCAGTTTCAAACTAATAGCTGTAATAGTTTTTGAGTTATCATCTGGACAAAAGATATGTTTGACAGACAAAGGGGCAACTATATCCTCCCCGAAATTTTATTTGGGGAGGATAATAATTAGACAACTCCAAATGTTAACCACATATTCCTGGGACCAAGCCCAATATGTAGCTAAGGACTGCAGAAAATGTTCAAGAGCCTTATGTCAAATCGGGATGAAGATGTTAAGTAAGGTAAGTTATGTTTACCACACAACTTTCAAGCAATACGACAGCATCCTTCTATTATGGGAAGGGGGGGCAGCGGTGATACAGGGGGAATTAGACAGATGAATCTTTACGACAGGCAGGAATTAGACGACTATCAACTCGGGAAATAGACTTTCCTCCGGGAATTTCGACACCGCGAAAGACGACAGTGATACTTTTATTCGTGTTTTTATTAAGTACCCAGATGAAAACTATGCCCAACGTGGGGATTTAGACAGTTAGCATTGTCTCCTGGGTGGGGATTTAGACATAAAAAATGGATAATGTCTTATTCCCCCAGGGTCGCAAGCCACCCCCCACCAGTAGAAAAACAAAGCACGACATTTCATACATAAGGTTAATAGAACAGAAACCTGTAAAGTGTTACCTTCGATGCATTAGGTACATATGTATGAAATCTTCAACCTTTGATTATTACTTGAACAAATAAGTCTGGTCCTCTTACCTTGTATTATTAAAATTTAACAATTGCTTATATTTCACTCTGGCTTGTGTTTTCATAAGGATGGAGTGTTACAACTATGTCTAATTGACTGGTTAAGCACAACTTTGTTGTATATATTGATATTTTTCGGGCTTGTACCGGTAATATTATATTCCTGCATAAAGGTTGCGGTCTAAGTAAATAGTTTCTGATACTATCAGGCAGGTCTATTTGACAATGATCTGTTACCTTCGGTGCATCATTCCATCAAACTCATCCATCTCCGGATATTTGTTACCAGATATATTGGCACCTATCAATGTTTTATCATTGAAGTGACAATATTTTACTGGATGCCTGCAAATATAAACAACTTTATTAATCACAAGATCTTGACATTACACAGCTAATATATGATGATTGTGAATCAAAGTACCTCACTACACATGCAGACTTATATTTCTATGAAGCTTAATGGCTATATAGCTGAAATACCTCAAAGTGGCATGTGACACAACTTCTTGGGATGGACTGACGGCGAGGGCAAATCTATATGCATCCGTCCAACCTTACAGCAAACCCCACCCAGGGGGAGTTCAAGATTTGGTGTTAGGGGCATAAATATTTAACCAACCCCCTTCCTATGATGAAAGCTCCTCGAGCCGGATGTGTCACCTGACGAAATGCACATTTTTCTTGGAAAACTATCCAGTATTGGGCTACATATCCTACTCACAACAGGTCTCTAGTCGTCTGAACTAAAAGTTATGCTCTGGACAAAAAATGTCCTGATAAAATAAATCAAAGGGGAATCATTCAAAAACTACACAAGGTAGAGTTCTGATTCTTGCGCACTGCACTTCATGTCACAACAAGAAATATGCATACCAATTTTCATTCATAGGTGACAAAGTTATGGCCCGGACAAGGAATGCTTTTAAAATCAATTAAAGGGAAATTATTCAAAAATGGCACAAGGTACAGTTATGGTTCTTATGCCCTGCATTTGGACTTTTTGTAAGAAACATGCAAACCAATTTTGGAGTGATTCATACTTATGGTGACAAAGTTATGCACCGGACAAAAAATGCTTATAAAATAAATCGAAGGGAAATAATTCAAAAATGGCACAAGGTCGAATTATGGTTCTCGTGTACTGGACTTGGACTTTTTGTAAGAAACATGCAAACCAAGTTTCAAGTCATTCAACCTTATGGTGAAAAGTTATGCTCTAAAAAAATAATCAAAGGGCAATAATTCAAAAACGATGCAAGGTAGAGTAATGGTTCTAGTCCACTTTAGGTGACAAAGTTATGCTCCGGACAAGCAAATTCGGACACCGCAGCCGCCGCTGCTGACAAAAGTAACCCCTATAATAAAAATTATGTCGCCTTTTCAGGTGACACAAAAATTGAACGAGTGAATCAAGCTAGAAAAGATGGATTGTTTAAATATGACCAGCATGCCCAGAAGATGTTTTGCATGCAAAGTGAGCTAAAAATATAAAATATTCACTTAAGTAGGGATGTTGGTACTACTAATACTTTTACACAACATTGATGTCAATATTCAAAAAGAAGCTGATGAGATGTACCGTACCTGTTGTGTAGATCCCAGAGTTTGGCCGCCATTCTACGGTCCCATACACACAGAAATCCATCATCAGCCCCGGATACAACTTTCCATTCATCCATCTGTACACAGGTTATTCTACTACCATGACCGATCAATGTCTGTACTGGATTACAGGATCGCATATCAAATATTCTGAGTCTGAAAATGATTACATGATCGCATATCAAATATTCTGAGTCTGAAAATGATTACATGATCGCTTATCAAATATTTGTAGTCTGAAAATGATTACATGATCGCATATCAAATATTTGTAGTGTGAAAAGGATTACAGGATCGCATATCAAATATTTGTAGTGTGAAAATGATTACAGGATCGCATATCAAATATTTGTAGTGTGAAAAGGATTACAGGATCGCATATCAAATATTCTGAGTCTGAAAATGATTACATGATCGCATATCAAATATTCTGAGTCTGAAAATGATTACATGATCGCATATCAAATATTCTGAGTCTGAAAATGATTACATGATCGCATATCAAATATTCTGAGTCTGAAAATGATTACATGATCGCATATCAAATATTCTGAGTTTGAAATGATTACATGATCGCATATCAAATATTCTGAGTCTGAAAATGATTACATGATCGCATATCAAATATTCTGAGTTTGAAATGATTACATGATCGCATATCAAATATTCTGAGTCTGAAAATGATTACATGATCGCATATCAAATATTTGTAGTCTGAAAATGATTACATGATCGCATATTAAATATTTGTAGTATGAAAATGATTACATGATCGCATATCAAATATTTGTAGTCTGAAAATGATTACATGATCGCATATCAAATATTCTGAGTCTGAAAATGATTACATGATCGCATATAAAATATTTGTAGTCTGAAAATGATTACATGATCGCATATCAAATATTCGTAGTGTGAAAAGGATTACAGGATCGCATATCAAATATTCAAAGTCTGAAAATCATAGTACATTCAATATATAACCTTAAAAAAATAATAAAGCAATAAAAAGTCTTGTGACCTACATGTGCAGTGGACTAACCATTTATAAATATCATTTTTAAAGAGAACCATGCAAAGATTATTCCAGTGAAATTGGTTTACAAACCAGTCATTGCTTGTGAAGAAGATGTGATGATTTATAAAGTTAAAGCCCTGTCTCCTAGAGGTCATGTATTCTGCTGATTTATACTATAATTTATTATATATAGATTTTTAGACCATGATACAAACCAAACAATAATGCAGTGACAGGACAGGAATGTGTGTTCAAGTTTTCACTTTTAAAATCTTTATTTTAACTCTAATGTATTTGTTAACAGACTGGAACTATTGACATCACCTAGAGACATAACCACTCAAGGCTTAATCCTATGAAGTTTGGCAAAAATCAATTTAGTGGTTCATTTTCTAAAACAAGAGGGCCCGTCACTCATCTGTCATAGAAGTGCATGTAAGCCCCTATGGTAACCTAAGTAATCATTTATATTTTATAAATAAGATTCAAGAAAATTGAGCATCTTTGCAAGATTTTTTATTTGACCTTGTGACCTAGTTTTTGACCCCAGATAACCAAGTTTCAAACTTGACCTACATGTACATTTTATAGAGACAAACATTCTGACCAAGTTTCATGAAAATTGGGTCATAAGTGTGTCCTCTAATGTGTTGACAAGCTTTTTCTAAGATTTGACTAAGTGACCTAGTTTTTGACCCCTGATGACCAAGTTCGAACTTGACCTAGATTTCATAAAGACAAACATTCTGACCATGCTATGTGAAGATTCGGCCATAACTGTGTCCTAATGTGTTCACAAGCTTTTTCTAAGATTTGACCTTGTGACCTAGTTTTTCACCTCAGACAACCAAGTTTCTAATTTGACCTACATTTCATAGAGACAAACATTCCAACCAAGTTTCATGAAGATTGGGTCATAAGTGTGTCCTCTAATGTGTTGACAAGCTTTTTCTATGATTTGACCAAGTGACCTAGTTGTTTACCCCCAGATGACCCAGTTTCGAACTTGACCTAGATTTCACAAAGAAAAACATTCTGACCATGTTTTGTGAAAATTGGGCCATAACTGTGTCCTCTAATGAGTTAACAAGCTTTTTCTAAGATTTGACCTAGTGACCTAGTTTTTGTGACAGGTGAGCTAAAAATGTTTGTTTTAAGTTCTACTGCTCAACAATATTTCAGTCATTTGGAGACCAGCTTGTCACCAGATGAAGAAAAAGTTACCTTGATCTAACAATGCTGAGCGTCAAGCAAGGGAGATATACCAGTACCATTTTAAATAACTTTGATATGTTGCAGTCTGTGATTCAACCAGAGACCTCTCACACTTGAAGCAGACACTACCACTAGGTTTTTGAGGTGGAACATTCAATGGTTAAGTAGGAAGTGTTGTTTAATACAAATAATGGCGTTCAACACACTACACAGATCCAATGATACTAATGTCTCACCATGATCACTTCATATACAAGTGAGCTATAAACATGATATAAGTGCAGCCATACCTCCTGTCTCCTGAACCAGTCACAAGTTCATTATGTGGACTATCAACCATGTTCATACATGTGATAGACCAAGTATGTCCCAGTAATGTCTGCAGTAACTTCCCTGTCTTTATATCATATAGCTTCATCTGAAATACAGTAACATCATATCATACAGAACTCCAATACCATGCTTGAGTCATATCATTTATAACAATCAAACAGAAAGCAGCAGTAATGGTAAAATCTAGTTGTAGCTCAAATATGTTGAAGTTTGGGACGAGATCATCATACTGTTATTTAACTAAAATATTTCTTATGAACCAATAAACAATACACATACATTTGTATCATATGATAGCACAGTCGCTAAGTGTGCAGGTCAGGGTACATAACAACCTATCAAATAGTATCAGGCTCTTTAAAATACTTAGTGTGCTTTTGAGAAACGTGTGTCCTTGGCCCTACTTGTGGTGCCATGACAGTGTATGGCCAGAAAAAAACTTAAGGTCTATCGAGATAAAAAAAGCAGAAAAGAATTTAGAACAACAAGAAGACTTAGAATTTAATACAATCAGGTGTCCTACAATTCTGGAATAATCCGGAAATCTGGATTAGCTGCATTAAATAGAATGAACATTTCTGCAGAAATTAAGGTATTTGATAAATAAATTCAAAGAATTGACAAAGTTATGGTCATTTGAAATTTTATATGCTAAATTTTGACAATAGAACCAGGTTTGAAACGAAGGTTTGTTGTTGGGATGTGTGCTAATGGCACCAAAACAGACTTGTGTCCTACTGTCAGGATTGGACATTATGCTTCAGTATAACCCCCGCACAATGTACATACCCTGTATCCATCTGAGAGTGTACCATACCATCCTAAACCAATACCTAGCACTGATTGCTCAATTTTAAAATCAATGAGTTCTACTGGAACACCAATCAGATTGTGTAATTCAGTCACATGATCAACATATCTGGTACCCTGCATCACTGGTTTGTATATATACACAGAGAATGTATGAGCAAATATCACAGAGGAACCAGCAGGTCCGTCATGGTCATACAGCTTCATGTGTCGCACCTGGTTAAAGGAAAACAATAACATAATCAAATATTCGTGCAAAATCTTTATGCATCTATCAATTAGACAATTCTTTTAAAATAATCTGTGTATGCATATCTCAACCCTTTTGTTCACAATTAAATATTGATTTTATATGTACATGTATACTATGCTATTTATTTATATGTTAATGTTTTGAACAATACATGTGTATCCTATATTGTTAAGTTAACTAATACTTTCATTTTCTTCATAAATTTGTTTGTATATTATCATGTTATTTATGTATATTTGTTTACTATGTAGACCATATTGAAAATTGGTATAATACCAAATATGTTATCTACTATAAATAAAGTAGTTACTTACTTACTTACTAATGTGTAATAATATCACATGATATAGATTAATTTACATGTTTGTATAGTTTGGCTAGATTACAATGTATCGGGTCAAACACTTCTCAAAATAAGCATTCAGTTCATGCTTACTGCAAATAATACTTGCTATATCTAATACTATAATGAAATTACTAATAAACACCTAGATGGGAAAGAACAAACCTGATACCAGTTACTCAAGAAATAAAGACAAGGAAATGGATAGGAAACTTCTTAAGGCACTGACATAATTACCTGTCAAGCTTTAAGCTTCAAGGGAAGAGAAAAAAGGACGACCGAGACAAACCTGACAGAGAGTATTGGAGAAGGAAATGGCAAACAAAGACTACAACTGGAACACATTTCAACATCTAGAAAAGTGCAAAGTGAGGTATAGAGGAATTGTCTGCAGCTTATAAGCTCCACTGGAGGGTGACAAAGTTATAATGAAATTACACATACAAATATATCATCTTGTGACAACCCTTGTACATACCGCTTGCTGACTGTCATAGTGATGTAACATCTCAAACTCATCGTCTTGTTTTGTTTCACGTAGAAAATCAATATAAGATGCGTAACATACAGCCAGACTGGTTCCATCTTCTGATAGAGATATACATGATGAGCCCTGGTTTCCTGTGACTGGTGTAAATGTCTGTATAGGTTGGGTACCATGACTTAAACTCCAAATATCCACATTGCCTTGAATAACAAAAAATAAATGAATTACTTCAAGTTTAGAAATATACCAATATTAATCATATTAGGAAAAATTATGATGAGATACAAAAACATGACTAGGTCAATAGAAATATTCACATCAACCATGTAATATGACCTTAACCACTCTATACAACTACCATTTATTACATTATATGAAATAGAATATTGTATGTCGAAAAGAAAGTACATGTATAAGTATTTATCTTCTGAATTTTTTAATGACCTTATACACAGGTTTTGATGACATTTACACTGACACGACCATACATTGTTTTAAATGTTTTAAAAGAGCTACTTGAGTAAGGATGCATCAAACAAGGTTGTTAACATGATGACCGGATACATCAAACAAGGTTGTTAACTTGATGACCGGATACATCAAACAAGGTTGTTAGCATGATGACCGGATACATCAAACAATGTTGTTAACATGATGACAGGATACATCAAACAAGGTTGTTAACATGATGACAGGATACATCAAACAATGTTGTTAACATGATGACCGTATACATCAAACAATGTTGTTAACATGATGACAGGATACATCAAACAATGTTGTTAACATGATGACGGGATACATCAAACAAGGTTGTTAACATGATGACGGGATACATCAAACAAGGTTGTTAACATGATGACCGGATACATCAAACAAGGTTGTTAACATGATGACAGGATACATCAAACAAGGTTGTTAACATGATGACCGGATACATCAAACAAGGTTGTTAACATGATGACCTGATACATCAAACCAGGTTGTTAACATGATGACCGGATACATCAAACAAGGTTGTTAACATGATGACCGGATACATCAAACAAGGTTGTTAACATGATGACCGGATACATCAAACTAGGTTGTTAACATGATGACCGGATACATCAAACAAGGTTGTTAACATGATGACTGGATACATCAAACATGGTTGTTAACATGATGACCGGATACATCAAACAATGTTGTTAACATGATGACAGGATACATCAAACAATGTTGTTAACATGATGACAGGATCCATCATACAATGTTGTTAACATGATGACAGGATACATCAAACAAGGTTGTTAACATGATGACCGGATACATCAAACAATTTTGTTAACATGATGACAGGATACATCAAACAAGGTTGTTAACATGATGACAGGATACATCAAACAATGTTGTTAACATGATGACCGGATACATCAAACAATGTTGTTAACATGATGACAGGATACATCAAACAATGTTGTTAACATGATGACAGGATACATCATACAATGTTGTTAACATGATGACCGGATACATCAAACAAGGTTGTTAACATGATGACAGGATACATCAAACAAGGTTGTTAACATTATGACCGGATACATCAAACAAGGTTGTTAACATGATGACCTAATACATCAAACAAGGTTGTTAACATGATGACAGGATACATCCAACAATGTTGTTAACATGATGACCGGATACATCAAACAATGTTGTTAACATGATGACCGGATACATCAAACAAGGTTGTTAACATGATCACTCGATACATCAAACAAGGTTGTTAACATGTTGACCCGATACATCAAACAAGGTTGGTAACATGATGACCCGATACATCAAACAAGGTTGTTAACATGATGACAGGATACATCAAACAAGGTTGTTAACATGATGACCCGATACATCAAACAAGGTTGTTAACATGATGACAGGATACATCAAACAAGGTTGTTAACATGATGACCGGATACATCAAGCAAGGTTGTTAACATGATGACCTAATACATCAAACAAGGTTGTTAACATGATGACCGGATACATCAAGCAAGGTTGTTAACATGATGACCGGATACATCAAACAAGGTTGTTAACATGATGACCGGATACATCAAACAAGGTTGTTAACATGATGACAGGATACATCAAACAAGGTTGTTAACATGATGACCCGATACATCAAACAAGGTTGTTAACATGATGACCGGATACATCAAACAAGGTTGTTAACATGATTGTTGTTAACATGATGACCTAATACATCAAACAACGTTGTTAACATGATGACCGGATACATCAAGCAAGGTTGTTAACATGATGACCTAATACATCAAGCAAGGTTGTTAACATGATGACCTAATACATCAAACAACGTTGTTAACATGATGACCGGATACATCAAGCAAGGTTGTTAACATGATGACCTAATACATCAAACATGGTTGTTAACATGATGACCGGATACATCAAACAAGGTTGTTAACATGATGACCTTACCTTGGCTATAAGAAGCAACAGTAACATCATCAGAGGTCACAACATTTGTCACAATATTATCTTGTAAGCCATCTTCGTTCATGTCCAGTACCAGAGATGTTGATGATGGTTGAAATACACAACTATCACCTCCACTCAGTTCCCATAACTTTACTTCCCCACTAGTGTACCTGTCAAATACATTTACAGCGTTTATTAAAATAAAGCGTAATTTTCTGGACAGTTGATACACAGGGGACCCGTGCCCCCCCTCCAGTTGGCCTCAGTGTGACCATTGTATACATCCCAAATATGTTAAATCCTTAAAGTTATCAATCAATCTGCCTATGGATCTATGTTATGTGATAACACTTTTAAAAACAGTATCTGTGTATTTCATATAGCAGAAGCAAGTGCAATAAAATTTGCCCCCCCCCCCTTGTTGTTTATTTAGGCCCTAATTACACCCGATCTGGATCTGACAGACACTTTCACAAATGCTTTTAAAGCGCCTGAATGATCATGATTTAGGTGATCACTTCAATTTTAATAATTTAAAGTCCAACTCTAACTTTATAAAGTTCTTGTTTGAAAAAATCTTCAACAGTGTAAACATTTGTTTAAATAATTGCATAAAAATGTTACGTTGTCTGAGTAGTGAACAATGAATTTTAATAATTTGACGCCTGCATGTAAATTTTAGGGAATGGAAAGAAATTATTTTTAAATAATTGTTAAACTCATCGTATTTTCTGTTGATGTAGCAGTACAATTTTAATACCTCTACTTCTGATTTTAAAAGCTTGGAGTGCAGGAATCTGCATGATTTCAATTCAAAAAGTGAAAAAATCTTTGCTGGGACCGGGGCATCCCTCCTGCACCCACCCCACCATGACATCAAAAAAATAGCTGTGCCCCATTGTGGACTTATAGTCAGACCAGAGCTGCAAATAAATACCACTATTACACAACTGTTTTGCAAAGACCACCAATTTCATCTCACATTAGACGATGTCAATAAAATTAAACTTGACAGAGACCATCAATAAAGACCACTTTATGATGTCTCTATGGATGTTTTGTTATATTGGCCATTCTTCACAGGTGGGTTTTAGCTCTTCAAACCAGAATATGAACGTTTCATATCTACCCAGCAACAACAGTAGAACCATGAGAATGTACCGCACATAGAATCTTATACCTACCCAGCCACAACAGTAGAACCATGAGAATGTACCACACATAGAATCTTATACCTACCCAGCCACAACAGTAGAACCATGAGAATGTACCACACAGAAAATCTTATACCAACCCAGCAACAACAGTAGAACCATGAGAATGTACCACACATAGAATCTTATACCTACCCAGCCACAACAGTAGAACCATGAGAATGTACCACACAGAAAATCTTATACCAACCCAGCAACAACAGTAGAACCATGAGAATGTACCACACAGAAAATCTTATACCTACCCAGCAACAACAGTAGAACCATGAGAATGTACCACACATAGAATCTTATACCTACCCAGCCACAACAGTAGAACCATGAGAATGTACCACACATAGAATCTTATACCTACCCAGCAACAACAGTAGAACCATGAGAATGTACCACACAGAGAATCTTATACCAACCCAGCAACAACAGTAGAACCATGAGAATGTACCACACAGAAAATCTTATACCAACCCAGCAACAACAGTAGAACCATGAGAATATACCACACATAGAATCTTATACCTACCCAGCCACAACAGTAGAACCATGAGAATGTACCACACAGAGAATCTTATACCTACCCAGCAACAACAGTAGAACCATGAGAATGTACCACACAGAGAATCTTATACCTACCCAGCAACAACAGTAGAACCATGAGAATGTACCACACATAGAATCTTATACCTACCCAGCAACAACAGTAGAACCATGAGAATGTACCACACATAGAATCTTATACCTACCCAGCAACCACAGTAGAACCATGAGAATGTACCACACATAGAATCTTATACCAACCCAGCAACAACAGTAGAACCATGAGAATGTACCGCACATAGAATCTTATACCAACCCAGCAACAACAGTAGAACCATGAGAATATACCACACATAGAATCTTATACCTACCCAGCAACAACAGTAGAACCATGAGAATGTACCGCACATAGAATCTTATACCTACCCAGCAACAACAGTAGAACCATGAGAATATACCACACATAGAATCTTATACCAACCCAGCAACAACAGTAGAACCATGAGAATGTACCGCACATAGAATCTTATACCTACCCAGCAACAACAGTAGAACCATGAGAATGTACTGCACATAGAATCTTTCCTTTCACATGTTCCAGGGGAGATAACTTTCCTGTTCTATTCTGAAATTAGAAGGACAACAGTGTTTGCTTTCTTGGAATTTATGCCTGTTTCTCAATAACAGCACATTGATAATAATTGTTCTATTTAACTAATCAAAGAAACTTGAACATAAGTTGTGATTTTTCAAATTTAAAATGATTATTGGATATTATGTGATTTATAACAGTACAAAGTATTTTGGTAATCAAATAGTTCTAAGAAACCCAACCTTTACAACCAAAATCTATGCCCCGATAGCCAAGTGCCAAGTTTCCGCTTTAAGTGCATATCAAAGTCCTTCAAAATGGTACTGGTAAAGGGACATATATCTCCCTTGCTTTACATTCAGCGCAGTTAGTTCTAGGTAACTTTCAATCTCATTAAAATCAGACCCTTATTATGCTTCATTACTTTATGCTGATATAGGATCTGATGACACTCTGTGTGGGGTCATGTCGATGTAAACTTTGAGTCATCCAATCAAATCGTTGCTTTCACAAAACTGAAAGTCAGTAAAACACTGCTGAGGCTACGTTACGTCATTGTGGGTTACAGAGGTGATTTAAACATGACCTCTGATGTGCGCAGGGCAAGTGTCCCAGCCACATAAACAAGAGGGCCATTGGCTCTATAGCGCTCACCTGATGACTAGCAGTTTAGGCAGAATCAGTGACCTGGTTACCTAGTTTTTGACCCCAGATGACCCAGTTGCAAACTGGACCTATATTTCATAAAGCTACACTTTGTGGCTAAGTGTCATTAATATCACATTAAAAATGTGATCTCTAGAGTGTAAACAAGGTTATTCTTTGATGTGACCTAGTTTTTGACCACAGATGACCCATTTACGAACTTAACCTCCATTTTATACAGACAAACATTGTGACCAAGTTTCATATAGATTAGGTAAAGCAGGTGACCTCTAGAATGTTAACAAGGTTTTTTTCAATGTGAACTTGTGACCTAGTTTTGAACCCCCAGATGACCCAGTTGAGAACTTGACCTAGATTTCATAAAAACACATATTGTGACCATGTTTCATTCTGATTACATAAAAAATATGACCTCTATAGTGTTAACAAGGTTTTTCTTTGATATGACATTGTGACCTAGTTTTTGACCGCAGATGACCTAGTTACGAAATTGACCTAGATTTCATAGCGACAAACATTGTGACCAAGTTTCATATAGATTAGGTAAAAAAATGTGACCTCTAGAGTGTTAACAAGGTTTTTCTTTGATGTGACCTGGTGACCTAGTTTTTGACCCCAGATGACCCAATTACGAACTTGACCTAGATTTTATAGAGACATATATTTTGACCAAGTTTCATCAATATTATGTCACTAATGTGACCTCTAGAGTGTTAACAAAGTTTTTCTTGATGTGACCTGGTGACCTAGTTTTTGACCCCAGATGACCCAATTACGAACTTGATCTAGATTTCATAGAGACATACATTGTGACCATGTTAAATTAAGATTATGTCAAAATTGTGACCTCTCGAGTGTTAACAAGGTTTTTCTTTGATTTGACCTAGTGACCTAGTTTTTGACCCCAGACGACCCAATTACGAACTTGACCTAGATTTTATAGAGACATACATTGTGACCAAGTTTCATTAAGATTATTTGATAAATGTGACCTCTATAGTGTTAACAAGGTTTTTCTTTTATGTGACCTGGTGACCTAGTTTTTGACCTCAGATGACCCAATTACAAACTTGACCTAGATTTTAAAGATACATACATTGTGACCAAGTTACATTAAGATTATGTCAAAATTGTGACCTCTAGAGTGTTAACAAGGTTTTATTTTGATTTGACCTAGTGACCTAGTTTTTGACCCCAGATGACCCAGTTATGAACTTGACCTAGATGTCATAGAGACAAACATTGTGACCAAGTTTCATGAAGATTAAATGAAAACTGTGACCTCTAGCGTGTTAACAGTCAAATTGTTGACGGCGCACGGCGGACGACGGACAAAAGGGTGATCACAATAGCTCACCTTGAGCACTTCGTGCTCAGGTAAGCTAAAAAGAGCTAGCTACAGAAACCTCAACCAATGAACAAACAAATGGCCTTAGGGGCAAAACAGCCCGAAGAGGATTATGTAGGTAGTACATGTAGCTCACTATTACAACAGATTAACCAACCAGGAAAAGGTTGACAATCTCCAGCAGCATGCATATACCTTCCAGTTTGTAATCAACATTCTCTGTCTCTCTACATTATGTTCAACAATCTGTTTCCAGTTCTGTTTTTCTCTTGTAGTATATATGTTTTCATGTCCGAGTTTATGACAAAGTCTGCACCATAACAATTCATCTTCTGCCAAACTTCGCCAACTTTTACTAACCTTTAAAGAGAAATAGGCTTTAAGTCCATGCATCCAAAATCAAACAATAAAGCAAATACAGCTGTGACTTAATACACCTGCACTACCATTCTGTCATACAAAGATACCCCCAAGTCCTGGGAAGGCCAATAACTCCTGCAAATCCTGGATTACCTACATGGAAAAAAGAGCTTTAGTTTCCTTTGAACAAATGGGGCCATAACTTGCAAATGAAGTCATAACAAGTGTTCTTTGACCTGATTAAAGTTTCATACAGTTTATAGGAACCTATAAATCAATTTACAACATAGAAATGTTAATGGTTTGGAATGGTGGAAATGCTAATGTAAAGTTAAATTACAATACACTTCATGCATCAAATTTTGACGTAGAGACTAAACCATACCCTGCAATGCAATGTAACACTTATAACTGATTTCCATGCAGCTTTGAAAAATAATCAGTATGGTTATCTATGGTTCAACAAACTGGTTTTTTAATGATAGTAAATGCTTGAACAGTCTTGTTTGTAACTACATGTATGTATACCTGAGCACACCGGCATAAATCGACCATATCAAGATGTTGAAAAATATTGACAGCAACTTCTCTGGGAAGACTCGTATCAAAGAATGGAATCTCTGTAATCTCATCCTGAAACACAAAATCACAGTGATTTTTTTGGGCTATTTTTGGGGCCGAATACAGGCCCCTTCCCCTAGCAAAATAACCTCCATTTTTCCCAAAAAATCTTAATTTTTTCCCAAAAAGTATGTATTTTTTCCCCCTTTTGTGCTCGCAGGTTTCAAAGCAACAACAGTATACATGTAGCTGTTTTAAAGTCAAAACAATATATTTACTAACTTGCAAAGGTCGTTGCCTCATATGACTAGTGTGTTATCAGTAGAAAATACTAAATATGGCCACTTTTAACCCAAACTAACTTTTTTAATAATTCCCAATTTCGCGAATTGTCGCGCTAAAATTTCCCAATTTTAAAGGCACAGGCCGCTTAATTTTCTTCAAGAAAAATCACTGAATCAATGCATATATTATGTATATACATGTATTGTGGATTTGTCAAACCTGTCTGTATAAAGACTACCCTCGGGAAAAATTGTCTTTATTGACAGGTGGTCTCCATACATGCCAGATCTCCCGCATCATCGTGTGAGCCTCTACTCATGCATGGCAAATCTCACAAGACTTTGCTTCTAAAAATTTGTATTTGCATTTAATTTTATACAAGCATTAACACAGTAATTAATTAATAATTAGTTTCACAGCATAGGATTAGGAAACAATCAGTAAAAAAAATGTTCATTAATAACTTAAAAAGCTGACTGAGGTATATATAATAAAATATGATGAGATAAATATAAATAATGGGCTTGCCAAACTGTGCAGCCTCTTAAAATGAAATATTTTTATGATTATCTTAGAATAAACTCACAATATCGGCTATCAACTGGTCAAGCAATTTTTCCTGAGATATAAACTCTTTATTTTGTTTATTACTGAATATATCTTTTAGATTCAGTAGTTTGGTTTTCTTGTATCTACTACATATTTTATTTTCTGCACATTTTCTTTTCGGTGAAACGGAATTTGATTGGTGATTCTGTGACAGGTCACCGTCAAGTTCGTCCTTTTTACCATCTTCCTTTGTAAACAGTAAATTTTCTACAATTTGGAAAGGATAATAACTCTTTATACAATTAGATTGTTCGGTCACAGACACTGGCTCTTTCTTCTGTTCTTCACCGGCATTGTGAAAGTATGAACGTTTGACATCTTTCTTGTCTGCTTCTGTCACATTAGAATTTTTTTCATTGAATTTATGTTCATTTTTGCCAATTGTTGAACTCTGAGTTTGTTTCTTTGAATTAAGTTCTGATTTCCATTGCAGACGGAATTTCTCAAGTTGATCATCTGACTTCATTTTGTAAATATATAATTCACTGACAGTCACCGAGATGTCGATTAAGACGTTAAGTTTACGTTAATGTCAACGTCTTGTTTACTTTTTACATCACTGTGTGTAAAACGCTTGAAAATAACGTTGTTTCGTCTTCGTGACCGTGATCAGGAGACCGGAAGTGTGGGTTTTAGACTCAACTTTTTAGACTGTGTCACATTATTTCCATTTACAACAGCTTGATCACGTGAAATTTGTTTAACCAGTCTAAAAGCTCAAAGATCGTCGGATTTCTTGTTTTTTTGACAGTCGAGAATCAAGGACGAAAATGGCAATTCAGGCTGTTGCGACCTATATATTGTCCAACCCATGGATCCTGGGGCTGCTGTTCCTACTGTACTGCTTTATTTATGCGCTGTCAATCATGTTTTCGGGCCCAAAGCCCGGCAGAAATCCATTTTCTGTGAAACATGTCAGACCTGCAAAACCTGTGATCACAGACCAGTCGCTCAGGAACAAAGTTCTGAAACAAAGTAAGTTATTACATATTAAGTCACGTTACTAGTCAAATAGTTTTTCTTAGCCGGATAATTTACAAACCTGTATTAACGTCATTACTTAAGACCTGCCGTCCTCTAGACCCCGATGCTATGCAGAAGGGTAGCTGATTACAGTTTGCTAGTTTCGGGAATCTTTCGGGATCGTTTATCAATAAAAATGTGCGGTTCTTTGCCATCGGGCTTGTTCGGGATGTATTTGTGGATCAGTATACAAAATGTTGCAGTATAAACGCCGAAACCTTTCCGATGTAGCCGAGCGCAACACGAAGGAATGCCGACAGTTCAGGATTTTGTCCCAAATGTTTCCTGATCGTCCGAAAAGGTTGCGGTTACATTGCAGAACATGCAGACGTGTTTACAAATCAATTCTGATAGAATGCTGAAAGGTTGCCGATGTATATAAACAGTGCCGATCTACTATCTTGTGATCAGTTGAAAGTGCATAATTAATCTATCAAACGTGGGGACGTCGCCAATTTGTTCTTGATAAACTCCGAATGCGACATCAAAGAAACAATAATCAGGTTTTCCACTGGCTCCAATTTTTTTTCCGCCAATATTATTTATAGCGACACGACATAGGGGGTGGGTGCGGGAGGGGGTGTACCCCCTACCGTTTATCGATTTTTTAAAAAAAATACAAGTCAAATGGTTAAATTTTATGCATTCTAAGACTTAGATAATAGAGAAAAGAGACACAATATACAACACATAAAGTCAATCATCATGACCTTATAGCCCAAACAAACTATTAAAGCACAGTTTGCATGCTTCTGGGAAAAGCCTTTTATAGGCCTACATATACGCCCTTATTCAAGAACAGGTCCTCAATCTAACAAGTACCGACTTTGTGTACCAAAATAGGCTCCTCGTAAATTGTTGCTTTCAACACTGTCACCACACACATTTTTTCTACTTTGTGACTGTCACAAGACTAAAATCAAGAACACACCTATACATCCCCTAATAGGCTTTCCCATTGATTATTTTTGTTTGTTTATTTGCTTTTGTTTATCCTCCCCACCGGAAATCCATATGGGCGAGGCCCCCAGAAGAGGTTAGTAACTTTTAGATTTGGGGGGATAGTGCATGATACAGAAGATGCCCCAGTTCTAGAAGCATCCCTGGTTCTTTACGTGCCGATGTAATGGATCATACATGGGACCTCGCTTAACGTCTTGTCCATAGACTGTTAGTAATTTTAGTTATGTTAGGTGGGAAACACTGAAAAGCATAATTTCTGTTTTTGACCGTCTCGAGTAGAGATTATTATTTGCTGCAATGCATTTTGTTTTATATCTGGGAAAATGTGTAGGCACTTGCCCACAGTGCCTATAGGAAGCTATGCATCTGGTTTTAAGTATGGAAGTGAAGTTCCATCCCATTTCAATAGTGAAGCATTTAAATTTGTTACAACTTACAGGCATAGGCCTACTGGAGCTATATTATCAAAATTCTTGTTCTCATGGAAATTGAATGAAGACAGGACATCACAATTCCAAGAAACCATGAGTAACCTGTATTATGACATTGTGTGTTCGATCTCAGATAGTCTTAAAAATATTTCCACATAAAAACGTATAATGGAGAAAGTTATCCGAATTTGACGTCCGAACATTATGCAAGTTTGTAAGATACAATTTCCCCTGAGATTTTTTATCGGAGTTAAATTTTGGATTATAATTACATGAAATATGCCATCTTCTGGAAGAGTTACAGATTGTTAACATCTTTAGATTGACTTTAATAGCCGTATCAAATTACAACCAACGTTGTAAAATTGTTCTCCATACGGTCAGCTGGAGTAAATTATAGAGTTCTAAATAAATCATTCTTGAGAACATTTTGGTGTTTAGTTTGTCATTAATTATTAAAAATGTGTTTAATGATTGCTGCATTGATAAAATGTCTACAGAAGCAGGACTATCGGAAATAAAACGAATTAATCCCGTATCACAATACGGACCGTAAATGTGTTGGTTTTAAACACAACCCGATACGACGATGGATACAGAGACCTAATTGGAGATCTTTATCAGTTTATCACACCTTCTAATCGCCTTATCAGACCCTTAATTATGGGATTAACAGTCTGTTTGTATTGTGGCCAGAGGCAATTATCAGTTGTTTATTGGTGTTGTCTTGACTGTACTTTAGATTGACTTTATACACACACAAAAAAATGTTAGCTTTGAGAATTTTTTTTTTCG